>JAINUG010000160.1:767500-1505000 GCA_029706075.1 Aldrovandia affinis
CATGTAAATATTAAAGGACAGATTACGCTATTTGCATAAAACTTCAATAAGAAGTGCAATGATTGCACTAACAAGATCCATGTGAAGGGATGCATGGTGCCGTTAAACAGTTTGTGTCAGAGCGGGAGGGGCGGGGGAGTGATATATGTTTTCATGGGTATTATCGCCGCTCCATTTAACACAATCTGTGCCAATCAGCTGCACCCATCACCCCGGGGGAGAAGATAAATAAATAAAAGCAAAAACGCTCGCGCTACGCCACTGCATAAAAGGAGGGCGCTTCAGACAGGTGTATCGTAAGCTCGTCGCCGTAGAAATCAGGTGACGAAAACAGCCAATCGGGGTGGAGCGTTACCGTCCATTCATCATCCCTCTGTGTTCCTCTGGCTCCCTCGTTTCTCCCCGCTGCTTATCGCCAGCCTCGGCTCGAAGGATCCCCGCTGCTAAATGCTTTATTTTTTTGGGGTTGTTTTTTTCCCTCTCCCCTCGGAAATCTAATGGAAGTGTTTTGACTGCAGATTATTAGGCCGACTGAAGCCTGCAGTCAAACAGAGTAATGCAGTAGTGCTGTCTGGGCAAACTCCGTCGCCAAGCGCTGCCCCGTTCATTTCAATACCAGGATTTTGATCCCGGCAAAAGGGAAGAAAGTTACATATAAAAATAAGCTACATTATAACAACCTGTGAAGCGATAAGTCGTCTTTCCTAAAAGTGTAAAACCGGGACACCTTTGTTAACGTCCATATTGTGACAGGGGGGGCAATGAGTTTACAGCTAAACAAATAATCAAACACTAATGTCTGTACGGCATTATGTCTGTAGACAGTGATCCCTCTGGAAACAGGCCTGTGCTGCGCTAACAAAACCCTAAACCTATAATTCTCTTTTGGCAACAAATATTTTCTGTCTTTCACGGAACCAGGATATGATAGCCTAGGGAAACTATAAATACCGCTCATCTGGCAACAGTGCTGCGCAGCATCCATGCATGGGCTTTGAGCAAAGCTACAATAAAAATGTTTATGGCAGCTGTGCGATCATTTGTGTTTGATCTTCAATTGAATTCGAATTCATTAGGGGCATAATAAATGGCGATGTTTCCTTAAGAAGAATGGCAATATAGTATATATACGCTGGGAAGAGCTTAAAAGGAAAGGCATACTGCAATACAGCCGACTGCAACCTCAGAGATGTAGAGATGTGTGTGGAAGACATTGCAGGCAGTGGAAAATGATGAATAAAATAACTAGATTCCAGCCAGTGCCACTGCTGCCATCAGCAGCGACAACAAGCACAGATTGTGACAGGGAAACGAACTCTGAGCAAGCGCACCAAGTCAAAACGTCTTCACAGATCCTGCTTCACACTGCTGAGTTAAACAAGCAGAATGCTGAAACAACAAATCCATGCAGAAGGACCACCCTTTGTGTGCGTGTACATATGGATTTGTGAGTCCTACCTGTAGGTGTGTGTGGGTGTGTGTGTGTGTGTGTGTGTGTAGGACTGACATACAACTCAAGAGGCAAATGCAAATATTACATGCTGAAAGAGTCGCATTCAGAAGAATTCTGTGAGCTGCCATGATCAAGCATAATGTATCGAAGGGTAACAGACTAAAGTTTACGCCATATTCGCAAGATGCTTCTGTTCTGAAGCCCTGCTGAGTACCCTAGGAAAAGGAACGTGAAGGATCCCAACCTAAAATGGACTGTGAACACACTGTGCTCTATGCTCATAATTCTGTGAGTTAAAAAAAACTTTTACATTTACATTTACGACATTTGGCAGATGCTCTTATCCAGAGCGACTTACAAAAAGAAACATCTTCAACATCCTCGGACAAGGACTCTCAAAAAGGATTAGAAATGGTTGGATTTGGCTTGTGTAATGACCCCTATCTAAAGAAAAACATGGCAGCCTTCAAGAAAACATCAGAGATTCAAGCAAGACAAAATGTTGCCTTGAACAGACTGATGCAGCGAAAGAGTGCACACACCCCACCTTATATCACAATCATCTGAAACAAAACAGCAGCTGCTATACCATCGCAACTCACTGCTTACCCACTCAAATGATTTAATTACAACTTCCTGGATGAGCATGCTTCCTCAGAATCCATTACCAGATAGCACACACAAAGAAGAGACTGAAGAGGTGGCAGGTTTATACCATATGAATAAATGGCAACGGTGCCTCTACCCGCCTGTGCCAAGCACTGTGGCAAACCGGAGGATATTTGTGCCATTCTGTTTCCATCTGTTTTTGAAGTCATACAAATAAACACAATGAGATAGCAAAAAAACGACTGAAAATTCCATTCAAATTCAAGAATATTTTTTATCTGCTTGTGTTTTGTTTTAATAGCTTATCTGAGAGGGGTTTAAGAAAGATGTTCTCTTCAAATGTAATCTTGGGGCCATTGTTATTTAATTCCAATATGATACTGTACATCAGCTACAATGTTCAGTTTCCTTAGCAAAACTGTAGAGCAAACTAGCCGTACTTTTAAAAGCATACTGCACATAACCCAACATCATAAAATATAGGCCAAAAAGTATACAATGTGCAATCTCTATATAAATTGTGTAGCTTGAATGCTTATGTGTGTGTACAAACATTCAAACCACACATTTCCAATTGTCTTGAAGTCTGGAGACTGGGATGGCCATTGAAAAGCAGTAGTTTAGTGATCAGTTAACCATCTCTTGGTTGATGTTGAGGTATGCTTGGGATCGTCGTCTTGCTGAAAGATCCCTTTGCAGCCAGGTTCCTGCCAGAGGGAACCAGGATTTGGCCAAAATGTCTTGGTACTTCATGAATCAATTGACCTTATAAGTAAATGCAACACAGCCCCATAATATCAAAGGGGCTTCTTCTGATGCCAAACCCACCGCTGGTGTGTATAGCCAAAAGAATGTGGTTTGGTCTGACTATAACACACAGTTCCAATGTCGTTTAGCAAACACCAGATGCCTATTTCAGTTGATTTCCCTCAATAGAGGAGTTTTTTTTCTGACAACCCTTCCACAAAGCCTATTGGAAAGGTAGATTTGGAGACTTTGGGTCCGCAAGATGCAACCAAGTTTTGTAGATCTCAAACTGTGCTTTTATTTTTCCTTGCCTACCAAACCATTTGCCTCACTGTGTGTGTGTGGGGGGCAGATACACTGGGGTCCTCAGGCAGGCAGGGTCACCACTCGTTTACCACTGTGGTACCAGTGGTGTTAAACTTCTTAATCATTTACCTAACAGTGCTATCGTTAGTATTTGTTTTACATTTATTTGTTTGTAAGCATCTCCTGGTTTGTGAAGGTAAACTTTGAGTTCTTTGCCTGTCCCTTTGGTGATGGATGACAAATGGATTTCACGTTTGTTATCTCAATTTATACCCCAATGAAACAGGAAGCCATGGGAGGCTACAATACACTTCTGTAGGACTTTATTTAAAATACTTATGAGGGTGTGGAACATTTTGGAGTATACTATGTATACTATGTGTGTGTGTGTGTGTATATATATATATATACACACAGTATACACTTTATATGTGGTTCTGTGTGGCTCAGTAGGTAGAGCACGGCGTTGGCAATGCTTAGGTTGTGGGTTCAATTCCCACCAGGACCACATATACTGAAAAATGTATGCATCCACTACTGTAAGTCGCTTTGGATAAAAGCGTCTGCTAAATGGCATATATTCAATACTCAATATTTATATATAACTAATGCTAACATAACATAGCTGGCAATTTTAAGCAATCTGCACAAGCCCTCTCCATTGCTGAGGAAGGCCTAAAAAATGAGTAAAATAGGTGAAGGCAGTGGGGAGCTCGGAGAAAGTCATTGGGCCGTAAATCACGTCTCCAGACATCACTGCATCCCGGCCCTGAGGCCCTGACCCCAGGACTCCAGTCTGGGCCTGTCCCACCTTCCTACAAATAAACAAGAGGAACGGGGGCCTTTTAAGAGAGCCACACGCCAGTTCATTTTATTCTGGCAACCAGGAACAGAAACCAATGACTCACAAGCGAGAAGAAGTCACGCTGAGAAGTTCAGGGAGATTTCCTGGCCTGAAAGGGAGGGGGGGGGGATAAGTCCTCACGATTCCCGAAACCCAAACCGAATTGACTGCACCTGAATCGCATCCCGCAATGCGAGACAACCGTCACAAATGATGAGATCTCGTAAAAGCTCTCCGTATGGAGACGTCACATGGTTCCAACCTTCAAGCCCCGCTCGGCCGGCCTTGCCAGGAAAACTGCGGAAAACCGCTCAATGAAGCTCCTTGCTAAAACTAAAAAGGGGGGAGGCATGGCGGCATTCCCGCGCACGGCTTAAGATTGTAAAGCCAGCCTTGTCCTTGCTGAGGCGTTTAAACTGCATTTAAAAATAGCGGTTTCAATGTCTGACGCTGGCCACGGCGACCGGGGTTCGACTCGATTGGCTGTCCACCCCAGGGAGGGGGGAGGAAAGCCGACAGGACGTTTGTTGCGCACAGGAGTGGCTCTGGAGTGCTACGAGGGAGGGATTGACCTGAAAATAGCGGGTGTCATTGGCTACTAAATTGGGAGAAAAACAGGAGAAAATCAGAAACAAAATGTCAAAAGAAAAAGTGCAGGACTAGTCTGTTAGCTTCAACATCATGTACACTTCCACTTTAGTGCCCGTATGCAGGTAGCTGCCAAAATAAAGGAAACACTTGAGTAAATGAAGGGTTCTGGCAGCTCTGTTATGTGTGGGGTGCATTTTCCTGGAATGGTTTAGGTCCACTAGACCCCTTAGAGGGCAAAGTCAACACCAATAAATACAAAGCCATTCTGAGTGAACCTTCATCCTGTGGTGAAGCATTTCTATCCTGATGGGAGTGGTCTTTTCCAGGATGACAATCCCCCCATACACAGGGCACGAGTGGTCACTGAATGGTTTGATGAGCATGAAAATGATGTAAACCATATGCCATAGCCATCTCAGTCACCAGATCTCAACCCAATTGAACACTTATGGGGGATTCCGGTGCAGTGCCTGAGACAGCGTTTTCCACCATCATCAACAAAACCCCAAATGATGGAACTTGCATCCCTCCAATTAAGTCTCAGACACTTTTAGAATCTATACCACAGCGCGTTGAAGATGTTCTGGTGGCTCATGGTGGCCCAACGCTCTGATGAGACACTTTATGTGGGTGTTTCCTTTATTTTGGCAGTTACCTGTATCTAAGTGAAGAAACAAAACTATGTTGTTTCTGTTTTCTTTTTTTATATATATTCTTTCTTCGGCGAACATTTTCTGATGACAGCAATACGGGGCGAAATGAGCAACACAGAGGGGAATCTGAGAAGGGCACACACACTGGCAGCATTAGCAGGCTCATCATCACCACCGTAATGACCATGTTATTTGCTCGGTGATGGATCTTGGTAAGCCCCTCTGGTTCTAGTCAAATCACGATTCCTGCTATGAACATAAAGCGCCGCATGGCTCCTCTGCACGAATCCAATATTTAATAACCACGATCCCAGGCAGGACTCCGAATCTCTAAGCCTCATCTCAACCTGGAGCGCAGATCTTTTATGAACGTAGTTAATGAAATTCTTTTGATCCAGGCACCTCTTTAACTTAAAGGCTGAAATGAGAGAGCAGTCCACTCCACTTCTGTTTAAAACAACTGCGAGCGAGACGTCCTCTTCCAGGGAGCTGGGCCAATGAGCTTTGGGTGATGTGCGTAGGTTCTCTGACCTGTTGAACTCGGCCACTTCTCTGGCACGCTCACACCCTCACGTGCTCAGACCCCAGGTGACACCCCCCCCCCCCTCGAGATTAGTGTGTACTTCAGCACCATTGGCGTTCAGAGGCCTGAGAAAATCTTTGAGCCTCAAAGAGTTTTAATGAATTCCTACAGAGCTCTTCCAACTCTACGGCAAGATATGACACCCAGAATAGACTTTTTATTGTATTGTTGTTCCCTCCTTGGGACCTAGTTAGACAAAAACATTCATAATCCGAACTCTCGTCTCAGTCTGACTTTCTCGGCTGCGCACCTTTCTGTAATCACGGCTTATTTTCTCCAGCGTGCTCAATTCCCCACGGGCTATCAACTTTCATGGGCATCTTTAAGAATGCAGGAAATAAACGGGTCATAATCTGCCTTGCTAATTCAGATGTGGGAGAACCTCCAGCCAGCCCCGGCTAAAGTGCAGTCAAACGGGGATTTATTGTGCCAACCTTCACTGCCGAGTGCTTAAAAAAAAAATATTCATTCAGATTTAAAGTTCAACATAAGCCATATTCCTCAAAGTAACTGACAACTGTTTTCTTTGGAACATTTTAATAATATTGGTGATATGCTAGCCAAAATACCAAAAGCATCAGTTGGTAAAAATATATATATCAAAAACAGATGAATACATTCTGGATTTATTATTATCATTATTATTATTATTATTACGCTCTCATGTCACCACTGTGCCACCCACACCCATGCAGGGAGTTCACTTTCCACACGATAAGATACCCAGCATCCTACAGGATTGCAATCACAAACGAAAGGAGAGGAGCATCAATCACTGACAACCTACAGCTAACCTGTAGGTGTTTGGTGAGCAGCTAGGGGGCGCTGATGAAGTGGTTTCCAGAGGGACTCCTTAGCAGGGCAGGATTAAGCCAGATGCGTCCCACACACTGCCAACGGCCAGCCGGAGACGGCAAGCGACGCAGCCAGACTTGCACTGGAGATGCGTAGGCATCAGAGTTAAAGCTGCGGTCCTAGTGGGTGCCTTAACGGCTGAACCACTTGGGAGCCCCGAAAGTAATGAAACGGCGATCAGTGAGACTGAAAATGCTTTAAGGGATTCGTCTCCAAGGCTGCGGAATTCATGCCACCGCTAAGCAATACTCCCAGAGCGGCGTTTAAAACCATTTTGATTAAAACATCACTCAGCTCCCTCTGCCTCCTCGGGCTACTGTTCAAAATATGGAAGGTTTCAAACCTGAACGTTATTGTGAACACGAAGCTATAAGATAAACAAGCGAAAAAAATAAATAAAAGAATTAGAGAATTAGAGTCATGACAGCATGGAAAGAGTTTCTTTAGAATGACTATATGACAATATGCAGAGGCTGCGATAAGCACACAAGAGGAATTATCTACACAAATCCGTAAAAAAAAAACCCTGAAAGCTTTCTCACACTTAAAAAAATTAAAAACAAAAAAACAACTTGATTCTTTATGTTCAAGAAGCTCAATCTTGGGATAAAAAGGGGTTCATTTGGGGTATGAAATCCATCCGAAAAAAGTTGTCAGAGCCATAAAACCGAAATAACAGGCCTAGCGTTGAAGCACTGCCGTTCTCCCTCCTCTCAGTAGCCCTGCCTTAAGATTGAGAGTGCCGTTGCTTCTGTTCTTGGCTCTGGGCTTTTCTCTTCCACTGGTAGAAGATGAACATTTATCAGGAGTCAATCTGGTTATTTTTGTTTCATCCCTGAGTTTGCTGGGGAGAGGGGTAAATAATAAGTTAATATAATAACCCCCTCCACCCCAGCTGTGGCGGGCTGACTTGTGGCAGGCTGCGTTCTGACCAGACCGCAGTAATTCATTACCGCCATCTCCGAGCCTGAAGGGGGGGGGGTTTAGAAAACGGCACCTTAAATGAACGGAGCTGATTACCTGAGAAAGCAATCCGTCCGTCAAGGCGTCCTGGCTAACTAATGACTCCATCTGCTCTCCGTGAAGCCAGCAGGAGAGACAGGCTCACTCCCAGGGTGCGAAGCAAAGATAAAAATAAATAATAATAAAACAAAGACTCCCACGTATTTGTGTCACGTGATCGGAGCGCACGTCCGGGTTTTCCGCACCACAGCTCGCGCCGATGCTAAAACACAGTCTGTGTCGGGGTTGAGCTGGCGTTGCCCCCCGACGGTCTCCCCTATGCTCTCGGAGCGCAGGCTAAATTACCGCGCGGATCAGGAGGAGGAGCGCGACGGGCGCAGGATTTTCTCCGCGCGCCGCTAATGACCGCGTGAAGAACCAAAGCTCTTACGCCCTGCAGCACGGCGCATATCAATGAGCTGGATGCGCTCGCCCATTAATCAAATTAATAACAGTAACGCACGGGGAGGGTGGAGCGATGCTGCACAACTTCCTAGCGTTTTAAATTCCCTCCCCCCGCCAAATGCATTCCTCCGCCACCCCTCCACCAAACCCCCCCCACCCTGATTGGAAGAGAGAAAGCGTTCCCATTATCAATAATATGACAGGGAAATGGGAAAAGGCGACAAACCACATCCATATTTATTGGGGATGGAGAATAGCTTCTTTTTTTTAACTGGAGGAGCTTTTTATTAAGTAAGTGCAGGGGTTAAATAGAATCCCATTGAGAGAAATGCTTAGGAGCCAGAGCGATACTCCAGCCCCGTGCTATCAGATGAAGCCTCAGACTCTCACTTTCACAGCCTTTTTATGTAAATGCCTCTGATTCCTCCAGTGCAACAGACTCCTCTCCCTCTGCCTGCAGACTGATATAAAAATGTGTGCGATTCAATGAGGTTTTACAAATAAAATAAATAACCCAACTAACACGCCAGCAAGCCAATTACCAAAGCCAAGATAACCTATTTTCTGTCAGGGGGAATTAACCATTGTTCCTGCACTACCTTCCTCACAGGAAAGACACCAGACGCTTAAAAGTCAGACCAGTACACTCTTTGCCATACCATACTCCCTCCCCCACCCCCCCACAGACGCACAGACACACACACACACCACACACACACTTTATGCTAAATCTGTGATTTACATTTCTCACTCTGCAGCTTATTTACATTTTCCTATAAAATTCTAAATTGATGAATGTCATCCTTGTGCCTCGGGGCTATAACTCATGCCGCTGTGCAGGAAGAAACAGACCTTTCCCATTTTATTTGACTTTATTTATTGATTTATTTATTTATTTTCAGGAGGAGGGGTGCAAACTTTTCTTCCTCGCCGTATTACTAGTCTTGCAGCTGTGATTTATTCCTTGTGTGCGTTCCTCCAAACTTCCTGAAGTTTATTTTGTTTAAGCTTGAGACTTATTTTCCCCTCTCCCCTCTCATAGTGCAAACGTGGAACATTTGTCTCACAGACTTTCCATTTTCCACGCCTCCCATGCAGGAGTTACCCAGGTGCTGCAAAGGCTGCCTATGCTACTGGAACATTGTTTTGTTGTTGTTGCCCCCCACCTCCCAAATCTCACGTAACACAGAGTTTGTAAATACAGGTTGTGTGTTGGAAAGTAAACTGAACTGAACAAAAGGACACCACCTGGGGCACACCTGTGGGGTGAGTCTGTGCTCCCTGCATTCCCTTCAATACAATACATCTCATGCATTTTGTTTCTTTTTACACACACACACACACACACACACACACACTCACACACACACACACACACACACACACACACACTCACACACACGCACGCACGCACACGCACGCACACACCACACCACACCACACGCACGCACACACACACACACACACACACACACACACTCATACACACACACACACACACACACACACACACACACACATACATGCACATGCACGCACGCACACACATGCACACACACTCACACACGCACGCACGCACACACACACACCCACACACACGCACACACAGGCACATACGCACACACACACACTCATACACGCACACACACACACTCATACACGCACACACACGCACACACTCACACACTCACACACATACACGCACGCACGCACACACATACACACACACACTCACACACTCATGCACACTCACACACACACACTCACACTCACACTCACACTCACACAGTAGTTTCAACCACCATCAGCTTTCCAGAAGGTTGGGGGTTTGGGTCGTAATAATCTGACTGGTGAGTGAAAAAAAGCAATGCAAAAAATCTGCCAAAAACAAAAACTAATATAATTATATATGCCATTTAGCAGACGCTTTTATCCAAAGGGACTTACAGTAGTGAACGCATAAATTTTTCAGTATATATGGTCCCAGTGGGAACTGAAGCCACAACCTAAGCGTTGTCAGTGCCATGCTCTACCGACTGTGCCACACAGAACCACATAAACTAAAAACTAAAAACTAAAACTAATATTTCCAAAAATACCCAGTGAAGATAATGTGTTTGTTATTCAGAATTATTTTTAGAAGCTAGAATTCTCCCCCACAAATGGCAGACGATTGGGAAACCGAATGGAAACACTGGATTCCAAAGAAACATATTCTGCCCCTCTTAACGTTTGGATATTGTGGAGGCTGCAAGCAAAATCGATCAATAAGTCTAGTCAAAACACATTTGAAGAGGAATCCCTTTGCATCAAACAACTGCACGTGCTCTCCGGTCCTCTGGCATGGGTATCCTTCGACCCTGTGTACCTACACATTACTGCATCTAGAGCAAACACATCCTGCCAAAGGAAAAGCAGCACCGCGTCTGCCATTTTTATTTCTGTTTGTCTCTTAACATTTTTTCTACTTCGTCTGCTGCTGAAGATATATTGCAATACAAGCGGTAATCACTGTAACTCCTGCCTCGCTACAAAAATTAGCCAAGTGATTGGATTAAAATGGGTTTTTTACTTCCTTCATATTCACAGACGCCAACCAGTATAGACGTTAGGGTGATGCTGAGTAGTTTGGGCCTGGAAATCCTGCCCTAAAGTAAGTTACAATTCCTGTGAACGGGGAGAAATCGATCAGCTTCACTCGACTTGATGAGCCAGTAGTTCGGAACTTATCTCTGAAAAACATTCAATCGTGCCATAAAATCCTAAACCCGTTTGGGCAAATTAGGCGAAAAATATGCGGCACTGAGGTTTTTTTTTTGGTGCCGTGGCAGCTTAATATAAATCACCGAGAGCGAACAGAATTCTGAGAAAGACATCTTGCACAGCACTTTGCATTCCCTGCGGCTCAGGTATTTCTCGCCCTCTGAGCAGACTCCAAACATTTCAAGGAAGATGGGGATTGCATTTTCCCACTTTTATTTCCCCTCTTAAACAGGTGCCGATCTGTGATTTCACAAAACATTTTTTTCTGTTGACTTCCTTTCACATTTTCAATCATTTACACCTTCTTGGATAATGCACTCAGTGATATGCAAACCGTTCAAGCTTCAGACAAGCTCAAAGTGTTTAGTTTTGGGGGTTTTTTTGTAAGAGCTTTGTGATGTGGGCCAATAAAACTCTGGATCTTCAAACCAGTGTTGTGCAGAGAAGAACAGCATACCCGGAAGCAAAGACCCCAGAAACAAGCACATCGTACAGGTCATGTAAATGTACAAGCAGCAGCACCTGTCTTCAGCTCCCCCCGCAGTCACACACAGCATGAGCTAAAAATGTTCCGTAAGAGTGCAGCTTACATAACGTTCACAGAACAAAATTGGTCTATGCCACCCCACTGACCCTGAGGGCCTTTGGGAAGAACCATATACGTTTTTTTTATTTAGCTGAAATTACATAATAATTCAAAACAACAAACGTGAATTGTATCCGCATCAGTTCGGCCGTAAACGCAAAGTTTAGCAGGCATGACATTTTATGATTTTTTTGTTTCTGATTTTATCCAATTTGGTACCCAATTACACTGTCTATTTTCAATCCCCCCCCTCGTAATGTGAGTTCGCTGCCGTAGCCTGGGGACCGGTAGTGACAAAGGCGAAGTATCGTCTCTTCCAAGACGGCACTCGCCAGGCTGTCAACCGTAACTCCGGTCTACTACAGAGCCACTCTTGTGTGCAGCAAATCTCCCGTCGGCTTCCCTCCCCCCTCCCTGGGGCAGACAGCCAATCGCCGCCCCCCGGTGACACTCCCGGCAAGAACCAAACTCTGGCGCAGCCGGTGGAATCGAACCCCAGTCGCCGTGACCAGCGTCGAACGTTGTACATTACATTACATTACATTACAGGCATTTAGCAGACGCTCTTATCCAGAGCGACTTACAGTTTACATTTCTTTACACTCCATTTATACAGCTGGATATTAACTGAAGCAATTCAGGACCTTGCTCAAGGGTACAACAGCAGTGTCCCACCTGGGGATTGAACCTGCAACCTTAACGTTACAAGCCCAGTTCCCTAACCATTATACCACACTGCCTGCCATTGTAACCACTGGACCACTCGGGAGGCCCAGCAGGCATGACATTTCATCTGTTTTCAGGTTATGATTGTGCACTGCACATCAATGTGCATGTTCAGGAGAGAAAAACGTTCATTTCCCGCCGTCGATGTCCAGCGTTGGAGAGACTGACCGCCTTGTGAAAAGTTCCACACTCAAAGACCGAGAGCAAACACGGCAGGCACGGGCCCGCCAAACGGGAACGTGCAAAGTGTACAAAGGAGGAGTTAGTAGACAGGAATGATTGAAACTATTTAATCTAAAACATCCAATTAGACTCCCACTGCGTATCGGCAGGATCCATTATAACTGTGTGTTTGTGTGCGCGTGTGCATACGTGACAGTGTGTGCGCAACCTTATACAACATCCGTTGCCCTAGTGCTGTAAACAAAGGCACTGATTCAATAAATGCAGGGTCATATTCCAACTCAGTTTATCTGAGACTTTAGGGTAGGGGGAGGGGGGGGGGGTGGTTCACAGTAATGTTTCCATCATACCCCCTCCCCCAAAGACCCAGTCCTAAACTCAATTCTACACCTGTGGCTCATCACTTTCTCAGGTTGCAGAGTTCTAACGATATCCATCATTCAACGACCCCCCCAAAGCAGAAAGAACATTCCTGTTTTAAATCAGTGAGAGAGGAAAATATGTTTTTCAAAGGTAGGACCTGGCAGGGCAGTGCTGCGTTGCACTCGCCTGGCAATCTGTCACACACCTGTGTGTCTGGAGCGGATTCCCGAGACATCGCCGACCACGGCTGGCCGTGACAGGCTCCGGAGTTAACCGTTGTGGACCTGACCTCAGGTTCCTGAGACCCCGGCAGCCATGTCAGGACCCAGTCATGCCTCAAGGTTCAAGGTTCAGTCATGCCTCAAGGTAGTGGTTCTGTGTGGCTCAGTAGGTAGAGCATGGTTAGCAACGCTTAGGTTGTGGGTTCAATTCCCACTGGGACCACATATACTGAAAATGTATGCATTCACTACTGTAAGGCGCTTTGGATAAAAGCGTCTGCTAAATGGCGTATATTATTATATTATATTAAGGTTAAAAAGGCTGGGGTCTCGATAAGAGTTTTGCGAGAGCTTGGCACGAGAGCCGCGGGTAAATAAGCTTTGGATGTGTGGATGTGTCTCGTCTGTCTTCATTGAGAGTCACGGCTGTCTGTCTGTCCTGTGGAGAGGTCCATTATATCAAGGTTGAAAAAGCATGAAAAGTAAGCAGACAATAGATTGTTGTTTTATTTACATTATGGCTGACTTTGGGGGGGGTTTACCATTTTTTACCATAATCATATTATTTTCTCTGAATCATAAACAGCAACTAACAGCATAAATGAGGGACCATTCCTCATTTCTGATAGTTATAAGCTAGGTAAGTTAATGTGTTTATCTTTAATTTTAATATAATAATACTTTTTTAAGATATTTTATTTTGCCATTATTCTGTCTCCATACATTTAAAACAGTGAAATCTTCTTTAGCAATAGTATTTTTTTCCCCCATTGGACAATAATGACAGCTGACTCACTGACAACAGCCAGAAGATGACCTTCACTATATATATATACATGCATTATCCTTTGCAACATACAGAGACGTGTGTTTGGGCAGAGAGAAAACATACAGCTCTGACTCACAAAATCCATAGCAACTGGCCAAATCAAAGAAAAGAAAGAAAAAGCATAGATAATTCAACCAAATCCAAAAAACAAATCCTTCATCCAGAAGGTCTCTCAGAAACAAAGACTGCTTTCATAAATATCAAATGTCAGGTAAATTATTAGTCATCCAAATGTTGAAACCAGGTAATGGCATAGTATCACTCCCCTATCTAATTCTAGACTGGTGCACTGCTATTGTTTCTTTTCCTTCTTTTCATAAATGTGCATTAGCGGCACACAGCCCAGAGTTGGGAAGGTTGACAGGTAACCCTTATTAAAGCATATTTCTGCAAGTGCATTTAATACCTAAAAGGAAGCAAATGTGCAAATTGCATGTTTGTAGCAGAAACGGGGAATTCTGTGAAGTGAAGTATCTTGACTCAAAGATACAATGGCAGTGCCCCATGTGGGGCACCAGCAAAGCTATGGATCCAAGCTCAATTCTTTCACCACAATGCAGGGCTTGTGCTAATAATGATCCAAGCACAACTGCTCTCACACAAGCTTAAAGGAGACCAGAAGAAGGCTTTAAGTGCAGCCTGGTTGGAATCAATGAGAGATCGTACTGTTGTGTGATCATTGGATACCTGCTGGATATGATACCGTCTGATCACCCGGCTCGGTGCCATTACTTTTGAGTCATTCAGAGATGGACCCTTGGTCAGCCTGCTGATAGACAGACCAAATGCCAATGTACAGCCAAATGTACATCCAAATAATACTGAGGTGGACAATAAAAAGGAAACCCAACAGGAAGCCGTCTGACTAATAATAATAATATAATAGCATATGCCTTTTAGCAGACGCTTTTATCCAAAGCGACTTACAGTAATTAATGCAAACATTTTTCATATATATGGTCCCAATGGGAATTTAACCCACAACCTAAGCATTGCCAACGCCGTGCTCTACCTACTGAGCCACACAGAACTCTACCTACTGAGCCACACAGAACCACGCTCTACCTACTGAGACACACAGAACCATGCTCTACCTACTGAGCCACACAGAACCATGCTCTACCTACTGAGCCACACAGAACCACTATGCGTCAAAGTTTCTCGATCTGACACACAGAAGTCTGAGCTGTAGATCTGAGCCACACAGTAGTCGCTGCAGGCTATGGCAGAACCACACTCTACCTACTGGCCACACAGGTGGTCAGCCCAGGTCCTGGAGGTCAATGTTAGCCAGCCCTGGGCTATGGAATGGGCTACCAGAAAAATGTAGATAGAGTGGGAACGAGAGTTAACAAATCAATCTCTGAAACAGAACCATTATGCGTCAAAGGCCGTCTGTAGATCACTGCAGGATGGCGGGGTGGTCAAAGTCTATCAGCAGAGCTGCTCCTCGACAAACACGATGGGGAGGGGGTGTGATTGGGGGTGGGGGGGGTTGGAAAATGTTCCAAATGTTAAGTGACAGCTGCGTCCAGGAAAAGAGCAGCAAACGAGACTAAATTGTACCGTTGCTGAAAACCCTTTCCCCATTCATTACGTTTTAGGCTTGAGAGAAAGGAAATCAATGACCCGCACAGCCTAAAATTAAATTAACATTGTGAGGACGTCTCGCACAAACAGGGTGAGAAAGAGGACAGGCTGGAGACACAGGAGATGAAGGGAAACACCGCATCCTCCGGAGGAAAGACTGAGCGCACATCTAAAAGCAGGAGAGACATTAAGCCATCTAGGGAAAGGCCTTCCAGAGGCTATGAAAATGTATGGCTCTTAACGTAAGGAAATGTATTATAGTTGGCAGTTGTGCAAAAAAAAAAAGGTTCTGCTGTGTATATAATCAAATATAATAAGGGTCTGGACTTTTATTCATAGCAGCCACTACAGGGTTGGCTATGGCCTTTTTGTATATTGCTGTTGGAACTCTTAAGCGAAATATGTAGTGAACAGGATGGTAAATTGTCCAGTCTAATTTACAAGGAATTAATGCAGGGTGCGTATCGTAAACATCAACACCAGGGCGGCAGTGTAGCATAACGGTTAGGGATACGGGCTTTTAACCCAGAGGTCGCAGGTTCAATTACCAGGTGGGGCACCGCTTCAGTAAATATCCTGCTGTATAAATGGCAGTGGAAATGAATGACAACTGTGTAAGTCGCTGTGAATAAGAGATTCTGCTAAATCCCTGCAATGTATATAAAGGTTACAGGCTATCAGGGAGACAGTGGTTGTGTGCATGCATTCTTGCTTTCAGAAAATCCATCTGAGGAAAAGCAGACCTGGGTGTGTTCACATATTTATGTAAGGTAAATGTATAAAGGTGCTCTGGAAAAGAGGGTAAAAAAATATATATATATATATGTATATATTCAATTCATATTCCCCCTCTGACGCATTAATTCCTTGCTGAAATCTCGCAGTCAAACATTTTCACTTTAAGTTATTACACTTCCATCTTAACCCAGTGCAGCTGTCAAACCTACTAGACACTTATTAAATTAACATGTCTCTCCACATCACAAAGGGCTTTAGCTGGATTTATAGTTTGTCAGTTTTGTTCAGTTTTGGTAGAAATATTTTTTGACAGGATCGGGAGAGAGAGGGATGCCTGGTGCAGGAGTGTAATTAATGCAGAAATGTCCTGCATCGCTGGATAAAATGACACCGGTGTGGCCGTTTTTAACGCATGTGTATAATGCATGGTATGCAAATCAACTATAATAAACTTGATAGCGATTGTCCACCTTTCACATGAGGTCTTTGTCGTTTGCTGTAAGCAACCAAAACCTCAGAATGCATATGAAGTATGAAGTATTTGAGAATTACGTATTTCATATGAAAAAACATCATAATTTGATTTGATTTGATGGACTGGACTGGACTTCAATTTAGCTATTCAACTCCAGTCACTAAGCAACCCCATTGCTCCAGCAGTACAGTTACTCAAGCCTAATTCTCTCTTTCCTTTTTCTTTGCCATTTCAAAAGGATTGGGCGGACCTACACCGACAAAGAACGACCGTCATTGTGACAGTCCTATCCAGGCCTGTCCATACCTTCCTTTCCAGCATTTTCTGGCCTCCCCAGGTTCGAGGGAGGCAGCTTTCACCGGCACACTGTTGGTGAGCGGACAAATTCGGTTTGTGTGTGTGTGTGTGTGTGTCTGTGTGTGTGTGTGTGTGTGGGGGTGGGGGGGTTCTGGACCCGACGCTCTCAATTATTCTGCGTCTAGAGCCAGCAGGAGCCAGTGAGTCTGTGACATCTGTACCACCTGGGCCATGCGACCTTAAGCACCCTGAGCTGTGAAATACCAACTTGATAATATCAGGACATTATCCTCACATTGCTCCCCACGGTCTCAAGACAAACAAAGCACGTTGGTGGGAGGGAGATGGCAATAAGCACGGCCGGCGCTCCTGCCCGGCCCCGCCGCGGATGGAAGGATGGAAAGAGACCCACAGGTGGCGGCCAGCGCTTCTCATTCCACTCTGCAGGGAGACGCAGAGTCAATAAGCATTCTAGGCTTTCAGGGGCATTAAACCAAGGACAAGCCCAGAAATAAAATAAGGAGAGAGAGAGGGGGAAAAGAAGGCAGCTCTCCCTTACCCTCCACCTCCTGCAATCGCAAAGAACTGGGGGCTAGATTCACTGAAGGATCGCGACTGCTTTCCGAACACAAAAGCAGCCGTAGAACACACAAGGTCATAGTGTCTTCGTTGGATTGACTAAACGCTCGCAATGGTCAAAATCGAATTGCTGTTACGATGTAATTTGCGGGGGGGTTTGTCACTCTGCGACTTTCCTTTAGATGAACGGTTAAATCTGTTCATGCACATGTGCACCTGGGGTGAACATGCTAAAGGAGGGTGGAGATTTAAAGCATGCCTTAATTGCCCCTCTCTCCTCTTTGTGTGAGAATTTTAAACACCTCTGAACAGGGGGTATTTTGCCACTGATAGAGCTAAGCTCATGTTCTATAAACCCTTGAAAGAATACGACCACAATATGTGACAAAATGCGGCAAAAGAGCCACTCTACGGCTGCTTTTATTGCGCTGTGACTATTACCATAGTAAATCTGGCCTTCAATATTTTAAAATAGACAGTTTTTCAGTACGTGTTTCTGCCACAGCCACCAACACCCCCCATCCAAAACCACCAGCCGCCAACTCCCACCCAAATGCAAATACAAACTGTCAGACAAACCCTTGAAAAACCCCAGATATTACTGACCTTCGCTTGAACAGGTATTGTACATGACAAGGCAGGTTCTACCATACATAAAAATGACATTGGATTTATTTGTCTATGTGGTTAACTAGAAACAGCTTCTTCAGATTCCTTTATAGGGCACTAATATGAATAGTGAAGTATTTTTCAGTACAGGTTTTTATTTTTAATTGCCCGATAAACAGGATGCTCATTTAGAGCCAGATGCAGGCTGGGAGATAATGAGCTAAAGTTGGCATAGACAGCTTTAAATGAGATGATTTTTTTATATCCAACACATGAAATCCAACACGGTTGAGGTTTTTTTCCCCCCCTTCTTCTTATATGACAATCTATCTGGAAATATATACATGGGGGGGTATGAATAAAGAGCTATACCCTCAAACTGTGCTACGTAATCTATAATGAAGCTTTAAAATGGCGCTTGTGGACAGCGCATGCCTTTTTATCTCGCACATATTCTGATCTCAAACAATTGTTACCGCTGTCTGATGTGCGCGCCGCTCGGAAGCGCTAACCGTTTCTGACGTCAGTGAGCCTGCACGACACACAAGGCACTCTGTTTTGCCATCCAGCAGGAGAGACTTCAGATTTGTTCAAGGTTGCGTTCAAAATAGCAACGCCTCCCTGCCTGCGAGAAGAAATGTGAAACCTCTCAGGACTGCGCGTCAAGATAACGCATCAGCTTGAGCCGCAGAAATCTTCTCCAGCAGGCGGTTCACAAAATGACCCTCCCCATCCCATCCCCACGGCGCTTTTGATGCGAGGATCAAAACTCGATCAATTTCGGGTTACGGGCTACGGCAGAGACGCCCGTATTATGCTATGCCATGCCTCTCCTTGTTTGTCCTCACGTCCACGCCTTCTATGAAAGCTGTCATGCCATGCTGTCTGTCCATAAAACCGGCCTAAGATGACAATGGGCAGAATGTGTGTGCCATGTTGTGTGTGATCAATAGTGTTTTTGGGATTCATGACTTTCTCACATAAGAGAAGACCAGATATTTAGCTCTCCCCACAGTATGTATGAGGGCAAGTCACTATACTGTAAGAAAATTCTGTATTATTGGCAAGTATTCTGCTGTAGGCAAGAATTACACTCTTGGCAAATACAATATAATCACTATTATTCTTACACTATATTGGCAAGAATTCAACTGCAATGTTATTGGCAATGATTAGCCTATACCACAGGCAGGAATGGCACTATTAGCAAGAACTATATCATAGGCAAGTACTATGTATCAGCTTATATTTTTAGGAAATAAAAATATATATATATATATATATATATGTTACGGTAAATGTGTAAAAACCAGGAATTCCCCGGTGTAGCTATGCATTTCCTGTCCAGTTGGGGAATGTATACTTTCCCGGGGAATCTATAGATTCCCTGTTTTTCCACATTTACCGTAATATATAGATATCGTAGTGCCACTGGGGGGGGGGACCCTCAAGGACCTTTTCAGAGGGCGTAGGCAACCGAAGAATCCGGAGGAGGCAGCATAAAAAAAATGTATTAACTGAATTCTTTACAAAAACACAAAAAATGATGGGGTAACAGGGGAAAACAAACACATACAGTCCACAATCCTTTCCTCGTTGTCTTTGTCCGTAATCCAAGTCGTTAATCCAGGCCAGGTCCTCATACAATCCACAGTCGATACACAAACAGGGTTCTCAACACAATCCAATTCAATCCGGGTAAACAATGAAAAACAATTCCAAAAATGATATCTCCCTCTATCTCCATCCCTATCCCTATCCACCTCTCTCCACCTCCACCACCCAATGTGACACAAACAGTCAAATTGGCTTCAGCTGCTAGCGGTCCCAATTGATTCACTTGTTTCAGGTTGTAGTCAGATGTGGGACTGCAGGCTGCTGGGAGTTGTAGTCCTGATGGCTCTAGTGGCTCCCAAGAGTTAAAGGGGCAGGCAGCCATTTTCCCCGTGCCACCCCTTGGGATGCCACAATATATATATATATAAAGACACTAAGCTTCAAGCTGTTGGTGGAGTTTGTGCAGCATCATGTTGGCTTCCAGCTGATTTTGAGAAGGAAGACATTTGGATGGACACCACTGTTACTGAGCCCCTGACGCCACAACACAATTGCTATTGATCCATCGCAGTCGTCCCCGGTAACAAGAAAGCCTTCTCTGGCAGCATGGCTCATAGTCAATTTACGTCCTGTCGTCCACCCCTACCTCACTGGCCCACTGCTGCCGTAGGTGTAGCCAGGCAGTGTGGTATAATGGTTAGGGAACTGGGCTTGTAACGTTAAGGTTGCAGGTTCAATTCCCAGGTGGGGCACTGCTGTTGTACCCTTGAGCTAAAGGTACTTAACCTGAATTGCTTCAGTAAAATATCCAGCTGTATAAATGGATTGTATGTAAAGAAATGTAAACTGTGTAAGTCGCTCTGGATAAGAGCGTCTGCTAAATGCCTGTAATGTAATGTAATGTAATGCTACTCCTCACTTAGTCAGCTACTTGGCGCAAATTAAACAGCGTCGTCCGTTTCCCTACGCTAATCGGTACATGTGACACTGGTGCGGATTATGGCCCTCTGAGAAGTACTATCGATGGCCACACATCATTCTGGCCACGTACCACTGCAGGAATGGAAATAAGACTCCCAAGGCATGGCAGTTTGAGCCAGTCCAGGTTTTGCTAGAAGGGGATTAGCATGCTCAGTGTAAGCCATCTGTTGGATGTTGTATACTAACCGGCTAATTAATGGTACTTTATTCTTTCAAACCAAACATCTTTGCACCATCTACGGCAATAAACAGCTAAAAAGTGATGAATATAGAAAATGAATATAGTAATGCACATGCAGAATGCAGAATGCAGAATATAATGCATTGTCCCAAAAGCAGGGTGTATTTATGTAATTATGTGACATTCATATATTATGAAGGAGTGGGCAATAAACATGGTAATAGTGCAAATATGTACATACATCATCGGAAATTATTTGCTGACAACCACACAGGGAATATGGCGT
The DNA here is from genome assembly GCA_029706075.1 of Aldrovandia affinis. Lineage (NCBI taxonomy): Eukaryota > Metazoa > Chordata > Actinopteri > Notacanthiformes > Halosauridae > Aldrovandia > Aldrovandia affinis. The sequence continues at coordinate 788,513 of JAINUG010000160.1, forward strand.
TATTTCAAAGTGAATGAAAATATTTGGCTCATATAAAACCATATCAATGCACATACAAATCAATGCAACAATGCTCCATAATTAATTTGTTTGTGATTTATTTTTCATAGTTTTTAGCCAGCTTACCCAGGGTGGCATTAGTAGACAGGGGAGATTGAAACACAACTCGTAATGTGCAGAGTGCAAGTGAATCACATCATCACATCAAAATGGCAAACGTCTCACAATTACTGAAACAATTTAATAACACGAGACAGCTCATAATACAATCAAAGCCAATCAGTGCCTGGTTTAGTGCTGATTAAGCTCTGTGGTGCTGGTGTCTAGAGCAATCACACCGTGCAGCTTCAGGGCAACTTGGAGCCGGGGGGGGGGGGGCAGTGCACTGCCGAGAGAGCCAAGCCATCAAAATGTGCCAGAAAATGCGAGTGATGGCATTCAGCGGCCAGGGAGAGGCGTGGAGTGGCTCGCCCTAAATCTACCAATGGGCTAGAGGTGATTGGGACGAAGCAACCGTCTTGGAATGGGCAGGACCGGTGGCAGTGGCATGTAGGGGCATTGTGAGTTCTCTGTGGTTCTCTGTGGTTCTCTGTGGCTCAGTAGGTAGAGCACAGCGTTGGCAACGCTTAGGTTGTCAGTTCAATCCCCACTGGGGCCACATATACTGAAAATGTGTATGCATTCACTACTGTGCTTTTTCTGCTAAATGGTGTATATTAAGATGGTAGTCAGGCCATAAAATGTCTGGTATGCCAGATATATCAACCAGAGGGCATCTACCATGTGACACATGACCATTTTTATGATCCTAATAATAATAATGCTAATAATGCTAATAGTGAATTAATCGAAATTCTAAAACTAGTGTGTATCATTACTGTTGGATTGTTGTCGACCGCGGGGTAATCATAGACCCAGGTCCATTTCTCATTAACAACACGGCCGCATAATGGCACAGGAGACTCTAAAAGGACTGTGTGCCTTCACTTAAGAGCGGCGCTTTGCCCATCCCGCCAGCGTGCGGTTTTCATTCCGCGCACGGACATCCCGCGATCGGCTGCGATCGATACACTACTAGTTTAGGCAAATTAATATTATTGCTTAGGTTGCACAGTCCCCATTCAATTGACGATGATAAATTATAGGGCTTTTCTGGTGAAGTAATTAAGATGGTTCATCGGAGCCAAGCTGTTGATGCCACTGACAAATGACAAACTCCTGCAGTTTTGGATACAGTGACATATAGATGGCAAAATATAATAGTTATATAGATGGTTTTTAAAGAATTATCTCAGCTGCCTTCAGTGGCCCTCTGGCGTTCACAGGTATGACCTGAGCCTGCCGTCCTATATTTAGTCAATATACCAAGTATTATAAGCTTGCAGTTTGAGAGGTATGTTTGAATACTCAGCAAAAAAAAACATTGACCTGCTGTATGCAGTGTGCGCTGGGAGAGAAAATAAAAAAAAACGAAGGAAACAAAATAATATGTTTGGAAGGACCATAAAAAACTTTGGGGAGGAAATAATTAAGAAGAACCCCATCCAGGCTTGTTATCATTACTTTTTTAATTACATTTTGTTTCAGATTTTATCCCATTTTATCCCACTTTAGTAGCCAATTACACCCTCAATTTTTCATGTCAACCCCCTCGTATTGCGAGTTCGCTGCCGTAGCCCTGAGACCAGTAGTGACAAAGGCGAAGTATTGTCTCCTCCGAGATGGCACTCGCCAAGCTGTCGTCCATAACTCTGGTACTATAGAGCCACTCCTGTGCACAGCAAACTTCCTGTTGGCTTCCCTCCCCCCTCCCTGGGGCAGACAGCCAATCGCCGCCCCGGTGGTGCTCCTGGCCAAAGCCAACCCCGGTCGCAGTGGCCAGCGTCGGACGTTGTAACTGCTAGACGTTGTTACCCATTGCCCTGTACCTGTTATTTACTTTCTTTCTTGAAATTCATAATAAATGGCAACATTAACCCAGGTGAGAGGTTGTAGAAACAAATGTTGTTCCAGCTATGACCCAGCAAACAAGGTAGACTGGTGACCGAAGCTGTCGATCATTATTCTGGCCCACTGGAACGATTTCATTTGTGTGAATGGTAACGGTGGTCAAGCAAGGTCAACTAGTACAAAGTAAGCATATAGGAATATGAAAAAACAATATTCAAGGATACAGGTGGAAAAAAACTACGAAAAATAATGAGCTATTCCTCTTACATAAACCCATAGAACAGCTCTTTACAGTGGCTTGAAAGTGACTCAAAGATTAGATATGCCCAAGCCCCTATGGAGGAAGATGAGCAAAGTAAGCTCATTCCAGGTAACATGCTATATTGAGCTACTATAGATATTGCCAAAACTTGGCAAATAGATAAAACAGCCAACATACCCTCCAAGTGTACGTGTGGTTTCTTACTGTCCCCAAAACAGGGTCAAGTCAAGAAATTATTTCTCATGGGATCTTGCTAGAGGGGCCTAAAATGATCTCTTAAAACTTTCAGATTATGCCATAACACATACTTTTGTGACATCATTAAGTGTTTTTAAAGTAAGTACATGCCAGGATTGGTTTGCACATCTGTCATTCTTGTATCTAATGTGGCTAGAGTTGGGGAATGTGGGGTGGGGGGCAGAGGCAGGGCAAGGCCCAGAAGAAGCAAAGCAGTGCACAGCATACAATGATGTTTGGTTTTGTAAACAGGCCACTGAATGGCACAGACCCAGTGCAGGGGGAAAATATGATTTAATTTAATTCATTAATTTAAAGTTCTAGACTTGTCACTGGGAAGAAAAAAACTGTCAATAAACCTATCAACAAAGGAGTACATTTTGGTAGGGCCTAATTGGACTGTTGAATGAGTTTTTACACCTTTTGACTTAATCGAAAAACAAATAGCAAATACAGCTGTTTCAGCTTCAGATATTCAAACTTTTGCTCTAAGCTAACCCTAATGACTGTTTTCAACTTAATATAAAAATCCAAAAGCTAAAAAGAACCCAAACGTAACTATTTTGAAAGTCACAGAAGTATATTTTGGAGTACGGACCTCCTTTTACGGTCTTGGTTTTTCCGGGTAATATGGACCACATCAACACTTCATATATTTGTGCAGAAGTTGTTCTCTTCGTAAATACGCAGGCCTATGCTGCAGCTCACGCAGTGTATTCTGAAAACAACATCATTACTGCAGCCAGTTTCTCAGCAGACAGACGCTGCCTTAGTGCACCTTTGCTACTAGCACAAGGCGAGTCATTTCATCGGTTTAGAAAGCTGTCTGGGCCTCCCACGTGGTCCAGTGGTTACAATGTTCGACGCTGGCCACGGTGACCGGAGTTTGTTTCCCCGTCGCGCCAGAGTCGGCTCTGGCCAGGAGTGCCACCGGGGGCGGCGATTGGCTGTCCGCCCCAGGGAGGGGAAGGGGGAGGGAAGCTGACAGGAATGTTCGCTGTGCACAGGAGTGGCTCTGGAGTACCGGAGTTACAGTCGACGGCCTGGCAAGTGCCGTCTCAAAAGAGACGATCCTTCGCCTTCAACACCGCCGGTCACAGGGCTACGGCAGCAAACTCATAGTACGACATGAAAATAGCGGGTGTAATTGGATGCCAAATTGGGAGAAAGTGGGAGAAAAGTCTGAAACTAAATTCCCTTTAAAAATCTGTCTGCATTGACATGCACTTCATTATTATTCTTGACGAGGGCGGGGCTTCAGATCATCGCCATCGTTTGAGGGAAGAACCATTTTACCAGTGTGCTGAAAGGACAGCTGTGGGCTCATGTGGCAAATCAATCATGTTGTGGTGAACATACCATGTGATGCGAGAGAGCGTGACAAAATTACGAGGCAGATTAAGGGAACAGAATCTATAAATCACCATGAAGCATTAAAAACAGACAACACTCCATACTGAGGACCCGTTCATTAGCACATTACGTACAGTGTTATTGAACGCCTGTAGTAAAGTACTTATTCCTCACCCCGTGCAAATTAATCATTATCGCTTTAACTGATGTTTGATGAGCATTCATAGGCCATTCAATAATGGTGAATAGTTTCAGGCAGGTACTACAAAACAGTTAAAATAATGTATTTAATGAATGTTAGAGGTGATACCATTGACTTAATCAAAATTGAATAGTAACGGAATATTTTATTAACACTACAGACATTTAGTCTCAAAACGCAAAGATCTTCTCGAAGTTGGGAGATTTATGTTTATGAAATTGAAACGATAGGATCACTGACACATGAATATAATGCTCTCCTCACACATTTGAAGTGGATTGAACATTCACTTCTCAAGGTAAACCGAACGGTGATGTTTTTCTCTGCTTCTCGTCCATATCTATTGGATTTATTTCGTAAAATGTGCTCAACCTTCTGTGCTATTAAAATCTAAGTGCATCCGCGAGTTGTGAAATAATTATGAGAGCACTTACTTAATGCCTGGATGCCTCAATGTGAAGAAGCAGTTGCCTCAAGGCTCAAGAGACAATAAATAAAGATTTCATTTGCCCACATCTTCCCTCGTTCCCAAAAGTAGATTTAGGTTTTAAAAGGGTGAAAAAAATTCTTTCAAATCCCCCCCGCCCCCCCAACCAACCACACACCCCTCCAGACAGTGTTTCTTCCCCTGCTTCCATTTCAACACTTGAGCTCCTTTCCTACTGGGATTCTAGACATGAAGGGTGAATAGCATGGGTAATTACATCAGAGCTTGGAGTGCATTGTCTTTTGAGCTGAATTTTACACGAGTATCATTCAGACACGATGCTTATCTTCAAGTAAATTAAGCCCCTGTCCCTGTGTGGGTTTAACGCTTCGCCCAACCCTATCACACGAAGGCGTTCTCACTCATTCCAATTCAATTCAATTATTTTTCGCAAATCTCTGCATTGTTTGGTAAATATTAAAACATGGTAAGAATTTGACCCCTTTATTGTCTGCCAGTGATTAAACTGAACAGAGTGTGTGCATCAGCTCCATGTTGGTAATATCACTCCACACCGAATCGCACCATGCCTTTTAGCTGTTCTAATTTGCCATACATTTTTTATTTATTTAATTAACAAGAATGTGGTTCTCTGTGGCTCAGTTGGTAGAGCACAGCGTTGGCAACGCGTAGGTTGTGGGTTCAATCCCCACTGGGGCCACATATACTGAAAATGTATGCATTCACTACTGTAAGTCGCTTTGGATAAAAGCGTCTGCTAAATGGTGTATATTATATTATTATTATAATTTATGCCCGAAGATTTCAGATATAAAGCTTCATCTCACACGCCAAAGCCGGTCTTTCAAAGGGCCTCTGTTTTCAAATAAATGATCAAAGTTGCTACACTCTTGTCCCCTCTTAAGTGAAGCAGGTGGGCACGGATTACACTTCACAGGCGACCGAAAGAACGAACGCGTTCCAGCATTGTGCTTAAATAACTGCCCGCAACATGAACCCGTGGCACGGACAGGGTGTTTACACGGTGGCCGAAATGTTCACTCGTGAGCACTGTGTGTACCGGGTCCACACTTCCCACTGCCTTAGCAGACGCTGTTTGAATAGTGGCTGCAGATTTCTGAAAGCCACTTCTCCACATTCCATTAGCGGAGGCCAATGCGGTCAGACACACCGCTAGCTTTCTGGGAACGGTGGTGGTGGTGGTGGGGGGGGAGGTCAGTGCAGCCCGGAAAATGACCCCCCCCCCCCTCGCCGACGCTGACTGGGTTTATCAGCGAACACCCCCAACCCTTGGGGAGGATGGAAAGGCCTTCATTGATGCTGCCCTCCTTCTCATACAAGGACAGCACTGCTCTGCGCTTTCAGGTGAGGGGTGCCCATCCTTCGGTGCCAAGTCAGTTTGAAAGTGGAGAGAACAAGGGGTGTGGGGGGTTGCATCTAACAAGGGGTGGGGGGGGGTTGCATCTAACAAGACCCCATTGAGAGCCATACAGACAGATGTAGATACGCCTTTGCCATTAATTTGGCCAAAGAGATTGACTTCTGAAGAAATCCGATATCTTGACATGACTCGAGCATTTAGCGCCTCTGTCAAATGGGGGCCTCCCCTCTCAGCAGCTGTCTGTGTGTCCCCAGTGATCGGTGATTCTGTCGCGTTCAGACAGATGGAGCCCTGCTCTCTCCATCCACATGAATCATCAGCTACCCAATCTCAGGCTAAAAGCATTTATACTGTCGCCATTCATTCATTATTTACTATTCTTTCATATGTTGCTATTCGTTTCGCTCTTCTCTGAAAGTTACTTTAAATTATATTCAGGACAATGCCCGTAGAAATTGCATTTCCAGTAAAATGCACTTATAAAAAATTATTTAGGGGAACGATTACTATGCCTCAAATACGTCCCTGCACCAATAGGTGTCTGCTAACTTGTTTGTGTTGTCTACGCACTGGCAATGTTAAAAAATATGCATTATAAAATGCATACAGTATATATATATATATATATATATATACAAACACAGTGGGTACAGCAAGTATTTTGAGTAGATCAGTCACAAGAAATCCCAATTAAATCCATTTTGATTGAATGACGTAAGAACATATAATGCCAAAGGGCATGATTACTTATTATACCGACTATATATATATATATATATATATATATACTGTATATATATATATATATTTTTGGTGGACCAAAATGCTGGCCATGGATTCATTTGGACTCTCTGCCCTAAATAACAGAAGCCATAAGTTTTCTAGCTAATTAACTTTTCCATTACTATGAGCAGTTGGCTAACCTCAAGCAGAACAAAAAAACAAAAAACTGAACAGATGGGCTGACACATGGGTCTGAGGACAGGTTTCCGTCCGTACAACACAGGTATGCAAGGAAGGAGTGTATGGTGAGGAGATAAGGGGTGTAGCTTTGGTTTCGCTTTGTGGGACACCAACCACCCCCCGTTCCTCTGCAACCTGTGCCTGGAAATATGGGACTGCAGATACGTTTTATTTTTAGTGACCTTAAAGAATGGAGGCAAAGGTGCGGTGTGGTGTGTGCTGCTTGTCAGGGACGCCGTTCGAATCCCGCGTCTCTATCAGACCGGCCCTGGTCGTCAGCCCCGATCGGAGGCGGCGTTTAGCTGTCCGCCTCCAGGGGAGGGGGGAGAGGGGGGGGGCGGCTCGAGTCCGTCGAGGAGCAGGAAAAGGCGTCCGTGGAAGAGTTCCGTCTCGGAAGAGGCGGATCTATCGGCCCAGAAAAAGAGTGTCTCGACCCGGAGGACAGGCGGCGGACTCGTGGGGGAGGGTGAATTGAGATAAATAGAGGGTATAATTGGCAACCGAATAGGGAGAAAAACGTTAAATAATTTTCAAAAGAAAAAAGAAAAGAATGGAGGCAAGCAGCCTTTGTTCGTGAGGTACGGTCTATTTACTGTGAAACTGCACTTGGCATATCACAGAGCACACGAGTTCCACTCCACACAGAGGGACAACAAACACTCAATGGCCATAGCACTCAGTGTGGCAGGCAGCAGCACTTCAAATCATCATGGCAACGTATTAATTAAAATCCCACACCTTTTATCAGTGTTATCTTTAATCAGCAAAAAAAAATAAATTCTGCACTTAAATATTTTTTTAAAGCCTTTGTTCTGAGCAGACCTGAGGAAAATGGAAATGTTTCGGTAAAGCCTTCATCAACCCGGTATAGAACCAGCGGGCCAGACAGGTTCGAACGGTTCACAGCAAATGGTAAAGGGGCAAGTGTGCATATCAGTTCTTAATCAACCAATCAAGTCATAACGTGTACATCATTAAGCTAAACGCGCATTTTCATTAGTGACACGACGATAACAGCGCCACTTCGGCAGAGCAGCTGCCAGCTATTTGGATACCATGTCTACTTATCCTGGTGCACATACACATAGCTGTTGAGCACACATTACAGCAAAGTTTGTGAAAAGCTGTTGGAAGGAAAACAGCTGGCGGGGCACAGGCGGCTTAGCTACTGCTTTACTGTGCGCCGCGTCACAAAAGGCACTAGCGGTGTTTGGGGGGTAGGTGGGTTTTCAGGTGTGCTGGTGTATTCTCGCCTGGACGGGCGCACGTCAGCGTCTCGCCACCATGCTCGCACGCGATTGTGAAAAGGTGCAAAGTGGGTCACGGCGTTGGAGCGGTGTCGCCGCCCCCTTCCCTCTTTCTCCTCGTGACGGTCTCTATCACGGCGGGCCCGCAGGAAGTGGGTCATCTGCGCCGAAGCCCCGGCACACAGACACGAGAGCGCTCGCGCTGCTGCTGCGGCCACTGTTCGGACGGGAGAGGGGTTCCGGGGTTGCTGATTGGGACGGGCTCCCTAGGGCCTGCCGGCAGTGAGCTGAGTTAAATAATGCTTTTGCCTGGGCATGTGCAATTAACACCGCTGTAGAGAAAATAGCCTTTCGCACACACACACGCACACACACACACACACATACACACACACACACACGCACACGCACACGCACGCGCACGCACACGCACACGCACACACACACGCACACACACACACACACACATACGCACACGCGCACACGCACACACACACGCACACGCACGCACGCACACACACACGCACACAAATATAAGTTCAAATTATAAGTCATTTTTCATTTGGTAGTTCCATTAATTTGTCTGCCCCATATAATGTATAATATACTGTATGTATATAGTGTATATACATATATATATATATATATATATATATATATGGGTGTAATTTCGTTTTTAGGGTGTAATTTAGTAATTTAGTTTTTGTTACTGATGGGGAAACTCCTCTCATTTGAATCCATATTGGTGGGGGGGGGGTGGGGGTGTTATAAGTCTAATGTGTGGGAATGACATTTCGGTATGGGATTGTGAGAATCTTGTGAGAATATATATATATAAAAAAGTGTGTATTGCTTTTTAAGTTTCATTATCACTCATAATAGCTGAGAACTCTGGATACGAGTGCTAAATGCTATTATCGCTGTTAATGACTCTGGATCCCCACACTGTTATGAAAGCAGAATGGCAGTGTTAGTGTTAAAGCTAGCAGGAAGTATGCTTTTTATCTTCATTGTATTTTGTCTCAACCTTGAGTGAATTAGAGAACCCAGCAGGGCTTTCTCAAGACTGCTCAACTTCGCTGCTGCTCAACTTTATACATTTATTTATTTTTTTGACTGGCATCATCATTTAATTATTTAACGCGTGCAATTCTGCAAGGACACAACTTCGGTTTTGGCTTTCAAAATAAGGTCTGCGTTTGCAAATTGCTCTCTGCTTTTGCAATCCACTTATATGCTCCCCAGGCAGGTTAATTTACAATCTGTAGAGGGGGAGAAAAAAGAAAAGGAGACAAAGACAAGGAAGAAAATAAGTACGGGCAGTGCCAAATCTTTCAGACTGCTTCAAATCGGGTTACAGATGCTGGGTTTTCATTTCTGCCCTCCAAGACAAATTGACTGCACTTTCCCCATCGTGCCGTCTGTGGAGCAGAAACTCCTCGACGCTGCCATTCCTGCCGCCGTTTCCACTTTATCCGCAGGCTGCAGTGGTCGCCGCTCAAAGAAAAGACCACAGGATGCCAATAATGCCAGTTCAGTGTGAACAACGCAAACAACTGCGCGCATCCGTCTACAGTTTGTGTGCACACAGAAAAATGCACACGGTTAAATAAGCTCTAAATGGTGACAGAGTGTATATGAGTCCTGTGTGGACTAAATGTAGTCAATCGCAGTTGCACTGAGCCTTTTGTTGTGTGCGTAGTCAATCGCAGTTGCACTGAGCCTTTTGTTGTGTGCGTGTGCATCAAGTCAAGTCTGTAGAACTAGATTGACTCGATGGTCGTGCTAATATCACCGTATAGCTTGTCACAGGTCTGCTTCACAGCAACCCAGAAGCTTATACACTGCGCACTGTAACTGTTCTCAACGGAAAATCAGCAGAGAATCACCGGAGCAGAAATATCTTCACTGAGCATTAGGACGTGTGCGCACACAGCGTACACCAAGGACTCAAAGGGACCTGTGATTACTCTCCCAACTTCAAATGATGTGCCAGGCACTATGAACGTGCATTCAACGAGCCCATTACCCAGAATGCAACTGCCCATGCTGGGGCTGTGATGTCAAAGGCGAAAGACTTCAAATCCATGGCTTTATAATGTAAAAAAATTAATTATGAAATATTTTTTCGAATTGAACCGCTTCATTCTTTCATTCTGACCTCTGTTTAAATGTCTCACGTACTGTACCGTACCTTACAGTAGAAAAGGCACTCATCTAAGACCTCCATCCAGAAATACAACAGCAACCTGGACAGACAGAATAAAGTGATATTTCTTTCCAATGACCTGCCACAGGAAAGTAGTGTCAAGTAGGACTAGGCACAAAGAGTCCTTTCAGGCACTGGCTCTGATCACCTTGGGGCGAGCGCGGCCCTGCGGACGTCGCATCCCTGCACATCACCGTCGGCAACAGTGTCATGTGACCACTCTGTGGCGGAAATCCATTTGCACTTGACACCATGAAAAGCCTTTTTTTTTATTTTTTTTTTTTTACATGAACGGAGAAAAACAATGAAATCGGACCTGTGATGAATCTGTAACATGCGCCGTTGTTTTGGCGGAATATGAGAAAGGTCAATGAAAGCCAGGGCACACAGGGAACAATGTCATATTTCCCAGTGCAGAAAAATGCCCTATTTCCCCACTCAGATGCCCCCACTCATTAGCATGGCTCTGCCATGAATGGGCTATTCTCTGTCAACGGTCAATGGGAATCCCTTCCTCCTGTCCTTCAATTGGCTGTTTGTGTCAATTCTCAGTCCCATTTGTCCCCCCAGACTGCTGATTTCTGTTCTCCCGTATTTATTTATCTTTTTTCATCAATATTTTTTTTTTTTTTACTGACAGGGCCATGATGTTTCACTCAACATCCGAAACGTTCAGTAATAAATCACTGCTGCGCCAGCCAACGCTCGCCCAAGGAAAAGGGAACGTGCTGCACAACATACTTCAAAATGTATGATCATCTCCTTGGGTCCCACTGTAAAAACCTATTAAGGGTCGCATGCAACGTCCCTATGAAGAATAATAGCCTAAGACACGCCGCGCCGATGCCAACACGTCCGACGGTGACTGGCGAGCGTTTTGAAAAATGGAACATTTCTGAAATGAATTCAGAGATGCACACAAGCGCCGAGTAAATCATTTTTAGAGATCAACGTGACAGCGCTTAACAAATTTTACTTTGGTCCAAACTTCTCAGTCCGCAGCCATTTGACAAGCTAGGAGAAACCCAGGGAAAGTGTTTGGTTGTACATAGCAATAATTTATAACTCTGCCCTGTGAGGGCCCTTGACTAGCCCACTAAATATTTATTTTCAAGGTTTATTTACAAGTATGCGCACACGTACACACACACAAAAACACACATGAGTGTTTGATGATGAGTACAGGTCATTCATCCTATCTAGGCTTGTCATTTTCTTGTCATAATATACACAAAATGTTTATTCTGGCAGTTTACCGCTTACCTTTGTACCATTTCAGGTTATTCACTGGACTTGAACTGCTTAAATTTCAGTAAAAACTGGAAAATGGGGGTGTTCTAAAACCTTTGACCGGTAGTGTATGTACATATATATATTTTTTACAACACACTTCCATTTACACTTGGCTAAATGAGAAGGTCTGCCACTGAAAATGAGAAAGCCATGGGTGCACTTTTAGAGGGGAATTGACAGTGTCGCAGGGAATCCGATACAGAGTTAACAGAAAACCCAGGCACTTCAGACCAAACACGAAACATTCCTCGATTAGTTAATGAGTGCCTCCTAAATAAACAGAACTGTGAGGGAGGGCTGGTGAGTGTGATGTAATATTGTTAGAAATCTCCCACAAAATACATTTACATTTCACATTTAACATCAAGCATTTAGCAGACACTCATCCAGAGCGACTTACAAGATGTGCATTAATACATGGTAGGAACAATCATAGTTTGCGCAAGAGATCAGTGCAGTAGTACGGCAACAGACATCGTTGTTGGCAGCTGCGTGCCATACCTGTAACACTGGGAAGGAAATCCGAGCAATCTTATTTATCACGATATTCAGCCGATCGTCTGACAGCGAATGCGGACGGGCCTGCAGCTTCGCTCAGATTCATCTCAGCTTTTTTGCACGGCTGACTTATTTCTCAAGGTTCTCCGACCATAATTATGTTCCTGGTCTCGTATTTGTTGTACAAATGCCCGTCACTCCCGTCACGTTCCTTAACGCTTCCTCCTAATGCACATTGTGATGGTACATTTCCCCCCCTAATGCGGTGCAATCACTCACCACACCTACAGCCGTACAAATAACGCCCACAACTGCAATACCTCAATCCTGACTTCTCTAGTTTCTGTGATGTTTTGACAGATACTCATCTCTGTTGTCCAAGGCTTCATATGAAGCTATTGCTAGTATCACGGGAGCCATTTTATTCGGCCAGGGAAAATCACTCTGCCTATTCAAAAGATAAAAAGGGCAGACAAACACAAACATGAACAAAACCAAAAATATCTGAACTGAACTTGAGCTTGATTGTGTTGCCTGCACATTTTCTGAGGGCTCTTAAAACATCATTGAGAAGTAAAAACCTGACATCAACCACAAGCAGCTGTCAATATTGTAAAGTAGCACAGGGCAAATTTACTCAGAAATTTTAGAAAGAACAAGCACCCATGAATGTAATTTATTGTATACTCAATAGGCTGCTTTGAAATATCACTTGAAAAATATTCCATTCTAATCTTTTCTCAGTTTAGAGGATTTGCACATTTTAATAATTTAATTCATGAAAATATGTATGCAGTATATCTTGAAAATGTTACATACAGTGGGTATAATAAGTATCCACCCCCATTGGCAGTTTTCACATTATTTTCTTACTTCATGGAATCGGCACATAATTTTCTTATGGAATCGACATGGATTTTCTTGGGATTTCTTGCCACTGATCAACACCAAATACTCTATGATGGCAAATGAAAACAACAACTCTAAAGTGTTTTCTTAACTAATTACAAATAAAAAACACACAATAATTGATTGAATAAATATTCCCTGCCCTTGACATAATACTTTTAATACTTGGTAGAAGCAGCTTTGGCTGTACAGCTGTGAGTCCCTACCAGCTTTGCACATCTGGACACTGCAATTCTCACCCATTCTTTACAAAATTGCTCAAGCTCCATCAGGTTGGATGGGGACCATTGGTGAAAAGCAATTTTCAAGTCTTTCTCCAGATTCTCAATGGGATTGAATACTTTGTACACCCACTATGCAGGTGGTGAACAAAACACTGGAAACACCTAAAATGAGGAATAAGTATATGCAAAGAAGAGGCCACCATAAAGATGTGGATATTACATTACAGGCATTTAGCAGACGCTCTTATCCAGAGCGACTTACAGTTTACATTTCCTTACAATCCATTTATACAGCTGAATATTTTACTGAAGCAATTCAGGTTAAGTACCTTGCTCAAGGGTACAACGGCAGTGTCCCACCTGGGGATTGAACCTGCAACCTTAATGTTACAAGCCCAGTTCCCTAACCATTATACCACACTGCCGCCTGATATTCAATTCATTAGTCAAAGGACCTCCCAGCATCCATAGGTGCATCTGTATATAAATCCCAGGTGGCCTATAGTCATGGCTAGCATCGCTGCATGGGGAGACCTCAGTGACAGTGAAAAGGGGGTGAGAGGTGGGCACATTTGGCAGGAGCTTCAGTGTCCAAGAGAGCAACAGAATCTATGGTGATGTCACTCGAGAAAGACATCAGCAATGAGAAACAGTGGGCTACAAGCGCATACTCCAAGATCATGGTGTCCATGCATTCATTCAAAGAGCAAGGCTAAGAGGCAAGGTTGACCACGTATTTCGACCTGGGTCAAGAGCGGACAGTTTTATGGTGGTGGCCCAAAAGGTGACTCTAAACTGATGTTTCCATTCTTTTGTTCACTATCTCAGATTCAGATTCAGATTCAGTTTTATTTGGTGGTAGGCCCAGAGTAAAAAGGTGACTCTCAAACTGATACACACAGAAAAACCATTCATTTAACAAAATAGTAATATTTGTTGTAAATAGTACAACAAGTTCAGCAGACTGCAAAGAAATGCACTGAAAAGAGACAGTGAACACTAAATTTTCCATGAATCCACTGAACAGCACTCACAGCAGGGTTAATTTATTTTTGGATTTATTTAACATTTATTTTAACACCTATATAGACATGATAGAAACTATAGGTGACATGCTGGTGCCAAATGTACACTCCCCCTTATTTTTCCTTTGACTTGTTCCTTGTTTTATAAACATTATATATATATATATATATATTGTGGCATCCCAAGGGGCAGGATGAGGACATGGCGGCCTGCCTCTTTAATTCTTGGGAGCCACTGGAGGGGAAAAACTTCATTTCCCAGCAGCCTGCAGTCCCACACCTGAACTAAGTCAAGAAATTGGGACTACGGACAGCTGAAGACTATTTGAAAGCCTATTTAAAGGACTTGTTTGTGTCACACTGAGAGGGAGTAGGTTGGTGGTTTTGGAGAGTGTGGCAAGGAGTGGTTTGAAGAGTGTTTTGGGATTGCTAATTGTGTTTCGGGATTGCTAATTGTGTTTTGATTGCTAGTTGTGTTTCAATTGGATTGTTTTTGAGGACCCCGCTTGTGTAGTGACTTTGGACTGTTTGAGGAACTGGATTGGATTTGGACTTGGATTACGGACATCGACAAAGATTAGGATTGGGGACTTTGTGTTGTGAATTCCCCCGAAGACCCCACCCTTTTTGTGTTTGTCAAGATACATTTAATAAAGTGTTGTTTTGTTTATATTACTGCCTCCTCCGGGTTATTTAACTTGCCTACGCCCTCTGCAAGGTCCGTGAGTGTCGCCACAAGGGACACCACAATATATATATATACTGTATATATATTTGTTTTGCAGAAAACATACCATTTCATATTGCATATTGTTGAGGTTTAACTTCTGTTGCGTTTGAGCATTACACTTTTCAAAGCCTACTGTTCAGTTTATATTTTTATAAAGCCAGATAGGCTGCTCCACTTGTTAGCAGGTAAATAATCTAAGCAACAATTAATCCGCTACAATTTGAGATGAGAGAATGAGAGAAGCACAGATTCACACTGAGCAACAAGAGGCCCTGAGGTAATAAATTATTTTACTGCAACTGCTTCTGACTGAAGAGGAACAAGATGTCAAGAAAAAGATTCAAAAGGATATACTATATATATACAGTATATATATATACTTTTTTTTTTTTAAATGTTATTTCATTTTATTTAATTTTTATTTCTGTTAACCTGTACCTTGGGCGTGTTTATGAGAGTGGATCCTCAGGCTTTGTGACCACGCATGCCTAACCGAGAGGACAGCGAATCTGTGATCGTCTCCACTACGTGTGAGGCCACTCTTCTAATTCTGTTCTTAAGGCTGCCAAGATCTCCAAAGGTCATACATTCCCCTTGGTCCCTGCGCAAAAAAACCCCCAGCCTTCAACCTTGTTTGCTTTTGGAGACCAAATATTACAGCCAAGCCTCCCCTTCCACTGTGCCCTCTGACCCCTAATTACATTGCTGCTAGAATTCTCATGGTCCAAGCACAGCTCCTGGAAATCTATTCAACGGCACAAACAAAGCCAGGAGGCAGCAGCCGCAGTCTTGACTCAAAGCCCAAACAGCAGATAAGCGTGGAGATGCAAACACCAAACACCCACACGCAGCTTGCCTCCACAGTACTGAGGCTTCAACAGCCGAGGAGAAAAATCATCGACAGAGTTTAAGCTGAGCTAAAGCTCTCTTTCTCCCTCTCTGTCTCCCTCCCTATTTTTCTACCCCTTTCTCTCGCTCTGTCGCTGTCACTGTCCCTCTCCGTAGTCTTTCTTTCTCTTTCCCTTCATCCCTTTCTCTCTTTCGCCGCACTTGCAGGGGGCAGGAGATTATTCCCTGAAACCGTCCGTGGCCAAGCCTAGACCTGTTAGGGTTTGACACGTTCTTCACGCGGGGTATAATTTTCAGAAACGCATCACATGACAAATGTACAAGACATATTGAGTGTACCAATTTCGCAGCACTGTGTAAAAATGTAATACTCAAAAGTATAAAGACAAAGTGCTACAGCACACATACTGCTCCCCCTAAATTGATGCGTGGCATCGCTACAGAGCAATGTACCTTTGTTGCCTGCAAGAATAAAAAAAAAGCAGAATCACGAAAAAGAAATCAGCTCAATTAATTCCGCCGATAATACGGGGGTGAATAATTCAATTTAGCCCAATGGCAGACCAGGTTAAACTGGATTGTTGTCTTGAGGCTTGTGCCACATGCCCTTAATTGCCCTTGCCAAATGTTAGAAACCTCTGTGTTCACACAATTTGCCACGGCAGGCCATTTACTCCTCTCCATTTACCCCCGCGGTGTGTCCTGCGTCTTCCGCTGCCTAATGGAAACGCAATGTGAAATGCTCAATCTTTAGCATTATGACACGGTCTGTGACAAACACAGGCCCAATTTCCTGGGGGAGTACAATTCGTCAGCGTGTGTGAGCTGCAACCGACACGGCTTTACTTTGCAGTGGCGAGTGGGGACCTGGACTACAAGGTTGCAGGTTCCAATCACAGTCTTTGTAACGATCCGATGGCCCAGCTTTAATTGAATGTTTATGCCCCTAGGGGCTACGGGTTCGAAACTATTTTTGGCACAGTGCCAGGGAACCTTTTGAGGCCTTGCCACAGGAAAATGCTATTTATGGCAAGGTAAAGAGGCCTGCAGGGAGAGTGAGAATTATGTCATATTCTCAGGAGGAAAAAATGAAAAGTGAAAGTCCTATTAAACTTTGGGTTTTGGTGGGGTAGAGTGGGACTAGTCCGTCCCAAATGGGTCAGCTTTGACCGGTGACGGGAGAGCGGCGCTTTGTGAACCCTACAATGGGCCTATAATGGGATTAACCATGTGCGCTTAATCCCTGACCCATATGCACCAATTAAAATAAATTGCTCTCCGTACCAAAGCACTGTGATTGGTTGAAATGGTTGATGGCTCCACCTATTTTTGGTGGTTGAAGAAGACTCACTTACTCATCGCTCCCTTTTATGCCTTTTACCCAAATGGATGTCAATCGGGAGCAGAGTGCTCGCTACCTCGCTCCCATGGCCATTAGTGGGAAAGGCGTGAGGTCTGAAACGGAATGTTTTATGGATGCCACAGGGAACAAGGAGAGAGCTCCAGATGCTATGACACCCCCTCGACCCCCAATCCCCCCCCAGGCACTGTTGCCAGGGATGCAGCACAACACTACTATCACAGCCAAGCGTGTTCAAACAAACGTCTCTAAACAAACAAAAAAAAAAAACGTACAAAAAGCACAACCCCCTTCAGTCTTCCCAGAAACGCGCCGGAACACCAAACCGCAAACGCAAATGATCTTATTTGGAATAACAAAAGCGGAACACCGATTATGCGGCGCACTACAAATGACTCTGCGTTTCGGTGAATTTCAGGCTTGTCCTCAAGGCAGGTAACAGACAGAAAAGTCAGAGAGCAGGTGCAGGCAGTCCTGCCATTTCAGAAAAACACAGGATGATGTAGGTTAGCCCGTGAAGCTCTAAAGGAATATTACAGGCAATGCGTCACATCTATGTGACTAATCTTCTGTGTCCTTTTATTTTCATTATAAATCTATCATTGCTCTATTCTAGATGATTTCAAAACAGTAGATGGAGATGGTTAAACAAATATATAATATTATTTGTACAGAAAACCAGCAGTCATCTAGCATATATTAGTCAAAATCGGTTGGAGTGTAATTGAAAAAAGTACACACACACACACACACTTATTTATTTTAAACTAAATGTCAACCCTTTTAAAAAATGGTCCAATACCACACAATTCATTACACAGCAATAAAAAAACCTATCAGCAAAAAGAGGAGCTGGAGCCCTTGGAGTTCAGCTGAGCTTATGGTATTGATGTAAGATTCTTCACTCTGGGACAGCAAAATTAATTGAGAGATGCACAAATCATAGCAAGCGCCGTGCTCTATCTAGCCCTTCGCTTCAGACTAACGGAAGCCGCCGCGACCGTTGTTAAATTGCCATTTAATTTACTTTAAAACCAGCCCGCCGCATCCTCTGGCTCAGGAAGCCAAAGGTGTCATTTAATTGACCTTATAAAACAAATGAAGTGGCTGATCATCTAAAATCGATCACCAAGGCCCCAGGGTATCAGCTGGCCCCGTTTCTGTGGTTCGCTGTTTGGCTGACACGTGAGGAAATGGTGAAGATTTGCACGCGGTCACGCTAGCACCACCAGGAGCAAGTGTCCATCTCACAGCCAAAGGCCTGTGGTATTTAGCGTACCCGCCTGCCCCACCCACCCCACCCAGCCAATGCTGGAGTCTGAGGAGCCATTTCTCAAACTGCTCCGTCCTATAGCAGGACGATGTCCGAACACCATGGCAACAGCTCCCCATACACCCCATGCAGTGCGGTCAAAAGCATACATGGTCGGGAGTGCCACCGGGGCGGCAATGGGCTGGCAGTGTGGTGTAATGGTTAGGGAGCTGGGCTTGTAACTCAGAGGTTGCTGGTTCAATTCCCAGGCGGGGCACTGCTGTTGTACCCTTGAGCTAAAGGTACTTAACCTGAATTGCTTCAGGAAAATACCCAGCTGTATAAATGGATTGTATGTAAAGAAATGTAAACTGTGTAAGTCGCTCTGGATAAGAGCGTCTGCTGAATGCCTAAAATGTCAAAATGTAATGTACATTACAATTTTGGGTTTGATTAGGACTATTCCACTACTTTTATGATGTTAATTAATTGTCTGATCTCTTCAAAATCAATGATCCTCATCCCTCAAGGTTTAATAAAAGTATTTTTTTTTGGACCACTACAATGAAAATAATGCTCTGTCTGTGAGATGCTTTAGGCAATGTCTTATAAGAGCTGATCAGGCACAAGCTGAAAATAACATATTTACACATGACACTTTATCATGTGATCAGAGCTGAGAAAACACACAGCAAATAAATAATTGTAAAGAAATTGATTATGAGATGCAGGTCTATCATTTATATTCTTTTTTTTACAATGTAGTAATTTGGTAGCCAATTACTCCCACTGTGCTTAGTTCAATAGCCTCCTCCGAGACAGTGCTCGTCATGCTGTCGACTGTAATTCCGGCACCCCAGAACCACTCCTGTGCGCAGCAAACTGTGTGTCTGGGGCGGACAACCTGGGTGGCACTCCCGACCAGAGCCGATTCTGGCGCGACGGGGAATCGAACCCCGGTCACCATGGCCAGCGTCAGATGTTGAAACCACTAGACCACACGGGGGCCCTATAATTTATATTCTGGCTGGGCTTCTAAAAATAATTTTATAATGGTATACATTATATGAAGAAAATATTTATTTAATATCAATCAGATTTACGCAAGGTTACATTTTACTAACTCGCAATAATAGTTTAATAGTTGAATGAATAATCATTTCTAATGAGTTTGCAAAGCCATCCGCTGCGGTAAACTCAGTGCACTGTAGCCAAATTGAACTCAATGCAAAAAAAACAAGAAAATGAAATTCACCTTGAAGCACACTACTGAATGACTTCAAATTAAAAGTGTCATTGAAGCTAGATTTCAAAGATATGAAAATTGCAGTTGATTGCAGAGAGATACAGGGTGAAGCCCATTTGAAAGAGAGAAACTCTACTCAGCCCCTACTCAAAACATTGTTCTTCAAGGTTATTACCTGAATTATTACATCTGTACAAGCCAACAACATTGAACCCAAGAAACATTGTCAAAGAAAACAGAAGAGCTAACAGCTTAAATCACAAAAGAAGGAAACACACAGAGAACCGCTATTCACACCGTAACTACAGTCCAGTTACACCCCTAATAGGTGAATAGATATTAGTACCAATTAGGTTGTGAACTTGAAAATACGGTCCGACCTTAACCACAAGCAACCGATAACATCTGCGCTTGAAGTTCTGGTCGCAGTACACCCTTAAAGTTCAAGTCGCAGTACAGAAGACTGGCCTCACTTTTCTGAACAATCCCACAAGACAGAACACTAATTTTCCCCGATACAATTTGAAGCGCTTCCTTCCGTCGGCAGATAATAGGGGCGAAGGGATTGCAATCAAACATCGTTCGCCCTTTGCGAGATTAAGCCACGAGCATCACAAAAAAAAATGAAGCTATTATGCAAGCCATAAGAAAATGAAATATGACATGCATACTAACATATCTGTGAGACAGATGTACAAAAAAGGTTTGTGAGGAGAATTAAAAGAAAGATGTGTCATATTGCGCGATACTTTACTATCTGTTCTTTGTCCTTTTGATACGCTTTGGCGGACTGTAAAACGTGCAAGCCGATAATTAAAATGCAATCGATAGGAAAGACAGCGGAACGTCAGAAATGCAAACTGGAACACCACATAATTTCCAGTTGTAAGATATCCCAGAATTCCGGAGGTGACCAGAACAGACTTGGACTAATGGACAAGCGGAACAGTGTGCTTTATTTGTTATTTCCTTCAACATTAAACTAAACACTTGAAATATCCTAAATTTACCACAAGTTTAATATACGTATCGAAATAAGAAGTGTTTCTTGATAGTGCTTCATGATAGTTTCAAGAATGGATTCGGAATGTAGGCTGTGGCAAAGTTGAAATGTTTAATGCTCCTCGACTACTCAGTACTAAATATGCATATAATATTGAGGGTGTGGGCGGGAGTGGGAAGCTTGCAGTAAAGTGTATTGATTATGTTAAAGTCTTTGGACATGAGAAATTTGCAATCATGACCAAAGGACAACGTTTGAGTCAGGAACTGGTCCTTCACCTGTGTGCAGTGGGGCCATTTTCAATCTCCAAAATCCACTGAGACATTAGAGACATGCAGGCTTCTTAGTTGGAATGTGAAATATAAAGTCTGGAGGAGTTTGTGGTGCTTCCTAGTTGGCGCTCTCTAAATTTCATAATAAGAGCAGTGAATAATTGCCTCACCAAATAGTAAATATTAAATACAAAATAGTCCTTGGTGGGAAGGAAGATATGTAAAATAATTTGTAAGACAAATAGTAATAAACGTATCAGTGTAAAATGTATCAGGGGTGATGTTGCACTGATGGCCCTGATAATCGACAAGGGTGATCAGGAGGACCAGATTCAGGCCAGAAATAAAAGAATAATCAGAAGCCAGTGTGACCTTGCCCACTGGCTTTGTGACCTGAAAATAATCAATGGGGTTCTGGGGATTAGGCAGCTCCGCTTGTGTTCTCAGATTTCACCACATTGCCTGGGTTTATTTTGGGTAATGGGTTTCGTCAGAGCTGTAACATCAGAGCCCTGAAACCAGTTCTGTGACAGAGCCATGCAAGGAAAACTAAGATGGAAGACACCCATTTCACCAAATTTGGCTGCCCAACAACCATCTACTGAGGGCAAAGCTCATGTTAGCCTCCACCCTCCACTCCACTGCATGTGTGGGGTTGCCCGGGGAAATGATCTCCCTGGAAAAGCTAAACTGAAGCAGTGAGTCACACACAAATCAGAATATACAAATTTTTTCCAGGTCCATCAAAGAGTTCCTAATTTAATGAACATTAAATATATATGATTTTTTTGCTAAGGTAATATCCGATGAACTCCGCTTTGAGACTGCACGCTTACAGCTTTGTTCAGAATGCTTGCGGACGGCAGATCTAATTTCGGACTGCTGCAGTGTCACACGGGGCCATCCTCTGTGGAGCCGTCAACGTGCAGACCTCGATGTGGCCGATGATGCCGTGGCTGGGGAGGGTTTTGACGTCCCAAAGTTGGGCCCAATGACGTGCAGCTCGAGAGCTGCGTGCGTCCCTGGTGATGGATTCGCTAGCAGCCTTAATTTGCCTTGTTTAAACACTGAACCTCTGACAGCGTAATTGCAGTAATGAGAGAGAATGCCAGGCCTGGAATGCAAGCATGCGGTCAGCTTCCTGCACCACCCCGTGCTCCCAAAGCCAGCTTCGTTTCGCCCCCTCGCTGTGCGGGGAAATTGCACAATATCGCAATTAGCATGCTGATTAGCACCTGCTTAGTCTCCATGGGGATGACAAATGCTAATGACAAAGCGGGGTGATGCTTGGGTGAAGCCAGATATTGCTGCTCCTGTTTTTAAGCATTGGGCTTTAGTTAAAATAAGTACAAAACATTGTTTGAAGATGAGAACAGGCTGCTCAGCCCACCCAGACTCACCCCTTTGTCTTAGAGAGTGTCTAGCCCTGTATCAAGACCTGACATTAACAGCCAAGGCCATTTTTTCTGAGGAGAAAGTGGAGAACATATTATCTAGTTGTTATCGAACAAAGGAATGGATGTTCTTAACATGTTGTTAACACTAGGAGTGCCGGGTTTAGAGGCATTCTAGAAGATGCCAAGCAATGCGTTTTGGGGCGTTGACATTTCAAAGTAATAATTAAATTTAGTACACACCGCCTAAAAAATAATGATTTGGTTTGGTTCAGGAAAGATTAGGATATGTAAACTTGTTATTTCCACAAACAGAATAGTACATTCACAACATTACAGCATGCCACCACGTGCAGTGTTCACACTGTATGCTCATTTGTGTAAGAATAACAAACATAACATATAACATATTTTCTTGTCAATTTTATTTGAAGACATCTTTGACTAAAAATATGAAACAGAAAGTACATGTAACTGAACATGTAAAAGCTTGATGACACTGATCAGCAGGAGAGACAGTTCCTGGGAAAGGCAAATGTAAAAACATATGTAAAACATCAATCAGATTAGAAGATGTACCGTACACACACACACACACACATTGTGAATGCAGAAAAGTCAAATGCAGACTACGCATTAGTCTATAGTAGGCTACAGATATCCTTTGTGCATATACTTGCTTCAGTGATGAAAACAAAACATTCTCCTCTCTACTCCTCAGCATATAAATGTATGAATATAAAGCAAGAATAAATGTAAAGCAATTTAAAAAAACATAAGTGTATGTATAAATCAATACAAGTGTCGATATATAATAGTCGAAGTTGAATTTGTTGATAATACTGAACACATTGTTTTTGCCCATCGCAATATGTGCCTTTGCACATCCGTTTATTTATTCAGTTCCCTACTCGCAGTCAGCACAAACAAAAACCTCTGTGATACTCTTGGCACCATTTCTAAACTTATATTTGTTTAGAAATTGTAATTATATGGGCCTCTCGCGTGGCCCAGTGGTTACAACGTCCGACGCTGGCCACAGAGACCGGGGTTCAATTCCCCGTCTCGCCAGAGTCGGCTCTGGCCGTGAGCGCCACCGGGGGCGTCGATTGGCTGTCCGCCCCAGGGAGGGGGGAGGGAAGCCGACATGAGATTCGCTGCGCATAAGAGTGGCCCTGCAGTATACCGGGTTGCGGTTGATACTTGGGCGAGTGCCGTCTCAGAAGAGGCGTCAGGTCGCGTGTCGCTACCGGTTGCAGGACTACGGCAACAAACTCACATTACTAGGGGGGGAATTGACTTAAATAGCGGGTCTAATTGGCTACCAAATTGGGAGAAAATGGGAGAAAAATCAGACACTTGTTCACTTGGTTTGGGTTCACTTTGAGTTAGCTTGAGTTATGCTAATAAATGTAAACCCAAACCCAGAGCCACATAAATTGCAGTGCCATAGCGTTTTTCAGGTGTTTGATGATTTTAGAATTAAAATAACATCGCCATTGGGAAAGTCACATCACCCCCAGTTCCTGACTTTTCCTAAACATGTTTTTTTCAACACACCTGTGTTGTTTGAATTTAAATGTAACAAAAGGAACGGCTGTTGTAATTCAATACTACAATGAATAGTCATGATGTCTTTTGGGCATTCTTGCCGCTTTAATACAAATGGGACACTCTCTCCCCCGAACATATGATAATGGCACATTGAAACTCACGTGTCCCTCTTATTGCATTATGTATCACAGAACCATTAGTCTAATGGGTTAGAATGGGTGAGGGGAGAAGACAATGCAATACTATTGAGTAATTATCGATTGTCGGAATACAATTGGGTGGGCCAATGTTATGGGGGGGTAATATAATTACAATTTCTGTTTTTTAAATAATTTTTGTGTCTGATTTTTATCCCATTTTCTCCCAATTTGGTAGCCAATTAGACCCGCTATTTAAGTCAATCCCCCTAGTAATGTGAGTTCGCTGCCGTAGTCCTGCAACCGGTAGCGACACGCGACCTGACGCCTCTTCCGAGACGGCACTTGCCCAAGTATCAACCATAACCCGGTATACTGCAGGGCCACTCAGTAGTGAATCTCACAGTGTGAACAGTGCACGTGGAGGCATGCTGTAATGTTGTGAATGTACTATTCTGTTTGTGGAAATAACAAGTTTACATATCCTAATCTTTCCTGAACCAAACTAAATCATAATTTTTTAGATGGTGTGTACTAAATTGAATTATTACTTTGAAATGTCAACGCCCCAAAACGCATTGCTTGGTAAACCCGGCATTAACCTAGTATTAACAACATCTAGTGTTAAGAACATCCATTCCTTTGTTCGATAACAACTAGATAATATGTTCTCCACTTTCTCCTCAGAAAAAATGGCCTTGGCTATTAATGTCAGGTCTTGAAACAGGGCTAGGCACTCTCTAAGACAAAGGGGTGAGTCTGGGTGGGCTGTCTATAATAGATCAGAGGCATCAAACAGAGTCTTGGTATTTTCTGCCAAATATAATATACAATATAAATAATATAAAATAATGTACATTATCAATGTAAACAGCCATAGATGCACTAATACATGCCAAATAGAAGAAAAGCTATTGGAATGCCTAAATGGGTAGCCTACATTGGGTTCGTTGTGGTTCTGTGTGGCTCACTAGGTAGAGCATGGCGCTGACAACGCTTAGGTTGTGGATTTGATTCCCATTGGGACCACATATACTGAAAAATGTATGCATTCACTACTGCAAGTCCCTCTGGATAAAAGCATCTGCTAAATGGCATATAAATTCTACTTGACATGTCTGTCTTTTTATGTTCACTTAACAAACAGGCTCGTCTGACAGCCAGCAGGCAGATCTTGCAGCGGGTTCTTGGCCTATAACAACATCTGTCTCGCCGTCATTCTCGCAATTCAGACCCGGGCAAGAGGTATCTCTCTTCCACTTAGGGTTCAGCGTTTACGGTTGTTAGCGAACTGCGTCTTTTCAGGTTCGACCAGCTCCCCCCACCCCGCCCACCGCCCCCACAGGATCGATGCACAGTTATAATCTTTCGGCAGAGTGACTACATTGATTTTGTTCTTAAGGCTAGACCTTTCATCTCCCCAAATGCTGCTGCTTCACCCCACTGATTCAGAAGTGCAGGCATCCCTGCCCCCCGTTAGCTCATTCCTGAGGAGGAACCATGCAACACACATAATAATATATAATATAATAATATAATATATGCCATTTAGCAGACGCTTTTATCCAAAGCCACTTACAGTAGTGGATGCATACTTTTTTTTTTCTTCAGTATTTGTGGTCCCAATGGGAATTGAACCCACAACCTAAGCGTTGCCAACGCCGTGCTCTACCCATTGAGCCACAGAGAACCCTTCACACGTGTGACCCATGGGTCACGTGTGCGCCCGAACCCAGCTGCCGCAAAGACAGTCAAAACTTTGACCAGGACACTTTGCGAGGCACGTGTAACACCTTCAGCACCACGGCGTAACATCTTCATGAATAATTCATGAGCATCTGTGCAGGAATCTGGGGTCAGAGCGTTGACCTTGGGTCGAGTGACTTCGAAGTCCACATTTGTGCGTAGAGTTTTACTCGCCACGTGTTATGTAATGCATCGTAAAGCCCTGCAAATGCCTTTTAATGATTCATAAGGGGCCGCTATGTTGTATTCATGAAGGCATGGTGCATGGCCTCCTGCATGGTCCATGGTCCAGTGGTTTGAACGGGTCTCCGCCACCGGGGGATGGCCATGGCTGACCAATTGGGTTCTGATCCCACGGGGCGGATGCTGTGTCAGAGGAGAGTCGGGTCTGGCCGGTCACAGGGGAGCAGCCACCTCACAATACGGGGATTGACTTGAAAAATTGGTGTGTGGCCGAAAAACAGGATAAACTCAGAAACTAATTATAAAATCGCCGCCTCTGGTAAATATACCCACCAATTGTACACTGCCTAGTATCTACAAACTACTGCTGTGGGCCTCTGGCTTTGACTTGTTTCAGAGCAAGGGACGGCATGGTGGGTGCAAAGAGAGTTCACTGTGAGGAGGCTCTGGAGTACCAGAGTTATGGTCGACAGCCTGGTTACGTCTCCGGTCACCGCCTTTGGCTACAGCAGGCTATGGCAGAGAACTCATATGAGGGGGATTGACTTGAAAAATTGAGGGTGTAATTGGCTACTAAACTGGGATAAAATGGGAAAAAATCAGAAACAAATTCTTTAAAAAAATAAAAATAAAAGCCTATGAGGAACTGAAGTGGTGCAGGTTTTCCAGTTCGCACACCTACACCTAAATTTGAGCAAGCGCTGCAGCCAAACCCACAGATAAAATGATGGTGCCTGTTTGCTGCAGTGGACCACACAGCCTTTGAGAGCAGCCACAGAGCACCCCTGCCCCAACGTCACACGCCTGCCCGCCCGCCCAGCCACATTTCCACCGTGTCTACCTCCCAATGACGTCTTCTACCCGATAAGCTAGTGACCCAGCCGACTGTTCTTCCCTGACAAAGCACCGCATTTGGCCTGAAAACCGCCTGCTGCACAAACAGACCTGACAGGGGAAGAGTGGCCTTAGAAACGACCCCCCCACCCACCACCACCACCCACCCCCAAGGCATCCGGCAAATTGGCCTAAATCTGGACTTCCAGTGGTTCATGGCCAGTTCAGAATGACAGGCTTGCGCAGTCCTGAATATTCCTGGTCAGTCCAAATAGAACATCATACACGCGTGACAGTGAAGGGCACGGGTACACTGTCGGAATGTGCACACTGCATCTCAATCTATTCAACAACTTGAAGAAACGCAAATGAAACAAAAGATCCCCTTTCAATCAGACAAAACTCAACCATATTAGTACTTCTTCATGATATTTAAACAAACACACTTCTATGATCGGTTTAAGAAAATAAGTTCACGTTCATATTAGGGGTGTTATGCGGGTATGTTGAAATATGAAATAGTACTATCGTAAACTAAACGATATACCATGACAGTTGATCATGTCACAAAGAATGCATGCATCAAAAATATTTCAGCCATTAGCCAAACTAAATAACCAAACAACTCTAAACAATGTAACACCGGATCTGACACAGTGGCTGTGTCTCAAATTGCATTATTGAGCTGTGCATTCTCGTGTATTTGTAAGAATGTACGTCCAGGGTAACTCACGAGAATATTCTACCAAGAGTCCAAAGAACACAGAGCTCATGAATTCTGTTACATTTGAAAAGTAATCATACGTTGACGTCACCACTCTTCTGACCTCAGCAAGAAAGACATCTGCTGCAGGTTAGACTAGAAGCAGTTACTGACACCAGAGGTGGCAGCAGTTTATGTTACAGCAAAACAATGCGGTGAAGGGTTGTTGGTATGGAAAAAATGCTTACCGGTACCGGAGAGAGAGAAAATGTGACTTTTGTCGCAGTCGCTCGTCTCCAATCAGTACCATATGTTCACATTTTGTTTCTAGCTAGTTAGCTAACATTACATTTTTAAGTTTGTGCTTTCTTGCTGCAGTAAGTCTTAAATTGGGCTTAAGAAATAGGAGTGTAGTTTTGCTCTTATTACTTGGGCAGCCTACAATGCAACACTGCATTCGCTCCAAAGATTACTCTGTACGTTACCTTTTGTTGTTAATGGCTCTGTACTTAGACACAAGAGGATAAGACATCTCCAATCCTGTATTCACTCAAAGAGATAAATCAGAAGAAGTAAAACATACCGTATGCATTTCTCCATAAATGCGCAGGTGAAGAAATATAATAATTCATCAAAAAATTATTAAAACAATCATCTCATTAACTGTCAATAACCGTATGCAAAGAACTATGGATAAATAAGTGCCTTGAACTGATCAAATAATCAGAAGAATGTATCAATAAATAATAGAAAATCACAATCAAATATCCAAAAAAGGCAATCAGTTACACCATTCAACTATAAAATGTCAACAATAATACAATTTAAGTACACTTGTATGCAAATTCCTCCTGTCTTTTTTTGTCGTCATCCATTTTCTTGGCTGAATCAGAAAAATCCCCTTTTTTCTCCGTCAATGCAGAAAACGCAACGGAAACGGAACGGAAAATATGGTAAAGTTTCATTATTGAGTTCGGGACACACATGATCACATGGCCACTCACTGCCGTACTTGACACATGCACCAGATAGAATGCAAGTATGTGAGGCACGGCCCGTGTCTAAAGTCACCCTCGTCTTTGATTAAGACCGCGGAAAGGTGGTGGTGCACCCAGGTAATGGTTATCAGTAGCAGGGTTCGACGCCATGTGCGGGGATGTTTAAGTGATGGGACATGAAGACAGAAGACAGCAATGTGCATCGAGACTCATGCTGGAGATCCAGGTGCAGTATTGTGTTTTTATCTTGTGCATGCCATGCCATACATGTGGTCTACATTGAGGGAGTAAAACTGATTGTTTCACAAACCTTTGAATTTGCCAGCACTGCAATCATTCTGTATTCCTATGTCATTTACGCGATACCTCATTTTCTCACTGACTACGCTATTGCCATTCGGCTCGCTGCTATGTTGTGCTTATGTTTATCTTATCTTTACTTTAGCACACTTTCCTGTAACTGTATATGAATCTACAGAACAATGCTCATAGCATTCGTTTTTATTCAACTGTCATTTTAAGAACCCTGAGGTGTAAATTGCAAGCCACGTTTGATTTTGATCGGCCCTTGATTTGTCCTTGGGTTTTATTTCATTTTTGTCACGACTGTGCAGACACGTGTAGTCATTTCCCTCACATTTGTTCAACTCAAATTTGTTTTGCTGCCTCTGAAAGAGTGTTCAGTTCTTCTGATCATATGCAATCGCCCCTTTCTTTCAAGGCTAAGCTCTGAAAAACTGAACATGTTGGTCTTCTTGCATACAAATCTACAAAGAAATTTACAAACTTAAAGTACTACTAATTTGACAGTTCAGCTTTAAAATATGGAGCATATTGTACATATGCAAATTGACGTAAACAGCTACAAATGTGATGACCGTTTAGGGTCTAAAATATGCATACTGTGCATAACTTTGCTGAGCTACAGTTTTGTTCATTAGAAAGTTCACTGTTCATTAAGAAGTAAACACAACAAAATACTCCCACCCCTAATTTATATTCACATTGGCTCGCCTACATGTATAAGCGTTCACCTTCTTTATGATTTGATAAAATAATTCATGTGGTCCACTGCAACATCAAAGATACGCAATCCATTCAGTGCCACGGATAAGATACGATCATGTTCCAACGTATGAGCTTCCGAACCACAACAGGCAGTTATCTGCATTCCACTGCTCCCAAACATAATGAGGTAGAGCTCAAGATAAAATAAAATGGGCAAAAATAATAATTCTGCTGTAAATAGGGCTTTCAAAGCTTATTTGATTTATGGCTTAAAGAGTGGAAGTTTTACATCGTGTTCCGGCGTATACTTTGTGTTTTTTTTCCTTTTTTCTCCAGTTAGTTACAATAATTGCCGTGATTAAAAACTGTAGTTGATGCGTGTTTCGTTTTGATTAGTGTATGCAAGATATCCCTGTTGCTTGTCAGGAGGTACCCGTGTCATGCATATTAATAAACAAGTTAATAAAGCAGTGTGTCATTGTTAAATGGAAATGCAAATGGAATTAAAGGTCCTGCACAGTCATAGCATTTCACATGTAAATTACCTTCAAGCGTGCCAAAAAATCATCCTTAATACTTTTTCCCCCTGATTAAAATGCTCAGAATTGGATATTCTGTCATCTGACTATGAGCAAGGCTGTAAGGCAGGCTGAGTGGGCGGGGAGGGCAGGGGTTAAATATTCACGAGCTCGCCTTATTTGATACACCTGTTGAACTGCGTCAGTAACGAGTCCTGTGTGTTTGAAACAGAAGACGTGAGAGTGTGCCAAACCTTAATAAATTGCAGCCATCTCTAATGGTTTTCAGTTTTTTTGATTCCCTCTGGAAAATGTAAATTGTGAAGTGCTGTGTGACAACCTGTTTGTAAATGGCGCTATACAAAAATAAAGATTGATTGATTGATTGATTGACCTCCCTTGCTCCCCTGCTTTTTTGGGGTAAAATGTGTAAGGGCACATTTGTTTTTTGACATCCAAGCATGACAAAGCTGAGGTATTACCATGTAATTTAACATCTATTGCCGTCTGTTACATTTTAATTTTGGTAGCTAGCTACGTTTGCTGGCTAGTAAACAATGTGAATGTGCCTCCTCTACAAAGAAACTACACTTACAGGTGGTGATTTTTGGTCAGCTGTCATTGGTGTATTAAAATGAGCTGGTGTTTCTGATGTCACAAATACCCCCATCCCAGCCAATAGGATTGGAATGCCAGAATTATATATTTGTTTACACAAAGGAGGAGGCTGACCCAGCTGTGTACCATCAGTGTACCTGCAATGGTCAATTTTTCAACATCCCAATTTTATTATTTAACATTTGAGATCAGGGCTCTGGCTCCTCAATATTTGGCACTGCAAAAAAAAAAAACATGCCTCCAATTCATGTTATAACTCATTGTACTTATTGTACAAAATCATATTCCCCCATTCTACTCTGCTCTCCAATCCAGTGCATTACCTGGGTTACCTTTGGGTTCTGAATGATTACGGCCAATGAAATTATGAAAAATTAATAAACAAAAACAATAATAATCACATGCTGTTGATTGATTACTTTGAACAGGCTCTCAAAATCGTGCATTTCGCGACTGCGCAGTGCTCGGTTTATGAGAGAAAGCAAGGACTCTGATGAATATGTGCACTCCACTAAATTCTGCCCAACGAGACAAGAAATTAGCGACCACTACACAGCCGGGGATGGGGCGGGGGGGTTCCTACTGAAACAAAGCAGTGTGCCCTAAAATAATTCCAGCACGCGGCCGAGCGTGATGTGAGATGGGGGAGGCAACGGTGAGCACACAATCTTAGCCTTTATCAAATATTAATTCTGCGAGAGGAAAGATCAAAGCGTAGGGAGTTTATTATCATCAAGGCAGCCAGCACGCGCGGAGGGAAGAGCGATGTTTATTTTTCAGGGGAGAGGTCATCTCCCATTTCTGCGGCAGCCATCAGCACACCGTCGGGAGGCCGAGAGCAGTCTTCCGTCGCGCGATGCACAGCGAGACAGCCCTGCATTGCCAGCTTCTTTTATCACCCACTTTGCAGATGGGAATTATCTAGTTTGTGGACTTATCCGGAAACCACTTACAACACACACTATACAATAAGCTTAGATTAGTATCAAGTACATATATATGAAAATTGACTGCAACACCATCTAAACAAATGAATCATTACTATATTACACATTGCTGTAATAAATGTATTGTCACGCATAAGCAGTGCACAGTGAGGGAAGTATTAATGCAAGTCGACAGCTACAGCATTCAGTGCAAAAAGCACCCACCAGTAGTAGAGGATAGGCTGAAGATCAATGGATCGTGGACAGCGCAACAACAGGAGAGAGGCGAGTCTGGGCCGATGGGCCCAAGGTGCGCAGGTGGATTTTCAGTCCGTGACCATTTACTTACAATTATGGCAAAACTGAGCATACTAACATTTCTAGATGTTTCTTTCTGTTCTGAACGTCTTACACTAATCTGTGATGAAGCAGGCATCTGTGCAGAAAACTGATGAGCCAAGGGGAATGTCTGACACTCTGTCAGCGATCGCATATGGGTCTGCTGACGCACTTTTTTCACAGATCATATATTTATTGAGGACTAAACCAGCTATGAAGGCCTCGGGGGCTACATTCACGGTCCATGTTCTTCTGATGACCTGGCCACCAAGGTCACGACAGGGGTATTAATTCATGTTACAGCACACGCACACAGACGTGCACACGCACACACAGGCGCGCACACAGACGCGCGTACGCACACACACACACACGCACACAAACACACAGAGCACTCTGCAGGAGAAATCAGCAGCTTAACCGGTAGAAGCCCCATAATGTCTGTTTGCATTTAGGCACTAATCACATTTTGACTCAAGTTCCCTGAACTAGACCGAAAACACTTTTCAGTAATACGATACCAAGGCTGGATTCAGTCACTCTGCGCCCCATCCCTCTTCATTCTGTGCCCCGCAATGAAATTCCAAGCAAAGTTGCATATTTCCTTGAGAAACATTTTGGAACTCATGTGCAGCATTTTCTTTGTCTTTTGGTTTAACATTATACTTCTTCCTAATGAATAAATGGCACTTGTGTTCAAGGCTTGCTATTGCACAGAACAAATCATTTGGCCTTACTTTGTAACCTCTACTTTGCAAATACGCCATATGCACATTGCAAATTCCAAGACAAAGTACAACGAAAATACTTTAGTCTGGGCACTGGAAAATCTGTGAAGTACCAACAGCATTAGTGCCCTTCTGCAAAAGAAAAAAATCTTTAAAGAATAGATTTTTTTTTCTCTGTTGCATCTTTACATCTGGTACAAAAAAAGGGCTGTGAATTATTTAGCAATTAGAGGTAGGCAATAAGTGAAGGGTGATGTAAGTTTAATGAGCTATAAACTTTGTTTCTTTATATAGAAAAGTGTATTATTGCTTCAGATGATGTAGTGAGCCAAATGGACAGGAGATCAAATATTACACACGCTGGCACATTTCAGTGGCACGTTCAATGAGTAAGTGAATTTCAGCGTAGGCCTTAAGTATTATTTTTGTCTCTTATGGTAATAAGTGCTCTTGAAAATTGGTCTTGCGTCAGATACCTCGTCCCCGATGAAGCAAAACAAGAAACGTTCTGCAAACGAATCGGAGGTTGACACTTTTGTACTCTGTGCTGCGTTTCCAAAGCAAAATCATCTGAGATCTTCCATCATCACATAATCCTTTTCCATGCTGCCATCAACGTATGTATACATTTTACATTTAAATTGACCTAGCTATGCAGTGTAGTGTTAAAACTGAAAGAAATCTACGTAATTTATCGAAAGTAACACAATTTAAAATGCTATTAATTATAAAAGTAAGAGTGGGGTTCGATCCCAATGGCTGCGCCAGAGTCGGCTCTGGCCGTGAGTGCCACCAGGGGCGGCGATTGGCTGTCCACCCCAGGGAGGGGGGAGGGAAGCCGGTAGTACCGGGTTCCAGTCGACGGCCTGGCAAGTGCTGTCTCAGAGGAGACGATACTTTGCCTTCATCACTACCGGTTGCAGGACTACAGCAACGAACTCACATTACTATAGGGGATTTACATAAAAAATAGCAGGTGTAATTGGCTACTAAATTGGGAGAAAACGGGATCAAATCAGAAACAAAATCTTGAAAACAATTATAAAAGTAGAGTGTGCTGAGAATAAGTGAGGATTCAAAAGAAAAAAGTGGTTTAACGCAGTAGTATAACGCAGTAGTATAACGCAGCACAAGAGCCAACCAGACGGATGGACAACATCTGGGAAATGCTGCTGGACTTTCCGCAATATCTAGGCCCATATTAAATCTCACTGCGGTGATGCCCATAAATTATGATTTTAAGACAGGGTTAAGCAATACTTTACACAAAGTAATGTACAAAATTATGGGTTTGGAGGAAGTTGAAAATAAGAAGACTTGTCAAAGAATCAGAAGAAATCTGACACAGATTTAAATTTATTTCTTAGCATTAAGGACAAAGTTGGATAGGCAAGTTTCAGCTCTGTCGATACATGGAAGTTACATTCTAATCTGTACCAACCTGAACTGAAGGTTAAAAAAAAACATGATCACATTTCTCGGCCCTTCTTAATGGGCTATTCATAATATACTGTAGCGAACATGCGCGGTGAGATGTAACAAGAAGATGACTGAGAGGCAAGCCGTAAGGGAAGTGTGGCTACGTGCATCATACACCGCAAAGCCCCAATAGCCACTTTATTAAAGACGTACAAACATGGGCGATACTGTGCCCCATACACCACACGACCCCAAATATCGCCTTGGTTTCTTGGGCGGCAGTGTAGTATAATGGTTTGAGAACTGGGCTTGTAACTCTGAGGTTGCAGGTTCAATCCCCAGGTGGGGCACTGCCGTTACACCCTTGAGCAAGGTACTTAACCTGAATTGCTTCAGTTAATATCCAGCTGTATAAATGGATTGTATGTTAAGAAATGTAAACTGTAAGTCGCTCTGGATAAGAGTGTCTGCTAAATGCCTGTAATGTAATGTAATTTCCTTTTAACCGGCGCTCCCCAAACGTGTCACGCAGGATGCTCATCGGCCAACATGGAATACGTCACACAGGGAAATACAATGAACGCCACCCACACAGCAGAACAGGGGAACCGCACCAAACAACAGATAGCTGTCGGTCGCGGTGGCAACCCTCTTGGTCCCACCACGACAACCAGTTAGACACACACACCGAACCAGGGGAACAAACACACAACATCACTACAGGCATACAACAATAACCAACACGGGGGGAACATTTAAACACACGCGATGTTCCCTCACAATGCCCTGCACACAACACGCATATTTACAGTAGCGACCACGGCGGATCGCTACAATACTCTTTTCAACGCAACGATCAAACATCCGTTAAACAAAATGTAAATCCCAGGGAAGGTAATATAGATAAACAAGTAGACATTTGTAAGGTGCCAGGTAGTTTTTTTACACATAAGTTTCTCCTCAATTTTGGAATGAAACAAACCTTAAGGTTTATTGTTGCGCTTTGCTGTCATAGCCAAAGTAAAAATATGAACATCTTTTTTAATGCCACGTGCTTACTGCCGTCAGTGGCCTGGGCTTGGCAATCAGATCTACCACTTTTCCACCGCAATGTTCTTCAGCCCCTTCATTAAAAATAATTATTTCTCAGTTCATGGTGCAATTTTGCCACATTTGCCAAGAGGTCAGCGTTGCGTGTATCTTTCATGAGCACTCTGTTGATGCTGTGGATCATTTGAGACCAGGACCCAATGTCCTTTCCCTGACCAAAAGATAGAAGGAAAAGGTCAATTTGTATCAATTTGTCTATATTTTAATATTTATTCACATATTTTTGTTCTATTTACATTTACATGATTGACGGGAAGGATGTTCCAAGGGTCAGCAAACTTTTCTTTTAGAATATGAATCTTGTCCTTTTCTGTTTAGAAAGCTTTGGCAGTAAAATCCTGTTAATCTTCATGCCAATAAAGCTATTTGAATCCAATTTAATTGAACTGAGAGTGCATGAGGGAGAGCCAGTGAGAGAGAAAAGAGAGAGAGAGAGACAGAGAGAGAGAGATGGAGAGAGAGATGGAGAGAGATGGAGAGAGAGAGAGAGAGAGAGAGAGAGATGGAGAGAGATGGAGAGAGAGAGAGAGAGAGAGAGAGAAGAGAGAGAGAGAGAGAGAGAGAGAGAGAGAAAGAGAGAGATTGTGTATTGTGTTGGTCTCTGGACTATGTGGTACCAGAATCTGACGACTCTGTGATCTGGGGGAAGGAGAAAAAAAAGTGGAGAACCAAACTTCACATCTGAGGCGCCGACACTGTATGTATGTCTGGCTTCTGCACCACCAGAAAATGCTGAGTGAGAACTGCTCCCTTCAAACCCGTCTTGGAGACAAACTTTATCAAGGGATTCTGAGCCCAGTGAACAATCCTCTTCTCCAAAAAACAGTTTAATTGTGACCACAGAAGCGAGTCACCCATGAAGTGAGATATAAGATAAATACAAAAAACACCAAGGCACACTGCTACGGCAGGATTTGGACGACGATAAGAACTTTAAAAACTGTACCTTGTTTGTAGCGGACTAGCTCTCTGGCAAGGATCACATGTTGAACCATGAGATTCACAGTTTTTCTAGCTGCACAGCTGTAATCCTTTTTTCTTTGGTTTATTTTCTACTCTTAACATCAAGCCATCACCCATCACGCACGTCAGCCAAGTGTTTCTGCCAGTGGGAACTGTCAGCAAAACGGAGGGAAATCACTTTTTGAGGCAACGGAAGGAAAAACATCAACACCAGGAACATTTTTGAAGCTGTGTGAGACTCCCTCTCATCCCAAGCAGAGGCCTAAGCATTCAGTTAGCCCCTCCTGGCGCACTGAGCATTGTGTCAGGCTTCCACCATCTCCTGTTTCAGGTTCGCCCGGCAACTCATAGGCGATTATTTATAGGCATAACTAAGGGCACTTTCACCCCTAGTTTGTCTTACCCTTTTAGTTAAACAGAACCACAGTTTTGTTCACTTAGAGACGTACGCAGAACTCTTGACAGTGATTGAGGCTAATCGCCCCAGGATGCAGATTAAAACCACTGAACTAAGACCACTGGCACGGGATGATTTGGACTGGAAACTCCAAGCATTTGCAATTAAAATCCGCCCAGCACCAGCACAGTATGAACATGAATGCAGCCAGGTTCAGCTGTGAACTGATCAAAACTTTGGAAGCGATATACTAGCTCTGCTAGCCTTCTTGTGCAAAATTAGCATTTACTCATTTGGAGGACTTGTCCAAAGCAAATTTGTCACTTGTGAATCATTTCCAAAAGGAAAGTGTCTTTAATTTACAGGGATGTCACATTCTACGCCAGTTAGGACAACTGGTGAAAGCACCAAGTAGCACATTTCTTTTTAAAGAGGAACAGAATGCTTATCACAGCAACTGGGATAGGTTTGAAAGTGCCTCTATGAGCTTACCACCTGCTATACAAGCTGACTCTGGACTGGTCTACAATAAATATTAAAAATATATTTTGAAATAAAAACAAGACTTCATTGTGCAGTTACAATATCCACTTTCAACATTTTGTGTACCCTGCAAATTTTACCAATATGATCTTTCTTTTAGGTAATTAACCTGTTAGAGAGTACAGCAGTTGTCAGGAAACAGATGCCACTGTTCCAAAAGGCTGAGGGACGCAGTATTCTAGTTCCCAATACGGTATGAATGTGACCACAGCATGAACAGTCTCACAGCAAATGCACAAGAGAGATAAGCATTGAAAACAGCTGGTAATCTCTAATCATTTTAAAAACATATTTGCTGCTCACAAGCTACTAGGTATTGATTTTAAAACTGCCTGCAGCTTTTGTGGTACACTACTTTACTCAATATAATAATATCATTCAATATAATTATAGCTCTATTTGACCTGGTCTGTGGTAGGAAATCATGAACAAACACAGATGACACAATACACGTGGCCTCGAATTGAACCACCACTTTTATTCAACTACAAATTAAACAAATGTAAATTCATTATATTGCCACAAAATAATCTGTGAAAATGTAGCTCTCTTGAAAACACATTTACGCACAATTTTATGACTGCGGATTTACAGTTTTTTTTACAAATATAAACCCAACATTTTCCCTGAAGCAAAAGGAAAACACCTTCCACAAAACAGTATTAGAAAGCATAAGGATTTATTTAATAACTGGCATCTCCTGCCAGAAAAGGCTTGAGATAATAATTTTGTTTAAAACACAGGATGCAACAAATGCCTTTACTGCTAGAATTAATTTTACAACATTCTGAATGGGCAGGATTTGGCCCTGCTTTTCCAAAAATAAGAGGAACCAATGGAACACGTTTCATTGGCTTTATTCATTTTACAGTACAAATTGCATGAAGTACACAGATACAGAATTGTGTATATTCATGCATTTGCCACAAGTAGTCAAGGCGATGGACTACTTTGTTATTCTAAACTATTGCACAGCTGCAACTTGTTACAAAATGCAGCTGCTGGAATACAAACCTGAACAAAACGGAGATGCTCATCATTAGCACTGGTTGCCTTTTGTTGGTTTTTAAAGCACAAATCCAGCTACTTGTTTGTCTACTTGTTTATCAAAGAGTGCAGCACCTAAATGTAAAACTGACAACTCATGACCAGCCCAACAATCTCAGATCATCTAATGTTCCCAAAGTGAAACAGAGAATGGGAGAGAAAGCGGTTTATTGTTATGTCCCCAGACCTTGGAACATACTACCTAAAAATATTAGAGACACACAAGCAATAGCACATTTTAAGAACAAACTTAAAACCAACCTTTTTAAGATGGCTTTAAGATGGATTCATTTCTAAGAAATACTGTATTAAACTACCTTGTCGATTTTTTAACAGCTACAAAGGTTCAATCATGCAATTATTTACATCCATAAATGAATGTATTTAAAAGACAACTTCCAGGCTGCTGGGTGACTCATCCTGTTAAGACACTGTTCTAGTGTGTGGATGAGCCCCACGGTCTCCATCCTGTTAAGACACTGTTCTAGTGTGTGGATGAGCCCCATGGTCTGCATTCTGTTAAGGCACTGTTCTAGTGTGTGAATGAGCCCCATGGTCTGCATCCTGTTAATACACTGTTCTAGTGTGTGGATGAGCCCCATGGTCTGCATCCTGTTAAGACACTGTTCTAGTGTGTGGATGAGTCCCACGGTCTGCATTCTGTTAAGACACTGTTCTAGTGTGTGGATGAGCACCACGGTCTGCATCCTGTTAAGCCCCTGTTCTAGTGTGTGTATGAGTCCCACGGTCTGCATCCTGTTAAGACACTGTTCTAGTGTGTGGATGAGCCCCACGGTCTAGTATCAAATTCAGACTGTACCAGTGGCCAGCAGCCCTGCAGGGCAAGGCATAAATGGTAGTGTCGCTCAGGGAGGGAGGAATTCCAGTTAGTGGGAATGACCATTTCTAAAATATAAAATATTTCTAAAAATATACTAAAAATGTTATAAATGGTGCAAAGGTGACATTAAAACAATATCTAAAGATGGTTGACACAAACCCACTACCAGTACAGTATGCTTGAAATATTGGTAAGGGGTGGATCCTCGCTTATCGACCAATTCGCTTAATGACCTAGTCGTAGGAACGGAACTCGGACGTTAAGTGAGGAGTGCCTGTATTACATTATTCCATTATAATTAGACTTGATCAAAGCTCTCCCTAGCCTTGAGATTGCACCGAATATAATGTTGTTGTGATTCTGTTTCTGGACTCTTAGCCTGGGGACTTTTCTCTGAGAGTCAATAATGCTACGGCCTGTCCACTCTCACCCCACACTTACTTCCACTTCCTCCTGAAAGCCAGCAGGATCTCCAAGGGCAGAGGTTGGGTTTGCTGTCCAACTATTTTTGTTGTTGCCCTTTGTCGTGATAAATGGTAATGAGCAGTAAAGGTAATTCACATGAAAGCTACAGTGCCCAGCTACTGAATACAAATGTGTGCTCTTTGAAACAGAATGCAGCTCAATACATTAGCTAGCTTATATTCTGCAGGTGCATGAATACATAGATCCTATATTGAAATACATTGTAGAATTGTAATATGTAATGCACTCAAGCTTTGAAGCCATGCGAGACAAAACAAAAGAGAGAAATAAATGTTGCCCTCTTTAATGAATCAACTGGAATATCTAAAAGGACCCGCGCGAGCATAAAAGCTATATTTTGGGCTGCTCGGGCTTTCTGCTTCAAAAGCAGCTCTCGAAGTTCTTGAGCAAACAAGATCTTTTTGCTATCCTTGGAAAAAGCCTACAACTTCCAACTCGTTTAGCGTCTGTAATGCTCCCAAGCGCGCCGAGACCGGTTTTCATGCAGGTGAAAAGCTTGCCTCTTAAAGAGGGATACGGGACGAAGCCTTCTGGCCTTGTTCACGAGCGCAGCGGTCACAGATTACCACACTTACCTTTACGCGCCTTACAGAAACAACAGCCACTGTCTGTAGGTGTTCTGGATCTAAGGGCGGCAGTGTAGTGTAATGGTTAGGGAGCTGGGCTTGTAACTCAGAGGTTGCTGGTTAAATTCCCAGGTGAGGCACTGCCGTTGTACCCTTGAGCAAAGGTACTTCGCTTCAGTAAAATATCCAGCTGTATAAATGGATTATATCAACAACAAAAAAGAAAATGCAAACTGTGTAAGTCACTCTGGATAAGAGCATCGCCTAAAAATGTTTAAAAATTGTTTTTTTAATGGATGCCCCATGTGTCTACATCCCAAAACAGTTTGTATTTCTCTGTTTAGCAGCTGCGCATCGTGGGTTGTTGGGTGACTCTCTTAGTGTGGCGCTGAACCCCTGCGGTCTGTCCTTGTGTCTGGATCACGCGAGTGTTGCTCCTGAGATCATGAGCCCTGTGGGGATGCCCGTGACTGGCCGTAGCGTTGCCCATGGGTGGAGGGCTTCAGTTTGCAGGGTACCCCCACCTAATCAGACTATA
This sequence comes from Aldrovandia affinis, assembly GCA_029706075.1. Taxonomy (NCBI): domain Eukaryota; kingdom Metazoa; phylum Chordata; class Actinopteri; order Notacanthiformes; family Halosauridae; genus Aldrovandia; species Aldrovandia affinis. Next base: position 829,022 of record JAINUG010000160.1, read on the forward strand.
GTAGCTCCTGTTGTCGAGTGGGCATCGGCGAGCTGCCTCCATCAATTGCAATTAGTAGTGCGATGATTCACAGGATCCTGAATTGAGGATGTTACAGTGAAATGGACAGGCCTAAAATTATGATTGGGCATTCCAAACTAGAGACAAAAAACTCCAGAATTAAAAGCTTGTTAAACAATTATTCACAGTCTAACATCTATTAATACCAGCACACAAAAGCAACCACAAATCATCTAAGATATGTTTAGTAGAGCCTTTTTCCCGCCACCTTTTTCGACCCAGAAGATGGCGGGGTGCCTCTGTGGATCTTGTGAACGAACGCAGTTAATCTAGGCTCTCAGCTTACTTAACATGTTACATTTCACATTTTAAACATTTAGCAGACGCTCTTATCCAGAGCGACTTACAAGACATGCATTAATACATGGTAAGAGCAATCACAGTTTGCGCAAGAGATCAGTGATTAACACTGTCTTACACTGTCTAACACTGACTTAACACTGTCCGGGTCCGCCAACGAATGGCTGGGGCGTTGGAACAGACAGGGAAGACACAAGAAAAAAAAAAAGATTTTTTTTTTTTTTTTTTACCGGTACAGCCAACTGAATGCCAGACGCTGAATGTCACTTAAAAACATTTGCAGAAACCATAGGGTCTAAATACCTGGTAGCGGTCTGATGCGCCACCAACATATTTTGCATTGCAAAGCAATCGGTCCTGAACAGAGTGAGGATGGCAATGTCTGTAGGAAGCATTTTTAGTGTGAACATTATGCGACTGGTGATGCTTTCAGTTCCCTTTTTAATGGACGTAGCTTTCAACAAGCAACCTGCTGACTAACGCAGCGCAGTAATTGGCCGCATTTCCAAGATCATAATCCTTTAATACTGACAGAAAAGCAACTGAGTGCAGCAATTTGATGACAGCTTTTAAAAAAACTGTATTAGCCTTCAAAGCATTCAAGCAAAACATTGTACAGTGGTAGGAGGACCCCATGGGAAATGGGCTCAGATATCGCATTGTTTTGTGTATCGGGCATTCTGGGAACTTTCCAATTTTTTTTTTCTTTTTCTGTTTGTGTTTGTGTTTGTGTGTGTGTGTGTGTGTGCAGCTTTGAGTTATATAGCGGCTATTTCAATTCTCTCTTTTAGCTGCGAGCTAAAAATGCTTCTCATATTTATGAAGTGGGAAGTGGGATGGGTTTAACCACTTTCTCTTTCCATAAGAGTCAATTCCTCCATAAAAGCCTGTGAGAAAAAAACATTTGAGTGTCATTTATTCACATTCGATTCACATGCCAGCCGCATGAGTTTAAATTAATGAATTTAAATGAGACCATTGCAACTAAAGTACAGCAGTTTCCGTACAGTGGCATTATTCAATGGATAATAAAGTTATTACCCAGTATGTGCAAGATGGATTTCTTTAGTTCAAAATTGCAAGCGCATAATTCTGGTTGAAAATAGCATGACTAGTACATGTGTAATGGATACTGGATACCATGTGCGATTCCATAAAGAGTAGCAATAACAAACTGAATACAATCATAAGTGAAATCATGCAATGCAGATTCAAAAAAATGCAGAAAACATTCATACTTCCAACAAAGTTGAAATATTAAACTTATTAGTAAGAAAAAAATCATTAATTGCTTATATTTCCCTCTTTTGAACAATGCAACGAATTAGTTTTTTGCTTATGAATACGTTTTATATGAATATGAATGAAATTAAAGTTTTTCCCTTACCAAAAAAGAACAAATCAAATCACCTTCGCTATAACTGACTGAGCAGGTGGTACATCTTGGAAATGGAACTCTTCTTTGAATTACAAGAGAACATACTCTTTTCAAAAATGTCTATCATGTGATGGTGATGTCTATCACCACTAGCTTAAAGAGGCAATTCCCCAGTGTCCAGGCATTTCTTACATCAAGTTGAGAAAGAAAACTGCAAGACTGGAAAGCGAGGCGACTTCAACTTTCTCCCATTCTTCCTTTGATATTCGGTTTCTGCACTTCATAAAAACGGCAATATCTTCTTGGAATAAAACTCATATCTTATCTTAATGTTGCCCGGGCTTACATTTCTTCTCTTGTTTTTAGTGCTGCTCCATAATAGAAGGCGCCAGTGGAAAGACCATGTGACAACACTGTGCGGATGCTTTCAGATATTGGACAGCTTTGATTTATAAGAACCCAGTCCCTGGTGGTGGTGGTGGTGGCGCTGGAAACGCAGTGATCACGTCCTGTCCATAAGGGGTCCTCAACGGCAAACTCGAGCCCGCTTGCTTCCGTTCCCCAAAACTCTCATGTGGTGTCATGAGCTCGCTAAAAAAGTTTCAATCACAGTCGTTCATGCTCTCTTGGCAAATAAATGAATAGCCTACACAATGAATTACAATCTATATTAAATATTAAAATAACAAATCGATGCAGGAAGGAATGACCATTGCATTTGGTCAACGTTTAAATAGGTGAAAAGCGAATGAAGAAGAGTGAGTGAATTTCAACCAGGCCAGACTTCTATTGACAACAGTGTGACAGAAAACTTTCCTTTCCCTGACAGCTGGTGACCTTTGCTTCCAAATTGACAGTATATCTTAAGTCATTTTAGACTAAGTTCATTTGGTTTTTTTTATGTGTGACAAGGCTTCTTGTAACATGCTGGATGTATATATTTTACATTTTTACATTTTAGGCATTTAGCAGACGCTCTTATCCAGAGCGACTTACAAGATGTGCATTAATACATGGTAGGAATAATCATAGTTAGTGCACGAGATCAGTGCAGTAATACAGCGATAGACATCATTGCAGGCAGCTGCGTACCATACCTGTAACACTGGGAAGGAGAAGGTTAGTGTAAATTATATATATTATATATTTTTTTTATAAACAGTGACAAGCTAGATGGACAGAGTTCAGTGGTTGGAGTCTGAAGAGGTGGGTTTTGAGGCGGAAGATCGCAAGTGAGAGGGGTCTGGGAGGGTGCGAGGAGCCAGGCGCCTGGAGGGATGAGTTTACCAGAGGAGGCGGAGCAGAGGGGTCTGGGAGGGGTGTAGGGTGTGATGAGTGACGTAAATATAAACTTTGCCCCTCCCCATGGAGCTGCTGCTGCACAGACTTGTTGTGATCCTGGGTCTGGCTAAGCAGTTTTTATTCATCAAACAGGTCCAAGATAGAGGGGGTTATCAGACGACTTGTCTTGCTAAAAATACGATTGGGTATTCCAAATTAGCAGAAAAAAAAAGATTGGTGATTATTATTCATATTATTCATTTACATTTTTTAAGGATGCACTCCAAACAATAATGTTGTAATACTTGTTTTTGAATTTAATATTAGGCCTTTTGAATAATTATTTTTGGGAAATCTAAAAGGAGCAACAAATAATTAACATTAACATCCACGGCCTTTCTGGAGGGCCTTCATCATTTAAAAAGACAAAAATGGTAAAAAGCATCAACTAAAATCAACTGGCTGTCCCCCCCAGGGAGGGGAGCCGACAGGATGTTTGCTGCGCACAGGAGTGGCTCTGTAGTACCGTAGTTACGGTCGACAGCCTGGCGAGTGCCGTCTCGGAGGAGACGATACTTTGCCTTCGTCACTACCGGTCGCAGGGCTACGGCAGCAAACTCACAGTACGAGGGGGGGATTGACTTGAAAATAGTGGGTGTAATTGGCTACTAAATTGGGAGAAAATGGGATAAAATCTGATTATTATTTTTTTAAATGATAAAATAAAATACAGAATAACACTACGCCGTAGTCCCCAGCAGTAGTGTTGCTGATCAATAATGAGAGCAGCGCCAGCAGCAATGCGTGCGTCATTAACAATGACCTTTCCTTCGACAGGAGCTGTGGTCTTCCTGAGAGGCCACGTTCAGCCTTGGTACTGCATCAGTTTGAGCCGCAACTCCACCCCCAACGCAGAAACCCTGCTCCACGAAGCAGAAGCTCAGCCCCGCACAGCAGAGACGACATGAAGGCCCAGTTGCATTCTGCAGCCTTCTCAAAAGGGAAGGGAAACCCGCTTAACTTCTGCTTTATCTCAGTCAATGGGAAATATTCTGGTAAACATTTTATTCAAGCTTTTCATTTTTTATTTATTTTTATATTCTGTCTTAACATTCTTACAAGAAAGATGCTAATGAAAGTGTCACCTCAAATTAAAAGAAGATAAATAATAAACCCCAGTCAGATTGCCATGCAATATATGATAAACATGATAAAATATGATATGCAAAATATGCAGTACAAGCACAGGTAGTGTGTTAATGTTATTAAGTATGCAAATTAATCAAGTATGTCCATGGGATACATCCCTTTGAGACATTAGCCTAGACTTTCTTCCCCTTGCTTTCAAAACTGTATTCACTTAAAGGTTTACTAACCCAACAATTCATGTCTGAAGGCCCATATGCAATATCCACTCCACCACTAAAAGTATGGGTCCAAGAAACCATGTGTACTGCCACCTGTGTGTTTCTAACAATATGCAACTTGATATAGTGATATCCAAGTTCTTGATTGTTAACATTATGCAAGACAAGGTATTGGATCTGGAATTTCCTAACAAAGCATTGCACAATAATTTTCTAAGAAACAATTACAAAGTATTTAAACTCAAAACAGCAATTGTAACAGAACACTTAAAAATGCACAATTTTCCAAATTTGACCTACGTTGCATATTATGCACCAATACAGCAAACTGATTGGCTTACAGTGGCAATGTTTATTGACTAGCAACTTTTTTGATAACTATTAAAAAAGGAGCATCTGTGGCCTCCCGCATGGTCCAGGGGGTTCAATTCCCTGTCTCGCCAGAGTCTGCTCTGGCCGGGAGTGCCACCAGGGGTGGTGATTGGCTGTCTGCCCCAGGGAAGGGGGAGGGAAGCCGACAGGACGTTCGCTGCGGATAAGAGTGGTCCTGTAGTACCGGGTTACGGTCGACGGCCTGGCGAGTGCCGTCTCGGAGGAGGCGTTACTTCACCTTCGTCACTACCAGTCACAGGACTACGGCAGCAAACTCACATAACTAGGGGGATTGACATAAAAATACCAGGTCTAATTGGCTACCAAATTGGGATAAAATGGGATAAAATCAGAAACAAAATTTATAATATATATATTTTTTTTAAAGGATCATCAAAGGGAACCAAAAAATGATTGACAGTCACGTCGCATGTCGACACAATAAACACGCAAACATCCAGAAATGCAGACCTCGTGAGAATCAACTACGCAAAGCAAAGCGCGAGAAGATGCGTGCATCATGTTTTCCGGCTTCTGCGCACAGTGTGTTAATTATTAAGGATCGTGACAAACAAAACTTGCAACTGTTACAGCAGCACCTTGAGGACAAACAGTAACCATGTAGGGTACGTCAACCTGCCATGTTTTGTGAGCTTGTGAATTTCATAGATTTTTTTTACAAAGAAGCCGAAAGAAAGAAAGCAATAAAGAAAGTAAAGAAAGATCTGTGTAACAACAGCCTGTAAGACGCCAACAGGGTGCCTGTGCACCACGGCGGCTTGGTCCCTAACGTTGCGCTGATAAACAATAAATATAATAATATAATCAAATAAATCTGCACCACAGTCGGCACCCGGCACTCTTCACTTCACTCGGCCAGCATGCAAAGTAAAAAGTGAGGGAACATGATGTCAACAGCACAAATAACAGAAAAGGAGAAACAAAAATCAATGATATCCTATTAAGTATAGGACAGATGTAGAAACCCATGTGTGTTGTTTGATCTACAGGAGACGTTGCACCATTCACTGCCAAGAAGGCGAAACTCAACAACAAAAAAATAATAATTACGTTTTGGCACGCGGTAATAGGAGTGTCAGAACATGCACTTAAACTGGGAGCGAGTGACAAAGACGTGCCTTAAAAAACCAGCATGTGAACATTCTACCATCCACCTGTTGTCAATTAACACAGATGTCAGGAGCGGAGGAATTGTGTAGTGGGCTCCCCTGCTGTCGCATCTTAAAACAAAGCAAATCTAATGTGGCCATAAAACTTATCCAATTTGTTTAACTGTGGGCTTCTGTCCCCGTTAGCAGGTGTTGCCAAAATAGTTTCTCTATTCGTGGTGGAAAGCTGATCGTTGTACATTTGCGCTGAAGACAATTGGGTTGTTCATTGCACTCAGAGAGGTTATAAAATTCCCTTGAGGTATAAAGACCAACTAGCCTATTCCAAACCACGCTGCGGGCAAGATGACCAGATCTCAAATATTCTGGCAAAGACTCAAGGAGTTTCTCAATTGTGATGCTCTCAACCTAGTCTGTTGACCAAAAAAAATTACTAACTTTTTCCTTCCCAGTGTTACAAGTATGGTACGCAGCTGCCTACAACAATGTCTATCGCTGTATTACTGCACTGATCTCTTGCGCGAACTATGATTGTTCTTACCATGTATTAATGTACATCTTGGAAGTCACTCTGGATAAGAAATAGAAAAATGGTTCTAACAGGACTTCCAAAATGCATGCAGATTAGGGTAAAAAGCAGGACCCGCCTCCAGCAACTGCCCTGGGCAGCAGTTGGATAAAACCATTGTCAATCAAGAAGGAAAATAAGACTGCAGTACTACACATGGCCTCTGGGTCTAATTGGGCAATTGTATAGGACCTCAATGTCACGCGTTTTGTTTAGAATAATCACAGTAATAGCTGACAACAGCTTGAAATATGTTTAAATTGCGATTGCAGGTAATGGCACTGAGTGGCTCTGTCGGTTAAGGCACCCGCCACAAGCGCAGGCTGAGTCCTGCAGTCGCAGGTTCAAGCCTCGGCTTTGTAGTGGAAGATTAGGGAGACTTCAGCGGCAGGCCACCACACCACCAAATTATATGTATACTTGTTTACTCCTCAAAAAAAAAAAAAATATAATAATTTACTAACCTTTTCCTTCCCAGTGTTACAGGTATGGTATGCAGTATGTAAATGTAAATGAAAAATATTGGATATTGTGATAAAAAATTATTAGTAGCCTTGTTGTCTTGTTTTGAAACCATCACATACCAGTGTGTCAGCTGGCAGCGAATCAATGTGTGGAAGAACACATTTCTGATACATGTCCAATTTCAAGAGCATAAGTACTTAGATGATCACTACCTCAGTGGCTGCAGAAACAAGTAAGAAAACAAGTAAATACTCCCTCTGCACACCCCTGGCAAATAGCCTCTTTGACAAGTTGTGACACGTCTAGGCTAGAATGCAATAATGTGATGAACTAATGAAAGCTTCAAAACCTTAAAGAATGCAGCTGGGGGCGATGGTGCATGCTAATCGCCCATGTTATCTTCTTTTGGTATTGTTCTGACTAATGTAAAACCCTGCATTGCACAGTACTCAAGTCAAATATTTGTAGTTCAGTAACTAACAGCTTTACTCATGATTAAAGTACCTATGAGATTGCCATAAAACATATATTTATATATTTTATATTTATATTATATTTTAGCCATTTAGCAGACGCTCTTATCCAGAGCGACTTACAAAATGTGCATTAATACATGGTAGGATCAATCATAGTCTGCGTAAGAGATCAGTGTCCTGATTCAGTAATAGATATAATCCTAGGCAGCTGCAAACCGTACCTGTAACACAAGGAGGAAAAAGTTACATGTTTTTTTTGGCGGGGACAGACATCAGCTTAGATACATATTACAAAATGCAGTATTGAACATGAAAGCAGTGGTGATGACAATCAGTGGTAGTGGAGTCTGATGAGGTGGGTTTTGAGTCTCTTGTGGAAGATGGCCAGTGAGTCGGCGGTCCTGACCGAGTGTGGAAGATCGTTCCACCAGGGGTCAATTTTACCAGGGTAAATATTTTACTTGAGTACTGTGCAATGCAGGGTTTTACATTAGTCAAGCATCTCAGAACAATACCAAACCAAATTATGAGACAAATTACACAAAGTAATTATGGAGGCACCGCAGAAATAATGGACAGATACAAAGTAATAACCACAAGCAGCTACAGCCCATTTGCCAATACCTGATTCATTCGCTGTTACAACTCCACAGGGAGTCACCTCCGTTGAATGAAAGACTTGTTTACAACACCGCAATGAGAATCACACCGGTAAATAGCACTATAGCAAAGAATATATTTAAGCAATTCAAAACTACTTATGGAGAAAGACATAGTGAATGCACATCAATATCCACAAAGCATTCTGGGAAACCTAAAAATAAGTTTAATTAATTTTAAAATATGTCAGTGTTGAGGTCAGAGCCCATCTGCCTTGCCAATATCCAAAAGTAATCAAACAAACAAAAGAGGCAGCATCAGATCTTGGCTTGGAAACACAACAAAGTGGTAATTTCACCACTGCAGCGGGTACATTAATCTTGAATCCTGCAATGCTTAGCATATTGCATTGTGGACTACTGGTACATGTTTGATGCACCCTGGCTCTTTGTATCAAATGCTTTATAAATCAATGGCTGTAGAGGTGTACGAGTTGATAGACATTAAACAGCCTCGTCCTATAGTTGTTGGCACAGAGAAACACAGGTTTGTTTTCAATATGTCCTTAGAAAATTACTATTTCAAACACTCAGCTGCATATACTTTCCCAATGGCAAAACCAGCGTGTGCGCGTGAAGTAGTAGCCAATGAGTAACTCAACCTCGAACATCCTTTCGGTTAAACAACGCTACAGCGGCAGACAGTCAGTCAACCGTGGCAGCTCCATACAACGTGAACGTCCCGGCCTTTGTCGTGAAAATCTCATTCGAAAAAAAAAAGTCCATATCAAACCAGGAAAGCAAATGTCTACACGCGAAAACGGCCTTTGTGTTCATAAAACTGCACACTCAGTGCGCGTTTCTGTCCTTTTCCATTTAAAAATGGTTTTACGCAGGCCTGTACCTGACACCGGAGAGACGGCTAGCACACACAAGCACGGCCTGCAATGCACATGATCACAGCCAGCAACACTACTCATGCCTAGACAGATATTATAATATGCAACACCTGTTGGCATGTGGAAGTAGGGAGCAACGCTCCCAAGAGAACCGGTAGGATATGTATTAATGTGGCGCGTTTTTGTCCTCAAAATAAAATAGGTAGGATGGCAAAAAAGATTTATGATACAGAAATAAATAAATGCGATAGACGCGCCTCGCACAAAATCGTGTCATAATTAAGCCACAGCAGTGCGTTGGAATCTACTCGTAGAAAAAGCAAACACTGCCCTCTTCGTTCCCAAACCTGCTACAAGCAGACTGTAGTCTCCGACGAGCCGAAGCACAGAGCAGCGCAAAATAAACCCGGGGCTGAGATCCCACGTCCTCACTGACTCCGTTACGACAGTGATTCTGTCAGACAACCTTCGCAAAAAAATGTATATGAAGCAGTACACATTGGAGCAAATGACAAATCACATATTCAACTACGAATTAGGAAACGAACTTCTGATTTGTGCCATAATATGCTCGGTTAGCTAGTTCGCTAGCTAGACGTTAAAATATACAAGCTCCAGTTGGCTCTATTTGACTAAGCCAGATCGCTAGCTACTTGATACAGCAAGCAGGTTTTTAACTGTTGCTTGCGAAGAGCTACTGTAAAAAAAAATGTTTTCCAGTAAATCCATTTCACAAATGTTGCGCAAATAACATGTTTATTTAGTAAGAACCATACGAAAAATCATTCAGGCATGCGATATTTCGAGGTTGCGCAAATAAATAGTTTTGTGTGTGTGTTGGAAAAATATAGATTATTAAACGCAAAAAGCCAGGCGATGTGATTTCAGCAAAACTAGCTCGCCCATTCAACTTGGAAACAGTTGACGCATTGGATGCATTCTGATAATGCACGCAGTTATAACTGGAACAAGCATCCGCGGACAACAATATCTGCTCAGAACCATAGCCGTCGAGCTGAAAAAAGCTTTAAAAATGTAGCGAGGACCATCTCTACACTGAAGCGATATATGTCAAAATATGGCAATGTCAACAAGCAACTCGTCAATTCGCCGACGCAGTTCAACTGGAAAGTCACTGCATTGCATCTTTTCCCCTGATCGAAACGGGATAACTTGGCCACTAAACCTACGAGGGGCTTTTTTTTTTAAATCACGCAACTAGCTTGCGATCAATCAAAGCGTATTAGTGACTATTTGAAAGGCTGTTCAAAAAAGTATAGCCATCTAGCAAACAAGCCAGCCACCAACATATGTTTAAACCACCGAAATCTCCGTAACGACGTTTTTGGTCGGCGTTTCACCAGGCAGTGCCTGGAAGAGCGAGCCAGTTACACGCGCCATCTCGGCTCGGTCGCAGCTACCGTGTGAGTCTGGCGTTTTCGGGATTTCCACACCAATAACAGTAGATAGCGCAACTTTTGCTACCTTTCCTTCTCCCCTCTTTACATTGCATGCGAGTCAATGCAGTTTTATTCGAACACGTACAAGCCATGTAAAAGGTGATACTTTGCTACAAGCTAACCAGTTAGCTGACTACTGTCTCCCAGCTCGCGTTTCGTGCCATTGCAAAGAGACTGATGCGAGATGGAAAACATCTGTACGAAAGGTGCCGGCGCCAAGTACAAAACAAATCATTTGAAAGAACATTTTTAACTTTTTGTTAAGTATTTATTGGCAAGCTTTTTGTGCACGAATCGTTTGCGGAAACATTCAAACACTGGCTTCAGAGTGGTAGGCAGATACCAAGCTGCTGTATTTTTTTTTTAGGATATCCCCTTACCCCGATACCAGGGATACATTTAGTTTGTTAGGCAGCTAGATAGTAGCTATCCATCCCCTGCTGCAACACATCTCAGCAAACGAGTTGTCTCCCCCTCATACTGTCTCCGTGGACCACACAGCTCCAAGCGGCCATTATATTCATATTTGTTGGACAGTTCGTAGCCTACCTTTGTGAAGAAAAGCTGCCGAAACCATGAATAAAATTAGAGTCGCAGCGAGAGATCCGTTCTCCATGTTCGCCATGTTGGACACCTGCTTCTATCTGGCGGCGCTACTTCACCTAGAGACTGGCATGAGTTAATAAGATGCAGGCAGGGAAGGGAGGGCACAAGTACCTTATGCTGAAAAGAGGCGGTGCAAGGGTCTGAAGCGAAATCCCATTCCATATTTTCTTAGAAAGACGCAGTTTCATGTGTGAGGCAATTTGACAGGTATGGAAAATCAAACAGCTTCCTCGCATGTTTAGTGGCATACATTTAAGTTTAAATCACCCTGTTTGTCCCCGTGCCACCTGCAACTGGGATTATGTTGATTTTGTTTTTTTGTTTTCGCGTGATATTTATTCATAATGATTTGCATATATTGCAATATTACAGGTGGGAGTTGAAAAGAAACGGAAATAATGTTACAACTGTAAACACTATTTGCTCATATCCTCTGAGAACATTTAAAGGGCTATTTTCCTCCCTAAACCTTGATTCGTATCACCATTTCCATAACGCAAACAGCAGGAATTTCATAGAACCTTCATGTGTAATATTATTTACGCAAAAAACAAATTTCCAGCTCTGTACAATTTTGTAATTCATAAAGCAGAAGGCTAAAGAGCGCCCCTAGCGTTAGTGCCGTGTCATTCCACATTCAGCAGAGAATGAGAAGAGCAGTTTACCAAACAAAGGTGTCATTCAGAAGCATTACTATTAATACTAATACTACTGCAACTGGACTGTCTGTGGGTTTGAAGGAGGATGAACACCAGGTGGCTTTGAACTTCTCAAGGAAGTAGAATGAGCACAAGAGCCACATGTATGCGTAGAGCCCTCCTGAGTTTTGTGTTGCCAGAGAGCCTGAAGTCATATACATTTTGAGGAAGGGACTGGCCAGTACGGTTGTTCAAGCCAGACAGTTTCCTATTAAGGGTGAAAACAAAACCAGTCTATGTATTATTTAATATTAGATGGAAAATATTTTTTTTTTCTTCAGTTTTTTCAGTGCGCAAAGACAATGTTGATTTAAATAAGCAAAGCAGACAATAAGGAGAGCTTGGTATCAAATTCATTTAAATTACATTTCATAAAATCTATCAAGTTTGATTACACTGTACAAATGATTCTCATTTTTGGACTATGCTGGAGGTAAGCCATAAATGCGTGTAGTGTTCAGGCAACAGTGGGGCCAGAAGCTGGGAGAATTGAATGCTGAGGTGTAACCACAAATGTGTACCGCAGATCAAGATGTTTAGCTGAGCTGCTTCACTTAAACAACCAGATGAATACATTTGACATTTACATTACATTTTAGGCATTTAGCAGACGCTCTTATCCAGAGTGACTTACACAGTTTATATTTCTTAACATACAATCCATTTGTACAGCTGGATATTTTACTGAAGCAATTCAGGTTATGTACCTTTAGCTCAAGGGTACAACAGCAGTGCCCCACCTGGGAATTGAACCAGCAACCTCTGAGTTACAAGTCCAGCTCCCTAACCATTACACTACACTGCCACCCTAACATACCCTGCCACCCAATACATTTAAAACATGTACATTGTAAGCTAAGTGAGTTGTCCCCGGATAAAAGTGCCTACTAACCAGCTAAAGTAAAGACCATTTATGGAGTCTTGAACATTAATGTGGCCGTTTATGTCGTGATTTTAAAGTCTGGGAAAGTGTTTCCTGTTTCACACTTTATTAAACCGAATGAGGCTTACAATTAATGTGGAAAATTAATTAAAACGTGTCCCATACACATTTCAAATGTGTCTGTGCCCGGTGTGCCGTAAAAGTGCAGACCTACTTATGCGGATTACAAGAGTCCACCTAGAAATGTGACAGACCCTTGAACAGAGTGCGAATGAGCAGTTTTCAACTTGATTTATATTTCTAATTATGTCAATTACTGGACTCTGCGTCAATCAATCAGTCACCTTGTTAAGGCACCGCATCACGTCCAGTGAGTGCTCTTGGTTGGTTTCACTCTCACAGTTATATTCTCAGATTTATTTGACAATTGTCATTCCCCCCCCACACACAAACACACATATATACAATGGGGGAAATAAGTATTGAACACATCAACATTTTGTCCAGTAAATGTATTTCCAATGAGCCTATTCAAGTGAAATTTGCACCAGACTTTGGTATTAACTCAAAAAATCCAGACAATCTAAACATTAAAGTCCATATGTAAATACAGTTATGTGTAATAAAGTGGAATGAAACAGGAAAAAAGTATTGAACACACTAAGAAAAAGCAGTACACCACAGCAAGGAAAGGCAAGGAACCAGCTGAAAACCATAACTAATTAGGAGGCAACTTTACCTCCAATCTGTGCTAATTAATGTCAGCTGGGTTAGAATATATTGATGGGCTATAAAAGGTTGTTTTTTTTGTTTTTTTGTTACCAAGGTGCCACACAAGAAACATCTAATGATGGGTAAAAGCAAAGAGCTCTCTCAAGACCTTCGCAACCAGATTGTTGCAAAACATGAAAATGGAATTGGCTACAGACGTATTTCACAACTTCTGAATCTTCCAGTAAGCACCATTGGGGGCATTATCCGTCAGTGGAAGCAACATCACTCCACCATCAACCGGCCATGCACAGGAGCTCCTCGCAAGATTTCTGATCAGGGAGTCAGAAGGATACTTAGAAGAGTAGCCAAAGAGCCAAGGACCACTAGGAAAGAGCTCCAGAAAGACTTGGAGGCAGCAGGTACAACTGTGACAGAAAGGACAGTAGGCAATGCACTCCACTACTGAAAATAAGACATGTTGAAGCTTGTTTAAAGTTTGCCAAACAACATTTGGACAAGCCAGTGAACTACTGGGAGCATGTACTCTGGTCAGATGAGACCAAAATTGAACTTTTTGGCTGTCACACAACACACCATATTTGGAGGAGAAATGGCACTGCACATCACCCGAATAACACTATACCAACAGTGAAGTTTGGAGGTGGAAGTATCATGATGTGGGGCTGTTTCTCCTCTGGCAGACTTCATATCATTGAAGGAACAATGAATGGAGCCATGTACAGAGAGATTCTTGAGATGAACCTGCTGCCATCCACCAGGATGCTGAGGATTAGACGTGGGTGGACCTTCCAGCAGGACAACGATCCAAAGCATACAGCAAAGCAAACTCTCAATTGGTTTCAGAGAAATAAAATTAACTTGTTGGAATGGCCCAGTCAATCACCTGACTTAAACCCAATTGAACATTTGTGGAAGCATCTGAAGATCCAGATTCACAAGAGGGCCCCCGCAATTTTCAAGATCTGTGTAGAGGAATGGGGCAAAATCACACCTGAATATTGCGGGCGATTAGTTACTTCATACAGAAAGTGCCTTGAAGCTGTCATTACAAACAAAGGCTTCTCCACTAAGTATTGAATTAATTTCAGTTAGTGTGTTCAATACTTTTTTCCTATGTCATTCCACTTTATTACACAACTTTATTTACATATGGACTTTAATGTTTAGATTTTTTGTCTGGATTTCTTGAGTTAATACCAAAGTCTGGTGCAAATTTCACTTGAATGGCCTCATTGGAAATACATTTACTGGGAAAAATGTTGATGTGTTCAATACTTATTTCCCCCATTGTATATACAGGTAACTGTCAAAATAAGAGCAACACTTGAGGGACGAGGGATCATTTAAACAGGATCAGTACTGTAAGTGTCTGTCAGGGGGGTGCCAGTGCTGGTACCGACGGTACCTTTCCAAAGAACCCCCCTCCCCAAATTGTTAAACTGTTGCTGTTTTTTCCAGCAGTTATCTGTGTATATACATATATACAGTACATATATAAATCTGAAAAGATTTCTGGAAGTATAATTATGTACTTGAAAATGACAGGGAAAATTGTATAGAATGCCCCGCACACAACACATCAATAAATGTGTGCAATAAGAACTGCTTTGTTATAAATTCTATGGGCATTCAACCGAAGGTATTTGAAGCTGTTGCAAGCCTCCTCCAATGGATACTTCACGAGATACAGACTGCACCCAGCCATAGTGCTCTTTTGAAATCGTTTATTTATTATTCTCTAAGAGAACTGTTAATAAATCAATATGGGATTTAACTTTCTGTAGATGATAGACACAGAGGATGGCACATGTGGCGTCTTTGGCTTGGAGCCTTTGCGTGACGCTTTGATGCTTGCAGGTGATCAGTCCACCAACTTGCATAAGTAGAACGATGGGGAGGAAGACTGCAATGCACAGGGAATGGGTTGAGGGATTCCATCGTGCTGTAAGCTTGCATTGATTCATGACAGGAAGGACCCCCCCGCCGCCCCTAACGTAAGTTACTCAAATTCAAAATGACTGCAGCATAATAAGCAGATAGATTCCAGCCCCATGACGTGAGGTGTCCAGTGAAACCCACAGGAACACATGGATGCTGATCTGGGCATGTCCTCTGGGCAGCTGTATTATACACCATTGTTATGCACATTTTACATTTACATTTTAAGCATTTAGCAGACGCTCTTATCCAGAGTGACTTACAAGATGTGCATTAATACATGGTAGGAACAATCATAGTTAGCGCACAAGATCAGTGCAGGAATACAGCGATAGACATCATTGCAGGCAGCTGCGTACCATACCTGTAACACTGGGAAAGAAAGAATGTGCACATGTGCGCTTACTTACTGAAGTGTTTCAAGATTCCCATCTTTGCTTATTCTCTAAAAGTTGATAGACAGACAGACAGACTCTGATGACCCCCGAGGGGACAGTAGGCAGCAGTATAAATATAAAAGATATATATAAATATTGCCCTCTTGTAGGCTCTTCCTGCAGGTGGGAGAGGGGTGGCATCATGACCCAGTGTTAGCATAATGGTTAGGGAACTGGGCTTGTAACCCAAAGGTTACAGGTTCGATCCCAGGCGGGGCACTGCTGTTGTACCCTTGAGCTAAAGGTGCTTAACCTGAATTGCTTCAGTAGAATATCCAGTTGTATAAATGGATTGTATGTAAAGAAATGTGAACTGTGCAAGTCGCTCTGGATAAGAGCATCTGCTAAATGCCTAAAAATGTAAAAGGTCAAATGTAAAAATATTACCCCCCACAATTGGTGGAGATACCACGTGCTCATCTATTCATGCGAATGTTGTTCTCCACATAAAAATGACACAGCTGGATGGAATAAGGAAGTCTTTGATAGTATGGATGACTGGACCCATTTGGGTTTTCCAGAAGCCTCTCCTCCAGCAGCACTTTTCTCCTGTTGAATTTTCCTCTCTAATGTAAAACTGTGGCAAATTAACTGGGAATAAGAGTTGTAGTAGCAGAAAGTATGCTGTGTTTTTATGCAGCAAAAAAAATAAAAGTGCAGGAACAATACTGCTACTATAATAAATCAACATCCTCCATATACAAGCGGCAGAGAAAATTAGTAACATTCGCAGTCGTGCAAAAAAAAAAAAATACAATTCAATATAATTTGTTTTCCTGGTTCTCTCTGCACCAGTCACAGAGGAGTAATTGTCTCATATCATCACACTCGTCAGCGGATCTATCAAGATTCCGGGAAAATGCAATTTCCACTGTATTTCTGTCCATTCTAATGATGCAATACAGGACGTCCCCTATGTTTCTCCTCCTATACTCAAAAGGCCAGTTGCAGTGCTACCTGAAATGTATTCAGCATTTCTATGAAAATATCAATCTAATTTACTGACTACCTCGTGTCAATGCAATAATCGTTGTTTGTTTATTTGCTTATTACGACTAGTGAAAAAAGTAAACCCATTTATTATATATTGAGGTATTTACTGAGCAACACTTCGGTATTGTCACTCGTCATACGTCACTGGGGGATTACTTGAGCGAAGGCCTAATGCTTTCCAGATGGGCTAATGCCTCTAACTGAGAATAGTACCACTGATATGTTTCAGAACCCACCTTGTAATGTAGCTTTTTGAATTGAATTGAATTGAACATTGGATTTATATAGCCCTTTTCAAGGAACCCAAAGCGCTTTACAATGATAGGAGCAACTCACCTCAACCAGCACCAATGTGCAGCACCCACCTGGGTGAATGCGACGGCAGCCATAATGCGCCAGTACAAACTCACCTCACATCAGATACATCAGTGGAGAGTCTGTTTTGGATTTGAAGGTAACCATTGTTTAGGGAAAGATGAAAAAATATATTTGTTTTTTTTGTTTGTTTTTATTTTACAAACAAATTAGAAGGCAAACATAACACAGTTACAACCTGGACCATTTTATAATGAGGACAAATAGATCTCTGTTCACTTCATTCAGTCATCATTACACACAGAGCTGTGACCACCTTGTTCCAACAGCAACAGGTAGGGAGAGCTGAGTGCAGGGGAAATGTAAAGTTTAGAGGAATGTAAACTCGTGGTGGAAATGTAGGAGGAAGTAGTCAAAGGTTGAGTACACCTGCTGGAAACTAGGTTTATTTCATAATTGCCCATTTTTTCCATCGTATAAGTTTATGTAAATACTTGAAATTTATTTTAACAATAAACATTGGAAGGAATGCCCGATTAGCCGTAATCCAGATGGAAGGTGTACTCAAACTTTTGACTGGTGCTGTATATATAGTATACATACATATACGTATATACAGTGGGTATAAAATGTATTCAAACAATTTTATAAAGAAGAATTGGTGAAACTTGCAGTGTCCAGATGTGCAGAGCTGGCAGAGACTTACTCAAAGAGACCCACAACTGTAAGTGTCAGCTAAAGGGGCATGCTACTTTCTTAGTTCATGGAATTAAAATTGATTTAATTGGGATTTCTTGCCACTGATTAACACAAACTATGCTATAATGTCAAATAGAAAAAACTAAAGCTTTTTCTTAATTAATGACAAATAAAAAACAAACAATCATTGATTACATAAGTATTCACCCCCTTGACCCGGTAGAAGCACCATTAACTGCAATTACAGCTGTGAATGTATTTCAGTAAGTCTCAACCAGCATTACACATCTGGACACTGACATTTTCACCAATTCTTCCATTGGAATAATGAAGTTTGAATAAAAATAGTCTTTACCCTGAATCCAGTAGCCTTAACAGTCAAATGCGCTTGTTTAAAGTTCAGCACTCTGAATACTGATGCAAGTGGTATTGTGTATTAAAACACCCTCACTTATCCTACATGTACAATATATTCATTTGATTTAATATAATAATTACTACACAGGATACCAATGATCAATTTAATCACCAAATTTGTTGATAGTCAGATGTAAACACATGCAGCCAAAGTGTGAGCTGGGACCAGATCTCCCAAGAATGCAGGTCATTGTATAATCACTGTTGAATTGCTCCTTTAAAGCTGTCAAAAAAAACCTAAAACTCAAGCCATCAACAGGTCACACTTTAAGTGTTTGGAGGAGGGGGGGTTCCCTGGCTCCCTCCCTCCTTAGCCCATACATGATTAATTAATTAATGATTAATGTCCCACAGAGGCGGGTGGCGGGCTCATGGGGGAGGGTAAATCGAAAGAAATAGAGGGTATAATTGGCCTAAATTGGGAGAAAAACGGATAAAATCTGAAACAAATAAATACATGTAAAAAAAGAAACCCAAAATTGTGATGTGTGACATAGGCTTGTAGGTTTGGTGTGCTGATTTAATATCTGACTGCCAAAGCTAGTGCCCTGGTTTCATTCAGAGAGTAATATATGCCATTTAGCAGAAACTTTCATCCTGCTAAACGTATTATATTTATTATTATTCTTATTATTTTATTTATTATAATAAAGCTGTCAGTGATGGCATCATGCTTATGTTAAGCTGGGCCATATTCTGTTTGCCTGCACAGGATGACAAGAAAACACCTCCCTGTGACTTCTTTACAAAATTGCTAGTACTCCATGAAGCTCCGGGAACCGTTGGTGAACAGTCATTTTCAAATCTTTCCACAGATTCTGAATGGGATTGAGGTCTGGGCTTTGGCTAGGCCCCTTCAGGACATACATTTTTCTGTTTTTAAACCACTCCAATTTGGTTTTTGTTATGTGCTGTGGGTCATTGTCTTGCTGGAATATAAATCTCCTCCCAAGTCCCAGGCTTCTTACAGACTGCCACAGGTTTCCCTCCAAGACTTGTTTATATTTTTCTTCATCCTGGATTTTCACAAGTTTTCCAGTCCCTGAAGCAGAGAAGCATCCCCACAGCATAGTTTCATGGTATGCCCAGTGTTCTTGGGATGATGCGCAGTGTTAGGCTTGCTATAAACATATCACCTAACGTTGATGCCAAAAAGTTCAATATTAGTCTCATCAGACCATATAATCTTCCTCCACTTGGTTTGAGGCTCCCACATGCCTTCTGGCAAACTGTGAGAAAACAGGGTATCGCTTTCCTCAAGGAGCTGACCTGCCTGTTCACAACTGCTCCTTAACGCAGTTCAGCTCGACAACAAGCACCACAGGGTAGTGATAAATCCCTGTCGGTATTCGCACTGTTGATTTTAAAATATAATTCTATATATATAAGTTGAATCGCTAGGGGAAACATAATATTTCTAACGTGTGATGTGCATTATAACTGTTAATTGCACAGGAATAGTGTAGGTGTGCAGTGGTGTTCTTTGTTTTCTTTCGCCACATAAAGTTTGCAATTAAAATATTGGTAACAAACGGCAAGTCTAAAAGTATTCCGAAACAAAGGAGTGCAAAGTGATAAATTAACATACATTAACTCGTGTTTTTCTCTTTGTTTTCTTAATCTTTTTACATACCGGGAGAGTCGAGAGCAGCGGTGCCATCGCTGTGAAGTGTAGAGGGTGGCACGCTCACCTCCCTGGGCGCTCTTAAAGGGGCAGGAGCACACATGGAAGTGTGGGTCCAGGGGAGAAATTCTCTGCACTGTACAGTCACATTATGGAGCAGCTGTACTTAAACGTTTCATGCAGCATTTGCCATTGATGTCCTTAGGATTAAAGTATGCACACATGCAAATTATTGGTAACTATTTTTTTCAGTTTGGAATTGTACTTTCTTAATTTTTTTGTTAGGATGGTTTATTCTAGGAGGGGACAGTTAATTGCCTCCTCTATGCAAGGAGCTGTTGAGCTCTTCAGTTTTGCATACAACTTTCCCTGGTATGCAGCTCCAGGCACAATGCTATTGCTAATTACAATCACTGTTAGTATTATTTTTGGAAACGTTATTTTTTTCTGAAGTTTGTTTCCTAGTTTATAATGGGATTGTGGTTGATTTACAGTACCAGTCAAAAGTTTGAGTACACCTTACATCTGGATTACGGCTAACCGGGCACTCCTTCATTCTTCAGCAAGATAATGACCCGAAACACACCTTGAAGTTGTGCAAGAACTATCTGGTGAAGGAGGAACGTGAAGGACAACTCAAACTGATGACCTGGCCTGCCCAGTGTCCAGACCTCAATCCCATAGAACTTGCATGGGACGAACTGGACAGAAGAGGCAAAGCAAAGTACCCCACAAGTGTCTCTGGGAATTGCTGCAGGAGAACTGGGAAGACATGTCGGGTGATTTTCTTCTGAAACTTATTAACCAAATGGCCCATGTTTATGAGGTTGTTATCATGGCAAAGGGTGGCTATATTGAGGAATCCAAGATTCAATTTTCAATTCAATTTTCTTGAACATTGCTTTGATGTTCCTTTTGTTTATTGTTACATGCGTTTTTTTTGTCATTTTCAAGTATTTACAGAAATGTATACAGTGAAAAACATTGTCAATTATGAGATAAACCTAGTTTCCAGCAGGTGTGTCCAAACTTTTGACTGGTACTGTAGTTTATTATTTGTTTATTCTTCTGTTGGGTCCTTTTGTCTGAAGTTACTGAGCACTCTGGTTGGTTCCATCCCTTAAATAAATGTACTACTTTTGGCACTCCACTCCGGCATTCTTCATTCTTAGTTCCTCCCTCCACTAAGTGGGCGATGGTCCTTCTTACACAAACCCTTGTGAGTTTTCTTCAACAATAGTTTTCCTTTTTCCACCCTCCCTAAAGTGTAGATTTTTTTAAACACCTGGGATACTGTTGCTTCCATCTCAGCCATGGAAGACTGTAACAGTCTGTTCTAGGCAAATTCACAGGTGTATTCTCTCCATTTCTTTATGATGGATTTAATGGTGCTCTGGAGAATATTCAAAGTCTTCTTATATCCTTCCCCTGATTGGTGCTTTTCTCAGATTTGCTTTGAAAGTTATTTGGTCTTCATGATGAAGCTCTTGTTTGGAAATGCACCAATCAACTGTGGGACCTCTCACAGACAGGTGTGCTTAATTAGAAATTGTTCTAAACACCACTAAATTACACACAGGTGGACCCCAATCAAGTAATTATGTGACCTCTGAAGACAATTGATAGCACCAATTAGAGTTTATTTAGGTGTGTCTTAGAAAAGAGGTGAATACTAGGGCTGTCAATTTAACGCGTTAATTGCGTAAAAAAATAATGCAATAAAAAAATAATGCATTTAATCAATTTCGCCCCCTGACCCCGTACGTCACCACACGTCACAAAATTCCAACCGCAATTGGCGGTCGGCACGTCATTGCCTGGCAACTCTGCTTGGCACTCTGAATGGAAAATTTACCTTCAAAAAATGCCCAGATGAAACCGTTGATAAGAACAAAGTCATATGCATTCTCTGCAAGAAGGAATTTTCATACCATCGGAGCAATTCAAGCTTGAAGTATCACCTCAATGCAAAGCATGTTTTTGCGAGTTCTGCAGTCAGCCCGGCCCCAGCTGTTACTACGGGCAACGCGCCTGGCCAAACCACACTTACCCAGAGCAGGCATCACAGAATGAGCAAGTGTACCTCGGACAGATTGACAAACTCGATTGCAAAATGGTTGCTGTGGACTGCCGGCCAATTGCTATGGTAGAAAACAAGGGGTTAATGGAAGCCTTTCAAATTGGTTATGTTCAATGAAAAAATAAAAACATGTATTTGTGAAAACTTCTGAAATAAAACAATATATTGACTTCTAAAGCCACCTTTGGTCATGTCTAGTCAATGCTTTACTCATCTGCCACAATAATGTAATGTCTTTGAATTGAAATATCTTCATTTGTGGGGCTTTTCCCAGCAAATATTATATTATAAATATTCTAAATATATATGCAAATATTTGCGATTAATTAGATTAATTAATCAGCATATCATGTAATTAATTAGATTTTTTTTACAAATCGATTGACAGCCCTAGTGAATACATATGCAGTCAATTATTGTCGGTTTTTTATTTGTAATTAACAAAAAGCTTTAGAGTTGTTTTTTATTTTACATTATAGAGTATTCTTTGTTGATCTGATTTCACTAGGTGACACCTTGGTGACATCATCACCCTGCGCGAAGAATCTTGGTGTGGTGGTGGTGTGGTGATGGACAACAGGCTGTCCCTATCAATGAACATTGCAGCGGTAAGCCGGGCGTGCAGATTCTTCCTGTATAACATCAGGAGAATCCGTCCCTTCCTTACCACGTACTCTACCCAGCTCCTGGTCCAAGCAATGGTACTGTCCCGCTTGGACTACTGCAACTCGCTCCTGGCTGGCCTTCCCGCATCTGCCATCAGACCCCTGCAACTCATCCAGAACGCTGCAGCCCGTCTGGTCTACAACCTTCCTAGACACTCCCATGTCACCCCCCTGCTTCCTGTGGAAGTCAGAACAGCCAGTAGTGGCCACCTTCAAGCGACGACTGAAGACTCACCTCTTCAGGGTGCACCTCTCCCCGTAGTCCGGTTTTTTGTTAACTTAGGGACATAGTTGCTTAGTTTTACACATGTCTACTTGTTTATGTATTGTATTAGGCTTAGGCATTATTTTCTGCATCGATTGCTTTATTGCTACCTTTGAATTGTGGCTACAGATTTACCTACAGGGTCCTAGTTTAACTATGTGGTTGCTCCTAGCACCCAGGAACTGTACTTCCCACTAGGGTGGCTTTCAGCTAAACTGTTGTTGACTACGGTTAACACTTTGTTGTACGTCGCTCTGGATAAGAGCGTCTGCCAAATGCCTGTAATGTAATGTAATGCAATGAAACTCCCTTGCATCGCTGATTTCACAGCGAGTAATATGTATATACCAGTAGCGCAGCCAGAATTTTATTTTGAGGGGATCCGGTTAAAAGTGGGCAGGCCTAACTACTTCCTTGAAACTATAATGAAGTCCTGACATCTGTCACTCAACTTGTGTGACAGCTTGGTTCCGAGGCTAGAGCCACAAGCGCAACTCAGTACAGCCACTCATTTTAGCAAGCTAGCTAGCTACAGACTTAGCTGCCTACCACTGCTGTCACGGTTTTACCTTGCTCAGCCGCTGGAGGGCGCTTGACCATGTGATGGCTTGTTTTCTTTGGTTTTGTGTGAGGAATCATTGTTATAGCCACCTTCCTTATATGGTCTTTCGTCGGTGTGTTTTCCGATCACGTCCAGCTGTGGATTATCAGTGTTCATTCCGCCTCCTATTTAAATTCTGCGTTTTCCTCATACAAACTGTTACGTTCTGAGTGTCTGTTCTGTTTTTGTACTTTGTTTATTTATCTTTCTTCGAGTCTTGTTCTGTTCCCTGTCTGTTATTGTTCCTGTTCCAGATCCACTCCTTGTCTTTGTCTTTTGCACTTCGGGAAATGTTTGGGTTTTTTCCTTCTTCGCTTATCATCTCGTTTTCTTCCTTCTTACTTTCTAGATTGCACTTTGTATATATTAGTTAGATGTATATAGTACTAACCAACTAATCTACTAACATTAGGGATTTAGATTAAGTTACTAACACTACTAATCACTAATTATCTCACGCTTCTGACTATCGCTGTCTTTCTCGCTTATCGTATCCCTGATTAGCTTTTCACTTTCCCTTTCATTCGCACGCAGATTCTCTCTATGCATTCCTCCCCTTCTAACTATGCACGTGTCTGCCTGTTCTTCCAGGTCGTTTATTGTCTATGTGTCTGTCATTCCCAGTCCGTGTCTTTCGTTTCCCCTCGTTATTCTATTAGCGAATTCTCTCGTTATTAGATTAACGATTCCCATTGTTTTCACCTGTTCCTCCCCTCTCTCCTCCCAGTCACACCTGAGTCATATTGTGTTTTCCTTCCCTGCCTGTATATTAGTTCAGTGTTCATGTTCGTTCCTTGTATCTCTGTTCTGTGTTCTTGTTCTTTCCCGGGTCAGTATTGATTCTATTTCCCTGAGCCTACCTTTCCGAAGCCAGAGTAATTAGCATTTCCCGAGACTACCCTTTGATTACGACCCCGAGCCTGCCCAGCGATTTTGTCCTTTTGCCCTTCTGATTCCTGAGTATCGACCTTTTGACTGCCCTATTACTACTTCTCTCTGCCTCGCGATTTTGTACCTCTGATTCCCTTATTCTTGCTTTTGACCCCTGCCTGTGAATAAACTACTCTTTTGCCTAATCCCTGATCTGCGTCTGGGTCCTTACCGCGGTCGTCACACAAACGCTTCTGTGTAAACCATTATTACGCTCTAGCCGGTACTTCTAACTAAGGGTTAGTTTTCCACTCTGTGGTCTCTCAGTTAAAGAGAGAAGGTACTTCGTATTACTTCTAACTAAGGGTTAGTTTTACCACTCTGTGGTCTCTCAGTTAAAGAGAGAAGGTACTTTGTATTATTTCAAACAAAGGGTTAGCTTACCACTCTGTGGTTCTCTCAGTTAAAGAGAGAGGGGTCTTATTTAGTTATCTCTACTCTTTGTTTGTCGGGGCTATTATTCCCCAGAGCTAAAGTATAGCTATTTGTTTTCAACGCACCTCCTTGGGGAGCGTTCGCCCTACTAGGGTTGTTTCTGTTGGGTTTATTTCCGTGGAGTTTGTCCCGGGGTTTTCTTTTGTTTTTCCCGCTCCCTAGTCTGTTTTCAGATTTAGTGGCTGGTCGCTTGCGTCCAGCTTTTAGATACCCGTGAAATCTGCGTGTGGCTCTTCCATCCGACCCACACAACAACTGCTTGTTTAATACTTTTTGTATATGTATACTTGTTTACTCCTCCAAATTTTTTTACTAACCTTTTCCTTCCCAGTGTTACAGGCATGGTATGCAGCTGCCAACAACGATGTCTATCGCTGTATTACTTGCACGAACAATGACTGTTCTTACCATGTATTAATGCACATCTTGTAAGTCGCTCTGGATAAGAGCATCTGCTAAATTCTTAATCAGTTCCGCACACAGGAGAAGCTATGAAGCGTGAGCAGAAGCAGCTTAAGTGAGTGGGAGGGCGATTTACAAATGTGATTATTTGATTTAACCAATGAGATGATACAAAGGACACCCATTGCATTTTGCAACATTTTGTTGAGGGGCCTGGATTAAAAATGGGCCCAGGCCCACCGGCCCCCATGGCTACACCCTTATAGTATAAACATGCATAAATATACATGTAGCGGCGTTTAAAAAAATCTGTTAGCACGTGAACATTCACTACAGACATCACCTCTAGAGAAGCCACACGAGATGATAAGTTACACTGGGCTGGGGGCCTTGGTTTTTAGCTCAGTGGGCTAATCATATTTTGTTGTGTGATGGTGGCTGGCTAGGGTCAGAGTTTGCAACGTACTTCAGATCTACCCCCATCACACACATACAGTATACTGTATACATGTATACAGATATTCTTGACTGAAATTTATTTGCATGAGTGATTTGAACTGATATATATCTGTACCCGTATCTGTGCATGAAGACTGATATGGCACAGAAGATATGGCTACAAATTATAATCATTTTATGACCATTGCTTCCTTTGAAACAATACAGTCCTGCTGTATTGTAACCCTGTGTTAGAACCACCAACTGTGAGATAAATTAAACGGCTATGATTCTTTTTTGAGAATGGTGAGTGGAGTAATGTGTCCAATTTATAATACCCCTTCTGTTTTATTTACCATCCCTGCATGAAGTAATGCCATGTACTTTACAAATGATGAAGAAAATAAATGAAAATAGATTAACTCTGAGTAACAGCTCAACTGGTGTTTTTTTCTCCTGCAGTCTGAGCTGTCTGCCAGAGTAATTCAATGAGATTCAGGGCAGGTAAAGGTGATGTCCACTCCGGCCCTATGATCCCCTTTCAGAAATTGTGTGTATAACTTTGCCATCTATCTGGTCTGTTGTTTTCCTGGCTGTAATTTATGGGGAAATTAAAATAGATTCTCTTTGTATCTTCCAGCACAAAATGTTGTTGTTGTTTTTTTCACCTAGAATAGAGCTATGACATGAAATGTACTCCATTTGTCTGGATGTGAACCTGTATTTAAATAGAACCGGGCGAGTCATGATTTCTGATAAAAACAAAGAATCTTCATCCTCATACAGGCTTTGTCATTGCAAAAGTTGAGCTTTGAACCAAGTTATTTGTGGTTAAGACAACACAATCCTGTTTTATGTGAGTGATAATGGTTGGTAAAAGCCGAAAAAGAGGGGAAATTCACATGAGCACTTTGGCAATTTTCAGTAAATGCGGTGTGTTACACTGAATTTACTCATGTGGTGCACAAGTACTGCTTACACAATTCAGAGCAGGAAGTTATGCCTGCTCCCAGTAAATGTATGGTCTATTCTATTCTCACTATACAGGGCTCATCGCTTTATTGAAAATTGAAACTTAGGCATAGTCAGTTAGAAATGGAGTGTAAGCAATTCGTATTTACTGTCTGATCTATGTCACCACTATGAGAAAATTTGTTTAAGTAGTAGCTATTATAGGTAAATAAAGACTGCAAAGTTCTGTACCAGAGCTAACCTAAGCTTGTCTAAATTGGATAGCTGATAACAACATTTTTGAACCACTAGTGCTCTGTGTGGGAATGTACAATCTATAAATGTTGTTGGGAAGTAGTAGCGTGGTTGCCATAACAGTGCTTGCTCTGCTGCTGGTCGATGCCATGTTGGCTCTAAATAATGTCTCTAAACAATGGCTTTGTCTGTTGCAATGACTTCCCATTTCCATCATTATTATACTGATGCTTCCATAACCGTGGAAGGCTCCATAGTGTCTCGGTCCCAGTCTGCCAGGAGTCTTGGAGTGACCCTGGACAACCAGCTGTGCTTCTCGGACCACATCGCAGGGATCACCCGGACCTGCCGATTCTCCCTCCACAACATCCGGAGGATCCGACCGTTCCTCACCCAAGAGGCCACACAACTCCTGGTCCAGGCCCTGGTAATCTCACATCTGGACCACTGCAATTCCTTGCTGGCAGGCCTACTGGCCTGTGCAATCAAGCCACTGCAACTAGTCCAGAATGCTGCCGCAGGTCTGGTGTTCAATCAACCGAAGTTCACCCATGTCACCCCTCTACTCTCCTCTCTGCACTGGCTCCCCATCGCAGCATGCATCAGATTCAAATCACTGGTGCTGGCTTATCAAGCCCACCTTTTCACTACCACTGAACTCTAGCCAATTGTCATCACCACTGCCTACTTGTTCAATACTTTTTGTATGTGTATACTTGTTTACTCCTCAAAAAATATTAAAAATATGAAATATGTACTAACCTTTTCCTTCCCAGTGTTGCAGCTGCTAACAACGATGTCTACTGCTTTTTTAATGCACTGAAACTATGATTGTTCCTACCATGTATTAATGCACATCTTGTAAGTCGATCTGGATAACAGCGTCTGCTAAATGTTTGAAATGTAAACAAAACGTTTCACCATTAATTTTGAATCGAGTCTCCTTCCCAAAAATCTATTTTCATAAAAACCGAGGCACGTGAAACCACTTTTTCGTCAAAGCACTGGACGTGATATAATTTGGCGAGAATGCCGTAAAAAGATGGTAGAAGAGTGCAAAAATTATTATTCTGAAATGCTAACGATTTTCACTCATCTTTCTAATAAAAAGAGATAAACAGATTTAGATGAATAGTATTTATCCTTTGCCAAAAAAAAGATTTACGTTGGTGCTGGAATGGCATCAGGAGACTGGTGCGTTTCAGATTTTGAATGCAAACGCCGTGCAATCATTCTCTAAATACTGCGAGACCTTGCAGTGTTGAATAAACACTGTTTGACATTGAAGATGTTTGGGACCAAAATACAATAATCCCTCAATTTACTGCACTTTATCCAAAACAAATTTCAAAATCGTTTAAGTGAAAAATAAGACTCATTTAAGATCCCAGATTACCTTTAATACATGTGCTGCATAATTGTGTGAGGACATCATTCAGCACTGTTTGAAAACAAGGGGAGGAAGAATAGTGAAAAAAAATGTATAATACATGGAGAATGTACAATGGCACCAAAAATGTCCATATAAATGAGTTACAAATATATCACTTTTGCGATAGACAAGATTATAAACAGGTTATTCATGTAATAATGCTGACTTTATAATGTAAGCTCTTGGACACTCTTAAAATGAGAATTAGCTGGAGCCAGGGTTGCAAATTGTTATGGTAATCCAGGTAGCTCTACCCTTGTGTGGCTCATTATGCAAATATTCTGAAGGCTCATGGGGTAAGTGCTTTGATTTTCTGAAGATGAAGAGGAATTAAAGAGAAGTTTAAACAAGTCTCATATTTCTGTCATATATCTCAATGCTTATGCAGAGTTTAAAAGCAGGACTTGCCGAGGCACATTCCGTTCACGCACATTTGTGCTGTTCACTCATTTTTGAGTGTAATAAGAGACAAACAAAACTACTAATGACACAAGTAGCCTGCGTTGCTGGGCTCAAAATGATACCTGTTGGATTTGGAGAAGAAGAATATAAAATAGCGCTTTAATTGGACATCGCTGTATTCATTCTGACTGAGCGGAGGTGTTCTTCTGTTGTGTGCATGTGTGTGCGAGAGAGAGAGAGAGAGAGAGAGAGAGAGAGACAGAGATTTGTTTTTGAGTTTGTTTGTTAGTGAGTGTTCTGAACTGCACACCAGATGAGGAGCACTGTTTAGCATTAAGGAAATGTTTAAAAACATCTTAAAATATCTTAGTGTTGCATAGCCCTCTCCCAATCTGTGAGACAAAGAACATGAAGGTGTAGATTAATCTACACCTTCACACAGTCGTACAGTCGCACAGAACTTCCCACGTCTGAAGCAGCTGAATTCTGGCAATGATGATACGTAAGGATATGCTTTCCTCATATACTGTCCTCATTATCAACCGAGTACCAATATATCTGTCATCTAGGGGCTTTTGCTGTTGTATATCTCCATACACTTATACTAGAAGCATGTTTTAGGTAACTACAGAGTGAATATCACCAAGGTGATTCCTCAATCAAACACAGGGCCAGGTAAAATGGTAAAAGTGCCACCTGCTATGGGGCGGCGGATGGCGTAGCGGTCTAACGCGCCACACTTTGGTGTGGTGTGCGCTGCCTGTCAGGGACACGGTTCAAAACCCGCGTCTCTACCAGACCGGCCCTGGTCGTCAGCCCCGTTCGGAGGCGGGGTTTGGCTGTCTGCCTCCGGGGGAGGGGGAAGGGTGAGCCGGGCACGAGTCCGTCGAGGAGAAGGTAAAAGGTGTCTGAAGAAGAATTTCCGTCTCGGAAGAGGCGGGAACAATCGGCCAGGAATGTGTGTCTCGCTCCCGGAGGACGGGCAGCGGACTCGTGGGGGTGGGGAATTGAAATAAATAGAGGGTATAATTGGCAACCAAATTGGGAGAAAAAACTGGAAAAATTCAAAATAAATTTATTTTTAAATTTAAAAAATGCCACCTGCTGAGCTGTAGTGGTAGTTTTATAGAATGAGGCATCTTGAATGCTCTAATGGATGGAGCTACAATGTGCGGTACTAAGTATCACTGACTTAAGTGTTGGCCCAGTCAATATTGTAGTGATTAATGAAATCTGGTGTGTTAGTGAAGGGATTAATGAAATCAGCTGCGTTAGTGCTGGGCTGGAACAAAAGCCAGCACACCCAGTAGATCTCCAGGACTGAACTTGGGCACCTCTGCTTTAAATGCTTGGGCTGTCCCCTATCCCATCATGCAATAGTGACTTCTCTGGACCATCAAGCTCCTGCAGTCTGTAATCCTCTGTTGCAAAAACTGACGCAACTAAGCTGGTGCACAGAGTAAAAGCGGCATCTGGCAGCATTTTCTTTAGAGGAGAGGGTCGTGCTTGTCTCTGCCCCCCCCCAAATTGGCAGGGAAAGTTGCAGCGATGAGATAGAACTATGGACATAACCAGCTCTTCCAAACTGAGGAGAAAAAGAAACCGGTTAAAAAATGAATAAACATGGGCCTCCTGTGTGGCCCAGTGGTTACAACGTCCGACGCTGGCCACGGAGACCGGGGTTCAATTCCCCGTCTCGCCAGAGATTGGCTGTCTGTCCCAGGGAGGGGGGAGGGAAGCCGACATGAGATTCGCTGCGCATAAGAGTGGCCCTGCAGTATACCGGGTTACGGTTGATACTTGGGCGAGTGCCGTCTCGGAAGAGGCGTCAGGTTGCATGTCGCTACCGGTTGCAGGACTACGGCAACGAACTCACATTACTAGGGGGGGGATTGACTTAAATAGCGGGTCTAATTGGCTACCAAAATGGGACAAAAATGTGCACTTGCAGAGTAATGACTGCTTTGACTTGGGGGATGTGTGGAATGAGGGGAGCCTATGAAAAGAAGACTCAGTCCCTCCCAGAATGCGCTGTGACTTTTTTTCTAAAAGATTTTGTTTATGTTCAATTTTCTCCCAATTGTACCCTCTTTTCACGCCAACTATCGTATATACAGTATATATTTCTTCATAACATTGGAATATCACAGGAAAGAAGACTGTGCTCTAGATGTACAGTTAAATTAACAGGATAAATTGTTTCTCTATTCCGTAGAGGAATTTAAATCTAAACATTAACTGCATTAATCTGTATGCATCTCTTGTATGATTCACATATGAAAAGAATAAACACCCTTGAGGCAGTAAACATTTTTAAACGAGTTAACTTCCCACTAGACCCCTTTTGTCAAAAATAAATAAATAGAAAGAAATGAAATCAGGTTATAAACAAACCAAAGCTGCTATCAAATTAAATAGATTGCCCCAATACAAAACATTTAAGCAATGTGATCTTTGCCTTTATTTTGACATTTTGCTGAAATAGAGAACAAACAATGGTTGCCTTTTTTTAAATCAGTGCTTATTTTCTTCCTAAATGTAACCATATGGTTGTTCAGTTAATGAAATTTCCCTGTTTTTTATTTATTTGCTTCAAGGTCTGCAAATGGGGGATTATCTTCTTTAGAGTAAATACTAAAGTATACATTTTAGCTCATGGTACCTGGTGCACAGGTTTCTAATAATGGCTTGTCTAGACAGGAGATTCCTCTGGAATGTCATTTTGCGCTTGCATAGAGTTTGATTAATAATAGCATGGTGCGTTAATTTTGTTTGTTACAGTCCTGGTATAATTTGACAAATTCTTCTGAATGCGTTATTTAACCCAGGTGAAAGAAAATATTATGGCAATAAAATGTGAAAAACACCCACATTGAGCAGCAGAATTCAAAACAATTTGATCAAAGCTGCTCACCTCTCCACAAACAATGACATTTAGGTAATTCACACAAAAATACTTAAAAACAGTTTTTTTCCTTCTCATCCATAATTTAATCTTGCATACATTTCTCTATACAAGGAATTCTTTATCATTGAAATACATTTTTCCATAATAAATGTGCAGTATTTATATAGGTTGTATTAAATAAGCATTCACGTAGTCATGGGGATTGATCAGGAAAGCAATAGACAATATATATCTGTAATAATGGGAGGTGAGGGTTCATGAAACCAAAAATGGGCAGAGCTGCAATATGTTATCAGTGATTTTAAACAATCATTGGTGTTTGTTGTGTGAAAAATGTTGACAGCTCATTGTAGTTCCACCATTTGAGGATATTGACACCCCTCAAATGGTGGAATGGTGGGGGGTGCAGTGGAGCGCCCATGCTGTCAATCAGTGACGGCCCATCCGCTGAGGCAAAGAGGCTTAGTCTCCCTAATAAGTCAAGTTTGTGAAGCGAGGCAGTGCGGAGAGAATGCCAGTGTGCAGCGTTTCAGTTGGATATTCCACACCAAGACTGATCCTATGTAAACAGGAAGCTTGAAAATGCTCCTTAACACCCAAGCATTGATCGTTCTAATTGCATGCGCAGAGCTTTGAGGCCGTGAGTCCCTGCGCCTCTTAGATCGAAGGTTGATTCATGCACAGTGCCGCTTTTGTCACGGTTTGCGGGTGAAAAGAAGGTGCGCCTGAACAGATAAAGATTTTAAAGGCTCCTTTGTGGCTGGGACTCAAAAAATAACATCTCTTCTAACATCTCTGAGCGTTGCCGAAAATCTATTAATTTCCACGACCATAACCCAACCCTTCATGTGTGCCGGTCTGCCACCAAGTTCACGCTGAATTAAGATGTTCCTCTGCACAAACAAATCAAAACGTTTGAGGATCGGAACTAGTTGTTAGAGTATCTGAACATCAATTTGAAGTAATTCATTACTGAAAGTTCACTTGCTAAACTTGTCAATTAGCTACTTGTAGTTGTTCAACATGATGGTAGCTAGTTAGCAGACTAACTAGTAGCTAACTAAGCTAAGGGATGTTAATCAGCTAGCCATTTTGCATTTAATTTGGTTGGCTGTAAAGAGGGAAGAGGTTGTTAGTGTTGGTAGCCCTCACTGTAATTAGGTATGATTCATTGTAGCATTCATTTCATATTATAAAATATTGTGCCATCCCCAAGGGTTGGGCGACACTCACGGACCTTGCAGAGGGCGTAGGCAGGTTAAATAACCCAGAGGAGGCAGTAATATAAACAAAACAATTATTTATTAAACTAATACTTGACAACACAAAACAAAGGGTGGGGTCTTCAGGGGAATACAAAAACACAAAGTCTGAAATCCTACTTGTTGTCAATGTCCAAAATCCAGTTCCGTAATCCAGGTCAATTCCATAATCCAGTCCGTAGTCAATCCAAAGGGGGTCCAATTCCATACACAAACAATCCAAACTCTCTCTAAATCCCAGATGGTCAAAAGACTTCACGGTTCTCTCTCCTTTCCACATTCACAATACTCTCACAAACACTTTCCTACTCCTTTTCAACATGTGATGGGAATCAGCCCTTTAAATAGGCCTTGAAATGGCCTTCAGCTGGTCGTTAGCTCCATTGCCTTCACTCCGTTCAGGTGTGACTGTGGCCTGCTGGGAAATGTAGTTTTTTGGCTCCCATGTGTCGAAGGACCCGGTAGCCATTTCTGTGTGCAGCCCCTCGGGCTGCCACAATATCTTATTTTATCTTGTTACCAAATGTGTTACAGTGCTAGCTAACTAGCAGCATTTTATTTAGTTGAGGAAAATAACATGTTTTTCTACACAGCTGGTCAGTTTTTTGAATGTGTTGGTTGCATTCAGTAAGGACTTTCTCTGTGAAACCCTTCCAAAGAGCCTGTTGGTATGGAGCTGGTGTTTTATGGTTGATTTTGAGACTTTGTCACCTTAAGACAACTAAAGTCTGCAGTTATTGAACTGTAGTCCCTGGGTTTTTCTTTGTTTCCCTCACCATCTTCTTCACTGTGCGTGGTGACAACATACACTTGTGTGTTCTTCCTGGAAAGTTTACAACTGTTCCAGAAACTTTTTGATTATTGCCCTAACAGTGGTTAGTGATACTGTTTATGTATTTCTTCCTATCCATTACTTGACATGTGCAGGTCAACAACCATCTGTCTCTTTGGATTGGACAGTTCGCTGGCCTTCCCCATGGTGATGGATGACCGCAATACAGATCCTTAAGACTGACATGAACTTAAATAAGTAAAATTGTATTGCAGATACAAACTTTGTTTGGTTTTGCTCAAAATATTCTTTAGGGGTGCCAATAATTTTTTTTTATTTAATTCTGATTTTATCCCATTTTCTCCCAATTTGGTAGCCAATTAGATTTTTAACGTCAATCCCCCTAGTAAGTTCATTGCCGTAGTCCTGCGACCGGTTTTACGAATGCTGATCTTTACGTCAAGGGTGCCGTCGACCGAACCCTGGTACTGCAGGGCCACTCTTTACGCAGCACGTCATGTCGGCTCCCCTCCCTGGGGCGGACAGCCAATCGCCCCCTGGTGGCACTCCCGGCCAGAGCCGACACTTGGCGAGATATTTAACCCCTGTCTCCGTTTAAAGCGTCGGACGTTGTAACCACTGGACCACGTGGGAGGCCCCCATTGTACAGTTAGCTAATTGCCATTATTTGGTTCACTGAGAGAGGGTAGGTGTTGGTGTTGAAGTTGGTATTGAGCTCTACCTATTTTAGTTTGTAAAATTGCCAAGTTAACAGGACTTAATTAATTGTAGCACTCACATTGTACATTGTTTGGAACATGTTGTCAGGCTTTACCATACACATTCATATGAGGGGGCCCAAATGTAAACTTCAGGTAGGCAGATTATGTCACTTTGGCTTTTGGGGATTTTGAAAGCAGCCTGGCAACTCTGAAAGCAACTTCATGCTTGTGAGTGGGGTTGCTTCGCCGATGGAGTGGAACCGAACAGCCAGGACTCACTCACTCACTCACTCTTCTATATTCCGCGGGCGACGGAGTCAATCCTAATTCGACAGAGTGGGAACGGAGCGTTGAGGGCCTGATTTAAATCTCCAAGCTCCTTCAAGCTCAGTCTTGGTAGATGGCAATTCCCCCATGAAATTCGCTTTGATGGCATTATGCTCGGCAGCGTGCCAGATTTACCCCCCTCTCGTGTTTCCGTGAGACGATATCTGCCTCCGCAGCGTCTCATCTCCTGTATAAACACAGGGGAGGCTCTGCCGATCGAGCAGCCGTCATTTACCGCGGCGAGCGTCTGAGCTCCACCAGCGAACCCGCGCACTGCATCAGGTGGCCGAGCAGAGGCGAATGAACGGGAGGAAATGAGGTCGGGAACGGCGAGGAAATTAACAGCCGCGCGCGTCTCCCGTGTGCACACGCTCTCCGTCATCAATCACCTCTGCGGGAGTTACGCGCGGAGCGTTACTTGGGCAGCGGTGCTTCAGCAGTGGCTTGCAATTTTCCCACTTATATTTAGATCGTAAAGATTAATAGTGAAGAGCCAATGCCATTCTAACTAGAGAACATATATTTAATTACATCGTCGGGAAAATCCACAGGCACACACGCACAAAATCAGTTTGAATGAAATGCCAAATCCATCAAAATGCCATTTTAACTGACTTCCCAGCTAGGTATGAACACTATATGACTTCAGATTCATGCTGCAGCATTTATGTCAAATTAATCCAAACCTTGGAGAAATTTAATGGAAAGTGTGGGTAGTTCAGGGATGTAGGCTAATAATATAGTTGTGTAGTATAATATAGCTTTTAAAGATCATATTGTTAATAAGTCGGGTCTTGAACGTTGGTCTGTTGTGTGACCGCCCCTTCATTTTCCTGGAGGGGAGAACAGAGACAAAATGATAAAAATGACAATAAAGAAGATGTATGCTCTTTCGCTATTAAGATGGAAAGGGTGTATTCAGCAGATTAAAAGGGCAAATGACCTACCAGCCGGTGATTAGCGTTCACGTGTTCTGAGTGTTCGGACAGAGAGGGACGGAAAAAGCCTGAAATACTGGAGGAAAATATACTGTAGCTTCTGAAAACAAAATTAACAGCATATGTAACTACATTTTATAGCACAAGAAGCGTCCATGGTTGAATGTGTGTCGATTTCACTTTGATCTGTGTGATCAATGCGCAAATTATAAACTTTGATTTCTAATGAGCCCAGTTAGTGCTTGGCCAGATGGCTGGTTCAATCAAGTAAATATATAGACTGCACAAATGTTACTTTATGTTGTATCCTTTGAGATGATGAGAGTAAACAAAGCTAGAAACGAGAATATCATATTTCTTTGCAGTGAAACTTTCTAAATCGATGCTGTGGAGATTGGCTGACTTCTGAATCCCCAGAATGGCTCATCCTAGTATTTCCACCAATCTACATTCCATAAAGATCAGATAACCGGCACAGGACTGATCTGTTTTAGGTGTTTGTTAACCTTGGACCTGCACCACACAAACCGAACATGATATTGAGCAGCCAGCAGGTTGATAGAATAAAGAAATGTGTGCCAAAAATATCTATATATGGGATGGCTGACAAACACTGCAACACAGTACACAATGTTTTTGTTATGCAAGAAACCTCTTAACTGTCTCACCAGCTATCATATAAAATTCTCTCCTTTAAATATCCAACAACAGCAAAGATGTTCCTGGGTCTAGGCCACTCCCATCATTCTCCAATAAGCATGAGCCAAACAGCCCTTCTGAATGTCTAACCAGCACCACCAGTAATGTGATCATGTGGCATGATCCAGTGGCATAATCAATATTCCATCCATATAAGCTGAAACTAGTCCAGAGTTCTAACCAATGGGATACCCTTTACAATGATACAAGGTTTGGTTTGGTTTGCATTTATTATCATGAGCAGGATTTGTGTACATTGTGCTGCCATTGAAGACAGGCACATGCGATTGGACACACTTCAGAGGTTTGGAAAACTCTTTATACGTTTCTCTTAGCTTGTTTAGATGTATGGTCATTGATGGCCATACTACTACCAGAGCTAGCACCAGGACAAAATCAAGGGGAAATCTGCCTTTATTTTTCTGTCTCTCCCCCCAGACATGGGGAAGAGACAGTGGGAGTAGCAGGTTAACATAACAAACACAAACACAAACAGACAAAATCTTCACCCTACTCGCTGCGAAGCTTTCGGGTAAAAACAACGAACTAAAATAACAAGCTAAAATAATCATAACTTACGGGACACCGTGCCTCTTCCTCTGGAGTTCCCCTGGAACCTCCTCAGGCACACACATATCCAGTGACCTTTCAAGTGCTTCCCACCCATTCATACTGAGACACTCGAACTTTGCAGTTCGATTTCTCTTACCCCCCCCACAGTGCCATAGTGCCAAGCCTGACTACCACCACTGCTCAAAGTTAAAATGTTTGAATCCATCCTTTTTGCTAATGTTACTCCCTGCCTACTCATTTAATAAAATTAAAAGTTCATAAAATCAATAATACTAACCTTTTCCTTCCCAGTGTTACAGGTATGGTATGCAGCTGCCAACAACGATGTCTATCGCTGTATTACTGCACTGATCTCGTGTGCAAACTATGACTGTTCCTACCATATATTAATTAATATATATATTAATCTTGTAAGTCGCTCTGGATAAGAGCGTCTGCTAAATGCTTAAAATGTAAAATGTAAAGTTACATCGAAGTTGGCAGAAGCTCCTATGCATACGAACGGATGGTAAAATGGTCGTCGTGGCAAGACACATAACATGGCCATCAGAAAAGAACAGCCAGTAACACAGAAAACATAAATCATGCTGAAAAGCACTGCTTAAATAAGCATGGAGTAGTGCAAGTGTGCGCATGTCATTCATGAGACCAACATTTTACATTTACATTTCAGGCATTTAGCAGACGCTCTTATCCAGAGTGATTTACACAGTTTCACATTTCTTTACATACAATCCATTTACACAGCTGCATATTTTACTGAAGCAATTCAGGTTAAGTATCTTTAGCTCAAGGGTACAACAGCAGTGTCCCCACCTGGGAATCGAACCTGCAACCTTTGCGTTACAAGCCCAGTTCCTTAACCATTATGCTAACACTGCCACCCTAACACTGATAACACAGTGCGAAATAATTATGCATAAGAAAAATGTTATCTTTGCATCTTTCCATTACACTTACAGTGAGAGAATGAACACAACATAATAATCTTAAAGAGCTACATAACTCTATATCATATGTATTATTTATCATGTATTTATTTGGCATCTATGCTTACCCAGAGCCAATTACAGTGGCATCGTGACAGGACAGACTAATGTAATGTAATGCATATTGTACGGGTATGGGTATAGATACACATTAGATTTCAGAGAACAGTTGAAAAGGTCAGATATTAGATGGTAGGCATAGGACATGTTAATCAGATTGATCAATTACCATTTGGATAGATTTTTGATTGACAAAAATGTATAAACTACTGCTTTTACCATTACTACTAATATTGCTTGTAGTATTACTACTACTACCACCACCACCACTCCTACTACTACTACTATTACTACTACTACTACTACTACTACTACTAGTACTGCTGTTTCTACCAATACTACTACTGCTACATTTTACATTTTAAGCATTTAGCAGACGCTCTTATCCAGAGCGACTTACAAGATGTGCATCAATACAAGGTAAGAACAATCATAGCGCACAAGATCAGTGGAGTAATACAGCAATAGACATAATTGCAGGCGTCTGCGTATCATACCTGCAACACTGGGAAAGAAAAGGTTAGTGGGTTTAAAAAATAAATAAAAAATTAAAATAGTGTAGAACAAGTAAACAGTGGTGACGACAGATTGACTAGTTGGACAGTGTTCAGTGGTAGTGGAGTCTGAAGAGGTGGGTTTTGAGTCTCTTGTGGAAGATTGGAAGTGATTCCGCAGTCCTGACCGATTGCGGGAGGTCGTTCCACCAGCGAGGGACCAGGACAGAGAAGAGGCGAGACCGCGAGGAATGGCTGCCAGGCGCCCGGAGGGATGGGGCAGTCAGTTTGCCAGAGGGCGGGGTGTAGGGAGTGATGAGTGACTGGAGGTATGGGGGAGCAGTACCTCTGGCCGCTTGAAAAGCAAGCACCAGTGACTTGAATCTGATGCGTGCTACGATGGGGAGCCAGTGCAGAGAGGAGAGTAGAGGGGTGACGTGGGTGAACTTCGGCTGGTTGAACACCAGGTGAGCGGCAGCGTTCTGGACTAGTTGCAGAGGCTTGATGGCACAGGCCGAAAGGCCTGCCAGCAAGGAATTGCAGTAGTCCAGACGAGAGATCACCAGGGCCTGGACCAGGAGTTGAGTGGCCTCTTGGGTGAGGAACGGTCGGATCCTCCGGATGTTGTGGAGGGAGAAACAGCAGGTCGAGAATATGGCTCGAGAAGCACAGCTGGTTGTCCAGAGTCACTCCAAGGCTCCTGGCAGACTGAGACGGAGACACTATGGAGCCTTCCATACTGCTACTACATTTACCATGTACAGTGCTAGTTTAATACTCCTTGACTGGCAATAATTAATCTTCTCTTTCATAATGATGTTTATAATGTTTAATTATCATTATGACAGGGAGGGTAAACTGTAATACATATTTAGTATTAAAAGCATAGTGCATGTAAATGTAAGAAAACAAAACTATGTGCTGTTTTCTTATTCTAAAAACATTTACTGTCTCAATATTGATGTCTGCAGGCGAACAACTGAAGTTATGCCTT
Organism: Aldrovandia affinis; assembly: GCA_029706075.1. Lineage (NCBI taxonomy): Eukaryota > Metazoa > Chordata > Actinopteri > Notacanthiformes > Halosauridae > Aldrovandia > Aldrovandia affinis. The sequence goes on from JAINUG010000160.1 coordinate 868,316, forward strand.
GGTGTATTAGTGGAAAAAAGACTGCAATAAACAACGACACTAGAAAAAGTCATGCAATTTTGTCTTTTTAGAGGTAATACAAAATGAGGCTTTGAATTCCGTTTTGTTGATCTAAACACATATTAGTGTTTCGGCTTCTGTGCAGCCAAAGCCGCTGCGTATTCCGGCATCTGAGTGGAGGTTTCTTAATGACGCATCACGTGATTCTGTCCTGTTGGGTTATTGTGTTGATATATTACTTTTTTCCACTTGTGTTGCTTTAATTGCAGGTGGTTTGTGTGGTTCAGAAACACCCCCCCGGGGCAGCTCTCTGTCTGGAATAATAAGTCCTGCTAACACCAACTCTCACCTATTCCAGGAGTACTTTATAGCAGCTGAAGCCTGAGAGACAGAGAGAAACCACCAAAAAAGTGAAATGAACTCTTACTACAGATATATGATTCATGCCTATTAACATAAAAATAAATTGAAACCTGAAAATAGAATTAACGTAATTAATCAGCCAATGGATAACATCTTGCCTGCCAGGATGTAGTTAGAGCTGTCTAATAAACTGGTATGATCCCCAACCAAACTAGAAAGGGAAACAGTTTGGAAGAAAGAACAAAAGGGGATTGCAGTCCTGATGGACCCGTGTTTCCTTTCAGTTAGTGACTGATGTCCTCGCCTCACCCCAGGTGAGGCGACTTCCAATCCAAAGAAAGACTGTGGCGAGACAATTAAGACCCGGAGTCCCTCACCCCCGATGTGTTCAGAAGAGAAAGCCGCTGTTTTGTTTACGCAAGCTTGCCTTTCAGTCTTGTTGTGATGAATATTCTCCTGTTTTCAGTCCACACTTGACCGCAGCCACCAAACAATTATCTCTGAAAGCAGCCAGTCAATTAAATGTGCACCTCCTTTCACGATCGCAAGACACGATTCACAAAATGCTCGGAAGAAAATCTTTTAGAAGATGTATAAATAAACTTTGGCTTTTAAATCCTCAAATATGAACATTTTTTTTGGCCAGTCAGTGCAAATCAAACAGCTTGTTTAAAACGGCACTCGGTCAGGGACGCATCTTCGGTAAACTGCCCATATATATTAATCTTATACGCAGATCAATAATTGATGTGAATGGATCTGGACCCACAATGGCAATAAGGCCACTGAATCACATCCAGTGTTGCCATCAATAAAATGTCTCATGACATGATGATACAACTGGGTGATTCTTTTTAACGCATTTTTGTGTATTCATGTTTTTTTTTCTCCAAAATATGCTGGCTATTTAGTTGTTACAAGGATAGAAAGAAAATACATCTGATTGTAACGTTTTTACAGAAGGTAAAAACTCCTGCTGCAATGGAGCAGGCCTACACCCAGAGGCCTTCACTCAATTGATTAATTCCTTGCAGTTTGCTCGTCTATTTTATTTGCATATCACCCTGCCAAACTGTTCGGGTGCTTTAAATTATGTTGGATAACCCTGAATTTATGGTAACTTGTATATCTTCAAATTAAGTTCTGTGTTACAAACCTCTTACCAAGTAGCAGTAGCAATCAATTACATTTTAAAAGTGGATGCCGTAAAATTAATGGTCATGGCTGTTGTAGTGTTAAACCTCATGCCTTTATGGCTAAGATGACTGCATGCTACTACCTTCAAAAATATCATTCTTGTAATCCCTGATGCAGCAAATCTGTTTCCCCTGCAACCGACACACACTGATGTGCTCTGGTGGGCAGTGGCTGTGTGTAAATTTCACCAAGGCCAAATTTTGCAAACGGCCAAAACATCGTCCACGACATCCTTGCAGCTGTCTGGCCAGGAGTCAATTTGTGTATCTTGTTGACTGGTTCAAATTGGTATCCTGTAATTTTAGTTTTTTGCTTGCTTGCTCTTAATTTATGAATTATTTATCTGATGAACTCAACGTTTTGTTTTGATTGGCCGTGTTGAACTAACCATACTGACCTCCAAGAGAGGCCAAAACCATTTTTGCACCACCCGACCTCACTAGATCTGGCTGACATGGCAGCTAGCCAACTGGGTGAAAATATCACCTTTCAGTGCTGCTTGTGCACTAGTGATCGCAGATATAATTGTACATACTTTGGGAATGTAGTTCATCATATGTTGTCTATTCTTTTGAAGACTGTTCTCGCCTTTCAATAAAGGATTACACCAACTCAAGTTGGAGAAATGTTATAGCTAATGTGAAAAAACTGTAATTTCAAATACAATTTGAGTAAATGTATGCAAAACAACATTAATCCATTAAAACAAACCTCCACACATCTGTGAATGAAACACCACCAACTCAAATTCCTGAGTTAAGCGAGGTCCAGTGGCCGGAAATTATGGATAAATCAAGTTCTTATTCAAATAGAGACCGTGCGAGAGAGGGAGAAATAGAGCAAGAGATCGCCTTGTTTCTCTCAATGAGGCTTTAGTTCACACTTCATTGAGTGCAAAAGCTCATTATGCTGCTGATTGTTTTTAGAAAATTCCCTCGTTTGCCTAAGGAAAAAAAGAAAAAAACTAAACAAAGCCACTGCAAAATATATTGTTAGGAAAATTGATGCAACCACTGTTTTTGGCAGTGGTAGTAATGGTTCCTTATCTGATGTGCTGCTGTGAATGGGCCGATTATTTTCAAAGGCAAAGCAACAATTTGTTCAGGAACATAACAGGAGTAAAAAAAAAGAAAAGAAGCAGTTATCAACCTGTCTTAGCAATCGCTCTTGTGGTCTTGAGAATGCACAAATGAAAAAAAAAAAGAAACTAAACAACTGAACTGTATTCTGATTAAATAATGTAGCAACGATAATCCATTACATAATAATAAATAATTTCCCAATGTATTACACAATTGATTTTAGTATAGCCGCACTCACAATTACATTAGCCTGTTCCTTGGTGTAGTTTGGTGGCAGGCATGTTGGTGTGCGCTGTAGAGGTCAAAAATCTGAGCCTGTAATGCCAAAGGTCACAGATTCAAATCCCAGGAGGGGCACAGCTGTTGTGACCTTAAGCTAAAGGTACTTAACACAAACTGCGTCAGTAAATATCCAGCTGTATAAATGTGTAAATAAATGGCAAAGGGAAAAAGTCTAAGCAATTTAAAAGTCGGGGTAAGGTCTACTAAATTGTGGGTGACGTACTTAGAACATACTGTATTTCATCCAGGTTCTATACACAGAATTCTGGGTCACTGCTGACTGCAGAGTGTTCCAAGATTGGTCCAACATTGTTGAAAATAAAAGCAATACTTTGGACCTGGCAGACCAATCCACTGTACAGGAGACCTGACATCCTAAGGACTGGTGAACACAAAAACATAACAGAAACATTGTGCAATCGCAAAATACACGTGGGATCTGTTATGTACTTACTACGGTATCCAATATAAACACGGATAATTACTCTTGGCATGGCACTGTGGATGGGCAAGTGTTTGTATTTGTGAATCAGTACACCCAGTTGTATTTAGTATCAAGCAGAATGCTTTAGAGTGCTTTTCAGAGAACACAAGTGGTCGGGAATAAAATAGACTGAAATATACATACAGAACAGACACATTTGAACATGTTCAGTGGAACTCATTCATTATCCTCATGACGTGATGTTTGTACATTGAATAAGACAAGTACCATAATAATAATAATACAAAGTACAAATACAAATATCCCTGTACAATGAGCAGGACAAATCAGCACATTGAATATCAAAATATTGACCTGAAATCACAACCAACAAAAAAATGGATTCACAGTTTTAAAATGGGCCATGGAACCATTACATTGCACAAAATGACAAATAAAAAGACGCTTCCAAAGACGAAACAAAAATATATCACCGAATAGTGCCAAACAGACTTTAGATTGAAATCTCAGAATTAAAATGTAAAAAAAACCCAGAACTGTGAACAGAATTAAAAAAAGTAAACTATAATGAATACATGGGGTGCATTAATCATCTCATTCTGGTGTGCCACACACACACAATGCCGACACATAGGCTGGCTATATTTATTCATTTGTAACTTTTTTTCCACCCTACTACCAAAAACTGTTTGCCCTTTAAGTTCATACAAGGACCAATCACCTAAACGAGGAAGGGCAAACCTGAACACAACATAAAATAAATGCTCCTCATCCTTTAACATCTCAGATACTACAATAAAAATGGAATAATACCATTCCTGACACTTTATATAACTGCAAAAAGCATTACATAAATATCGCTGATCTGTTACACAATTGTGTAAATACATAGAAGGTTGCGGTTAGGCACAAGCCAACCCGGTCTCGTGCCATACAACTTGACCAGTAGTTGGCCAGGTTGGTTTAAGACACTGGGTGAAGTTTTGAAGCTGGGGGTTCTTTTTTGTTTTGGCTGAAATCATTCAGAGAGTAAATCACAGGTAATAGTGTAAAAGGCAGGCATCAGTTTTAATTTTAATTTTATTTTTTTTTTCAATAATGCTGTTAATATATTAAACGTAATTACTATGTAAGTACACATATAAACGACCCCTTCAAACAGATGAACCAGATCATGCATTAACACAGCAATTTACGACAGGCTTTACCATCAGTTTTGCTCTTTGACATTTTCCGAAGGGCAACACAGCCATTTCAAGTAGGGGAAGGAAGGCTTTCAACTGCGATTGCAGTGTTTACCCTAGCTACCCTTTAAGCATTGATCTGTCTGCTGCAGAGGCAGTCACCGCTTGTTTGATCTAAATGTGTGCCTACCTCTTGTCTTTATAAAAGATAAACTCTTACCGTATTATTTTGCTGTGAATGACAAGGAAATAGTATTTAGCCTGAAACAAACAAAATGTTTAGTTTTTTTCTTGAATAACATAACATCCATCAGAACCCAGTTCACATACAATTTGCCCAAGTTATCAGTTTGTGATAACGTAATCATCACTGCTATGGCAACACTGCACAGGTAAATATATCCAATCCAGATTCAAAATACAAGTTGATATCTGGCAGGCAAGGTGGGGAGGGGTCACTGTCATAATGGTAAGTGCTGTATATCAAAACACATGTATGAAGGTCACTGTGATTGTAAGCCCTTCATGGCGAAGAGAGCAGTTTGGCCATAAATATATATGCAGTGTATGGTGGGTCAAAGTTCAGTCCTCTGAGGGACACTTAAACTTACAACCTGTTGACCTTGAATAAAGACTTATCTCATATCGCTGAAATAACCAGCGTAGAAATCAACTGAAAAAGACCAGCATGCACTGCAGGCGAATTGCAAATAAACATTTATGAGGATTCTGGGATGCTCATCTGGCTACATGTGTGTGGATGGGCGCCACAGTCTGGCATCAATATCCTGTGCTCTTACATTTTACATTTTAGGCATTTAGCAGACGCTCTTATCCAGAGCGACTTACACAGTTTACATTTCTTTACATACAATCCATTTATACAGCTGGACATTTTACTGAAGCAATTCAGGCTAAGTACCTTGCTCAAGGGTACAACAGCAGTGTCCCACCTGGGAATCAAACCTGCAACCTCTGAGTTGCAAGCCCAGCTCCCTAACCATTACACTGCCAGCCTACAAGTCTTCGGTAACCATGGTCTTCTACAACTCACTGCCTGCCTCTTCCAAAGTGATGGAGAGTTGCAGCGATAAGATGGGCATAGGAATAATAATAATAATAATAATAATAATAATAATTATTATTATTATTAATAATAACATATATTATTAATATTTTGGGGTATTCAAAATTGGGGAAAAATTTTTGGTTCAAAGCTTAAAAAATTTAAATGAAATAAAGTACTAAATAAATAAGCATCTACCACAAGTAAGATTGTGTAAGATTTCAAGTTACTTGTAGTTTCAAGTAGTTATTTGTGACAGTCATTTAAATGGAGTCTTCCATGAGCGACCATATGTAACACAGTTGGTTCTGCCCGCAGAGAGTTTCGAACCGAGGATCTCGACGCGACAAGAGAGTGATTTAGCTCACTGAGCTAAAGACTCAAGTCCCTAACTTGAGCTAATCACACTCTTATCAACGTCACCTTCTGTAGGGGGCACTCACGTACCAGAGCACACCTGCTACATTCTCCCCCTCGAAACTCCTGCGGCAGCAACCACGGCCCGACCGATTACCATCAGTCGTATGATCCGAGTCACGGCACCAATTTAACAGGGCTGGTTCTGCCCGCAGCGAGTTTTGAACCGAGGGATCTCGACGCGACAAGAGAGCGATTTAGCTCGCTGAGCTGAAGACTCAAGTCCCTAACTCTGGGAACTAATCACACTCTTATCCAGGTCACGTTCTGTAGCGGACGCTCACATACCAGAGCACATCCGCTACACATACATGCATGGATGCTGAAATCAATATTTCAGAAATGGCTAGGCTCAGTGCCTGCTGTAAACTCTGAGATCCACTGCTTCCCTCAGATGTCAGGACATGTGGCGTCATACCTCTGCAGAGAACCAGGGTTACTTCACTAACACTGGAGGTTTTTACACACTGTGGGACTTTCCATACTGGAAACATTGTGAGCAGCGCATGGCCCAATGTTCACAGTGTTCATCTCTCCCTCCTGCAAATCCGGACCCTGCCAGAGCTGACTGTGGCTGCAGCCCTTAAAGGTAGTACATAATTGCCTGTAGCGTCGCCCAGGGAGGAAGAGTTTTGGTCAGGAGGGAACTCCCTGCCTCATTACACAAGAGTGACTCCTCTGTTTCATCCTTCCCACATCTGACCTCATGGCTGCAATGCAACTGGTGCAGTGACTGTACAGCTCAGCTCAGGACCCTCAGCCTGGGTGAGGGTGAATAGTGTGTGTGGTTTTTGTTGTTGTTGAGTGGGGGGTTGTAAAGTCACTATGTATGCATTTACCATTTTAACAACACAATTGTTGATCTTGCCATGCCAATAAATCATATTTGAATTAGAATTTTGGTGATGGCCCCCTACATATTGGGATGGCATGGAAGCACCACCCAACAATAAGAAGATATATCCCTTCCCTTCACACAGAGAGAGAGGGAGAGAGAAACATGTTGTAGGAGCTGTGTTATCTTCAATGTAACCCGCTGAGGCCGTTGAGCCTGGCAGTTAACCAATGGTAATAGTGACTACGCCACTCATCTGACAGGTGAGAGATCCTGACCTGGTAAGCACTTCCCCGCACAAGGAGGTTCAATTAAATGAACTTAGACAGAGGCTGTAATACAAAAATACAAAATATCTTTATTTGTCTTTTGTCGTGGTTGTCAATTTTTGTAGAGGCTCACTGGAGGCAGAGGATGGGGATACAAAGACACCATGTACTGGCAGGCACAAAACAAATTAACTAACAAGAAACCAACTGAAAAGGGGAGGTACTACTTCCCGTACTAGAACAGGGAAAAAGGGGGGGAGGAAGGAACAAGGCCCAGGAGACCGCTCACCCGCAGGAGCATACACGGTCTGAGCCACCAAAGCACTAAGGGGGCAGTGCAAGGGATGGCGCTAGGGCGTCAATCTATAGGGTGTGTGATTATCTCTATGCACAGCAATTTAGCATACACCCTGCTATGGGCACTCTTTAGGGGTTGTGATTATCTTTATACACCGCAACTAGAATACACCCCACTATGGGCACTCTTTAGGGGTTGTGTTTATCTTCATGCACTGCAAAGTACACCCCTCTAATGGGCAACCGAAACTAGGAGTGGAGGAAAAGCCAGGACTGGGACCCTAGTGTTCTACAGGAGCGCAGAGAATGGGGGCCAAGGCTCCTAACTGGGACAAGGGGTAGGCAAGGGTGGGGGAAGCTGGTTTTGGCAAAACAACAACTAACAAAAAGGTCAACCAAAATAATCAACACAATTGTGCTCTGCCTTACATTGGTGTCAACACTATTTTAGCAATGGGAAAACAGTGGTCAAAGTTGAACATGGTAACACGTACAGGCACGTCCTGGGATTAGCTTGTTGCAGGCCTGAACCCTTGGCAGTGGCCAGCAAGGTCTATGAGGAATAGCACCAGTGCGCGTTTTGTAAGGCGATGAGTTTGCCCGCTGAGCGCTATGAAAGCCAACCCAGGCAACTGCTAGGAGAGGGACGATTGCAACCTGAATTAGCTTTTCCAGCGAGGGATAACCAGCACAACTCTTCCAGCGAGGACAAAGAAACACAGCAAGAGGACACCAAACAATGAATTCTTGGGCTCCTTGATTTAAAGGGTCGACCTATCTCCGGGTAGGGGTGTGGGCGATGACCAGGTAGGGGTGTGGCCGAGCATCGTCACAGGTCATACCTGTTACATAAACATCTTAGGGTTAGCATTGTTTTCCCCAGTAAGTGATATATCTAATCAGGCCATGATCACTATTACACTCAAATTCACAGTAGATTCAGATTCAGATTCAGATTTATTGTCAACATCACAATTTTACACCAGGTATAAAGAGTGCGTGAAATTGACCTACCTACAATTCACAAAAAGTCACTGGCTACAAACATCACACAAAACCTTGCAAACAATGTTCTATTACCTTTCAGCCAAACATTGCAAAAAGTTCTTAACTTCTCAAATGTATTTCTTTCATCGACTTGAAGCTAGCTAGCAGATATTTGTCAAACTTGAGGAAGGATTAATTTGCAGCTTAGATAAATTACACCCATATATTAGACATTTTCGCCCCATTTGACCCACGCATAAACGAAGTTTTAGTCTGTGGTTATAATTAGTATCACATGCATCTAGAGGGTGAAGAACTGTGCGGTCAAATCATGGGTCTGCATAACATTCTTATGCCTGATTTAAAAAAGTGTCAAGCGGTCTACACTATTGCTGGATTTCACACTTTGTAAGCAAAAAATCATACCGTTTTTCAACACCACCTTCTAGTTTCTTACTTATAGTGTATAGTATATAATAATAGTGTCGGTGACTGGTGGTTTTTACACACTTTTTATTATGCTTTTTGAGTTCCTTTATACGGATATAACTCAGAAAGGAGGGCCCACGTTCACTGCTTTATTCATGTATTTTAGCCCCTGACCTTGAGAGCACAGGACCTTTGTTAAGCAGTACCGCCTTGATGTATGTACCATTTAAAGAACACAAACGCCAAGGTCTGACAAGGAACACAAAACTCACAAGGAATTGCATTAATACATTGCAAATCAATAGCGCATTCATTTTTAATAGCCCGACCGCATTCTGTCATCTTCAGGCAGCCAAACATAATATTCGGAAATGGCTACCTAGGGCCTCCTCTGAACATTCTACACCAGGTCATCATACCTTAATCGCCTCATATCTATATTTGATCGTCCATGCATATTTCCCAGTTCATGAATGCAAAAGAGAAGTAAACAAATAAATAAAGGAAGAAATAAAATATATATTTGCATCTCCAGGGAAAGTGTTTATTTGGATATGTCAAGCACCAAATCAAAGGTGTCCATAAGAGGGGTATATACAATCAAGCATCCAAGCAACCACACCTGTGTTTCATGTTCCATCCTAGGTGGCTTTTAAAACAGTTCTTTACTGAGAACTGTAAAGGTATTAAAAAATGTAAGGCTTCTTTAATTTCCTGCGTATTAAGTAAGTATTAAATATTAAAGATATACAGTATATTAGTACATTAAAAATGAATAAAACAATGAATAAAAGAAAAAAATTGTTAGATTTCTTTTTTTTGCTTGTATTTTTTGGATTTTCAAAAAGGACAAATATCCTCTGGCCAGTATCTGCACAGCATCACAAGGACAGAATATAAAATTACTGGAGCGATGACTGTTCTTTCATTAAGTGAGGGGACCACTTCAAGTAAACAAATGTGTGTTGAGACCTGCCATGCCGTGCTGAAAAATGTTCTCATGAAGTGGTAGGCCTCTTCTCTCTTTATCAAAAATGAAATACTATATATAGTCATTTTTAATAGATCCTCTAAGTAAATTGCCCCTGATTACTTGACTTTTCGACCTTGCAACCCCCAATATCAGTCAGTCTCATTTATCTTCTGTGATAATGGTTGACCTCCTTTTGACGTCCTTTCAGAAGGCATCGACTCGAGTTGTACTCGACTGTGGCCATTGTGCTAAAAATACCTTTCATTTATCACAACTCACTTATTTGAAAGAGGCACTCAAGCCAGAGTCTGGAAACAGGGCACTAGCAGCATTCAGAACGGACAGGAACGACGGGTAAAGGCCTCTAGTGCCGATCGCTAAAATTCACTGAGATTGCATTGGTGATTAGCGCATTCTCTGTTGTCATGGAAATTAAAACTCAGTAGGATCAGAGAGAATTTCTTTAAACAGTATTAAAGCTTTAATTACGAACAGCTGCACGGAGACCCGTGTCACGCAGGACAGCGAATCTCCCGCCGTCTAATTCATATGGATATTTATATCCAACACAACGGAAGGGGAGGGAACAGTCACAAGGGGGAAGTAACGGGGCGTTAGCTTACAGGTAATTGGAGCTATGGACCAACATGAAGATATAACAGGTTGTTAGAACAGCCCTCCAAGGGTCTTAAACCAATGGGAAGGAGGTTTCCTGCCGTGGGGGAAACGTCACAAAAGAACAGATGTTCCTTTGAAGTTGTGGCGCGAAAAGCCTTTGTCTCTGACCGGATCACTCCAAACTACAGTGTCCCGCTCAGTTCATTAGTGTCTGCGTGTCCCCTGTGGATGTGGTCTAGCATTCCAACTTAATACACATTTTTTTACCTCCACACTGTGCACTTAAGCCCTCCGAGACCTTCATGCAGGGAGAAAGAATTCGATTTTCAGAGACAAGAGGCTGCTCCCACACATGCCTTGCACAGTGTAGGATATTAATATGCTGATGCATTCAAGCCTGCAAGTTGGCCTTGGAGTTTCAACGTACACTGTTTTTCAGGCACGCAATGAATTACTTCATAAATATCTCTATATATGTATATCTATGTGTGTGTGTGTGTGTGTGTGTAAATATATCGTACATTTCTCCCTTCAAGGGCAACCATTAAAACTCATATTTTATGGAGATATATACTTATAAAATATTTTTTTGTTTGTTTTGTTAAAAAACACAAAAACATATTAGTAGAGTCCAAAAAAGAAATGGCCTGAGGATTTTCTTAAATGTTTTCTCAGATTTAGGTTAGACAAGACAATTATTACAATAAATCAAATGCTAATGGGACAAGGTGTGATCCCTGTGCTACACTTCATTATTGAGGATCATAATCTATTGTGAATGTCAAAGGAAAGAACCATAGAATGTCCTAAAAAAGTAATTCTGCAGATATGTCTGATATCTGGGGTATAATTTGTCCTCCTCTTCCAAGCTAATTTAGACCTGCTTTCACAGAAAAGAAAGTTCAATTCTGCTTTGCTTTCCTACTCCACAGAGAGGTCAGTTCTGCCTGCCCTACCAAGGAAGCCTGGGTTTCTAGATTCCAGTGCATTGATGGTTCAAAGCCCAATAACACCATTGTGTCTCAAAAGACAAATGGAAAAATCTGACATCTATGCTTGTACAGCCACATTATTATAACTGTTGTCACATGACTGCACATGCATTTGCATACCGAGAATCCAGAGGCAGCAGTCTTTTTATTATTTTTATCACTCAACCTTTATTTAAGTAGGTAAGTTATTCACAACACTTTCTCTTTTTCAGAAATGGCGAGGTGCATTAGTGCTGAAAGACATGCGCCAGATGACAGGCAATGCTATGCTTATGCAGATATAACACACATGGGAATCAGGATCAGTTTTGGGCCAGATTTAATAAAGGATTGTGACTGCTACAATGCTACAATATCTGTGTCTTACTAAAGACATACTAAAGACTAAATGGTCGCGATGGGTCAAATCGCTATTAGGATGTCATTTGCGGGGGTTATGTTATGTCTGTGGAGAGTGTCTGACTTTCCCTTAAATACACTGTTAAATCTTTTCATGCTTATGTACCTGTATACCTGGGGTGAACGGGGCCTTAAAACAGGGTGGAGATTTTGTAAATTAGGCCAAATAGGTATTCCGTTTGATTTACTAAAGCATGCCTTAATTGCGACTCTCCTCTTGACAATTTAAGGAGGAGCAGCTGGTATTTTTCAGAGCACTGATATAGCCTAGCTCCTTCTTTAAATAATGTGACCCCGATAAGGAGCTACTTATTAAGAGCGATTTTAACTTGAACTGGTCTGTTAAAAAATTATTAAAAAATTAAATAAATAATAAAATACAGATATGATCTAGATCAATTAGTCAATGGTCCGACAAGGTAAAAAAATCCTCAAAGGTATAATTAGACTTTATACTTCCAAATAAACTATTTGCCGGTTACAGGAATTTCACAATACACATGACTGTACATATATTTTCCAGTAGACAGAGAAAGCATTCAACAAACAGAACAAAGTTTTAAAATGTGGATTGTTTCCCCTGTTGTTCTATTGGTTATTATTCTTTTCTAACATCACGTTGTCTTTCCTAACATACTGTTCATTTTGTTATGCCTGATGATTTGTTTTGTGATGTCACACCCAACGTCTCTCTTCTTCGTTGGTGTTGTGTTCCTATGCTGTACTACGGCGTTGTGGTGCCGTACCTCACTGACCACTTCTTCGTTTTACAGATCTTTAAATGTCAGGGTTTTGTTGTTGTTCCCTCACTACTTGTGCCTGGTTGCTCCAAAGCCTGTCCATTTCTTGCCGGCATAGTGATGTGGATGTGTAAACGTGCCGTATTGTTTCAGACTTTTTTTATGGGTGTCTCCTACCGCAAAATTGCAAATGAGGGTGTTTCGTTTCTTTGTTTGAGTAATTAGAAGACGTTTTTGTAAAGTGTATGTCTAAAATGTGTGGGTCTGGGTGTTTGACTAAAAATGTCTTAGCCACATTGTAGGAACAGTTTTTGCACTGCGACTATTTCCTGAGTAAATCTGGTCCTTTGTCTTTTGACAATTGATGTGAGCTAAGAGAGTCCAGCAGGAGACAAACTATAAACAACTACCACGATAGCCTCCCTTCACGTCGACTACGGGACACAGCCCCGAATGGACAACCAAACAATATTTGGTCGCCATGGTGAAGTAGTGAGACTCACATGGGATAGTGGAAACTTTGAGGTTTTGGCTTAAAAGGTAACCCAAAATATATGAACATATATGACCTGAGTAGTGGCAGGTCCCATAGCTGTAGGGGCCGGGCTTGTGGGGAGGAGGATAGTTGGATCGATAGAGGGTACATCTGGCCACTAAATTGGGAGAAGAACAGGGAGGAAATCAGACACAATATATATTTTTAAAATACAAAATAATTAATTTTTATGGCTGTTTCTCATGGAAGATGTGAAGGTAGTCTGGGCACCATAGGGAATATTCTTACTCCTTTCCCTCATTATCTTTCCCAGAATTTACATCAATAAAATATACTTACAACAAGTTATACAAACAAATATTGATGTCATTAAAATATGAAAATAGATTTTACAGAAAGAAAAACATTTGGAAAACTAAAGAAAGTAAGAAAGATCTCATGAACATTGCTACTCAGTGCAGAAAGAATGCTGACAGCTACATCAAGGGACGCTCAATTAAACGTAGATGCTATAAAAGTGTAAATTAACAATAACTTAACAGTGTCTATTCATTGTCTGCTTTCTTTGTTTAACTTTATAACAAAATGATCACTACAATAATAAAATTTGACATTCACAGAGCAATACAAGAACATCACCATATTCCAAATTCTATGATACATAAAAGTGAAGAGTAAATATTTAGCCTTTTGGCAGGAGTTCTTTCCCCAGAGCCTAGAATATGTATGGATTTATATTTGAGAAAGAGAAAACTGTTGATACAGGCAGTGCCCATAGGAAGTTCAGCACTTCTCTTGGGTTCACTTAGTAATGTCGAAAGCTGTCAGTCAATCACACATACAGTCCATTTTAATTTAATACAGTGCCCTTAACAAAGCACAGAATGACAGACAGAAGGCAGAATGACAGAAGACAGAATCTTAGTGAGATCAAGGATGTGCAGTACATGTTACATTGAAAAAACTGTAAATGTTGCTTCTGCCTGCAGCGAGTTTCAAACCGAGGATCCCAACGTCACAAGAGACATAGCTTGCTGTGCTAAAGACCCGAGTCCCCAGCCAAGGGAACTAATCGCACTCTTTATCAACATCACTTTCTGCAGCGGACGCTCACATGCTTAACTCACGTCTTCTGAGCTCCGCTACATAAATATAGACAACAAAACTGTCAGTGAGATGAGCATGATTGACATAATATTTTTGTTAGTACATAAAAAGAAAAAACATGAATAGGCTAATTTGGGTGGTACAGCAAAAGCTGCCCAATACAAATAAGGTATTGGGCACAGAACACAAATCACTATAGTTGAAGTGAATGGTCAACCGGCAGTCACTAATTACCAGTAGGAACACGTACAGCTTCATGTTCTATTGTATCTTGTAGCGTCAGAAACTGTGTAAAAGGGTGGGACAGCGGGATCGATGCTCATAACCTTGTCCCTACTTGTCAGAAATCCAAAGGCAGGGGAGAGTTCATGGTCAAGATGGTCAGGACTGTGTCAGATCATTCAGTTAACAATGCCTGTTGATTTAGTAGCTCATTCCTGAGACCATGATAAAATAAATGGTGAATGGGCAAGTTCCTAGTAAAGAGGCTGTGCTGCTCACCATGATTGGGAATGTGAACTGGAAAAAGATTTTTGTCGTTAAGCCAGAAACACAAGGAGAATCCAAGAGCATTGCCTGTGTATAAAAAATTCTAAGTCAAAATGTATCACTACAAACTACAGAGATAAAGGATCCTGCTGTCCTTGCATTAGTTAATGCAGCAGTGAGATGTAATAATCAATGATGCTACAAGGTTAGCATTAAATATAAAACAGAGACAGGGTAACACAACTCTTGCAGACGTGTGTAGCATCTTGAGTAGTTTAGTAAACGGCTTCACAGCATGGGCAAAATCATTAACATGCACATGAATGCAATTACAACAGTTAACCATAATATGTGTAAACATTTGGGCTATAGTTATTAGTACCAGTTCAAATATGGAGGTGCAATAACTAAGGGGGAGTGAAGTAAAACCTTAAATGGTGTCTTCTTAAGAATGAATGCTAAACTTGATCTTTTACACATACGGCTCTAACTAAGACCCGTGGTTGTGTCAGGAAAATTAGGTGAACTTGATAGGTGGCAACCTGGGCATACTGTCTTCTCCACACTTATGATTAGCCTGGCTATAATGACAGTTGTAAGCAGTTAACTTATTATTGTGCATCTGCTGTCACACTCCCTTTGTTCCTGTCTCGTTTTTTCCTTTGTCTTGTTTCTCCCTCGTGATTGTTTGTGTTAATTGTTTTATTATTTTCTATTATTCAATTATCAACCCTCATTACTCCTCATCATGCTCACCTGTTGCTAATTCCGTCATCCGTTCCGGCACACCAGCCTCCCATCAAGATCATCAGTAGTATATCTACCTGGGCTCATCATTTCCACTACCTCTGTTATTATTATTAAATCATCTCTTTTCCTCCAAACCCACCTTGTCTGTGTCTGCGTTTGGGTTCGTTCCTGTTCAACATCTGCTCAATTTGAGTTGAGCTTCCCGTGCGTGCAGGCTGCTGAAATCCTATGGAATTTCCACGCAAGTGACCCTGTCTTCCACAAGTGACCCTGTTTTTATATCATAAAGTTGTGATCAGCCTGATAAATGCTTTGCAGTAAAAGGTGTGAAACAACATACTTGCAAAGAATTGGTAGGGCAGGATGCATACAAGCCAGCCCAATGATCAACACTAGAGCATCATGGGCAAGGTGGTATCTGGAGGACCCTGGTCTCTGGAGGTGGGAGAGCCAGCCAAGGGAAGAAGTTGTTGGAAGGCCGGCAGCAGCAAGCGGGGGCTTCAGGAAGGCCGGCGGTCCTCCGGGAGACCTGCAGTGGCAGCCTGCAGGTGGTCTCCTGGTGGCCTGCAGAGTGGTAGATGCCTGGGAAGCATGATCTGGCTCTGGCAGTGGTGTGGTAAAGGCTTCGAGAGCTGCTTGTTTCTGGATAGCAGTGGTCTCCCAACATGCGTGGCCTGGCCCTTCTTCTCCTTCTTCATGTGAGGAGAAGCCAGTGGACAGTTAGTGTCACTGCCCACAGCTTCCGCACCTTGCAAGATTATGCACTGGGAACACAAAGTAGTGATGGCTGGGCCATTCCCTGGGTATAGGTCTGTGGAAGGCGTCGGTCTCAGCAGTGAATCAGGGTGATTAGCGGCCACGCCTAGTGGCAGAGCAGCCAGCGCACACACCGGTCCAGGGTTTGACAATTACACCTGCGTGCTTAAAACTGCTCGGCTCTCTTCAGTAGGGGGCTGGAACCAGGAAGGAGAAGGCTGTCGAGACCGTGGATCAAAGGGAAAAAGTGAAAGTGAAACTGGAACTGAAAAGTTCCGGTGAGGTATTATTTCATTATTTCCCGTGAGAGCGACGGACGAAGAAGTTGTCTGATTTATTTTACACTCCCGGTCTCATTCTCTGCCCCGCGTCTGGGGAAAGAGAACCATAGGGAATAATAAAAACCCGGTCCGTAGACCCAAAATCCACTCCGTCTCTGACTGCTCTGTTCCCGTCCAGGGATTGTCACGTGACGTGTGACAAGGTCTTTGTGTGTTGACCCTGTGGTGTCAGAGAAGATTGTTGCCTACATTCTCCTCCATATGAATGCATGAATGATATGAATGATAATAGGATTTATATAGTGCTTTTCTTCCAGGGAACTCAAAGTGCTTACAATGATAGGGGCAACTCACCTCAACCACCACCAATGTGCAGCACCCACCTGGGTGAACACGACAGCAGCAATAGTGCGCCAGTATAAACTCACTGCACAGCAGATACACAGTGGAGATACACATTCATTTTGAATTTGTGTAATAAATAATTGTTTTGTTTGTTATTTAACTTGCCTATGCCTTCTGCAAGGTCTGTGAGTGTCGTCCAACCCCAAGGGATACCACAACATATGTATTGTTGTTTTTTTCAGTTGGGAATTTGGCCAGGACACCAGGTTAATACTCTACTCTTTTTCGAAAAGTGCCTTGGGATATTTTATGACCACAGAGAGTCAGGAGATCTTAATATATGCCATTTAATATATGCCATTTAGCAGACGCTTTTAGCCAAAGCGACTTACAGTAGTGAATGCATACATTTTCAGTATATGTGGCCCCAGTGGGGATTGAACCCACAACCTAAGCGTTGCCAACGCCATGCTCTACCAACTGAGCCACAGAGAACCACAGAGATATCTTCTCATCCAGTCCTACTTTATTCGTCTTAAAGGTCAGGCAGTGAAGGCAATAGGCAACACCTGAACTGATTGCTGATCAGCCTCAGGCGAGCATAGCTGTGCGTGAGGCCACTGCTGCCCATGGTCTGTAGGCCCCCAGGCTGTGGGAGGGACCAGGAACAACTGACAGCAGCCAAGAAGAGCAGCCCCCTCTACTCTTCCCTCCACCCCTCCCCCCGCAGCACAGACAGGTACAACTCCCTGTAAGAGAGAACAAGCTGAGCATGGTGCTGTGACCATTGTCACTGCTGCCAACTGCTCTACGCTGCCCCTAAGCTAGCCCAGGCACAATGTGAGCTGCCAACTGCTCTACGCTGCCCCTAAGCTAGCCCAGGCACAATGTGAGCTGCCAACTGCTCTACGCTGCCCCTAAGCTAGCCCAGGCACAATGTGAGCTGCCAACTGCTGTACGCTGCCCCTAAGCTAGCCCAGACACAATGTGAACAGGTTTTTCACCTGTGACTCTGGATCTCTGCTGAGGACAAAACACCTTTGTTTCAATTCCTTTTGTAAATCGAGCTCCTGAAACATGCCTTACATATCAATGGTCTTACCTTTTTACACAGCCAGCCTTAACTTTGTAAACATGTAAGACAACTGAAAGAGAAAAGTTTTTTTAACAAACCTGGGTACAAATACTGCTTGGAGAATCAAAAAGGAACTAATTATCATAATTAGATGTATTTTACATCTAAGGTGCAGGAAGAAAAAAACAACTACGCAAACCACCCTCATTTGAATACCACTTAATAGGACAGAATGTGAATAACCAAAAATAGATGTGCTTAGCATCTAGGATATCTGTTTGGTTTAGAACATTCCCTTTTTTGGGATCTTGGAGGGATTATGTTAACCACTGGAAATTAGGCACTGAAATGTTTTACTAATTCACATAAATGTCTACTAACCATTGTGCTTTTTATTCTAGATCTTTAAGTCGTCCTTTTGTAAATGTTATTTGCTAAATTGCATTCATATTCATTCATCAACTATTCTGCATCCAGGTCTCTAATAGTATTGAATATTGGGGGTCATATGCATTGATATATGGAAATATCTGATGTGATCCCCCAAAAGAAGAATCAAACAAGTAATAAAATGCATCAGGACATTATCTTCCCCTCAAAGGCATTGTCTTCCTCTTCCTAGAGATTTGGTAGCCGAGATGAACTAGGGTTGATCAAAGGAAGCACAGTAGCATTACATTACATTACAAGCATTTAGCAGATGCTCTTATCCAGAGCGACTTACAGTTTCACATTTCTTTACATACAATCCATTTATACGGCTGGATATTTTACTGAAGCAATCCAGGTTAAATACCTTGCTCAAGGGTACAACGACAGTGCCCCACATGGGATCAAACCTGCAACCTTTGCGTTACAAGCCCAGTTCCTTAACCATTATGCTAACATTGCCGCCCACCGCAGCACTAGTGGTGGTAGTTGCCGGTACGGTTTCTGAATTTTAAATGCCAGCCTCACATACAGAAGAAATGGTATGTATGGAAAAGGAAACAATGCTGTGGATCAGTGGATTTAAGTGGATTTATTTTGTTTATATTTACATATTTCATAGATGAGATATTTTAGAGATAAAAATAAAAGTTTGCACATCCTCGGTAGTATTGCAACCATTTTAATGATCAAGTATTTGTATTGTGATAAATAGCAACATTACTTTTACAGATCCATGAAGTCATGCCATCAAAAACTGAGACGTGCTGCCATATACAGATGTGTTAGAGAGCCGCTGCATTTCATCTTGCTGTTGTGGATGTTGGATAAAGGTGTCAAACGCCATTTTATTGCGGTGTGGGTTCCTCAGCCACAGGGGGGTGATTTTAAGGGGTGTTTTGATGAACAGATTCGGGCACTGTCTTAGGGTTAGTCCAGGGTAAATTAGGCATTGATGGATGAGGGGAATGTGCGGAAGACAAAGCGAAGGAGCTTGTGCGTTCTCCTGTGAGTTATGTGATTGATATAAGGAGGTGTGACAGCCTTTCAGTATCACAATTCAGCCGTCGCCAAGGTGACGTGTGCTGTACACTCTTTAGCGGCAGTCAAACTTTGCCAACTTTGTCAGTAGCTGTTACTGACAAACGCAGTGCACACTGTGTGGAGAAACATATTCATTTCACCTACTACGAAATTAAATATTGCAGTGGTCTCTCATTCATATAAATTAGTAGACATCGAGATGGATAGAGATGCTGATCAATTAACATTAACTATTGATTAAGTAGAGTGGGAATACATGTGTCACCAGCACTACAAACACAGATGAAAAGAAAAAAGAAAAATATGCCAAGATAAAAAAAAAAAAAAGGAAATGATTAAATTATGAGGCAAGTCATTACATAATTTCAAAGCCCCACATAAACAAAAGCCCTGAAACCTGTTTTAACATTTACAATTTTAGGGACAAGTGTGCAGCCAACTGCCTGAGACCACATCACACAGTGGCCAGATGATACATAAACAATAAGGTCTCTCAAGCGTGACATAGATACAGGTAGCCTATTAATTTCTTTGAAGGGAAGGAGCATAATGTTTGGGGCACAGGCATACACAGGCGAGGACAGAAGTTCCTCGCTGCAGTTGTTGCAAACTTGAAATCTTTCCAAAATGTTGATACACAGTTGAAATTGTAATGCAAATTAGCCTTTGAGTGAGAATAATTGGGTTTTATACAGAAATTTGTGCTTTGGAATGTTGTGTGTATAATTATGTACTCGAAGTAAAACATTTCCCCAAGCAAAATGTTACAGTAAATATTGTGTTTGATTATAACAATTATAAAAATTTGAAGTTTTACAAATTCTTATTGTAAATTTGATTTGGGTGGGGGGGGGTCTGAATGTCTCCCTCACTTTTTTAATGAACCTCATTCACCCCTCCAGACTTTTCCCCATTTTTCTCTCTTCCAGTAAACTCCTCAACAGACCTCCCCCCCCCTCCTCCATCCCCCTTGTACGAGGAGTCCATCACAATTCTGGGACCAGCAGTGTGACAAATGCAAACTGAACCGCCTCCTCCATGACGGAACCCCCCAGCCCTTCGACCACAGCTCACACACGCATGCACACGCTACTTGCACACAGCAAACTCATGTTGGCTTCTCTCCCCCCTCCCCCCTCCCCCTCCCTCTGGGGGCAGACAACCAACTATCACCCCGGAACAGGAATCCCGGCCAGAGCTAGGCTGGCTCAGCTTGGGCTCGAACCCTGGCTACAGTGGGCAGCCTGCAGTTCAGGTGCCTCCCCCAGACCTTATACAGTAAGTGACAGAGGCATTAGATTGTTTGCTGTGTTGTCATTGATGAGGGTGAGGCACCATATAAGCCCCTCTGGGTTTCTAGCCCCATCCTGCACTGTTTATATTTATGATTATATTTGCTCTTTTTCTGTTATGTCCTCTGTTTTTGCACCAGTGTGAAAATAAATAAACAAAATTAATAGATTCCATGGATTCCAGCCCCACACCCCAACCACCATGAAAAAGTATACCCCTCTTTTTATATGGGACCTGTGCCACTGACTCAAGTAGATGGGCCAATACTCTCACTGTGACAGTGGATAATTTTATCATTTTTTTACAACTACTTGGATGACAATCCAAAGAAAGCATTATTCAGCATTATAGTGCATTATAGTGACATGCAGCCATACCATCCTGTGAGTTTCTCCTGCCTGGTTCCTGAAACTAAGCAGGGCTGGATTTGATCTGTACTTGGATGGGAGGCCTCCGTAGAAAACCGAGTTGCTGTTGGACGTGGTGTTGGTGGGCAAGCAGGAGGCAGACTTCCCTCTGGACCGAGCGGAATACCCATTACCCCAGTGCAGTGATGGGGACACTGAGCTATTGGAGGTGGTGTCTTTTGGATGAAATGTTCTAGTCCTGAATGGTTGCAGTGCATCACCCAGGTGGGTGAGTTACCCATAGTTATCACAATAAAAATAAAATAGTTATCACTATTAAAGGCACTACATAAATGTAAGCGATTGTTAATCGCAGTAGTACAACATGCACCATTTGAATTTAAAGCTGATAAAGCTCTAGGCTCCATCTGTGCTTCAGGTTGAAGTGACAAAGCCCACTGGTTCCTGCAGTCATCAGGCAAACAGAAGGAGAGAGAAACATTAACTATCAAAACATTTTTTAACAACAACAACAACAAAATACTGAACTAAAGTTCAAATATTATTTATTACTAGTTTCTGTGTTTGTATTAAGGCTACTGTTCACTGACATTCTTAGCTTAACATGAGCATCCAAATTAGTGTCCATCCCCAAAACTCACCCCTGGCCAGGATTTGAGAGTTTAAAATGTGGCTTGCTGCAAAGAGAGCATGTACAGGCTTTGACAACTTCACCAGCCAGGAGGCAGATTTAACCCAGTTTGATATTATGAGTGCATCCTAAGGCTATGTGAGCATTTGTCATATTCTGCATTCCTCTCTTCTGCCTTCTGAAAATGTTGGTACATGTTCCTCACAGTCCAGAGGCAGTACATTACATTGCTTATTTCCACACTTTCTGGTCATGCATGCCCTGGTCCACATATTTACATCCATTTATTGTTGACTGCTTTTGAATTATGTCTATGAAATGTTCGTAGCATTTTTGTCAGAGGGCCGTAGGAAGCATCCATTGTGTCTTTGTCAGCTGTAAATACTGGCCGTAAATGTGGATTCCTGACTATTATCACCAGCAACAGACATAAGGTTATGAAACATGTAATGATAACATATCATAGCATAATTTGTCACATTTACTGTGAAAACCAGATGTTTTATTAATAATAATAATGATAATAATAATAAAATACAATATTATACATATGAAAATAACCATATATTACTATATATGATGCTTATTGTGCACTCCTCTTGGGAGTCAAGCAATGTTCCAGGAGAAGATTTGACATGACACTTTATTCTTCAGCTTTCAGCAGCAGTATACTGGACTGAACATAACTCATCTCACAGAGACAGCATAGTGCAGCGATGCAATGTCTACTGGCTACTGACTGCAGCACAGCTCAGGGATACACTGACTACTGACTGCAGCACAGCTCAGGGATACAATGTTTACTGGCAACTGACTGCAGGACAGTGCAGGGATGCCATTTCTTTTTTTCTACATTTATTTCAATTTTTTCCTGTTTTTCTCCCAATTTGGTTGCCAATTATACCCTCTATTTCAATTCCCCACCCCCACGAGTCCGCTGCCCGTCCTCCGGGGCGAGACACACATTCCTGGTCGATTGTTCCCGCCTCTTCCGAGACGGAAATTCTTCTACGGACGCCTTTTACCTTCTCCTCGTGCCGGCTCACCCTCCCCCCTCCCCTGGAGGCGGACAGCCAAATTCCGCCTCTGATCGGGGCTGACGACCAGGGCCGGTCTGGTAGAGACGCGGGTTTCAAACCGCGTCCCTGACAGGCAGCGCACATCACACCAAAGTGTGGCGCGTTAGACCGCTACGGCATCCGCCGCCCTGGGATGCCATTTCTACTGACTAATGACAGATACACAGTGCAGGGATGCAAAGTGTTTAAAGCATACAGCCCCTTTTCTTGCATTTTAAAGCAGCATCTGGAGTAGAAAATGTTGGCCCTGTTTCATCGCTGCGACATCCTCTGAGAGAGCACAGACTCACATGTAAGCTCCTCTGAAACGGATGCCACTGCTTCCATCACCAGAGATGAGGTCCAGCCTACCCCTGACCACAGCTGCAGAAGCATGTCCTTCTGGTAATGTCTTCCGCCCAAAAGGCCCTGAGGACTTTTCCCCATAATCAGGAATTCCCTCAGATCACCGAACAGACTGAATTTTAATAGCGTTTATAAGCATCGTTCTTGTAAATCATATGAAGTGATGGCCAACAAAGGACTGCAGTCAGCCAGTCACCTTAAAAGGGATGGCCTGTTAGTGTTCAAATTGTAAATGTGCTATTCTTCTCTACATACCACAATTTTACAATTTCAGTTTGATCACTTTTTTAGTGACAGCAGAATTTAATTCCTTATGAAAAATATCCATTGTGAAGCTTATGTTTGTATCTGGTGCTATATAAAATCAAGATTGATTGATTCTTTATATTCCCCAGTCCACCGGCTGAGTTTCACAGTGGTGCCAGATCGACCACAGGAGTCACTAGAACAATCCCATAAACCCTCCTGTCCATAGTAATGTGATGGTCAGGGCCGGATCACCTTTTGGCATGGGGCCCGGAATTATGGGGATATATATTTGTATTTTTTAATTTGTATATATATTTTTCATAATTCATTCATATAATTCACGCCTAATAAATATATGTTCATAATACAGGATCCTTATTATTATTATTAGTAGCAGTCATAAAAAATAAACAACGCAAATGAAACTCTCCAATCCAAACGTTAAATGTAAGAACTCCATCTCCCAGAATGCCATGCCGGAGGGAGGTTGGGGGGCCCAAAACGGAGGCAGGGCCTATGGCCCATGAACGTCAGGATCCGGCCCTGGTCACGGCCAATTACATGGTCAGTATTCGTCACCAGACTGTGGGGCATTGTGGGACACTGTGCTCCAGTGTCTTAGTAGGATGACTGTCAGCCTGACGGTTATTTCTTTTTGAAATGGTACGAATGAGAGAGCCGCAGCATGCATGGTCTGTCCCTCTTATGGGGGCAATCTTTTACGGGGGCTTTTGTGGGTTGCGTCTGCGCAGTTAGCCCTGAGCTCTCGAGCTCATAGCATATTTGAAAAATGGTACATTTTATTGGAGCTGAGAGGTTGAACGCAGGAGGGTAATTCCAGTTGGGAAAAAAGGGACACATGGTGACTGTGGCAGCTTTGAGAGTGCGTTAATCAAAAGCAAACATAAAACAGACTTTGAGACTTCAGACTGAAAAGCAGAATTTTAGCTTGAAGGGGGTGTCCCATGGTTGGCACAGAGTCTTATACTTCGGGAGCACTGGCTGTGCCCCAATTATAACAAACTTACCGTCTGACCAGAATGCAGGGCCTAACACATTTAAGAGCACATCAAACAGGTGGAAGGCTGGTGGACACGTCAGCAGTATTAAATGTCCACTTGGTTTGTTGCATTGTCTGGATTACAGACTAATATTATGTGCGGTACAATTACCCGTATCCGAGGAAAATTGCTCATGCACATTTCTACTAACGGATGTGCATAATTCAGGCTGCTTTTCTCATAACATGAATGCCCCGCCTGGGATTCGATCCACAACCTTCTGGTCAGTCTCATATCCCACACAGCATGCCACACCGATTCTGTAAAGAACAAGCAGGCTTCACACTTTAATGTATTATAGAAGCAATTTGCCATAATCACAAACATTTCCATTTTTGCTGTAAGTAACATATTGACACTCTCTACACTTTCAAATCCAGTCTCAAAACACATCTCTTTACTTTGGCATATTTGGTTTGACCTGTTATATATTGTTTTTTATTTGTTTCTCTGATTTTGCCTTGTTAATTTTATAATGTTTTGACATGTTGTTTTTACTATGTTTTGTAAGGTGTCCTTGAGAGCCTTGAAAGGCGCCCATAAATAAAATGTATTATTATTATTATTATTATTATGTCTATCTAGAGCAGTGGCTGTCCATCCCCTGGAACCCCTAAAATAATATAACAAACTCCACGTTGAGGCAAAGCAGTAAAGGTTGGTGGTGTGTCTAATTAATGCAACACTTATCAGGTTTTTCAGTCACACGCGTCAAAACGAAGAGCGCATTCACGCGCGTGAAACAGACAGGCTCGTGTGAAAAACAAACCTCTCTGTAATATGCAAAAGGTCGATACCTGGGAAGGTAAATAATTCTAATTTTAAAACTTGTGCATTGCATTTAATGTAGGAAGAGATGGACTGTGATGAAAATATTGCGATCAACATTAGGGGTCCGGTGGGCCTCTGCAGTAGTTCAAGGGAGAAAATGTTCATTGTAATGCGTCACAACATCACCATGTCACATTACTGTTGCTGTTCTCAGCGTGACAGTGGTCCCTTGCAACACATGTAAACTGGCCCTTTTATAGGGATGAGGTGATCGTGAGGTTAGTTAGAAGACATTCCACATATGTATGTACATTATCAGCATGCTACATGAACGCACCACTACCCGTGTCCCTTTTCCCTTTTCTAATAATAATGTATTACATTATAATTTACATTTTACATTTGAAGGATTTAGCAGACACTCTTATCCAGAGCAACTTGCAATATGTGCATTAATACATGGTAGGAACAATCATAGTCTGCACAAGAGATCAGTGCAATAATACAGCGATAGACATCATTGTTGGCAGCTGCATACCATACCTGTAACACTGGGAAGGAAAAGGTTAGTAAATTGTTTTTTTTTTAGTTTTTTTTTAGGAGTAAACAAGTATACATATACAAGAAGTATTAAACAAGTAGGCAGTGGTGATGACAATTGGATAGATGTACAGAATTCAGTGCTAGTGGAGTCTGAACAGGTGGGTTTGAGTCTCTTGCGGAAGATCGCAAGTGATTCTGCGGTCCTGACTGAGTGCGGGAGATCATTCCACCACCAAGGGGTCAGGACAGAGAAGAGGGGAGACCGCAAGGGGGCAGCTGCCGGGCACCCGGAGGGATGGGACAGTCAGTCTGCCAGAGGAGGCGGAGTGGAGGGCTCTGGCTGGGGTGTAGGGTGTGGTGAGTGTCTGGAGGTACAACACCAGGTGATTTCAATTAGTTCCCCTCCTTGGTTGAAGAAGGAAGCTAATTAGTGAAATCACCTGGTGTAGTGCACTGGTTGCAACAAAAACCTGCATACACTCGGCCCACGATGGAATGAGTTTGACACCCCTGCTCTAGCCGCTTAGATTACATCTATTAGATCTGTCATGTTGATTTCCAAAACAGAGGCCAAATAGTTTGTGCCCAAATTGCAGATACATCAGTCATAGAAATGGAAATATTTATGTTCAAAACCTCTCTGCAGTGGAAGAAAGTAATATAGTCTGCTGAGTCATCTTTCACTCTTTTTCCTACATCTGGATGGGTTTATTTTTGGAGAAGGTCAAAGGAAGCCTTTAACCCACATTGCCTGTTCCTAACTGTTAAACCTGGCGGTGCATCTGTTATGGTATAGGCAGCCATCTCATGGGAGTCATTGGTCCCGTTATTACTGTGCATGTTAGAATTATGGCCGAGGAGAACAAAGCCATTTCAGATGACCAGGTGCACCCTATGTTGCAAACATTGTTTCCTCAAGACATTCCTGTATTCTAAGATGATAACACCTCCATATGCACTCCTAAACAGGTTCTAGAGTGATTACATGAACACCAGGATGAAGTCAAACACCTTCCATGGCCTCCCCAATCACCAAATCTAAACATCACTGAACCGTTATGAAAAGTTATAGAACAGAGTGTGGAGTAAATTCCCACCACCTTCATCTCTCAAAGAACTGGAGGCTTTCTTTCTTGAAGAATGGCCCACTATCCCCACTATAAACAGTTCTACAAAACGTATATAAGAGCATGCCAAGAAGGATCAAAGATGTTCTGAAGACAAAGGCTCTTTATTAGTTAATAAATATTCATATATTGTTTGTGTTTCCATTGTTTTATCTACCCCTATATATATATATGACATTCATTGGTGCTTAAAGTCCTACCATAGTGAATGACTCAATATAGGGATTTTATGGAAACTGGTTATAACACTTATTTTTGCATATTGAAAAAAAAGTCTTTCAAAACCTTTGCATTATATCCATCATTGGTTGCCTTTCAAATCAATATTTATGTAGCTTAAAAGTAACCATATTTTTATTGCTGTTAAAATCATGTGTCAGACCCTGGCTGTTCTAGTGTAAATAGGTTAATAAAATCTCTGAAACTTCAGCTTGGTTTGCAACAGCAATCTTGAACTGATGTTGTACCTTGAAAAAATCTATATATGCATTATCTCCTGTCATTTCTCTAATGTGTTTTCTATCACCATTGAGGCTTAGGCTGAGAAAACGGCTGAAATGCATTTTCTCTTTCAGAATCAAATAGTCAGAGAAGTATATTAGTTATCATATGTGTGATAATAGAGTATACGTGGTGTAAATAAAAATAAAACAAATACAATACAATACAATCCCAAAGAGGAATGCAAAAAAACTGTCAAGTTTCCCACTGGTGTAAATGGATAAGATTATTACCATGGGAATGACTGTCTTACCTGTCTCTTAGGTCTAAATACCAATCTCCAATTCTCCAATAGAATTAAAAAAGCTTAACTTTCACTACCAGACCTCTGCAAAAATAAGTCAAGTAGACACCTTGAGCAGTTTCTTCACCACCAAACTAATGTACATAATTTGAAATGTGAGTCAACCTGCCATTTTAGAAAATGAGAAAACCTCATCAATTTCCGTGGAGTGCCACTTTAAGTCTCTCAGACCGATAAAGCCGAGCATTCTCGTGATGTGTTTGTATGCTAATGATGATAATTTTAGCTGGCAGGATTTTTTTTTAAAACTGAAGATCCCCCAGGCAGGTTTCTTGTTGAAGGAAGTCCTGTTACTGCTGAGTAACATTTCGGCACTGAGAGACTGGATCTAAAAAAGGTTTATTATTGGTGGAAAACAGCACGTACAAACAAAGCAGTTCAACCAAACAGTTTGAAATAATAACAAAAAACGTATTTAGTAATGCAGTAAAGATAGCGATTTAAGATTGCGTTGCAGTTTGGTAGTCAATTTGATTGCAATTTGAATGCAACAAATTAAGCCCCATCCACATTTTGAAATGAGCATTAAATGAACCTTTCATACCCTTCATATTCCAAAATATTCCAGTGCCTGATCTTAACCCAAATAGAGTTGACAATATTCTCCTTAAATTAATTATGAGCAGCTTTCGATATCTAGGACTTGGCAGCACCATCCTCCACAGAAATTGAAACTAAAAATGTAGTGTTGGACACTAATATGCCCAGTATGATGCGTATCGCTCCAATTTAAAGCTCACTTTCTCATATACAGAATTAAAATAGTCTAATGAAAATATGTCAGCTTCCCTCATCTAATGGGACAGATATGCTGCTAGGATATACTGTACAAAGAACCTCTGATTTAGAATTTCCATCTAAAGTTCACAGAAATTGGCCTGAAAATGAACAATTCACAGTTTGCATCAGCAAAGAGCCGCACATAATGTAGCCAGCGATTTAGCCACAATTTAGCTGTTGGAGACAAAATAAGTAACATTACTTACAGATTCATATCTTTGAGTCCATGCCAGCCACTTCCCATGGCTCCTTGAGGTTCTATATTCCCTAATGAGCTGCTATTTTGATATGTCTTTTTCTTTTCATCATACATTATTACAGCTATGCAGCCATCTGACAGATCACACATCGCAGTCTGTGGAAGGTTTCTAACAGCTAAAGAATGTGTCAGCTGACTGTGGTAATTGCTCGTCTGCACGCTTCAGATTTGGCGGAAGGACAGTGCCTACAAGTTGTGACTGGGTAAGCCTACAAGTTGTGACTGGGTAAGCCTACAAATTGTGACTGGGCAAGCCTACAAGTTGTGACTGGGCAAGCCTACAAGTTGTGACTGGGTAAGCCTACAAGTTGTGAATGGGTAAGCCTACAAGTTGTGAATGGGTAAGCCTACAAGTTGTGACTGGGCAAGCCTACAAGTTGTGAATGGGCAAGCCTACAAGTTGTGAATGGGCAAGCCTACAAGTTGTGACTGGGCAAGCCTACAAGTTGTGACTGGGCAAGCCTACAAGTTGTGAATGGGCAAGCCTACAAGTTGTGAATGGGTAAGCCTACAAGTTGTGACTGGGCATTCCAAATTGAGTTGAAAAGAATGGTGGGGAAAAGGTAAATAATACTACTGTGGTTGTCTTGGTAACAATTATACCCCCAACCATATGGCTACATTGCGTCATGTAATAAGCTATGTCACATAAATAAGTCAACATTCTTGTAAGCAACACTACTCAAGGCTAGTACTGATTTAGATGAGGGGGAAAATAGCATGTTAAATACAACATTTTGTCCTGCTATTCATGTTAGCAGAGATTTAAGAATTCTCCAGTGATCCAAGTAATTGAAGAGTGTTCACAGTCTGAGTCCCCTGTCATAAATCACACTTTATTTTAATAGAACATTTTCGAGCGAATTAGATTTTCTATAGAGGAAAGGCTCACAACAAATGTGAGAGCAACAGACCAGATCACTCTCTGACTCAACTTGAATAGTCCACGCATGGCTGGATTAAGGTGGCTTAGACATTAGTTGAGAATGCCACATTTTTCTAAATGTGCCACGTGAAACATTACGAATGCATGAGATGCAAACTACTCGGCCCGTATTTGTGAACCAGGAATAAACAGCTCCTCAAAATCCTGCAGCAATCATTCAGGTAAATTGGTGGGCCATTCAAGTTATGTAATTCGCTACGTAAATGCAATACTGTACATCTCAGAAGAGATAATCTAATATAATTATTGTCTATTATACTAATGTATTTCCACATAGATGATGAATATCCTTTTCCCTTCATCCTTTACACTGTGTATATTATCTATTAATTACAGAGTAATTCATCACCGTACCCAGACACTGTACAGTTAAACCTCATGTATATTTTATGGTTTACCCACCGCTTCGCACACATTTATTTAAATCTCACATTTTGGCCATGTTTTAAAAAAGAAAAAAAAAATGTTCATCCCATTTTCTGGGCCAACGCTATTATTGCTTTGAGGGCCCCCGCAAAAGCAGATTCAGTTTCCCTTCATTTGCACAGCATCCTGATAATTCATCAAATAGAAACAAAGATAAAGGGTAATGCTGTCATCTGTTGCCAGTGGTGATGCTATCAGCAAGTTACTCAGCGCAAGGACTGAAATCTGCCTTGTGCAAATAGTCCTGGAACCGTGAATGTGCAGATAGTTCAATCTCTGCGACGTCCCCTGTTAATGCGTGCAGGCTAGCATGCATGCCCCTCAGACAGGTTTCTGGTCAGCCGAGGCTTCTCTTCAGCCTGTAATCCAGCAGCTGATCTGTGCTGGAGGACTGCCCAATGCGGACCATCGGAGATCGACCAGAGGAGTCACTGCTAAGCGATGAGGTGGGAAATAGTGAAGATGATGTAACAAGCGGCATCGACACATAAAGAGCTGTTGGACAAGTTGCAGTCAGGCTGTAGCCCATCGGGGAGCTTGCGTTGAGACCGAACAATCTTAATATATTCATAATTATATTCATTTTCAAGCAGCACGTGGGCATTAAGCAAAAAAAAGAAAAGCTAGCATTCAATCTACAGGTAGCTACAGGTAACTGCCAAAATAAGGGAAACACCAACATAAAGTGTCTTAAAAGGGCATTGGGCCACCATGAGCTTCCAGAACAGCTTCAATGCACCTTGGCATAGATTGTGTGTCTGGAAGTGTCTGTCCATTGGAGGGATATACACAATTTTCCCACAATTTTTGATAATTTGGTGATTTGTTAATGGTAGTGCAAAACTCTAAAATGTTCAATTGGGTTGAGATCTGGTGACTGAGACGGCCATGACGTATGATTTACATAATTTCCATGCTCATAAAGCCATTCAGTGACCACTCGTACCCTGTAAATGGGGGCATTGTCATCCTGGAAGAGACCACTCCCATCAGGATAGAAATGCTTCACCACAGGATGAAGGATCACTCAGAATGGCTTTGTATTTATTTATGCATACCTTGCCCTCTAGTGCACCATGCCAGGGAAATGCACTCCACACCATAACAGAACTGTGGGAAGCAATCACTTGAGCCTGTAGGTTTCTTTATGCATGTCATTTTTCTTTATGCACACATACACAAATCCGCTTGTTAAGAACAGGGTGAAGGATGACTCTTCTGACCATATGACATTTTTCCACTGCTCAGCAGACCACCGCCTGTGTTCTTTGCACCACTTTAAACGTGTATTTTAGGTGTAATGAGGGGTTTATTTATGTAACCAGACCATAATATCCCTCTCTGTGAAGTTGTTGATGGACTGTTCTTTATGAAACAACCTGCTCATGCCCTAGATTTATATTTGCAGTCACCTCCGACTCCAAGCTGCTAGTCTGGTTTGCCTTGCATCTCATTTTACATTACATTAAGCATTTTAAGCATTTAGCAGACGCTCCTATCCATAGGGATTTACAATGAGTGCATTTAAAAATGGCAAGAACAATCACAACTAGAGCAAGAGATCAGTACAGCAACGATACAACAGACGTCACTGTAGACAGCTCCACACCGCACCTATAAAACAGGGAGAGAAAAGTTAGCACTTCATATATATATATATATATATATATTCAGTGGTAGTGGAGTCTGAAGAGGTGGGGTTTCAGCCTCTTGTGGAAGATAGCCAGCGATTCTGAGAGGGGAAGTTCATGACTACCTAACTCAGGAGGGGCAAAGTCTTTCAGCCCTGAGCCACCTTGGACTGACCATGACATGGTCTTTTTTGGACATACCCCTGTGCCAGAAGAGGATGGGCTCCCCCTTTTAGTCTGGTTCCTCCCAAGGTTTCTCCCTACCAAGGATGCCACTGTTGCTTTTAGGCTTGCTTTTGGGGGGGTCTAGGCCTGGGTTCCCCCTCTGTTAAGCGTTTTGTGACAATTCTATTGTGAAAAGCGCTATACAAATACATTTGATTTGATTTGATTTGATACCACCACCAGGGGTTCAGGGCAGAGAAGAAGCGAGACTGCGAGGAGTGACTGCGAGGGGTCCAAAGGGATGGGACAACTGATTGGCCAGAGGAGGCGGAGTTGAGGGGTCTAGCTGGGGTGTGATGAGTGTCTGGAGGTAGGAGGGAGCAGTACCCCTTGCAGTCTGGTATGCCAGCACTAGTGATTTGAATTGGATTCGGGCTGCCATAGAGAGCCAATGAAGTGTGCTGAGTAGGGACATTGTGTGGTAGTGGCAGTGTAGTGTAATGGTTAGGGAACTGGGCTTGTAACGTTAAGGTTGAAGGTTCAATCCCCAGGTGGGACACTGCCATTGTACCCTTGAGCAAGGTACTTAACCTGAATTGCTTCAGTTAATATCCAGCTGTTTAAATGGATTGTAAAGAAATGTAAACTGTAAGTTGCTCTGGATAAGAGCGTCTGCTAAATGCCTGTAATGTAATGTAATGTAATGTTGTCAGTGGAGTGACAAACTTGAACCAATGCACGGGCATCATGGTCCAGGGGCATGCGCTTTTGACCACAGATGCCCCTTAGACTTTAATGCCAACATCACCTTAGCCACTGTTCCTATGGAAACATCAGCAAGTTGAGCAATCTTCATCACTGAAAGCAAATCCCTCATTTACAGAAGTGTTTCCTTTACCTTGGCAGTTACCTGCACTACCACCGTCATAAATATGCATGAGGACGCACTGTGTGGAATGGCGCTAATGTCACATAAAATGATTTTTCACAAAATGTACATACTGTCACATTTTCATTTTTATCAGAATATTTTCAAGACCACCAAGGTCTTACTAATAAATTATTGAAACAAATATGACTTGTTTGCTGTGTGCAAAATAGCTCACTTCTGACAAGGCTGGGAAAAATACCACTGTATAAATCTGTGGTGCTGGTAAACATAGAATAGAATAAACATAGAATCCATCTAACTGGCACTCGTGCACTGCCTCTTCCTCTCTAGGAATACCCTGCTGACTGACACCCTCCTATCCTGGATGATGCTCTGGCCAATTATGTGTCACCGTATAGGCTTTCTGGTGATTTTTCTATATAATGCCTTTGTCAGACCTCACTGTGCGCAGCGAACGTCCTGTTGGCTTCCCTCCCCCCTCCCTGGGGTGGACAGCCAATCGCCACCCCTGGTGGCACTCCCGGCCAGAGCCATCCATTTTCAATTGGACAAGAACCTTCCTTCATCATTTGAAGAAAGTGACAATTAAAATGCTGAAACAAATGCGTGGGCGCTGTTCTTTGAATGACTGGCTGTTATTAAACCCCTTTTATTGAGGAATCATCTTAAAAGTAAATGCCTACATTGCCTACGACTCCCATGAGTCCTGAAGTTGTAGTTTAATTTTGTACTTTAGCCATTGATCGTCTGATTCCTTTATAAAAGGGTTTGCTTATCGGAAAATAATTCATTGGATTACATTTTTTCAACTTTCAATCGATATCATTTTTAATACGATGAAAAAACTAAAAACTTGGTCTCACTGGAAATGAATGACTTCATCTCTGAAATGTGTGTTACTAGGGCCATTTATAAGGAAGTGCTTTCTGCCATAGTAAGCCTTCTATACAGGTCGCTGCGTAAATTTTGTCATAACACAAGCTGCAGATTGTATCATAAGAAGGGGATGTAATAGTTAGGAATGGACATGACAACCTATGACAGGTATTATGCTATGCTAATGACACTGTCATTTTCATGTCATAAATGGCCATTTCAAATAAGGTGTTACCATCAAAGATCATGTTCTTACATGTTCTTGTGATGCACAGGAAGTGAACATTTTTGATGAGTTTGTTGTTTTGTTACACTTTAACACAGGTGACAAATAACCTGTATTAAAGGGGAACATTTTCCATTGGCTCATGCAACACTGCAGTACAATGCTCACTAATAAGAGTGAAGCTCTTAACCAGAGACAATACAAATAACATTCAATCTCTTAAAAGATTGATGGAAGTAGCCTCTGTTTTCAGATTACAGTTTCTTTCTAATTCTCTTGTCATTTTTGTGGACCTCTTGTCCAATTTGCTTACCTCCACTTCTTGCTATTTTACTGTCCTTCTGATTCATGAACAGAGCAGGGGTTTTTTCACTGTTGTCCACCTTTTCCCACATACTTTAGTTATCCGCGTTTACCCAGCGCTGTAGAGCTAACATCCTGAAACTTCTGCAGCTGGAAGATTTCATTGACTGGCATTTAATGTACACGTACAAAAGCAACCCTGACAGAACATGGCTGCTACTCCACAGATTAGCATTTCAGTGGGAAATTTGAGGGACAGGGGACACATTCACACATAATAGAACAGTTTTATATAAAAAAAGTATTTTTGACAAGATTTGTGGGTAATAAAGATACTTTCCTGGGTAAAAAAAAAAGCCATCAAATTCATGACCATTTTGCTTTCCAATTTTTGTAAGAGGACAATTCTGATGAGACATATACGACTTCCTACTATTGTATCTTGTTATGTTTCTCCTTCTTTCACTCACTTTCCATTTAAAAGCGGAACACTTGGACAGCTTGTGTTTAAAAGCACTCAGTGCCCACATTGATAGGAGGAGTACACAACGATCCAGAGCTGCAAATCAGACTCTGAGGGTTCAGAATTTTTTAAATAGGGCTTATCTATTGCAATGAATTAGAAATGTGATTACCAGAGGTGTGTCCGTTTTGTATTTGACCTGCCGATGTGTGTGTGTGTAATTCAACAAACACATTACAACCAGGCACACTTCAGAATCAAAATACGGTGATGAGACCCAGCAGTTGCCTTTGTGTACAGTCTGCATCTACAGTCTGTGTCTGATGTAAATGTTAACAGTGTGGCTATAAATGTTTGCATTTACATTTTACATTTTACATCGCTTTGGATTAAAGCATCTACTAAATGGCATATATTATATTATATTATATTTTAGGCATTTAGCCAACGCTATTATCCAGAGCAACTTACACAGTTTACATTTCTCTACATACAATCCATTTACACAGCTGGATATTTTACTGAAGCAATTCAGGTTAAGTACCTTTAGCTCAAGGGTACAACAGCAGTGCCCCACCTAGGAATTGAACCAGCAACCTCTGAGGTACAAGCCCAGCTCCCTAACCATTACTCTACACTGCCAGCCCACTACTCCACTACAGTAAAATGTAGTGTAGTGTAATTAATTTACAATTCAATTGCACCCTGACAAAATTTGAAAACAATGGGACTTTGCAGTCTTAGTAGAAACACAAACCTCTTTTTACGTACAATTTTGGTGGCCGTTGGTCACATACCTTTGAAGTTAATATGGATGTAATTTTGAACCATGTAACAGCACACCCACTGCAGTAAAAGAAAAGGCAATTTAGCTAAAAGCCTGCCTGAACATTAGACTCACTATGTATAATAAGACCCTGCTTTAAACCACCAGCCAAAAGCTATACTCAAATATAAAAAAAGATTGGCTATATGAGATTGCATTCATGATACTAAACCTGGGATTTCTGTGCTAATGTTGCTTTGTGTCCATAAATGGCAACCCACTGGTTTGGTTGTATAATTTCTCCTTATTTGATTTTTCAAAAATATATTTAATTGTAAAGTTAATGGTTTACAATGACATTTTCAAGGCAAAAGCTACTTGAAAATAATCATTTCATTACATGAATAATAAACTCAAGCATTTGTGCTTTTTATGTAGTTCTACACATACAAGTTCTACACACCGTGTCACAGAAATCTGGACAGGAAAATATAAAATACTGTAGCCTTACCCTGCTTCTGTTATATCAAGACTTTAGAAAAACATTTTGAACTGTGCTCTGTACACGAACATGAAAAGGATGAAATATTAATGTGTTATGAGCGGCTCCATCCCTCATGTGTTTTTCAAATTATTATTATGATAATAAGTCATTTAGCAGGCATTCCTACAAGGGGTGACTTTCAACACAAGCAACATTAATGAATAAATAAAAAGCTTGAATAAAAACGTCACTCTTGTCCTGCGCTCTTGTCTCCTGCTCCATGTCGTGCTGCAGTTGGCGCAGGTCACATTTTCCGTAGCAGGATAAAGCAGGATCGTAATGAGCAGGACTGTTAAGATGAGGTTAGATTAGGATAGTGAGCTGGGAATGGTGATGAGACAGTAAAGTGTTGGGTGAGCCGGGATGGTGATGAGACAGTTAAGTGTTGGGTGAGTAGGGATGGTGATGAGACAGTAAGGTGTTGGGTGAGTAGGGATGGTGATGAGACAGTAAGGTGTTGGGTGAGCTGGGATTGTGATGATGAGTAAAGTGAACTGGGATGTTGGGTGAGTAGGGATGGTGATGAGACAGTAAGGTGTTGGGTGAGCTGGGATGGTGATGAGACAGTAAAGTGTTGGGTGAGCTGGGATGGTGATGAGACAGTAATGTGTTGGGTGAGTAGGGATGGTGATGAGACAGTAAGGTGTTGGGTGAGTAGGGATGGTGATGAGACAGTAAGGTGTTGGGTGAGCTGGGATGGTGATGAGACAGTAATGTGTTGGGTGAGTCGGGATGGTGATGAGACAGTAAGGTGTTGGGTGAGTAGGGAGTGAGAAGTAAGGTGTTGGGTGAGCTGGGATGGTGATGAGACAGTAAAGTGTTGGGTGAGCTGGGATGGTGATGAGACAGTAAAGTGTTGGGTGAGCTGGGATGGTGATGAGACAGTAAAGTGTTGGGTGAGTAGGGATGGTGATGAGACAGTAAGGTGTTGGGTGAGCTGGGATGGTGATGAGACAGTAATGTGTTGGGTGAGTAGGGATGGTGATGAGACAGTAAGGTGTTGGGTGAGCTGGGATGGTGATGAGACAGTAAAGTGTTGGGTGAGTCAGGATGGTGATGAGACAGTAAAGTGTTGGGTGAGCTGGGATGGTGATGAGACAGTAAAGTGTTGGGTGAGTCAGGATGGTGATGAGACAGTAATGTGTTGGGTGAGCTGGGATGGTGATGAGACAGTAAAGTGTTGGGTGAGCTGGGATTGTGATGAGACAGTAAAGTGTTGGGTGAGCTGGGATTGTGATGAGACAGTAAAGTGTTGGGTGAGCCGGGATGGTGATGAGACAGTAAAGTGTTGGGTGAACTGGGATGGTGATGAGACAGTAAAGTGTTGGGTGAGCTGGGATGGTGATGAGACAGTAAAGTGTTTTTGACACAAGGGCCTGGGATCTAGTCAATGTTTGTCGTCAACTTTGACATTTAAAGCAGATTATACTTATTTTTTCTTCTTCTTCACAAACAGTTTTGTGGGTTCATAAATCATTCATCCACTTCAAGGTTCGACGTGTTCTGTGTTCAGAGATGCTGTTCTGCATAACACATGATTGGCTGATTAGATAGTTGCATTAATGAGCAGGTGTACAGGTGTACAGGTGTACCTAATAAAGTGGCCACTGAGTGTATATAGCCTGCCCCTAGGGTCCGAGAGTCGAGGAACACCATTCCAGTGGTTCCCAAACCTCTCCTCGAGTACCCCCAACTGGTCCTGGTGTATTTGTTCAATCCCACCACCACCAAAGATTCAACTAAACAACGCTTGTTAAGTAATTCACTAGTTAAATGGGAGGCAAGGTTTGGGAACCAATACCTCTTCAAATGGGGATTACAGTGCACATTATGAAAATAGGCACAAATTCTTGATTTATGGTATGGTGCATACTGAGAATGCAGATGGAGTTTCATACAAAATAAATTCATTTAAAAATTGAAATGGAAAATAAGAAAGAGATTTCTGTTTTCACCAAGTAAACAGGTCCTTCGCTACTGTATTCTTTGCTTCACTACAGTAAGAAATACCACAGAGGCCAGGAAGGCATTAACAGCAGGTATTGGTGTTGCCTGTTTGACTTGTTCATCTCTTGAAGAACTAGGTATATCCTCTGGGTATAGCTCTGGGTGTATCCCTTTATTAAAAAGTATGTTTCATGTACTTTTTGGGGGTTAACAGGGAATATGTCTTGGCACTCGTAACACACAGTTTCCATGTTCACATAGCTCCTGATGATCTCTAAGGTTTAGGACATGGTGTTACATTGTGGAGGGGGCACAGGAGAGGGATAAGATGGTTGGAACAGCAAAAATAACAAACCTGAGAATTGCTTTCAAATTGTGTGTAGGAGAATTTAACCACTGAAAATCACAAGCTCCCACGCTCTTAGCAACATCACATTTCATGTCACTAATTGTTCCGCTCACAAAATTATTTCCAGTGTGCAGGACTTGGTGCTGCATGATATTCAGATGGCAGGCTGATTCCATCTGCGGTATCCATCCATTCCATCTGTATTCCATTCCAGCTTATGAGTGGCGGGGCATCCCCATT
This sequence comes from Aldrovandia affinis, assembly GCA_029706075.1. Lineage (NCBI taxonomy): Eukaryota > Metazoa > Chordata > Actinopteri > Notacanthiformes > Halosauridae > Aldrovandia > Aldrovandia affinis. The sequence goes on from JAINUG010000160.1 coordinate 906,748, forward strand.
CCAGGGCTGACTGGGACAAAAAATAGGCCCTGCCATTTGGCAGGGCATCACCCATACCTGTACGACATCCTTGCAGTCCACTGGGCAAAAAAAGTTAGGCCCAGTGTCAGTATAGAAAATGAACCAATGGGGCTGTCCATTTTTTGTTGGCCGTTAGATGAGATACCGGCCCAAAATGGCGGTAGACAGCCAGTCCAGCCCTGCCTGTACAGCACTGGGAGTTAGGCACTTTCTAGGGCCTGCCACAGAGATAATGGCCATGGCTTCAAACTCTCAATCCTATCAAATGTTAACTTCTGTATCTTCTGACCTCCTGTAAACACACAGAATTCGAATACTTCACACAGCCACACAATAAAGCCCCAAACTTGGGTTATTTTGTGTTCTTTTCTTAACCTTTTCTTCTTCTTGTCAATGCCTGGAACAGCTTGCCAGGTCGGGTAGTAGAGGCAGAAACACTTTGGCTATTCAAGTCCAGGCTAGATGCAGTACTAGATACTCTTTAGATTAGGACATGACGAACCTTGATGGGCTGAACGCCCCCTCATTATGTATTCTTATGTTCTTATGTTCTTCTTCTTCTTCTTCTTAAATGCTCCATTCCAAAATGATTAACCCCCCTCATTCAGGAATATCTGCTTCAACAAAGAATATAATCTGTTGATATACTGTTTATTTAAACCAATATCATCATCATCATCACATTAACTAATTGCAGGCCATGCAGCAGGTGACATCATTATTTGGACACATAAGGATGTGCCCATGTGATGCTATTTCAGCCAATGGAACATGCTTAAGAAAACTTGAAAGACACCATACTGCTTTTCTGCTAGAAGTAGCTCGCTTGCTATCTAATACTATCCATAAGATTAACACTGGGAGCGCCATGTTGTTTTTTTAGGCATTTGGAGATAAAAGTAAACAGATAGAGAGGCTTTGGACTGACCATGATACAGTCTTTTTTGGACACACCCTGTGCCAGCCAGAAGATGATGGGTTCCTTTTTCCTTGCCACTGTCACCTTTTGGGGGGAGGTCAAGGCCTGGGTTCCCTTTTGTTAAGCGTTTTGTGACACTGCATTTGTGAAAAGCGCTAACAAATACATTTGATTTGATTTGAAATTTGATAGGACACTCTCTCCCCCAAACATATGATAATGAAACACTAAACCTCACATGTCCCACTTATTGCGTTATGTATCATAGAACTATCAGTCTAAATGGTGAGAATAGAGTGAGGGGAGGAGAGAAGACAGTGCAATAATCATTGCGTAATTAGCCATTATCAATGTGATGGGCCACAAACTGGATGGGCCAATATTGGGGGGGTAATCAAATTACTATTTTTTCCCCACCCACATCTGGTAACAACATAGCTCTGGGGGTTAAATGTCCTCCTGTGGAGAAGTCTGGGTATGACATAAGGGTGTGGGTTGGCATCATACTGGCCCTCTCTTTTAACTAATACCCTCATATGAAAACTTGGGGATGGACATTACAGTGTAATCCTGGGACAATATTAACGATGGAATGTATGTTCTGACAGCCTTATAAAAGTTTAATCTGGGGTCATTTATTTTGCATGCTCCTGCCACTAAAGAGCCTACTCTTTCTGGGATAAGCGGTCTTGTCTAATTTATTACACAGTCTTTGACGAGTGCAGTATTTATATTTTTTTACGGCTGAACCTAAAGAGCCGATTCTTCATCTTTATGATTTATAGATCTATAGATCTATCGACTAAATAACTGTTGTCCTGGCAGCAATGTGAGAAAAAAAGCCAATGGAGCACCAATCACAGCGAATGCAATACCAATGACATCATCTATGTTTTCTAAGAGCATTGAATCATCTACTATTCCTGGGATTAAATTGACTTAAAAGATAATCGCCATTGCCCGATGTTGTACCGCAGCCAATCAGACCCCATTTCTCACAGGGTGTGGTCGTCTTCTTGAATTAGCTCTCACAAAAAATATTTTTTTTCTGGCAATTTCGTCATGTCTAATGAGAAAATTATGAGACTTGCCTTCACTACAATAAAATGGCATACATAATAGGATGGCATATCACGCATACATGCATGTGCATCCTTTTCCTGCTGAGAAAAGTACATTTCCCAGTAGGAAACAGAACTAGTTGTACGAGGCGGAGGAAGAGGAGAAGACCTGTGGTGCGCATCAGTTTAGTTTAGTGTAGTTTGTGTATTTCCATCAAAGCCACATATGTGTTTATTAACAATATTAACTATGTTTCATTGATGCATTTTGATGTCCTTCATTTTGACGTGTTGATGGACGTTGTCCTGCATAAAAAAATAAAAAAATATTGTCAGGTATTAATGAACACTGCGTAAACCGATGGGCCTGTGATTTATTCTGCCAACAGAAATACTCTGTTGCCTCTTTTCATCTATATACCTTGCTAGGCACAGAAAAAAAAAAACCTTGGTTTGAAGATGATGAAAAACCATATTACAGAAGTCAATTTCATGAACTGTGCATGCTGCGCTTTTCTGTGGATATTATCTCTCAGGATGGGTGTTTGGGTCTGTGTAAAAGTATAAATAACATTCATCCAACACAAAACTATGATACACGTCTGATCGTCGAATTGGGACAACCTGCCGTAGTTCACAAAGCAACGATCAGATTACACTCCTTAAATCAGAAACCAGCAATTCACATTTCCAGAACTCTGCCTCCAAGTATCCCTTTCCCCCCCACACCCATCTACTCACCCACCCATTGTGTCAAGCACAATTGGCTTGTTGGGTGTGGAAAATAGGGCAGGCACCGGGATTCTGAAGAATGAGTAAATGGATAAATAAATAATGCAAATGGAGGCATATTTTTCTCCCCCCTGTCATTCTCAGGCAGACACACATCATGTGCGAAGACACACCCTGATTGCATGAGCAGGCTACCCTACAGAAGAAAAACCATAGCAACTGCAACAAAAAAAAAGTACAAGAAAGCAGAGGGTATAATTTCAAGCAATCAGACTGATAAGTTATTTTAGAAGCATAACGGGTGTGACAGAGAAATGGCCCACTCTCCCTTTCACATATTGTGGTCCATCTCATGATTACCTAGATTTTAACCGGAGCACAAATTAACGTGTCTATCAGTCTATTTTCACACATATACACTTCATTGGGTCTGGTGACATTTGAAAACTGGCTTGAATGTGTATGTGTTTGTGTGTGTGTGGGGGTGTATGTGTGTATGTCTTGGGAGGTATGTGTTGACGCAAATTGATCATTTTAAATAGTCTCACTATTCTATCCATTTAGGAGTGTAACCATAAGCACCTGCTCACTGTTAGATGTTCCAAATCTCTTGTCCATTAATAAAGACCCTTGGGGGAATCGTGTGATATGTGGGGTACCCTCCATTGTACTCCTAAACTGTGTCTATGCACCCAACACCAGGAGATGATGCAGTACATGTAGCTCTACCTTATTATTCTCTCCATTTAAAATGCACACTACATACAGGCACAAATGCTACAGGCAACATTTGTCTGAACATGTTAATATCTGAACATTATTATATTTGTGACGATGAAAAAAACCGAAAGAAAAGATTTGATATTTATGGGATAAATATTGCTTGAATCAAGACTAAGTAAATTAACTTAAGCCAAAGCCGCCCGCAGATGATCCCTGGCACAGAATATTAAATGTTATATTATTATATTCAAAGTGTTGTGAACGACATTCTGAAACAGCACTACCGATACGTTAATCTCCCTATTATGAAATATGTCCTAGCTTTGCAGTCCTTTTCTGCTGTGGTTGTGCAAAATAATTCTTTGTCACTTTTTTTCCCTGGTGAATAGATGAAATAGCCATGGTAAACAGGGATATGAAGCAAATACAGAACTGCTGATGGCGATCTAATTAGGGCAGAGATAGTGCTGCTACTTACAATGGCTGTAATTAATCCCCATGATTCAGATTGTTTTGTGTGGGAGTCCTTGTGTGCCTCTTGCTTGAACATTCTGCCACTTGCCATCGCAGTGTCTGCTCGCTAAAACCTTCTCTGTCTTTCATCCTGCATTAAACCGTTTGAGCAGGGCGGTGGAGAATCTCCTACGGACTGAAGGCCTCCTTCCCTGGGCAATGCTGTGGCTAATTATGCTTGGACAAAATCGGCACAGTCACGATCAAGATTTTTATCTGGAATGTGGGACACATCACTGCAGTGCGAACAAGTGCCTCAGTGGGATACATTAATCAGGATCCTCTTTAGTTTCCCTTTTACAGGAACTAAAATGTGATGCTGGCTTGTAACAATAGGCTCAATAGGCTCAATAGGTTTCATTGTCAAAGCTCAATGCAAAGGCAGTAGCACTAATCCAGGACCGAGACACCTTAAGGCATGTCTGTCCATTCTGGTAGTTTTGTAACCAGGTAACCCACCTGCGGTGCAGTTGTAAAACACCATTTTTTCCCTTTAATGCTTTGTACATAGCAAACTGGCAATTTTGTCATGTCTAATGAGAAAATTATGAGACTTGCCTTCACTACAATAAAATGGCATGCATAATTGGATGGCATATCACGCATACATGCATGTGTATCCTTTTCCTGCTGAGAAAACTACATTTCCCAGTAGGAAACGGAGATAGTTGTATGAGGCGGAGGAAGAGGAGAAGACCTGTGGTGTGCATCAGTTTAGTTTAGTGTAGTTTGTGTATTTCCATCAAAGCCACATATGTGTTTATTAACAATATTAACTATGTTTCATTGATGCATTTTGATGTCCTTCATTTTTACGTGTTGAAGGACGTTGTCCTGCATTTAAAAAAGATCTGTTATATTATCATTTTATTAAGTAATATCCGATTATTATTGTTATGATTATTATTATTACTATTATTTTTCTGCATTACAAAATTATCCTGGCTAGCCTGATGGTGGCTCTATTACAAGCCATTTTATGCTTTGTGTCTGTAACTCAAGAACAGTTTAGTCTAGAATAAAAATTCTTCCCCTAAAATTTCCCCCTATCCTTCGCTCAAGGAAAATGTATCTCATCTAATTTCCATCATATTGGATTTCTGCCATTTTTAATTATTTGCTTCTTCTCCTACAAAGTTGATCTAATCTTCACCAAATTCACTCAGAGCATGTCTGGACTAACACGGAAAAGAGTTCTCACTTTGTTTTTTAATGTTCCGAATTCTTTGCCCGTTATGCCATAAAGGTGATGGCAAAAATGTATAAACCAGAAGTGAAGCATAATTTCAAAATGCTTTATACCAAAGTAACCAAACTTCCCAAATGTGTTTTTTGTCACATATGGTAGCACTCTATAGTGCCACCAACAGGCAAAGCATGCAATTTTGACATGGCCATATTTCAGGTCATGAGACTTGAATTGCAATGAGCAATGAACAATACAATGACTTACCTTCTTGCTAATGCCTTCCTGAGCTTGTAGGCTAAATGTTTCATCCAATGTTTCATGTAAATTCATCCAATATGCAAGGATTGGCACATTTTGCTTGCCCCCTATATTTTTTTGTTTGTTATTATTCCTCGTTATAAGGTCCCTCCTCTACCGAATCATATCCACCCTCTGCACATGCTCAGGGAATTGGCCCAAGACACACTTCCCAGTTATGTAGACTACATTCTATTGTAGTGAACATTAAATGTTTAATATAACAGAGACCTGTTCAAATGCATGCATACATATATTTAAAATGTTTAAAACATGCATTTTACACAATTACAATTACACTCATTCAAGTGCATTGAACCACTCCTTACAAATGTAAAGCTGAAATACTTTGAACTGCTGAGCTGAATGCATATTCTATTTCAGATAGCACTTTGTTGAATGATTTGCATCAGGGGAAATACAGAACATCCACAAAACAGTCTAGTAGAGCCCAATGTCTCATAAGATTTCAGTGCATGCGGTGATTTAGTATTATTATATAACTTTTTTATTACTCTACAAGACCACTTAGAAGCATTTACGTACACCGTAACATTATGTTCAGCGGTTTCTGAAACTGATTCAAATGTATATACTGAAATATGGCCTAAAAAAGGTAGTCGTGGTATCCAATTGGGAAAGTTCCGTGTCATCCTAGTTCCTAGTCATCTAGGATCTTTCCTGATTTAGAGAACTTGTTAACATGTAAATCTGGATGCCTACAATAAAATGTTAATGTAACACATGTCCATCGGTTCCATTCAGGGTGATCTGACCCTTGAGAATCTGTTCTATCAAGAGAAAGGAAATCTACATACTGTAATAGCAGCCATGATTGTCACTTGACTCAAAGGGTTGAATTTTTCCCATGTTGAATCTGTTCCATATGCAATTTTACCGCACGCTTGTTACGAATGACTCTAATGCACATTTTCTGTGCCATTTCCTTAGAAAAGATCAGTGAAAAATGGGCAATAGGGGAAATTGCACATAACAAAATAACATAACTAGCTGCTGCAGTGTGGGGAAAAAAGAACTAGAGGAGACTGTCTGGTGGTGTATTCAGTTAAAAGTGCGAGGTCGCACTCTCCTAAATTGATGTAGGAATGGATTGGTTTTACAACAGTGAGTGGCAAATGCAAATTGTTGAATAAAGGGAAAATGGGGGACACTGCTGGCACTGTCGGGATTTGATTCCAGACTGTGGGACGCATCACTGCACCCAGAGCCAGTGTTCTGGTTGGACACGGCACCTCGAAGAGCCCCTTTGCTAGAGCAAATCTGTACAATTCTCTTTATCACAAGAATGTGGATGTACTGTAGGCCATTTCTTATGGCTAGGTTCAAGCCGGAGACTTTTAAAGATAACTAGCGGCCTCACCCTCACACGGGTCCTGCTGTGCTCCTGTTGGCATACGGTGTTTTATAGCCTTTGCTCTTTGTTTGTATGAACCAGATTACAGTACCTACCCACAATGAGAAGCGCAATATTACTCCATCACTGTCCCTTCCAATAATAAAAATAATATATGTATATATTTAACACTTTGTTGCTAATCGGGCACTCCGCATTCTGGACGAAAAGAGAAGTCTGCCAAATATCCTGAAGGATAATGTAATCAAATAAAGATATATCAATATATTGTATGGGTATCCCAAGTTTCTCTGGGAATTGCTGCACTGGAAAATGGCTGCCTGGCCCTTTCATTCTTGAGGAGCCACTGGTCCAAGAAACAGAAGAACATTTCTTTGATGTTCCCATTGTTACATGTGTTTTTTGTCCAGAAATGTATAGTAAAGCATTGTCAATTATGAGATAAACCTGGACAGAGTCAACTTTTGAACAATTTGGACTATTGTGGACAACTGGAAAAGCTTTCATTTGGAGGCCTATTTAAAGGACTTGTTTGTGTTACACTGGGGAGTAGGAGATTGGTGTGTGGGGGAGTAGGTTTTGTGGTTTTGTGGTTTTGTGGTTTTGTGGTTTTGTGGTTTTGTGGTTTTGTGGTTTTGTGGAGTGTTGGAGAAGTGTTGGAGAAGTGTTTTGAAGAGAAGTGTTTGAGAAGTTTTGGATTGCTGCCTCTGTACCGACCCTGGATTGACATACATATTTAATAGGATCCCAAAAATCCGAATACCCCGCCCTTCTTTTTGTTTGTCAAGATTAATTTAATACAGGTGTACTCTGAGTTATTAGCCAAGCCCTCTGCCTACACAGCCCCCCCACATCATACATGCATTTGGCTCATTTCATCGATTCATCTATGAATACAAACACACGTTTGCAGCCCACCATTCAAGTAACTCATCCTGAATTAATTTTTTTTTTCATTAGATTTTTTCCATTTTTTTCTCCCAATTCGGTAGCCAATTGCACCCCAAGACATGCATACTCACCATGCATCAACAAGACTGTATTTACACAAGATTGCACTTCAGAAAGATTCATGAATATTTCTTTATTAGCATTTTGAGCTGTTCTCGCACATAATTTAAAAAAATTATGTGTTGACCTGTGGGTATGAAAATGACCGGGGTGTGTTAAAACACATTATATCAGAGTTTTAAAAACCGGGGCAGGAATATTTTGTTTACTGACACTTTCCTCATGTTTCTTATAGGAATGCAAGCCCCATTAAAACAGCTTTGTTCTCTGCTAAATGTGCAGCTTAGAGCGATAGCTAATATTTTACATAAAGCTGTCCTTGAGAAGAGGCATTTATCTCACTGAGCACCACAGAACGCTGCTTTATTTAAGGTATTGTTTGCAGATCTCTGGCCAAAAAAGAGGAAGCAAAGCATAAAGTTATATTATAATGTCTGCCATAATGGCATGTGGCATAGACCATGTTCAAACCATCAAACTCCAGTGGAATCAAATCTCGGCTGATTTTTCCTTGTGCAGATCACATGCAGGCTGTCTTTCCTTTCCTTACCCTCACCTCCCTATTACAAACAGCTTTTCTCATGCACAGAATGGCCAGTGACACAGCAGTGATAATCACATCTCAACAAGGGACACAGTTGCAATCTGCAAAAACGGACCAGGAATTTGGGTAGGCCGTGGTAAAGCTGGTGGGCTCTCACCATATCAGCCAAAACACATCCAGCCTGGCTTACCTGAGCTGGGTAGCCAGGCTCCCGAAGGCTGTGTGTGCTTGAGTCATAGCTGGGAGCGTGACTATGATGGCATGAGGGAAGCTGGGGCTTTTTATGCTTTTAAACTTCCCTCCTCCCCTGGGGAGAAACGTACTGCCCTCCGCAGAGTAGGAGCAGTCTGGGAATGGCGCTGGCTGTGTCCAGGGCATGGCACGGAATACCCAATGCACAGGAAGAGTGGAGTGGTGTGGAGTCTGTGCACATTCCAGGATCTGAGCTGTGAAAAAAGTGAGGATTCTGGCAGCCAGCTGCACAGACACGTGCTCAATGTGCACATTCAGTTTCATGTGATCGGCGACTTTTCCAGTATCTTCTACGTGAGCCACACTTACAGATCTGTTTATGTGCATGGTGGATTTTTTATATTTATATCTGTGGTCTTTATTAGGCCATTGCGGATCTAAAAATATCACAAACAGAATAAAGGGATGATATTACTGGAAAAAGGATATTGTTGAAATAGAGGTGGCTTTTTGGGGTGCAGCAAAAAAAAAAAAAAAAAAATTTGTTTTCAGTGCAGTCAAGTGCCCCATGGTCCAGAATCAAACTCTGATCATGTTGCCAAGTGAGCCACACAGAACCACATTGAGTGTTATGGCCAGCAGCCTCACGAGGTGGCACGTAAGTAGCTGGAGCATCACTCAGGAAGGAAGTGGTTCAGTTGGCAGGCTACTCCACACCTCACTGCGCAAGAGCGGCTCTGGTCAATCTCCTGGTCGAAATAATATAATCTCCGCCATTTGCAGTCTGCTGGAAGCCCGTATATGTGGCCCCAGTGGGATTGAATTTAGCAGCGCAAACTCTTCCGACTCAAAGACCGCACGGCTCAGCTGGTGGACTGCAGGTTTGAGGTGGCTGGCTACAAACATTTCAAAGAATACAGGAGTACCCTCCTGAATTAAAAGAGTTTCAGCAATGGGATGGGCCTACAAATGCCTACTGGGCATTACAAAATAGGAGAAAAAGTACGTAAAGGTCAAGTATAGAACCAGGGCTGCAGTACTTAACAATAATAAGATTAAACAACCAGCACCTACTGCATTTTGAGGAACAGTCTTATAAAACCTTCATGTTAAGATCAAGGTGTCAGTAATACTGCTTTTCTTTCTGTTTATGAAATGTGCTTTTGTATAGGTGTGTGTGTGTGTGTGTGTGTGTGTAAGTGTATGTGTGTGTGTGTGTGTGTGTGTGTGTGTAAGTGTGTGTGTGTGTGTGTGTGTGTGTGTGTGTGTGTGTGTATGTGTGTGTGTGTGTGTGTGTGTGTGTGTGTGTGTGTGAGTGTGTGTGTGTGTGTGTGTGTGTATGTGTGTGTGTGTGTGTGTGTGTGTGTGTGTGTGTGTGTGTGTGTGTGTGAGTGTGTGTGTGTGTGTGTGTGTGTGTGTGTGTGAGTATGTGTGTGTGTGTGTGTGTGTGTGTGTGTGTGTGTGTGTGTATATATATATACATGTATGTATAGCATGCACATGTGCTTAAAGCAAAACTAATAGACTACAATGTCCCCACAGTGGCCAGCGTAAGTGGGGGTGTCTGAACAGAGCACATCAGGAGGCGAGAGCACACTCTCAGCTCCTAGTCAGTATTACTCTTACTAGCATGCAGAGTCAGCCATGAGTCTGAATGTCACCGGCAGCAACAACAATCCCATCAGCGCTCCAAAAGGAGAGATCCAGTGTGAGCTCAGCTGGAGGACTGAAAGCAGCAGCAGCAGCAGACAATGTTTCGGTGGAGAGCACGCACTTGTCTGCCCTTCCCTGGACTGTTAGAGGAGGTGGCAGCAACAAGACCGGGTAAAACATTTGTTTAAAAAAAACAAATGCGATAACATTTTGATTCACTTGTTTCGATTCGATACCCATTTCTCATTTTCATTTCAATATTTTCATTATTATATTTTAAAGATGGGAGGGTTGCCAGCAAGATTTTTACTGGACAAAACATCTTAGTTTGATCTGAAACTCAACAGGGAATGTGATAAATATGACATTTGCCTCACATGGGCAGCAATGTGCTACGAGTGCACACAGGGGGAAATCTCAACTGCCACAAATCTGCAACAGTCGCCTGGCAGCCATTATGCACCAGAATGCTCGCCACGTTCCAGCGGAGGCAGTTTGCCAATCTTTATTGCATTGAAACATTGGTCAGATTTTGCAGTCAGGGTAATTCGAAAAGGGCAAGAAGTATGCTGTGTGCCTGATCGATTTCTCTGCACTGAATTTCTCTTGTTTGTGAAGCGTTCTACATTCATCTGTGTTGTGCTTTCGCTACTTGTTGTGATTATTGGCTTATTAATTTGGTATTTAAACTCAATTGTTTAAGAAGGTTAGTGGTCTGCTTTTAAGGTTATGCATTTTGTTGAAGTAAGGGGACAAAAAAAGTTTCCACTTTTCCCTCTCTCTAGCAACAGCAGCTAACCAGCAAATTAGTTACTACATTGAGCTGATTTTTTTTTTTTTGGGGGTTGGGCCTCTCAGGATCAAATCTAAGAGCAGGAAAGTATTAGTTAGGTAACTAGCTTGCCTTTAACTGTCCTAAAGTGAATGTTAATGTGTAATATAACCTGATTCCATTAGCTGATGCTACAAACAACCGGCACCGAGCTATACGTACATATGCAAGTTAATTATACGGAGGTGTTTTTCATCATTCCTGGTTTCTGTGTCTGACTATTCGGAGCCACCTCAGTATGGTTTGCAAAATTGACATGGTGTTTGTCTCGGCAGTAATTTAATCAGGCTCAAGGAGAGTTGATATAGTTAGGGGATAAAATGAGGCCAGTGCAGTGCGAGTGTTGCAGAACGATTGCGCTTCTGGAGGGAGACTTCCCGGTGGCATTCATCTGCGACCACTGACGGCTTGTATTGATCCCAAAGCCAAAATAGCTGGACTCAGCTACCCTGCAAAATTTGTAGAGGTCCAGGAACTGATTAGTATGCCCTATAGAGATTTTTGTTGGGGAGGGGGGAGTCTCCAGAGCAGTCAGGGAGAGAGAGATGGGTGGCGGGAGGGTGTAAGTGCAGAAAAGGGTGTACACACAATGCAGGGGTTTGTGCATCTCCGGAGTTTGTGGTGTCCAACCGATTCCAGCACTTGCAGGAAGAGGATCTCGCCCAGTGCCCAGTTGTTAGAGGTGTAGACAGTATAGCATGTTCATTTGAAAAGGAGTCTCAGGTGGCATGTTGCCTGCCTGGTGCCCAGGTTAGAGACCTCCAGGAACATGTGAACAAGCTCCTGGCCAGAGTGGGGGTGGATCCAGTAGTCATGGTCCATGTTGGAGCCAATGACATAGGGAAGAGTGTGTTTGAGGTTCTGTTGGACAAATTTGTAGAATTAGAAAAAATCAGGAGCAGAACTCCCACAGTGGTCTTCTCATGAATTCTGCCTATTAATACCATGTGCTAGTTAAGGGAAGCAAAAGTTTATATGGAGATTTAACACGTGGCTATGTAGCGGATGGGCTCACGTGAGCGCCCGCTGCAGAGTGACGTGGATAACGTGGAGTACGAGAGCTTAATCGCTCTCTTGTCACGTCGAGATCCCTCGGTTCGAAACTCACTGCGTGCAGAACCAAGACCGTCACAGCTACAAACCTGGTGTACGAGAAGTAGTACAGAATGCCCAGATGGAAGATATCATGGCAAAGTATAATTACACCAGTGAGGTTGTCATGAATAAAGACCTTTTAGAGCGTAGTATTAATAGAGGTGGTTTGGTGCAGTCGGGGTTCGGAGGGGGTAAGACGACATGTACTAGTAATACGTTGAAGTTCCTTTGTTTAAATGCTAGAAGCATAAAAAAAAGCTTCCTTTTTTTACCTGGAGGCTGTAATGTTTAATGGGGGTTATGACATTGTTGGGATTACAGTGACATGACTTGGTGTAGTGGATGGGGATGAATATAATATAGTGGGGTACAAACTGATTAAGAAGGATAGACTAAATAAAAGAGGTGGGGCAGTGGCCCTTTATCTGATCGAAAATTTCAATTTGCAGGACATTTCAGCAATGAACCCTTTCATTCCTTGTTAGAACATCTGGAGTAGACTGCTGAGAGAATATTATTATTAAGTGGCTTAATATAGCAGGATGTTATAAGCCACTAGCTTTTGATAAGAACATACAGTAGATACTATTGTCTATGGCATCTTGGCATGGTTACTGAAATCACGGTCCTCATGGGCCGAGCACTGCTCTTTTTTTCTACACTCTCTTTATATGGGAGTCAGGTGTAAAGACACTCTGGATAATCATTTGCACTAATTGTGCATTTAACTACCTGAAAGACAGGAAAACCAGGACCGAATTTGGATTTGTGGGCCAGATTTGAGTAACCCTAGTCTATGGAAAAATAAAACAAGCTTATCAAGAAGGAGATACATTAATAATGGGTAACTTTAATTACACTTTTATTCATTGGGAAGTAGTGTCAGGACAGAGTAAATGTGAAGAGGATTTTTTATAAGTGGTTAATGACTGTTAACAGCCAAACAGACACGCCCCTCAGTAATTTTGGGGAGTAATAAATGGAAATTCTTATTCCATGCGGATTGGCCATTAAAATCACTGGTGCTATGATAATAAATACGTTACCGACGTTGTCGGGCATTTACATTACATTTTTTACATTTTAAGCATTTAGCAGACGCTCTTATCCAGAGCGACTTACAAGATGTGCATTAATACAAGGTGAAAACAATCAAAGTTAGCGTACAAGATCAGTGCAGTAAAACGGCAAAAGACATCATTGCAGGCATCTGCGTATCATACCTGTAACATTGGGAAAGAAAAGGTTAGTGGGTGTTTTTTTTTTTTTTTTTTTTTTTTTTTTTTGGAAGAAGTAAACAGTGGTGACAACAGATTGACTAGATGGACAGTGTTCAGTGGTAGTGGAGTCTGAAGAGGTGGGTTTTGAGTCTCTTGCGGAAGATTGGAAGTGATTCCGCAGTCCTGACCGGTGCGGGAGGTCGTTCCACCAGCGAGGACCAGGACAGAGAAGAGGCGAGACCGCGAGGAGCGGCTGCCAGGCGCCCGGAGGGATGGGGCAGTCAGTCTGCCGGCGGAGCGGAGGGGTCTGGACGGGGTGTAGGGCGTGATGAGTGACTGGAGGTATGGGGGAGCAGTACCTCTGGCCGCTTGAAAAGCAAGCACCAGTGACTTGAACTACTAATACTAATCCCGTCCGGACAGGGCTTTAGATATTAGTTATTATTATTCCTGAAAAATAATAGTATGACATGGGACATTGCTTTTTCAGGGGGGAAGTCATGTCTAACAGACATCCTGGACATATTTGAGAAAGCTATGAAGTGTTTTGACTTAAACCAGGCTTATGATATTATTATTTGGACTTTCAAAAAGCATTTCACAAGGTACCACATGAAAGGCTCATTGTCCAAATGAATTCAGGAGGAATAATAGAAGATATTTTAGTATGGAGTCATAATTGGCTGCAAGTTAGAATACAAGTGTAATGGTAGGAGGGGTCATATCTGATGTAGGTGCTGATGTAGGCAGCAGAGTCCTTCAGGGGAGGGTTTGAGACCTCTGCTTTTCCTTATTTACATAAATGATCTAGATAGGGATCTAAATGATACAAAACTTGGAGGTTTTGCAAACAATTTGGAATCTACAAACACTCGAAACGGTCATGTTTTGTTGTTTTTGTTTTTATAATGCTAAGAACACTGCCGCTGATACATTTATTTATTTAATTTATTTATTTATTAGTTTATTATTTCGAGGACATTCCAGATACATGAACCATATAAAATGCATTTTGTTAATTTTGCTTTTTGTTTTTATAATAAAAAGTAAAATCATTGATTAAAATAATGCATTTCGAACCCTAAGGGCACGTGGCCAAGACAAGGCACACCAACATCACACTTGACAAATAAATTCATTGCACTTACAAACAGTAATACATTAAACAAAACTTTATGTCGCCAACAATCGTATTATATTTATAGAAGCTCTTGAACAAGTACAAATAAGGGCAGCAAAACTAGTAGCTGGTATGAAAGGAAAAGGGTTACAAGGAGAGACTTAAGACACTTAATCTATTCCAAGCAAAAAGAGACTGTGTGGGGATGCAATTGGTGTTTTTAAATTCATAAAAGGGATTAACAAATTGAAATACCAAAGATGTTATGGGTTGAGTTCAGTTAGCAGACTATTGTTTACACAGGGAGTTGGCAATGTGTGGAAATGCTTGCCAGGTCATGTAGTGGAGGCAGAAACACTTGGGGTATTGAAGTCAAGTTTGAATGCAGTACTGGATATTCTCTAGTCTGTAGGTAGAGGACGAGCCTAGATGGGCTGAACGGTCTGTTATTGTCATGTATTCTTCATAGTACATTCACAAGCATGGTATCACCACCTTATAAAGTTTAAAATTTGATTGAGTGACTGACTGTAAACACAGAGGAAACTAGACCTGACAGATTGTGATTTGTGTCTGTGTATTGGCTTGTGGTGATGCAATGCAGAACCTGATAAATGCAGGAAATAAGCATGGTCTACTGTAAATGAACAAAGAGATTCTACAGGTTCTACAGTTTGAGTCAATTCCTCCATTGCTCCACATTCAATAGGAGCAAGCAGCACTCACTGCGCCAACAACACTGGGTCTTTAAAAGTATATCACCATAAATAAGATGTACACAATTTGAATTGTTAAGTGGTATATTTTTTCAAATATGTTTACATAACTGTAAATCAAATGTATTGTCCTAAAGCCTTCATAAAGCATGACATAATATCTGAATACATAATTTCTTAGCAAATGCAATGCTTTTTGCATTCAATCTCAAGAAATGTAAAAGTCTAACAAATAACAAATCAATATCTAGGTATGTTGCTGTGAATGTTTTGAAACTAGACTCTGGTGAATCATCAGAGAAAATGAATAAGAAAATATGACACTCCCACACCGCCCTCTTAAATAAAACCAGAATAACCTTACCAAAATAACACACTGCTGATCAATTCATATACATATTGCAGGCTGAGGTTTTGGCTGGGTTTCCTTTTGTAGGAGGGAGGTTTAGAGAAATGTAGGCTGGGATTCACTCAACATTCCTACTAAACTTTCACTCAATTAAATTCAAGTATTGGTTTTTATTTCTTCCTCACAGAGTTTTGGCAACTTAAGCAATATACCAATTTGATTAGAAAAATGTGTTTGCAATGACAAAAAATGACACTTGCATTTATTAACAAGTTGCAGTGTTTAGAGTTTGAAGAGGTTCATAGTTTTTTTGTAGGATGCAGTTTTGATAATGTTGTTTTGTAACAGGGTTTGAATAGATTTCCTAAAGTCGACACTGTAAGCTGGGGGTAGAGCTACATTTAAGCTGCCTTGAAAGAGGCATTAGGTAGTGTGTAGTAAATGACAAAGCTAAAATGTCAAGCCAAATTCTTTAAACAGTCTATTGTTTCTACTGAGAATATTGCAGATATTTTAGTGTCATTAGTGTGTAGTATAGTGCATTTTTATTGCATGCAAGAAGAGCACCTCACACTAATCCTGTTTGGGTACTCAAATTCTAGACATGACTGCCAATGTCACATCTGAGTCTCAGAGGAACATCCACAGTGGCGTATCTAGCCAGATTACCATGGAGACTAAAAGTAATGCGGATTGATCTTGTAATTGTGATTTTTCTTTCAAACCAAAGATAGTATATACAAAGTATTTGGAGAATTTTTCACATTTTATTTTCTTACTTCATGGATTCAAAATGGATTTAAGTGGGATTTCTTGCCACTGATCAACAAAAAATACTATTTATCACAAAGAAACACAAAAAAAGCTTTATCTTAATTACAAACATAAAACAGACAATAATTGATTCCATAAGTATTCACCCCTTGTGCTAAGACGCACCTAAATAAATTCTGGTGTATCCAGAGGTCACAAGGTCCAGATGTCCACCTGTGTACATTGAAGGTGTTTCAAATTAAATACACCTGTCAGTGAGAGGTCCCACAGTTGGTTAGTGCATTTCCAGACAAGAGCTTTATAATGAAGATCAAAGAATATTGAAAGCAAATCAGAGAAAAGTTTATTCAAAAGCACCAATCATGGGAAGGATAGAAGTAGACTTTGAAGACTTTGAATATCCCCCAGAGCACTGGTAAGTCCATCATAAATAAATTGTGAGAATATGGCACACCTGTGAATTTGCCTTGAACAGGCCGTCCTCCAAAACTCAGCATTCGTGCGGGAAGGGCACTTGTTACGGAGGCCAACAAGAGGTCGATGACAACTCTGACAGAGATACAGTCTTTCATGTCAGAGATGGGAGAAACGGTCTATAGGACAACTAAAGCCTGAGTGCTTCACAAATATGTCCCTTGAGAGGGCAAAAAGAGAAGTCACATGAAATCACCTAGAATTTGCCAGAAGGCATGTGGGAGACTCTCAAAAACAGAAAAAGTGGAGAAAGATCCTATGTTCTGATGAGACCAAAATGTTACTGTCACACGCCACGTGACAATCCCTGTACGGAACAGAGCAGTCTGGAAACAGGGGTGGAGTTTTCGGTCTACGGACCGGATTCTTTATTATTTATTTTTCAACGTTCTCTGATCCCGACACGGGCAGAGAACCAGACCGGGAGTTTTCAAACAAAATAAACAAAATAAACACAACAACTATTAAACCATAACCGGAAACTTTCCAGTTCCCGTTTTACTTTTACTTCACTTCGCTTTCTTTCTTTCTTTCTTTCTTTCTCCTCGGTCTCCCACGCCTTTTCTTTCTTGTTCCAGCCACCTACTGAAGAAAGCAGAGCAGTTTTCAAGCACACCGATGTGATTAGAAACACCAGACCGGTGCGTGCGTTGGCTGCTCTGCCAGTAGGCGTGGCCGCTAATCGCCCTGATCCGCTGCTGAGACCGACGCCTTCCACAGTTACCTTTTCAGCCTCAACATTAGGCGCTATGTTTAGCGTAAGCCAAACACTGCACATCATGCCAAGAACACTATCCCTACTGAGAAACATGGTGGTGGGAGCTTAATGCTATGGGTATACTTCTCTGCTTCAGGGACTGGAAAACATAGAGGAGCAAATGGATGGAGCAAGATATAGACAAATCTTGGAGGAAATCCTGCTGCTGTCTACAAGAAATCTGGGACTTGGGAGAAGATTTATATTCCAGCAGGACAATGACCCAAAGCATACAACATAAGCCACATTGGAGTGGTTTAAAAACAAAAAGACAATGTCCTGGAGTGGCCCAGTCAAAGGCCAGACCTCAATCCCATTTAAAATCTGTGGAAAGATTTGGAAATTGCTGTTCACCAACAGTCCCCATCCAACCTAGTGGGGCATCAATAATCCATCACAATTTTTGACGGTAGGTATGAGGTGCCTTCCTTGTATGCATCCCTCTTTTGATGCTGATGGTGTACATGGCCAAAAGTTCAATATTGGTCTCATCTGACCATAGCACCCGGTTCCAGTCATAGTTCCAAAGACGTTTAGCAAACCTCAGATGCTTCAAGATGCTTCCCTTCAAAATAGCCTGTTGGTATGAAGGTGGCATCTTATGGTTGATTTTGAAACTTTGTGACCCCAAAATGCAACTAAAGTCTGCAATTCTTGAACTGTGGTTTTTATTTCCCTCCCTCACCATCTTCTCCAATGTGTGTGGGGATAACTGGGGATAACATGGACTTGCATCCTCTTCCTGGCAAGTTTGCAACTGTTTCAGATATTTTAACCTTTTTAACTATGGGTTGGTGGTATGTTTAACCATTTATGTTATTTTTGGTACCCATTGCCTGACTTGTGTAGGTCAACAACAATCTGTCTCTTTTGATTTGACAGTTCTTTGGCTTTCCCCATGGTGAAAGAATGACAAAGGCATTTTACACACATGCTACCTCTTTTTTATACCCTAGTGAAACAGAGAGTGATGGAAGGCCACAACACAGTTCCTTTTATTGCATATTTCACATTGTTTGGTTTTATGTAAAATAATATTTTGGTGTGCCAATCATTTTGACACCTACATCAAATAAGTATTTTCAATAAAAAGAAAAGAAAAATGAAAATAATTGTTTTCCCATATAATTATGGGCATAAAATATAGTTAATTATCTGAGTTGTTTATATTATATTGCCTTTTCCTTTTACCCATTTCCATAATGGGTGCCAATAATTCTGGACCTGACTGTACATTAATCACACGCATAGTAGGGCTTGAACAGCAGGAAGCCCAACACTGGCTTGTTGTACTGATGCAGCCCAGACCCCCAGTGATTATCTCCACAAAGCAATATTTTATTAAAAAACACAGCATATCTCAAAGCCTGCAGTGCAGTTATTTTTTTAATTATCCCCCTCTACCTGTTCTAGGGGAAATTCAGATCTGCCTCCAGGGTGTTGTTAACTTCTGTTTTCACATACACAACAATGGAATCAATTATTTAAAACCAATGTGTAAATTGAATGGTGGAAAAAGGCCACTCTACACAGCAATTATATATCCACGTGAAACCGTCGTTTTTTTTTTTTTTTAAATAAAACCAGCATTGCCTCATCCTATAAATGCGAAAGCTTTGATATCGATGAAGTCATGCTTGTTCCTGAGTAGTGGCTCTTCTCCCCTCTTCTGCAAGTTTCTTAAATAGCTCTGTGCAGAACAAATTATTTGTCTTAGACAAAAAAAGGAAAGTGCATATTTAATTTCTGCCTAAAGCTATACTGTGTCATCTTTTATTCAGATTGCCATAAAGAATTTCAAATGAAGAAGTTAGGAATAGGCCACCAGCAGAGAGAGGGGATTTTAAATGAATTAAGGAAGCTGATGAATATTAAGTGCGTGTTCAGTGTTGCTGGGGTATACGGCCCTTTGTACTGTGTGTGTGTTGCATTATTAGTCTTCTATATGTCACATCATAAACATGAAGATATCCAGATTGAAATGGATTTTTCATCATTTTATTTGAAATGATGTATGATTTGTCTCTCTTCTTCTGTCTGAAGATCACTTCACTTTAATGGTGGTCTCGTGAGGAAACTCGCAGCAAAAGTAAGCTCACAAAAAAGTCTCTATATAGTCTGTTGAAAGTCTGCCCAGCTTGGTAAATTATTTATACCTGAAATGTGAACAATCTCAGACCTGGCTTGGTTAGCATGGGCAATGGTAGTGCATTTATAAATTCCTCTCTGTGGAAACTCTGCCTCATCTCAAGATGTAAGAATGTTACTTGATGTTAAAACCTTAAGAAGAAACGACTGTACACTGCTGTGCATTTTTACATTTTTCTCCTTTGATGAACAAGGAAACTAAATGTCAAATATAAATACACCACATATACTAAATTATATCAAAATATTCTGTAGATGCACTGTTTTGGAATTTTGACCTGAAAGTAACTCACTCAATACTGTCACAGTGCATGAAGCCCTCCTAGGATGTCACACAAGTTACACAGAGCAAGTTGTTACAATAACATACAGGGATGTGATTTTTTTCCTGGTTAATCAGGAAATGTTTATTTTCAGACCATAGATATCTTGTGGACATGTGTATGTCATAAGCATACACATTAAGAAATGTTGCACTCTTTGACAGCTGATAGCAGGAGAGAATGTTCAGCAAATAAAGCCAAATAGCCAGAGATATTTAGCACCAGAAAATCTGCATTTCCTGAATAATCAGGAAAAATCACATCCCTGAACATAACAGATGTCTCCCTGAGACACATTGGGGCAATTGCAATGAAGTCATCATCACTTTTTTAGTGTGACTCAGCACGAAATCATCCGCTCCTAGTTTTCATTTGCGTTCTAGCCTTAAACCAAATTGCAACCAACATATGACTTGTTTCGGTCACGTGAAAAACCTGTATTAATACGCAGTTGGAGATGATCTTTTAGTCCCAATCGACCCCTTTCAAAATGTACAAACGGTGCATATGCACGTGTAGCCAGAATCCATGAAGCCACATCTAAATTAATATTAATATTAATTAATATTAATATGGATAGAGAAATTATTATCATAATTCAAATGATATCACATCGCCCTGTAGCACCTGTATTTATTGAAAATCACTCTTTGGAGTACGTGAGATATTACTCTGCACACATGAATACGTTCAAGAAAGCCCTCAAAACCCACCTTTTCACTATTGCTTTTGACACCTGACCTTCTACCCCTCCCCTCTCCCCCTTCCTTCCCTCTCGCTTCACAGCTCACATTTTATATTTCCCTTCTTTTACTCATTTACTTTTATGTTTTTATATACATATCTAATCAAACTTTTGATCCTGTGTTTGTAAAGCGTCTTTGAGTATTTAGAAAGGCGCTATAGAAATATTATGCATTATTATTATTATTATTACATCAACATATTAGAGTTTGGCATATACAGTATTCACACCTTTTCAGAAATCACTCAAGTTTAACCTGCCTTAATCACATAGCACACTATCAGCTGGCTCGTTACCAGCCATAACAGACATCAGTTTGATAAGGTCAGACAGCAAGTCAGTCTGCTTTAAAGTGAGCTGTTTTTTAATTAAATGTTTTTGCCCCTTTAAATTATTTGATATATTGTGTGACTCTAGAGAAAATAAAAATATTTCACTGCATTGATTCTGGTTGAAACATTAAAAATATATATTTCAAATATTCAAGGGGGGTGAATACTTTCTGAAGACACAATATGCACAGTGATGTACAGTAATGTCAGGCAAACAAAATATTTCAGTAGTTTTTTAGTAGTAGTAGTAGTAGTAGTAGCAGTAGTAGAACATTATTTAAACTTAGTGTATCAGAATAAAGAGATGCAGGTGGAAATGAGTTTAATTAGGTCAATTGCAAGGTCTATCAAGAAGTGTTTTTTCAAACAGTTGCCAATATGTGGAAGAGCCAGGTCATGCAGCAGAAGCACAATCCCGTGGGATGTTCAAGACAATGTGCTGGATATTATAGACAGGGCAAAAAATATACTTATAGACAAATGGTCTGTTCTTGTCATTAGATTTTCTCATGTGCTTATTGTGTCATTTTGATTGTGTCATCTCAGAAGAGATTAGCACCTCCAGGGGACAGCAGATGTGTCATTAACGCTGTCTACTGTGATGTAACATTTTTAGCATTTGCTTTCATTTCATCATATTTCCTTATTTTTCATGGTTATATCTGTATACTATGCATTATACAGTATATATATATATATATATATATATATTGTGGTGTCCCCAGGGGTTGGGCGACACTCACGGACCTTGCAGAGGGCATAGGCAAGTTAAAGAACACAGAGGAGGCAGTATTCAAAACAAAATGATAATTTATTAAACTAATAATCTTATTGACAAACACTACACAAAACAAAGGGTGGGGTATTCGGGGGAATACAAACACAAAGTCCGCAATCTTTATCTTGTTGTCAGTGTCCAAAATCCAGCTCCGTTATCCAGTCCGTAGTCAATCCAAAGGGGGGTCCGCAAAACAATCCAATTTCATACACAAAAAATACTCCAAAAACACTTTTCCACTCTCTCTCTAAATCCCGGCTAGTCAAACGATGTCACGGTTTCTCACTCTCCTTCAACACACTCACAAACTCCTTTCCAAACACATTCCTACTCCTTTTCAAAGTGTGATGGGATTCAGCCCTTTAAATAGGCCTTGAAATGGCTGTTCGTTAGTCCCATTGCCTTTACTCCGTTCAGGTGTTACTGTGGCCTGCTGGGAGATGTAGTGTTTTTGGCTCCCATTTGTTGAAGGACCCGGCAGCCATTTCCTTGTGCAGCCCCTTGGGCTGCCACAATATATATATATATATATATATATATTTTTTTTTTTAATATATTGGTAAATTTGTTTATTGATTTATCTGATTGCAAACTGCAGAGCTGGCAGTGAGGAAAATGATGGGAAAGTTGTCACAAGGCTAATACTTTATGATTCAAATGTAAAGTAGTCGATTGCAGTGCTCATCGCACCACAGTCAGGACTCTGTTCCGGTGGTCTCACACTCGCAGAGAGTTGTATCGCCATCTCTTCTTGACAAGCCTTCCCTTCCAAATCCCAGGTGTTTGTTGTAGCGCACCGCAAGCCCAGAGACATGGCATTGAAATATCAAATTAGAGAAAAGTAACCTGGAACATGAATACATCATCGGACATCAATATCAAGAAAACACTGGAGAGGTTTGGAAAGGTGGAGAAACAATTACTGGCTGCAATACAAGTAAACACAGTGAGACTATAGATCGGGTATTATAAAATGTCAGGTTTTTTTGGGTAGATTTAATAGATTGCATTTTAGTTCATAGCGCAAAAAAAAAAAACCCTAAATGCTTGGAAATACACAGGCCCAGCTCTCTGATTTGCATGTTATTTCGTTTTTTTCTAATGAACCAGGCCAACACAAATAAACAAGGCCACTATTCCATACTTATGTAGTTGGAGTATGTCTTAACTCCATGGCTATGGCCTGTCTGGACTTATCAACACTGTTATTTTTGACCTTTTAAACTTTTTATTCCCCTTTGTTTTAATAAGGGAGCTCACACTAGCTTGGGTAAATGCAGCCAGCCCCTGTAGCTGCTCAGCTCTACTGCATACTGGTACCATTCATTTGAAGTAGTATTAATATTTAATCTTTTTTCTTGCAAAACAATTTTTTTTAACTGCTAAGCACTGGACCTTGTCATCATCAACACTGATAATAAAATCACATGCAAATCAAATTATTGCCATAATTTCATCACTGAGTGTCCTACAAAATACCCAGGACAATTATAAACTGTACCTAAAAACACCTTGAGATTTTACTGCTTTGTACTGAAGCCAAAATGGGCACACCTCATTATCTCTCGGATTACAGCCGTTTTCAGAAACAGCCTCACCTTGTTGTCTTGGGTCCTTTAGGACTCGAATTAAGGATCTCTTTTTAAAGAAACGAATGAAGTCAGATTCCCAACAAACTAGTGTCCTACTCTGACGTCCCTCGAAGGATTGAGGCTCTGCTTGCAAAGGCGGTCCAACTAACTTTCTCCCCTCGTTCAAAGAAAATATGTGTTGCAGAGTGAATAAGAGAAGGATTCGGGACACAGCCAAATAAACAAAGGCTGCGCAAACATTCTCAAGCATGCAGACAGTGTCTCAATGCATAGCTTCGGTGTAAGACATTCTATAATGGCACGTCTGGGTATTAGAATGAAAAAAGAAGAAGTGCTTCGCAATGCAGTTTTATTGTACTTTTACCTGCTGTAGATAAATCTGCTCCATCCCATTCTGAACTGGATTGAAATAGTGCTCGGACTACCACTGTGTTTAAATTGAGTTGACTTTGAAGAATGGAAGTTGTGTCTAGACTGGCATTTATTACCATGACAAACAACAATTGATGGTATGGAGCACATTCATTTGTAGCCCTCGTGTATTCTGTGCTCAATTTAAAGATCATACCTGACCTTTCCCTGAGATCATTTTTTAATGATCCCTGAATTTTACAGTCACATTCAGGGTCGGCTGCTCATCTGTAATGTGTCAGCTAAGTGTATCCAATGGAGCTTCATTCAGGCGATTGCTTTTTGAACAAAGAATATAATTTTTCAATAGAAATTGAATTTTAATGCCAATGAAAGCAACCTGGCTGGCTGAAGTCTAAGGAGTCTATTGATTTCATTACAGCCATATGCACCCAGTATACCGCCTCTGCGTATTATAGAAACATTTTGCCATTCTCAAATCGTATATGTACTGTACGCAGGGCCGGCTCAAGGCACAGGCCATACAGGCAGCTGCCTGGGGTGCCATGTCGGCTAGGGGTGCCAGGTCGCCCTCACAAAAAATATTTTTTCTTAAAGAAATCGCTGGTGGCTGATAGAGAGATAGACTTTGTAATGATTGTGTTAAAAGTGAGTTTTCTTACCATTTTCTCTTATCCTCCCTGTTTAAATGAGACTTTGGTAAGTGATTTGTTTGAGAAGTGCCTAGGGCCTAGGGTGCCAAAATGTGTAGAACCGGCCCAGACTGTACGTGATGCATTTCTGTAGTTTTTCCTTTAAGGAGTACATACAATTTTGACTTTTAGAACTGGTTATTTAGCCCACTATAACAGGTGTGACCAGAAAGCTAAGAAGAGTGTTTTGTGTAAAATAGGTACACCACCACCCATTACTGTGTACATTGCCTCATAGTGGAGTTTGTAATACATTTACATTACATTTTACATTTTAAGCATTTAGCAAACGCTCTTATCCAGAGCGACTTACAAGATGTTCATTAATACATGGTAAGATCAATCATTGTTCGCGCATGAGACCAGTGCAGTAATACAGCGATAGGCATGTTAGTAATATTCCTAATATATAGTAATATTCCTTTAAATGGGGTTGTCCATATTTGAATAGCTAATCAGCAGAATAACATTTACATACTTTGAAAATGTATTCATGACACTTTGTTCACAACCAGCAGGATCCGATGGGCTATACTATGAATATCTCATTGCTCTATAAAGGAATATTCATTGCATGACAAATCGGAGAAATGTGTGAAATAGGGATTCTTGCATGAATAGCAAAATGTTTATATAATTGGTGTGATACCGAGTTTTATTGTGAAGCAATCTGTAAGTTTAAAAAGAGTAAGTTTCATTGTTTGCAAGGTCAAGTAAACAATTACAACATGTTGAATCCCTGAAACATTCACTGTTTGTCTATTCTTGCCTGGCGTGTATCTGAATATGCAATATGCCATTCAAGCATAATAATACGATTTTTACAATACCTCTGAATGGCTTAATATATTATTGAGCTGAATTTGTAACATGAATACACCTACTGCAACCTTGCTTAAACAGAATTTTCCTATTTTTCAGAAGGAAAACATTAATTTTGAATCGCTAATATAATATGAATCCATCATGTCATCCAATGTTCGGGACTCGTGAATCATTGTAATTTCATTACATTTTCAATTAAAAATGTGATTTCACTGTGAACCATCCCTGAGCTTATATTGTGATGATTTGAAAATGCAACTGGGGCGATTACATATATCGTTTTCTAAGCAGTTCATCTTCTTAGCATCAAACCCACATTTAACACACACAGATTTCCCTGAGACTAAATTATTAATATGCATTGAGACAAATTAGGCTCATAAAACACAGAGTGTGGAAAAGAAACCTGCACCAATAATATCTGAGAATAATGGCTTTAGTAAAAGCATCCATCAGCACAAACGGATAGCAGTGTGATACCACGTGTTCAATCTAAAAAAATAAATACAAATAATGCAAAGGGTTAATCTCACAAAGTTTCTGTTTATTAAACAATATATACAAGTCTTTCAGACATTTTTTACCTGTACAAATATAGTTTTTTAGTGATTATAGAGTACAATGTACAGGGCTCAATGTACGTTTCACTCTAAAATGTGTCCCAAACAAATCTCTCGACTGGATTTAATATTGATAAAAGGTTATAAAAATAAAACAATCAATTCACCAAATTTTGACTTCAGGGTATTCTTTTCAACATGCCCTTCACCAAACCCATTAGGATAGTATCAAAAAGGTTTACTACAACAACGTAAAGCTGCAAGAGCTCTATCAATTCTATATATTTAAGCATTTGGATGAACCTCACATGCTGATATAATTATGGAGTTCATTTTGTTGCTTTTGGACTCATAGGAACTCTTACATTTGATTAACACATCATTTAGCATTAGCATTAGCATTTTACTGTCACACTGGGGTTATCTGTGGTTTCTGCAGTTATAAAGGTTTTCTTTGGCCTTGGTTACATTTATCCCATGGAAATGTTGAAGCTCAATTGAAGTCCTTGCCAACACCAAATTGACAGTTTTTCTTGTTAATGTCAATCCAGTAACTACCATATTCATTGTATATGGTACATTTCATTGAAAGCTTTGCAAAAACCAATTTGGGCATAATGATATCTCATTGGATAAAGGCAGTGGACCTATATGGATGAGTAGCGAACAGCGATTACTCGTCAAATGATGTCAGGCAAATTTTTATTTTGGTTTCTCTGAGGCTCTTTAGCTTTTTGGCGTCTGCCGTGAAATGCGTTCCTCTGACTTCCTGCCCCTCCCCTTGTATGTTTAGGGATTGTTTCACATGTTTTGACTGCTCCCTTTTCCTCCCATGACTTCAACTCTATACACCGCTCCCTTATTATCTTCTTAATCCTCACACCACTCTCGAGGAGTTGTGAAATCTGATATGAGGTAGGACATTTTAATTAAAAGCATAATTAAAGATGACCTAATCATTAGCACACACCTGCTCCACTTCTCAGCAACGTCGCACTGGAGTGGACGGTTGAGATGGCCCTTCAGTCTGAATAGGTTTGAAAATATAGGCTAGTAGCCTGGATATGGTTTAAAGTGAAGAACAATCTCTTGTGTGTGTGTGTGTGTGTGCGCGCATGCGCTTCTGCCTATGCGTGTGTGCATGTATGTATGCATGCACGCATGCCTGTATGTGCATGTGTCTGTCATAGGGAGAAAATATGTATATATATTTCATTAATCAGCTTGGCTTTGTGCAGTACCAGTGTAAACCAGCAGCTCATCTCTGAAATTATGTTTATACTCTGTGCTCCAGCCAAGACACATCTGGTTTATGTTTCCACATGTGTAATAGATTTTGAATATGCATTCAATGTGAAATGGATCGCACAATCTCACTAGTTTGTGCGATGTGCATAGACTAGCCTCTGGCAATTGGCCTGGATTCAATCAGCATTTGCCATGAACTCTGACACGAGATTCAATTCAAGCGTTCCTTTTTTTCTTCACAAACACAGTTGGGCTAATTCACTGAGTAACTCACCAAAACTGTGTTTGTAAAGGAAAAGCATAACACTTGCAATTATTTTTAAGTCAAAGTTAAGGAAACATATTGATCGAATCCAGGCAAATGTACTGACTAAATGCATGGCATAACACAATTTCCCCAAAGGTGGTCATGCTACAAATCAATATGTTGTAAAAGCAGAATTTGTGTTGTTAAGTAAATTAAGCTTCTGATAGGAAGGAAAACTGCCAAAGTAATCGACTCTTCTCTCAATGTATACAAGTTCAAAAGAAGAAAATGGCAGCTTTTCTCAGACATAAGGGATATATTTGCTTGTGTCATAGTTTTTTTAAAGTATATATCTTAAGAATTCACTATAATATAACATAATATCATATGGTCAACATCCGTAATCTTAGGTACCACATCTTTTTGACTAATTATTCATTTCCTTATTTGGAAACAGCAAGTAGTTACTATTTTGATCAGTTTTGCAATACTATGTCTAAATGCTTAAATATATTATACTTTTTTTTGAGAGGGTGTTACGTTAATTAATCTGAATTGTGAACAGATAGTGTACAGTGTTTTTTGTTGTGACTGTATACAGTCAGAATCACAATAATGTTTGCTTTTATTCAATTCTGTGCACACACGCTATGGTATTAGGGCCATAATGGAAAAGAACAGAAATGTGCACTGACATTTGGAGGTTTGCTGCATGACCGCAGAGCAGTGCAACAGCTCTTTATTACCTGTGGGATTACACAGCCTCAGAACCACTACCTCATGGACATGCATGCTTACAGTAATGCTTTCCTCCCAGCCAGAAAATCAGTTATTGCGGACGACAAAGAGTGGCACAAAATGTGCACTTCTCAATACAGGCTGAGAGTTTCCAACCAGATGATGATGATTATTATTTTTATGATTATTATTATTATTATTATTACTTCTTCTTTCATTACTTAGAAGGCCAACATGGCAAAGAATCCATATCACAGAAGCAAGGAGAATGATGAGATCACAGGCATCGAACAACCAGCAACACAGTGACTGTGCAACAAGCTTAAAAACAGTGATGAAAAAGAAACACACAACACTGTAAAAGCGCACACATGGTGTCCAACAATTACCCTTAAGAGCAACATGCCTCATGTCAGACTAACACCCACCTGGTCCAATGGCCCACAGTTATTCCCTAGAGCAACATTACCTCGTGTTTTATTGTTGTGCTCAAAGTGCCTAGCGGTGATCTATGCAACCAACACTACAATATATCAGATTGAACTCTGGGTTTAGAGTAATTGGTCAACATTACAATACATCAGATTGAACTCTGGGTTTAGAGTAATTGGTCAACACTACAATATATCAGATTTAACTCTGGGTTTAGAGTAATCGGTCAACACTACAATATATCAGATTGAACTCTGGGTTTAGAGTAATTGGTCAACACTACAATATATCAGATTGAACTCTGGGTTTAGAGTAATCGGTCAACATTACAATACATCAAATTGAACTCTGGGTTTAGAGTAATCGGTCAACATTACAATATCTCAGATTGAACTCTGGGTTTGGAGTAATCGGTCAACATTACAATATATCAGATTGAACTCTGGGTTTGGAGTGATGGGGTACTATTACAGTACATCAGATTGAACACAGGGTTTGGAGGGATCAAGTAACATTAGATTTCGGGCAGGGTTTGGAGTGATTAGGTATGAATTTAATCACTCTGAACCCTGGTGCAAAGGTGAGCATCTGAGCAGGTGGAGTTTCAGTCAGTAGTCGGAGCCAATGTGCTATCCTGCAGCTGCTGCGGACAGTCCAAAGAGAGATGGAAGCGTCGATGGAAATCTGTCCATTGTGGCAGCAGGCTATGCCTTTATAACAGAACAATGAAATAAATTCCCAATAGCAGATTCATAGATAAAGGCATTTTTGGAGATTCTATGGGTACAGAATCCCCTGAAAGGCCAATAAATGGTTCTCAAAAATAGAGGATGTCCTCCGAATAATGATGAATGCTGTAAAGGTGGGTTTAGGGATTGGTGCCAATCGCAGAACCCCGGGGGTATCGATAAGTTAAACTGTAACTATACAGCTTAACCACAAACTCTGAAATAACAGAGAATAGGAAAAACAATAACAAAAGGAGGAAAACCGAAAATATCACCCAACGGGTGACTAGGTGCCACAAAGACACAAACAAAGGAATAAATAAACCACCAACACCGAGTGTTTGAATGAAAAGATAAACGGCTAGAAGAGCCAAATAACCAACGAAAGAAATGAAACCGAAACACAGTCCACAGACTGTCTAACCGAAAACCAAACTAACTCAGGGGGAGCGAGTAAGTTTCCTAAATCGGGTAACGTAAAAGAAGTCCTACATTTGCTAAGGAGATTCTTTGTTCCTAATGTAAGTTCTTTGAGTAGTATCTTTAAAAAGACGCTACATACCTTACCGGCTAAATCGTAACAATGGCTTACGATTTCGCATAGAACGAATCCAGGTGCGAGTATTTATAGGAAGGTGATTAGTAATTAAGTTCAGGTGAGAACCTTCCAAAGGAAGGCACAACACTGCCATCTGGTGGTGGTTCAGGGGAACAACCGTGACAGGACCCCCCCTTAAGGGACGACTCCTGACGACCCTTCAGAACCACGCCGGTGAAAATCTTGGATCAAAGATGGATCCAAGATGTGCCGGGACGGGACCCAACTGCGCTCCTCAGGACCGTAACCCTCCCAGTCCACAAGGAACTGAGTTCCCCTGCCTACTCGCCGCGAGGCCACAATACTCCGTACCGTGTAAGCAGGACCCCCTCCAATGATACGAGGCGGCGGCGGCGGTGAGCCGGGAGGCGCTAAGGCGCTAATAAGTAGTGGTTTTATGCGGGATACGTGAAACGTGGGATGTATCCGCATGGATTGTGGAAGCTGTAAACGAACGGTGACCGGGTTAATTTTATGGGTGATTTTGAAAGGTCCAATAAAGCGCGGCGCGAGTTTCCGGGACTCTACCCGTAACGGCAGATCCCGAGTAGAAAGCCACACCCGTTGCCCCACCCGATACGATGGAGCTGCCCGCCGACGGCGATTAGCAAATTCCTTTTGGCGATCAACTGCGCGCAACAGTGCCGTACGAACCCTCCGCCAGGTAGCCCGACAACGCCGCACAAAGGCCGCTGCGGAGGGAACCCTGCGTCACCCTCCAGCTCAGGAAAAACAGAGGAGGCTGAAAACCAAACTGAGCCTCGAAAGGAGAGAGACCTGACGACGCATTACGCAGAGTGTTATGGGCGTACTCCGCCCAGGCCAGATGCCGGCTCCACGATGTGGGATTGGCGGAGGCCAGACACCGGAGAGTGTTTTCCATGGTTTGATTGGTGCGTTCAGTCTGTCCATTGGTCTGTGGGTGAAAGCCCGAAGACAGACTGACCGACGCCCTAAAAGGGAACAAACGCGCGCCAGAATCTGGACGCAAACTGGGGACCCCGATCGGACACTACGTCTTGCGGCAAGCCGTGAAGGCGAAAGACATGGTCCATCATAAGATGCGCCGTCTCGAGCGCAGACGGCAGCTTGGGAAGCGCAATGAAGTGGGCGGCCTTGGAAAATCTGTCAACTATGACCAAAATGACAGTATGACCGTTAGAGCTGGGCAAGCGGGTGACGAAGTCTAAGGCGACATGACTCCAGGGACGGTGAGGAACCGGTAAAGGCCGCAGTAACCCTGACGGTGCCAGCGGTGACACCTTGTTGCGAGCACAAATATTACAGGCAGCAACAAACTCCCGCACGTCCCTCTCCATACCCCGCCACCAGAACCGTCTACCCAGGAAATCGTGCACGGTGTACGCCTGGGTGACCTGTGAGCCGAGAGGAGTGACCCCACTGCAGTACCTGGGCGCGAGCTCCTGAGGGAACGAAGAGGCACCCCCGTGGACCCCCACCAGGATCAGGCTCAAGGCGTTGGGCCTCATGCACCACTCTTTCTATCTCCCATAAAACCGGAGATAAAATCTGTGCGGTGGGAATAATGGGTGTGGGCGGATGATCCCGCTTCGGACCCATCGTACAAGCGCGACAAGGCGGCCAGGTTTAATATTTTTGAACCAGGACGGTAAGTCAACAAAAAATGAAACCTAGTAAAAATAATGCCCATCGAGCTTGCCGCGAATTACGACGTTGAGTCCCCTGGATGTATTCTAAATTTTTATGATCTGTCCAGACCGTAAGGGATGTTCCGCCCCCTCTAGCCAATGACGCCATTCCTCCAGCGCCATTTTAACCGCTAATAACTCCCGATCCCGACATTGTAATTCCTCTCGGCAGGCGAAAGGCTCCGAGAAAAATACGCGCACGGATGAACCTTTTGGTCCATGGCCGACCGCTGGGACAGTATAGCCCCTACCCCTAGCTCAGAGGCGTCAACCTCTACAATGAAAGGTAACGATGGATTGGGAGAAATTAAAATGGGTTCAGAACAGAATCTTTTTTTTAGTTCAGCGAATGCCGCCTCCGCTTTAGGAGACCATTGGAACCGAGAGGGAACCGTTGTCTTTTGGTAAGCGCCGTGATGGGAGCGACCACTGAACTAAAATTACGGATAAACCGTCTATAAAAATTTGCGAACCCCAGAAACCGCTGCACCTGTTTAACAGAAACCGGAGCAGGCCAATCCCTGACCGCAGTCACTTTATTGGGGTCCATTTGGATCCTGCCCTCTGCGACAATGAATCCTAGGAAGGACACTGAAGGTACATGAAACACACATTTCTCTGCTTTTACAAATAGTTGAGCATCTAACAAGCATCTTAGCACCTGTCTGACGTGTTTCACGTGCTCAGAGAGAGAATTGGAGAAAATCAGAATGTCGTCAAGATAAACGAAAACCGATTTCTCCAACATCTCCTGAGTACGTCATTAACAAGCGCCTGGAAGACAGCCGGCGCGCACGTGAGACCAAAGGGCATTACCAGGTACTCGTAGTGTCCATTGTGCGTATTAAACGCAGTTTTCCACTCATCACCCTGTCGGATGCGAACCAAATTATAAGCGTTGCGAAGATCTAATTTGGAAAAAATAGACGCTCCTTGAAGACGTTCGAACGCAGAGTTCATAAGGGGAAGGGGATAACGATTCTTGATGGTTATATTATTTAACCCTCTGTAATCGATACAAGGTCGTAATCCCCCGTCCTTTTTACCGACAAAAAAGAACCCCGCCCCAGCAGGAGACGTGGATGGTCTGATAAAACCGTTAGTAAGGGATTCAGAAATGTATTTTTTCATAGCCGCACTCTCAGGTACAGATAGAGAATATAGGGCTCCACGAGGAGGAACAGTGCCTGGATGAAGCTCAATAGCGCAATCATAAGGTCGGTGCGGGGGTAGTTTAGTAGCCCTTTGCTTACTAAACACTTCGCTCAGATCAGAATAAGCTTTAGGAATGCCGGAGGGTAACGGAAATAAATCCGCACTCATGAGTTCCATCCCCTCCTGATTTTTAGGGAACTCGGGCTCCATGATTTCAGGTCGGAATCTCTTATGGAAGTCGGAACTGGAGTGACTAACCGATCGTTTAGGGACTCGCGATGGATTAGGTTCAGTGTCCGTAGACGGCATGTCTGCCTCCAAAGAATCAAATGATAAAGATTCTAGATCACTAATCTCCTCGCCCGTGGACTCCTCCAGCGAAGCCCCCCAATCACACTGTGGATCCCATTCGAGTTCTTTCTCCGTCTCATTGGAGTGTACGGAGGACGGAGCATGATTAGGCAAACATTGAACTGATTCGTCGGTCTCCGAATCGGTCTCGTGTTTTTTAGACCAACCGAACCCGGACGACGACGGAATAAAAGGTAAGCACCCAAGCGAGCATTGATTCCCCCATTGAACAATAGTGTCTTTATGACTGCCCCAGTTCACCTGTGGTTGATGTTTTATTAACCAGGAGTGCCCGAGAACTAATGGGTACGTAGGAGAATCGACCAAAAAAAACTTGATTTGTTCTGTGTGTTCCCCGTACGCGATCCGCATAATGACATTCTCCGTAGATTCCTTAATGCGACCGGAACCTAGAGGACGACCGTCAAGAGCGGTAACACCACAGGACTGTGAAAGAGCCCGAACAGGTATTTTAATTATTTTGGCCCACCCGGAGTCCACAAAACAATCAATCGCCCCTGAATCAAGAAAAGCGTTTATTCTTATGTTTTGTTTTCGCCAGGATAGCTCGACTGGAATAAAGGTTCGGAAGAAAGAGGACTGATGTCTCACTACCGGCTTCCGGCCCGATAATGAGACTATTCGTTTCAGTTTGGGACAATTTTTAATAATGTGACCCGTCAGTCGACAGTACCGACAAAAGTCTGCATCCCCTCTGGCCGGGACCCGAAAACTAGCACTGTCTACTTCCAGGGGTTCGTCTGCTTTGCCCAAGCGTTTAGGAAACAGAGGTAAGAACCCTTTCGTAGGAACCAGGTGCTCTCGGTCCCTCCTCTCACGCTGACGTTCCCTAATACGATTATCGATCCGAATAGCAGTGGTAATTAGTTCATCTAATGAATCGGGAACGCCAATCGTTGCCAGAGCGTCTCTCACCGGATCGGATAGAGCGTTAGTAAAAAACGTAATGAGAGGACTCTCAGGCCAACCTGTAACTCCCGCGAGAGTTCGGAACGAAATAGAAAATTCCGCTACGCTTTGGTTACCCTGGCGCATGCGCGTCAACTTAGTAGCAGACTCGCTGTCGTGAAGCTCGTGGTCAAAAACTAGCTCCATTCTGTTCATTAACTCCAGAGAGTCTGCCAATACCGGTGCTTGCGAGCGAATAAGAGGCACTGCCCAATCGAGAGCTGCTCCCGATAACAATGACAACACGAGTGCCACTCGCGACTCCTCTGAGCTATATCTAGAAGGCTGAGTCCGAAATACAATTTGGCACTGTGCTAAAAAACCCCGACATTTACCGGACTCGCCGCTAAAAACGGGAGGAAGCTGAATTTTTGCCTCCCGTGATACCTCCACAACCGGTGTGCCCAATCGAGAGGTTACGACCGGATTCTGGCCAGAGAATCCCGCCGCTGATTGAAAACTGCTGTCAACCATTGCTTTAATCATGCCCTCCACACTTTGTAGGGAAGAGACCATACCAGTCTGAATCTCCTGCATGACTCTTTGTTGTTGTATTAAAAATCAATGGTCGCTTTCTGTCTCTCAAATTCGCTGTTTTGCAAATCTGCTAATTGCTCGATACCGCGGAGCTCTGCTGACGCCGTGTTCATGGCGAAATCGTACTGTAAAGGTGGGTTTAGGGATTGGTGCCAATCGCAGAACCCCGGGGGTATCGATAAGTTAAACTGTAACTATACAGCTTAACCACAAACTCTGAAATAACAGAGAATAGGAAAAACAATAACAAAAGGAGGAAAACCGAAAATATCACCCAACGGGTGACTAGGTGCCACAAAGACACAAACAAAGGAATAAATAAACCACCAACACCGAGTGTTTGAATGAAAAGATAAACGGCTAGAAGAGCCAAATAACCAACGAAAGAAATGAAACCCAAACACAGTCCACAGACTGTCTAACCGAAAACCAAACTAACTCAGGGGAGCGAGTAAGTTTCCTAAATCGGGTAACGTAAAAGAAGTCCTACATTTGCTAAGGAGATTCTTTGTTCCTAATGTAAGTTCTTTGAGTAGTATCTTTAAAAGACGCTACATACCTTACGGCTAAATCGTAACAATGGCTTACGATTTCGCATAGAATGAATCCAGGTGCGAGTATTTATAGGAAGGTGATTAGTAATTAAGTTCAGGTGAGAACCTTCCAAAGGAAGGCACAACACTGCCATCTGGTGGTGGTTCAGGGGAACAACCGTGACAGAATGCTAGTTCATGCTCGAATAAAGTTCTCTTTATTTCAATTTAGTATTTTTTTAGAACGCTTTGAAATAGAGTCAGCATCAAAAGCCTAACATTCTGGCCAAAGCCATTTTCAAGGGCAAAAATGCTCAATGTTATTTTTGGGTAAGTATAAAAGAGAAAAATTGGTCAAATTATTGTAAAAACTGATGCAAAAATGTGAAAACTGATATGATATGAACAAGATATGACAACCAAAGTGATACAATGAAAGTATAAAAAGATGAGCCAATCAATGTTCAATAACAGGACTTCAAGGTGTATTATGAATAAGCATCAGCATTCAAATCCCATACAGTAATATATAATGCATTATAAATCAATGATCCCAAAGGTTATTGATGGCAAATGGGGCAGGTAACTATCACTTGAACAAACATAATAAAAATCTGCTTTTATAAAATGCTTTTATAACAGGCCTGGTGAAGGAAACGGGCAACAGCGTGGCTGAATACCAATTAACCGCGGTTATTTGTGCCTGTAGACAAGGCTGGCGCTGTCCATGGTCCTGAAGGTCTCCTGAGCTTTGGGGAGACAGCAGGAGGCTTTGAGAGCAGCCAAAGAGGAGGAGCAGCCCTCTCTGCTCTTCCCTCTTCCCTCCCACTGCCACGCCCCCTACATTTCACATTATTAGAAGCAAACTGTGGTGCTTCTGATCTCTCCAGCTCATGGTTTACCCCTGCAAGTCCAGAGAGCCGACAACAGGGAACAATTACAGGAAAGCTTGTTCCACCATCAACCTTGTCTTGTGTGAATTTCAGCTCCTGAGAGATATAAAGAGCTGCCAATGAGTGGCCAAAAGGGGTGCCGAACCCAAAGGTCCTTCCGGTCCACCTCAGAATAGCACCAGGAATATTTTAGGAACCGTGTCAGAATTAATTCAACCACTTCGTTTCTGCCAAGTTGCTACCAGGGTCATAAATTATGAAGTCAAGCTGTGACTATGGAAAAAAAAACTTTTCTGTGTCTGAAAAACTTTTAATCAGAAAGGCAATTGGCTAGAAGGAACGGCTTGAGGATAGCACTTTTCTTTTTTTCTGTCCTGGGTGACTGTAGTGCATTTGAAACACATGGACGAAGGCAGCACTAGTGCTGAAACCTTTATGATCTTTTCAAATAAATGACAAATACATGCAAATTGGAGTGTAAGAGCATGAGGCTGAATCTATTCCTTTTGAAAACTAGTTAACCAGCTAGTCTGCACCTTGTGAACATTGAATATGCACCCTCTGGTTTTTTATTCACTTTTTATTGAGTATATTTGTATCCTCTGTGGTGGGGGTGGTGATATACTATATCAAATATATATATATAATCAAATGAAAGAAGAATTTTGTTGTGAATATTGGTCATATGAAAATTTGAAAGAACTCCCATGAGTTTTACTGGTGTATAATGGTTTAAAGTGTTTCAAAGTGTTAACATGTTTAAAAAACACAATTTGACCCCAATTAACAAAACGTACATAATCAAAAGTAGAAAGCCCATCACGCTTTACAGAAAAAAGGATTCCGCAGCAAACAGACTCAAAGACATTGGTGCAAAGCAACATGGCAAAACGACAAATCACGCTGAATGGAGATTCCCACATCTGCCCTTGGAAGAGCGAATGAACAGGACTGTGCGTTTGTAACGGAACAAGGCTTTGCCTCAAAAGGTCCAATGCTCTTGAAGATCATCCAAGCAGAAGGGGAACAAGGAGGACCCCAGGAGGGGGGATTTCAGCGCAGGCAATCGTAAAAGAATGACTGTGATGACAACATCAATATGAAAAGATATGCTGAAGAGGACCAGGCATGGGGCAGTGCTATGTTCATTGGAACAGGGGGGGAGGAAACACAGATGAATACAAAATGAATAAAAAATATAAGCTCAAACAGAAGTGTGATCCCCTCAAATCCTGAAGGGTACCTTTGATGAGGAAAAGAGGACTTCACGGCCTGGATTCAATCAACATTTGTCAATTAAATCGTGAGGAAAACAAACAAACAAACAAACAAACACTGACTTTTTTTGGAAGTCAAAGTTAAGGACAAGGGGTTGAGAATTGGGTTCAGCAATCACAGGCTGATTATCACAGATTGCTCGATGCGTGTAAACTAGCGAGATTGTGTGATTCATTCACACTGAATGCATATGCAAAATTCAGAAATGCTTTCGTCTGGTTCTTTCCTCAGCCTGCTATCCTTATGATTTAGTAAGGATGTCGTTTAACAGACCCGAGGAGGTGCTAAAAATAGTCGATTGTACCGCCACGACAGAGCCTCAAACAGAGTAGGTTGTACCATCGCGACAAAGCCGCCAACAGAAGACAGTTTAGTTGTAATACCAGGAGCACATATTAGAGAAGGATGGAAATTTACAGCCGAAAGAACATCAGTACTGTGCAGATGCAGGGTGCAATCAAAGAGGGGGGAAAAACACCCCCCTGTCCTTTTTACCCTCTAATTACAATTTGGAATCTTTAATTTATTAATTTACTAAAAAGCCTCTAATTACTCATTCAAGGTTTCTGGTTAATTATTTGAGGGCATGGATTATGAAATTCTGGGATGTAATTAGTAAATTGAGGTCAGAATTAATATGATAATGATTGGAAATAAACAGGCATAAACAACTTTTAGGACCGAAAAGAGAGAGCAGAGATGTCACAGGAGTGCAGCAGTGCTTTTGATGATCCAGAGGCTAGTAATGATACAACATTAAACATTTCCTTCAGAAGTGATTGCTCACAGACAGTTTTGGGTCTGGGATATGTTGTTTTTACAAACATTTTTAGAGGGGAAATTACTATTGGAGGACTTAAAAGTGAACTTTGCAAATTCATAAACCAGGGGTATCTCAGGGTTAAAATAAACAACAATGACACAAATTGGCACTTGGAACACACACACTGAAAGGTAATCTGCACACCTTTGAGTCACATGAAAAGGTCGGTCCCAGGTCTATAATACTTCTTCCAGCACTATTTAAATAGTGCCTTGGAATTTCAATTTCAAATTGTAATTTTCTAGAACTACATTAGGGCTTCTCTGTATTGTAATAATACAGTACCAGTTTCTGTAAGTAAGTGTTGGTTTATTGCTTGCCTTCGCATTGGAAAAATACAGAAAACAGTTAAAACTTGAATCAAAGAAGACATGAGTAAAATTCTGGTTGTAACCCATGAGATCAGAGTGAAGGATATGAAGACTGTGGTTCTGTGTGGCTCAGTAGGTAGAGCATGGCGCTGACAACACCTATGCATTCACTACTATGAGTCACTTTGGATAAGAGAGGTAATGGCATGGTATGTTATAAATGCACTGCGTTTCTAGCAAACAGCTTTCTTGTGACCTTGGCTACACACTGCGTGAGAAGTAATGTAACATGTGAAATGGGAACAAACAGATTAAGGAGTTTTTTTCTCTAAGCTGAATGTTTTTATGGTATTCTCCAGCACAAAGAGGACAGGTGTTCAGCATAACAGCTTTTTGCTCTCATTTTTCACCATTTGAAAATGAATAATTAACATGTTAGAGCAGTAACAAAATATATCAGAATATTAGCAGACAATCACAATTACAGAATTGCCAGCCCTATTTGAAAAAAAAAAACCTGGTATAAATATGAAGCATGAAGTATTTCCCGATTATATTGGTAATATAAATACATTTTTTAAATCACTGTGTAGTATACAACTTACCTATCCATACAGAAAATCTAAATGCCCACGATTCAACGTAAAGTTTCAAAATATTCTCCCCCTCTACTCCACCACTTTGGGATAGAATTGACAGAAGTAGATTCACAAGAAAAACCTTTGTTCTATATAGTGTGTGTTGATACTTTTTTGGTGCCACTTTATATTAAGTTGACATTTACCAGCTTTGTGACACAGCCTATAATCAAAAGGCTACATATCTGAATGAAGGGAACATGGTAAAAGTATATATGAATTCAAGAAATTTCCACACACTGAGATTACGCTCTGATAAAGGTCTTCCAAATGAAAGTGCAGATATATGAAATAGAGACAATTGCAATTGTGCAATTGTGTAATTTGTGTAATTAAGTGGAGGGTTAATGTTGATTTGTGGTTAGTTAAGGGTAAGGTTACGTGTTTGATTTCGACTGAGGGGTAGAGTTGAGGTTGAACTCAGGGTTAGGATGAGGGGAAGGGAAAGTGTAATTCAGATAACTTCTTTAATTACACAAACCCCACAACTCCACATTAGTTACTAGTTCATGTGGCCACAATACAGCATTGACCACATTTTCCAAATGTTTAGAGTGTTGTTTTCATCCAGTATTGCACAAATATGATATAAAACTCTGGGTTTTGACAGGAGTGCACAAATGTATACATTATCCATTAAAATATTAGCAATGTTTCAGAAATCTTGTTCATTGCACATGATCAATTCCCCTAGAGAGTATGCGCATGCATGCTGTTAAGACTTCCTCTGCTTCCAACAGTTGTCTGAAACAAACTTTCTGAAACATCTATAGTATTTTCATGGACAGTGTCAGAATATATATATATATGATCTCCACAGGCTGAAGCCATTGTACTGCATATTGATGACAAAGATATTAGTGTAAAGTTAAGTTGCCCTTGAACAGTTTCAATGCTCATTAAAAAACATGTTTTGATGTTGAATCATCCATCCATCCATCCATTATCTAAGCCGCTTATTCCTGGTCAGGGTTGCGGGGGGGGGGCTGGAGCCTATCCCAGCATGCGTTCCAGGCGAGAGGCAGGAATAAACCCTGGACAGGTCGCCAATCCATCGCAGGGCACACACACCATTCACTCACACACTCATACCTACGGGCAATTTAGACTCTCCAATTAGCCTAACGTGCATGTCTTTGGACTGTGGGAGGAAACCGAGTACCCGGAGGAAACCCACACGGACACGGGGAGAACATGCAAACTCCGCACAGAAAGGCCCCCGGCCTGGATTCGAACCCGAGACCTTCTTGCTGTGAGGCGACAGTGCTATCCACTGCACCACCGTGCCGCTGTATGTTGAATCATTCACTCTTAAATTTACAAATGTATTCTTTGTAATGATACTAAATTGTACTCTTTCTTATAATTTACATTCTCAAACGTGATGTGAAGAAATAACTACAAACTACATTTGTGAAAAATGTGGTTACTTGCAATTGAGCACAGCTTATTGATATAATTGGCACACAATAAAGCAAGACATTAAAACAGGCTGACACCAACGATAAGGTTGAAGGTAAGATTTCAGCCTCCATGGATTCAAGATATTCACGGGCTTGCCAAGACACATAATGAAACTGGGGTGGGAACATTATCGATTACGATAAACGTAGGAAAAGTATGTGCTGCTTCTACATGGGTTTCTTGAAAGCCATCATTAGCTGTTGTTT
Source organism: Aldrovandia affinis (assembly GCA_029706075.1). Lineage (NCBI taxonomy): Eukaryota > Metazoa > Chordata > Actinopteri > Notacanthiformes > Halosauridae > Aldrovandia > Aldrovandia affinis. The sequence goes on from JAINUG010000160.1 coordinate 947,501, forward strand.
CACTCTTGAGTTTAACATGCTTAATAGTTAACTCCGTCCCAGCACCAGTCTGGCAAAAAGTTGATAATCAAACAAGCAATTGACAAATCTCTCCAACATCTGGTTTGTTTTTTGGGACATTTGCCTGATGTAAATGAATTAGAAATAGTTACAAATAATTATAAAAGTACATTTTGAACAATTCAATTATAGAGAAAGGTATAAATAGGCCAAAAATTTGACAGCTAATCCCTCTAAATCACTCTGGCGGAACTTACAAGAAAGAGAAAACAACACTTCTCCATAGACAAAGTTCTACTTCTTTTGGATGAAGTAGCACATCATAAACAAATGTTATTTTCAAAGGCTTGGGACAGTCTCTCTAACATTGAGAAAAAAGTGGAACAACATCACAAGTGGCAAGACATTTTTAGATTACATTTTACATCATTTAGCAGACGCTCTTATCCAGAGCGACTTACAAGACGTGCATTAATACATGGTAGGAACAATCATTGTTCGCGCAAGAGATCAGTGCAGTAATACAGTAATAGACATCGTTGTTGGCAGCTGCACACCATACCTGTCACACTGGGAAAGAAAAGGTTAGTAATTTTTTATTTATTTGAGGAGTAAACAAGTAAACATATACAAAAAGTATAAACACGTAGGCAGTGGTGATGACAATTGGCTAGATGTACAGAATTCAGTGGCAGTGGAGACTGAAAAGGTGGGTTTTGAGCTTTCTAGCCGAGCCAAAAAAGGGGGAGTGACAGGGTACCCATGACAGGGTAAAGACAGGGGGAAGGCAGCTTAAGACACTCACACAGCAGGAGGGTTTTGGCCATACATACAAAGGGCATCAGCTGAGCAGGCCTCTCCAGCACCTGTGCGGGTGCAGTGTGGAGCTCATCGCCCTGGGACAAGAGAAGCTCTGGCTAGAAAAGGAGAGGCTTCATTGAAGAAGGGACAAGCTCCAGCAGAGGGAGAGGCACCACCACCTTTTTGAAAAAATACAAAATTGATTTGCTGGCCAGGCAGACCGTGCTGCCCGAGGCAAAGCATCAAAAGCCATCCATATCGGTGCCTATCATACTGCCATCTCAAGAAGGTGAGTTATGGTGAGAAGTAAACACAATGCCTGAAGTGTGCTCAACTATTTAACACATAGTAGGAGCCACATTTTATTGTATTGTCTAATGAGGCCAATTACTAATGCACTCGTATTGTTTAGGCCCACACACATCTGGCCAGATCGAGGGCAGCCTGTCTTGTGCAATTTTGCTTCATCCTTCTACTTTTCTGTTATTCCATTTTTCTACACAAAGTTCAAGTTCAAGTTGAACTTTATTATCCCAAAAGGGGAATTCAGGTAGCATCAGCATCCAGCCAAGTGTACAAACTTAAGCTGTGCAGAGTCGCTATGCGCCACGGCCAGGGCTCACTCAGACCTGACGGAGTACCTGCATAGCGGTATGCTGCTCTTCCTTTTTAAACAGTTAGGCCTACTATTTGAGTTCCATGGCAAAACACTTTTTGTAAAACTTTGTGGCGAATATCGTTAATTATATGTCACTGTATGTGTGTGTGCATATCTGTCTGTCTATCTATCTATCTGTGTGTGAAGGTGTGTGTGTGTGAAGCCCATGAAGTCCATATCTGACACATGCGCTATTTTGGATGTAATTGACAAACCCACGTAAATTAACTATGGTCTTATGCTGGAAGTTACGACACCCACTCCTGATCATTTCCATCTAAATTAACTGTCATTCTAAGTGTTATTTTCATAAATTGGTTTCTCAAGCATAATTCTTTATTGAATACTGCTGCAGTGTTTATTTATGACTTACTGGTATGCATGCCTGAGAAGTAAATATAACGTTTTTAAAGTTTTTAAACAGTTTTTAAACAGTTACGTTTTTAAACATTATAAAGTACAGGCAAAGTGAGAAGCCAAGATGGGCTAAAGGACCTCATATTACCATGCTTAAAGTACTTGCGCTACTGGAGATACACAAACAACTTTCAACAGAATGAATCAGTCGTCAACAAGCAGTGTCTAACCAATCTAATATAATTAAGGCAACAGTGTGACTGACACAGGGCGACAGCAAGCCACAGTGATCAAAGAGGCGCAGGGCACTGCCTCCAACAGAGAAGCACATTGAGGAGAACATACCATGAAATTATATTAACTGGAAGAATTTTTGTTTCTCATTAAGGCTTAGTGACTCAGTGGTTTAGAGACATGTGATCCAATACGCCTCTCTCTTTTTAAAAAACTGTTTTACAAGATCACCACCCCTCACTAAGGCCAGAGCAGTTTCCAGCCCAGCAACAATGGACATTTGTTGGAATGTTGGAGCAGTTCACCAGTCTGAGGGATCTGAACCATCTGGAGCATGTTGAGTAGGCTCATGAAAATTATAGGTTAAATTGTTGTACGTAGGACGTTCTGATGTCAGATATGCAAGAGGTTCATACAAATGAAGGAAATCTGCATCGTTGGGCCCCCAACTAAATGATTTGGGGGTTTTCACCTCTATGACATTTTTGAAACAAGGGCAGAGATGAGACAGAGAAGACAGGAAACCAAGAAACTTGTGATTTAATTAAATAAAATAGTTGAAGATTAACAGGAGAACTCAAACTAAGAAAAGGTAAAAAATAAACACTGAAGAAATAAACAAACAGAAGATTCTAAAACATTTAAGAGATGTTCAATAAACAAGGCTAAAGTAAATGCGCTGAAATGGTAACACGAGACCAGATGCAACAAACACTAGGAACTACCATGTCAAGACAGAGCAATGTTAGCAGAAAACAGACAGCTTAAATAAGGAACGAAATGAGGCAGGTGAAATCACTAAGACAATAATACACTCAGACAATCAGGTGAAACAAGACACAGGTGGAATCACTCCTGATAATAAAACAATAAAATAATTACACAATCAGGGAACAATCAAGAGTCCAATGCTGCCCTCTGGCAGTGAGCAGCAGCTGTGACCATTTTTAGTTGGGTCTCTTTTCCCAAAGAAATTGTAGCAGATAAAATATTCAATTATATTTCTGGATGTAATGTAAACTGTGTAAGTCGCTCTGGATAAGAGCGTCTGCTAAATGCCTAAAATGTAAAATGTGGATGTTCATGACATGTTGAAAGAAAGATATTGAAAGATGTTTGGTCTGCCTTGTACCTTGCACTACATTGTATACATTTGAATGTTTGAAATCTTCCTGTTTTCCAACTGTATCACAGTATTGTTAGCTAATATTGCTAATATATTGTATCTCTATGCCCTGTGCAGTAAAGATGTGATGCATTTCTCTCATATTGGCATCCAAAATGATTTATATTAACCTGGATCAGGGGCTGAGACCATGCCTGGTTCCTGTAGATCTTTTTGTTTATTGTCATTGTGTGTTTAGAACACGCAACCGGCATCCCGCTTCCATCAAAGGCTGGTTGCCTGGAATCCATATTCATCTGAGGTGTTTAGATCTAAAAGCTCCCACCTTCTTATCCTGTCAGTAAAACTGTTCATCGACAGGCTTTAAAAAAAGGCCACTCCATTCCCTTCTGGCAGTCATTTACCCATCCCTCTATCCACATCACACGCCTTATTACAGGAGGGATTCGTCAATAATTACAGCAATAGCTTGATGGAGGCTCTGACTTTTTATGGTCAGAATTCACAGCGTGGGGGGAGGGGGCACCTTGACCCTACAGTTATTTATCTTACAGTTGCTCTGACCTGTATATAGCCTGGAACAGCTTGCCAGGTCGGGTAGTAGAGGCAGAAATGCTTGGGCTATTCAAGTCCAGGCTAGATGTAGTACTAGATACTCTTTAGATTAGGACATGATGACGGCCCGTTCTCATCATTATGTATTCTTATGTTCTTATAGACTGCAACATGTACATCTTAAGGTTAAATCACACTCATGAACAGGCCACAGGGTTTTATATCAAAGAGCAGATGCATTGCACTTTTCAATGTAGCTTAATGGTCATCTCTACCACGGAGAATCTCATGAATTATAAAGTATGTGTAACGCCTTCATAAGCAGGCCATTACTACTCTACAATGCAATCACAAACTACTTAAAAGGGTTTATTTTAGAATTGCAAATTATTTTAAAAACTTTTTAAGCTCGCTGGACTTGCCAGTATTGCAAAGCATCCTCCAGACAGCACATTAATGGGATCGCTGGACAGGGGTGCCAAGGCTTGTCCTCCAGGCTGGCATACCTCAAACTGAAAGTGAAAGGCCAGGTTGCTTTCATCCTCACTTTTTTTTTTGCTTTCACTACACTTTTCCATCCAGGATTCCAAGAATAATTCCAAGAGTTGCCTGACTCAGCCTGATGCCAAAGACGGTACCCAATGTTAAAAATGAAGTCGTTGAAGTCGCACCTGATTGGTAATGGACCAATCCTCATTCCGCTGTTGCTCTTCCTTTTGGAGCACGGGCAGTCATTTTCTTCAATCGGCCTCAGCTGTGCCAGCTTTCCCTCACTGAGGGGTATAGGTTTCTCTTCTGTCCCAGCTCCAGATGTCTAATCAGCATATCCTTTCTGTATATAAATGTCATGGTATTTCTTTTCACACATGGTTCCCTGCAAATGTTCTCCAAAACAAAGACATTCCCCAAATCCCCAAACTTGAATCGTTTAACTTTTCAGATGCAACGTTTGGAACCCAGCAAGTTAATTATATTATGAAAATATATATTTTAAAATAGACAGGGATAGTATAGTGTTACTCTGTGAAGAAAGAAAAGCCAACATGATTGGACAGCTCTACCTGTGCTGCCTGTTAAAAATCTACCTGTAGGTTAATAGCAGAAGCACAAACCCTTGGGGTATTCAAGACCAGGCTTGACACAATGCCTGAAACTAGTCTGTAGGCAGAATTACTAGCCTAGCTGGAATGAATGGTCTGTTCTTATATTCAAAATCCCTATGCTCTTAAAAATTAAGATACTTTTTATAATATGGCAATTCTGGAAGCAACTAAGGATTTCTTTTTTTTCCCTTCCTTTTACAAAAATAGAAATAGCTTTAAGACTGAATACATATGTAGAAAGGTATCCGCTGTTTGATGTTCCTCTGTTTACCACTGATTTGCTAAAAAAATGAAAAAATACTTTTTTCATAAATTAAATCTATCATATCAAAAAATATAATCCTAAACATTTGAGTCACTACAAGCTTTGAACTAGATTCTCAGTAGACTCACTGATATCATTCTCAAACTTACGTTTTTTTGTGATTTGAAGTGATAGTTTACCCAAATTTGATGCAATTATTGTTTTCTTTAACTTTCAATACAATGTACTACGCATCCAAGGCATACTAGGAGTTTCTAGTGATTTTGTTGTCTACACAGCGAACTCACCAACAGATATGCCATTTGTTTTTAGACTTACAACACTGAATGACGTCCCTGAAAACAGGTTGAGTTTACTGAGCCACACAGAACCACAGCATGATAGCAGCATGATGAGGTAGATAGCATGCTCAGGGTGAGTTTAAAATTGCATGCATGCTCAAAATTGCATGCCAAAATTACCTTCAAGTAACTTCTAACCAAGTGGCTCAGCCATGTGGTTCATTTGGTTCAGTTCTTTGAGCTGATAACAAGGCCTCTCCCCTGGCGCCCCCTGGGGCCAACTCCCACTCACTGCAAAAAACATGTGCACCTGTACACTACAAAGAAAGAAACTTTCTCCCAGTTAAACCCAGCTCTCAAACCTGAACTTTCTGCATTTATCTCACTCTTAGAAATGCATGGTAGTAGTGACTCCACTACCACTGAACTCTGTACATCTAGCTAATTGTCCTCACCACTGCCTACTTGCTCAACACTATATACCCCTGCTTAAATTTTTTTTTAAATTAAAACAAATGTGCTAACCTTTTCCTTCCCAGTGTTACAGGTATGGTATGCAGCTGCCTACAATGATGTCTATCGCTGTATTACTGCACTGATCTCTTGCACGAAACTATGATTGTTCCTACCATGTATTTATGCACATCTTGCAAGTCACTCTGGATAAGAGCATCTGCTAAATGCTTAAAATGTAAAATGTAAAATGTTAAATGCATGGAAATAGAGCCCTGCCTTTTGCCCATAGAGTCAAAACTCTGGTAAGCTCCACACCAGGGGAGACATGAGCAAGCTCATACTGTATACCCTCCTCAAACCCAAACCAGAGTTCATTGACCTCTCCTTCAAACCCACACCAGAGGTCATTGACCTCTCCTTCAAACCCATTCATACACCTTGCTCACAAACCATTAATTGTGACGATCCGGACAAGGACCCAAATGCAGACCAGGGTATAGCAGAAAAAAAACGTTTATTAATCAGTCCAAGATCAAAACCAGTAATCAGAATCCGAAGAGGTACAAAAACAAAATCCAAAAAAGTAGTTGAGGGACAGTCGGGAATCACAAAATAACACAGGCTTACTGACAATCAGCACCGGGAAACTTGATCAACGTTCTGACGAGGAGAGAGTGCAAACTAGGAACTTAAATACAAACGGGGAAGATAACACAAGAGGAATCCGGTGTGACTGGGAGGAAAGGGGCGAAAACACAGGTGAGAACAATGAGGAACACTAATACAATAAGAAGGGGAGACGAAAGACACGGACTGGAAAGCACATAGACACAGTAATAACAAACGACCAGGAAAAGCAGGTAGACACGTGTACAGCTCGGAGGGGAGGAGCGCGTAGGTGGAAATGCGTGCAGAGAATGCGAGAAGGGAGAAATGCACAGGGATAGGAGAACAAGAGGGAGAATGACAGCTGCAGATAGAAACACAAGATAATTAGTCATTAGTAAATGTTACTAACGTACCCAAAATCCCTAACATTAGTGGATTAGTTGGTTAGTACTATATACACGTAACTAATATGTACAGATAAAAAGAAAGAAAGAAATAAGTAAATGAGATACAAAATAAGGCAGAAACCTGAATAGCCGAAATTGCCCCGAATAGTGCAACGACAAAGACAGGGAGTGGATTCTCGAATAACAAGGAACACAGACAGACGGGGGAACTAACGTGAATAATAACGAATAAGAAAATAATAAAATACTAAAACAAGCAGAACACAAAAATACATAACATAACATTAATTGTGTAACAGTTAATATGTTACATTTACATTATTTTTAAAAGGGCACTGTGTCACAGACATCATGTATTTACTGTTGGTTAAAAACAACAAGGATTTGAAACACTTGGAACTGCTTGCACACGTCCCGTGTGCTAAACAGGGTATACCTGTATATTATGAATCAAAATACGGTAACACTTTCCAAATAAGGTTCCATTAACTAGCATGAACTAATGAAATAACATGAAAAACTCACAAATTAATGCATTAATAAAGCACGTATCCATGTTAACAATGCAAAACGTGTTTGATCTTTGTTCATGAAGTAATAAGGTTATATTACGCAGCGTGCACTCCTACCTTTGTTAAAGTGGACAATGTCATCTACTTATGTTTTAACCAATCACTTGCCCTTCTCTTTCATTCTCAACTCACTGTCATTAAAGTAAGATTTGTTCTTTTTCATGTATAACAAGTTATAATGTTTCATATACTAACAGGAAATGGTCTTCGTTAACAAATCATTCACTAATGTGTAAATACTTGAATATTTATTGACACATTGATTGACACATTTAAGGAACTGACCTGCTCATCCTCTGGCTCCTATTCATCTTCATATTGGTATACATCTTTTACATTACATTACATTACAGGCATTTAGTAGACGCTCTTATCCAGAGCGACTTACACAGTTTCACGTTTCTTTACATACAATCCATTTATACAACTGGATATTTACTGAAGCAATCCAGGTTAAGTACCTTTAGCTCATGGGTACAACAGCAGTGTCCCCACCTGGGATCGAACCTGCAACCTTTGAGTTACAAGCCCAGATCTTAACCATTATGCTAACACTGGCGCCTTATATCTTATCAGGAGGCCTCTACTTAGTCAATCATTAGATTGGCTGTTGCTGTTAGCCAGGAGTTGATGTCATTAAAATGCCAGAAGCTTTCTTCAGGCATTTTGACTTATCCATGGCACCCTCTGGCTGGTGGTTCGGTAGTGGTGGCTCTGTTTGCCCATCTCCTCCTGGCTTACAGCACAACTCCTCCCTCCTGTTACAGAGCCAGCAAGAGGCTCTCTCTGCGGCTTCCCTCAACCTTCAAACGGCTGCCTTTCTGTCCCTTCCTGTCAGTCCTGCAGCTGCCAGCACCCTCCATGCTGACTGTGCAGGGAATCCCCTACAGCCGACCCCAACCGGGAACAGCCGTGTCTGCCAAACTTTGTCCCTGCGGTCTTTGCTAACTGGCAAGCTAACGTGGGCGAGGGAAGTGGGAGGGTGGAATGAACTGTGCATAACTAGCACAGTGCAGGATAATAAAGGATGGACCAGATCACGTATGACTTGAGGAACACACAACACTAAACTCTTAGTGTTTCTTTACATGAGTGAATGCATAGTGTATAATATAATGGGCAGTGTTAGCATAATGGGTAAGGAACTGGGCTTGTAACGCAAAGCTTGCAGGTTCGATCCCAGGTGGGGCACTGCCGTTGTACCCTTGAGCTAAAGGTACTTAACCCCCTGAGGTCGACGGGAGCGGCGCCGCTCCCAGCAGCAATACAAGTATATTACTATTTCTAACTTCGCGATATTTTATCATACACACGCGACAAAAACATTGACAGAAACCTTAGAATCGCGACTTTCCGATTTGAGCACTGGCAAATCAAATGGGATTTTTTAAATTAGGTTAATTAGACCAAAAGTAAACCTTGTTTTTTACTCTGTTTTTTACCTTTTAGTACCGTCCCCCTTCTATTGACATGGTAACTAGGTGCGAGTTTCGGGGAGGTGTGGGGAGGGGCGTGGGGCCATGTGTGAAAACGCCGGCGTAAACAAACACAAACTGTCCCGACAATTTGAAGCAAGATTTTATACAGACATACAATTTTATTCAAGATGGAAAGATTTTCTGCGCTGCAGTGTTTGAGAACATCGATGGAAGCGGCGAAGACAATAACTGACGAAGAGTAAGTAACTATATTTGATCTGCCATGTTATCAAATACTCGTATATATATTCAATATATGAATTCCGTGTGTTAAATTGCAGCGTAAACAATGTCCCGACATTATATCGGATCTTGTCTGTGTTTACGGTTGCGAGCTGCCAGCAACAGACGGTGTATGCTGATATTTATTTTATTTACCATATTTTCAAATACTCGTGAAAAGTATTCGACTGCTGCGAATAATTAACGGGAGGATATTTAACCAGCTGGCATTCTGTTTCGGCGCTTGGACATTATCTAGCTTAGCTTGATAATACCTATTGTGATTAATGTTCCTTGCCTCTCGAGAACTTGTTTGTTCGTGTGCTTGCTTGTTGTTTAGATTCCCAGCGTTTAGTTTATACCACGTTTTTGGATACGTGGATTTACCTGTTTACTTTGATTTGTTTGTTCCTGTTCGTTGGTTTTGTTTTGTTTGTCTTTCCGTGTCTTCGCAGACACGGATTTTGCGTTTTCCGTTTACGTTTAGCGATAAATATCTTAAACCCAGAAAACGGGCTACTTTTGATCATGTGCCTGTGTCCACTGCCAAACACTCTGGATGTTGGCAAATTGGCTTCTGTTGGTTGCAGTAAATGTGTACTCTGCAAGATGTCGGAAACAGCGGTTTGTGACGTTCCCTTGTGTCTACAGTTGACCAGAAACTGTTTTGAGAAGTGGCACCAAAGACTGTGAAAGAACAAATTGTCTCACCATGTTTTAATTTGGAATGTTTTGTATATAGTTTGTTTTCAATGAATCTTCCCAAATGAAAAAAAAACTTTCTGCATGGCTCACTGACTATTGCTTACTCTGATGGCTTTTCTCTTTGTCTGGCGGCCTTTGAGAGAGAGATGGCCCATCTGACAGATTTTACAGGTGTGGACAAGCCTCAGGTGTGGATCATGAATATTCTTGAAATTAGCATATAGCCCTCCCACAGCCTGAAATAAATGTGACCAGTTCTGATAAAAACAGGTTTTTAGCTATTTAGATCTCAGATGTGCTAAACTATTTTCACACCCTTACATAAACAAGACCTTGATGAACAAACGCATATTGGCAAAACAATTCGTCACTATAGTTTAGTGTGTGCTTTCACAACTTTTGTGACGGCAGAAAAATTTACTCTTTATAACTTGTGTGTTTGTAGATCTATTTACAAGCTGCATATGATACTGACCACACTATTGATGGCATATAAATGTAGCTGTGATTGTCCTTCAAATAAAAATATCAAACACTTTGGAGTAAGTGTGTGTTAAGTTGATGAAATTGAGATAAATATCAGACCATGCCAAAATCAAAAACCTCCTCTAAGCTTAGCACGGACCTCAGAGGGTTAACCTGAATTGCTTCAGTAAAATATCCAGCTGTATACATGGATTGTATGTAAAGAAATCTAAACTGTAAGTCGCTCTGGATAAGAATGCCTAAAATGTCAAATGTAATAATGTATATTCAACTAAAGGAGCAATACTCAGTCGTAGGATAATGTGTTATGACTTTTTTATACAGTGTGTTTAGGCTGCCCTTGCCCTCATCTGATAAAGTGAACATAATCCCTTTCAAACGAGTGTCGCTCCTTTCATTAAATCTACATGCACTATTTTGGTAGCACCTGGGCTTGGCGGCTTTCTGGCACGAACTTTCTCACATTAACAGAATATTATTCAACTATCCAGCAAGGAAAATAAGGTCTATCACAAAGTATTCACTTCATCAACCATAGTCTGCAACGTGAATGTCTCTATGCTTTCCCACTGCATACTACTATGAGGGCTACCATACCACAGAGCTTCAAACCAAGCCCTCACACGACCCTGATGGGACTGGTGTAGGCAGAGAAGAGAGCTGCTGGGACACGTGCCATGTAGACTAAGCTTTACACTGGGTGTAGATGCTCATATGGTAGAATCCAGGGTTTTCAATTGTCTCAGACCATTCATATTCATATTTCTTTTTAATACAAAAAAAATCACAATCTGCTGAAATTATTTGGAATTTTCAGACAGCCATGGGTAAAGACAGCTTGAACAATGTTGTTTTGCAACCCCGGTTCTGAGCAGAATTGGCAGAAAAATCCTTGTGCAGAGGTCACCTAACCGAGCATCTGATAATCAGGGAGCTCCAAAAATGTTTTTTTTTTTTTTTAATGCCCAGTTTGAGGAACTTTGAAGTGCAGCCAGCCCTGGCAGCCATAGATATAAATCACATTGAAAGGAAAGGCAGATACCGCACTTCAGGAATATGGTAATACACTACTGCCTTTGCATATCTGTCTGTCCCCTCAAGCTTGTTAGGTTGTCTGTGTGGAAGGCCGGATCCCTAGGCTTGGTACAGAGACTCAGGGTGGACTGTGGCCCGTCCTCATGGTTGCCAGATGGTGGCTGGGGGGTGAGGCCCCTCCTATCGGTTGCCAGATGGTGGCTGCATGAGATGTGAACTGCAATTAAAGGACAACCAAAACGACCGTCATATGGTACGCTGTCCCCAGCATACGCCCCGAACGAACACTCCTGCATCTGTGGATAAGGTTAATTGCTTGTGTTTAACAGAAATCACTAAAACAGGTGCTTGGGTCCCCCGCTGGTGTAATGGGCTTGCATTAGGCCTGTGTACGACGTCCTCATTTTAATTGGATGACAGTTTGGATGAACTTGTGTGCAACATTTTTAATGCCTGTCTGTCCTCATCAGGGCCTGTATAATTTGGGACCTGGAGTTAGGTGACCTGCATGCCGTAGTATGGTATTCTTTAGTATGGGCTTAGAGTGAATAGATATTGAGTTCTTTCAATATTGTAGCAATTCGGGATTTCCTTAATAGTTTAGGGCACAGGTGTCAAACTCATTCCATCGAGGGCCGAGTGTATGCGGGTTTTGTTGCAACCAATGCACTACACCAGGTGATTTCACTAATTAGCTCACTTCTTCAACTAAGGAGGGAACCTAATTGAAATCACCTGGTGTAATGCATTGGTTACAACAGAAACCTGCAAACACTCGGCCCTTGATGGAATGAGTTTGACACCCCTGGTTTAGGGGGTAAGGGTGGGGGGGGATGAGAGAGTCATAAAACAGAGAGAGATGGTGCTATTCTTTTCTCCATCTAAAGCCCACTAATCTTACACTACTTTTCACTCACTTATATTTACGTTTCCTCTTCTTTGCTTCCCTTTCCCTCTTTCCTTTTCCCCCGAATGTTCCTATTGTTGCCTTAACCTCCTCCTTTTGAAACTCGACTGTTAGAGCTGGAAAAACTAGTGGCTGGAACTGCTGTTGTTTCCTCCCCAAGTGAGTGATTGGCGAGTCAATAAAGGGTCAGGATTAATAATGCATTTTTTCAGGGTTTTACCTCTTGCCTTGGTGTAAAAGCAACAGATATGCTGCATGCTTGTTTGACCAATTACAACTGACAGAATTCCATTAACTAACATGAACTAATGCATTAGCTAATAAGAACAAATCAAAGTGCATTAACAGATGCATTAACAAGTGTCGTATTTGATTTTTGTTGATGAAGTAATGACGTTGTATTACCTAGCAGGTACTCCTATCTTTGTTGATGTAGGACAATTGTCATCCAGGAAACTCAGTCTTTCTATACCCATTTTCTGATAGGTGACTTTCCCCAGCTTTATCCTGGTGTTCTTTTGAAAGCTCCTTGTTGCTCATGGTGGATTCTTTACTCTGAAATACATTACCCAGCAGTGGAATCACCTAGCAACAGCTGATTTTATTCTGAAGCAATCAGAATCACTACAATCGAACACAGGTAGAGGTCATTTAGCTTGGTGTGTGATCTGGAAGATGATTGGTTACTCTATGATGGGTATTACAGCAGGGTGTAGATTTATCAATCCAAGTTATTCAACATTTTATATTTTTTATTAATGTTCAGAAATGTTGAGATTTTTTTTTATGTTGCTTTTTTGCAAAAAAGAAATTGCATACAATTTCCACAGTACCGTAGTTCAAAGTGTTTTGTGGGTGGAATATCCTTAAGCATTGGAAACAGATGTCTTTTTATTGTGTGTGGCAGGTCATGTTGTATTCTCAGTCTGATTTCCGAGAAATCTTTGATGTAGGAAGAGAGGCTTGTCAGGGTGCGATACTGACAGCGCATTACTGTGAGTCAAACGCTTCATGGCTCCGTTCCAAGCCACTGGAACACCACTGCGGTTGATCACTTAGAGTGAGAAAAAAGACGTTTAGAATCTTTGACACCATGGAGCATTGTTTCAATCTAAACTCAAGGAAATGCCATTCACTTTTAAGTATGAGTCGGTGCGAATTTGCATTATAGTAATTCCAACATTATGATGGAGGATAAAATGTAAGGGAGAGGAGGTTTAAACCCACGGGTTTCTGACTTTTTTTGATCAGATTGATGCAAATAAATCACGGTGTCAGATGCAACAGCATTAGAGCCTCACAGTATAGTAGTAATATACTACTATTTAGTATACAATGTGGTTCTGTGTGACTCAGTAGGTAGAGCAATGGGTTGGCAATGCTGAGGTTGTGGGTTCAATTCCAACCGGGACCACATGTACTGAAAAATGTATGCATTCACTACTGTAAATCACTTTGGATAATAGTGTCGGCTAAATGGCATATATTATATATTCTTGTATAATTATATTATTTAGCCTCTTGAACGTCCAGCTGGAGTGGTCTGTGAATTCATGGAATAATAAAGTGGATTCCAGAAGAAGAGTCTGTCAGCAGAACAAGGAGGCATGAATTTTGCACAGTATTTCTTCCAAGCAGAGAGTTGAGTTGCATTGAGCATCGTATCTGAGCTCATCATAGAAGCAGAGACCTTTGGGGTGATCAAGTCCAGGCTTGACACAGTGCTCAATGCACTCTAGATCAGGGCTCCTCAAATCTGGCCCACAACTCCAAATCCGGTCCTGGTTTTCCTTTCTCTCAGGTTAATTGAAAATTAATGCAATTGATTGAGTGTCTTCACACCTGACTCCCAGGTAAAGGGAGGGTGGAAGAACAGCACTGCTCGCCCACGAGGACCATGATTTGAGGAACCTTGCTCTAGACCAGGGATGTCCAATCGTATCCAAGAAGGGCCAGTGTGGGTGCAGGCTTTTGTTGTAGCCCAGCACTAACACACCTGATTCAACTAATGAAGGTCTCGATTGAAGACCACGATTGGTGGATTAGTTGAAACAGGTGTTTTAGTGCAGGGCTAGAACAAAAGCCTGCTCCCACACCGGCCCTTCTCGGATAAGATCGGACACCCCTGCTCTAGACAATAGGCAAAATGATGAGCATAGATGGCTTTCTAATTATCTTAAATTATTTGGATTATTTTTTATTTTATTTTATTTTCCAGTTGTAGGATCTGCTATCCTCCTCAGCATGGGCCTGTCTTATTCAACTACCCCTTTTGGAAGCCACACAAGAACCAAGCACTCCCATGCGACCCCTTAAAAACCATGCTTCAAATAAGCCCCCAGTTTATGCCCCTAATTTGGCCCAAGTCATTGCTTCAGAACATTTTTTTACACAGGGGACTAATTGTTCCCGGGATGTAACTTAAAACTTTTCTTTATTTTAATTGAAATTAATCAGCAAAACAGTGAAAGGTCAGACTGTTTCTCAGGCATTTATTAATTGGTTTAATTTGCATAAGGAAATTGCTTCTTTGTATCTTCAAAAATCTGAGAGCTATCCCTGAGTACTTGACTGTGCTTTTCTCTTCAATATTTACTAGATTCTTCGCTTATGTTATAGAATTCCAGGAGCAATTTAAAATGGGAAAATGCATATTATTATTATTATTATTATTATTATTATTATTATTATTATTATTAGTAGTAGTAGTAGTAGTAGTAGTAGTACTGATAGTTATAATAGCATGGGTGAGAGCAGTATGCCTGTTTTGTTGTCCAGTGTATTTCTTACCTGATACCTGTCATCTTTATACATTTGAATACTTATTGGATGTAATCCCAATGTATACGGATATGCTCTTGTATAAACTGGTTTATTTTCTGGTTATTTTGTCTGTGGATTCCTTCATGCATTTCGCCAGAATTAAAATAAATAAAAATAACAATCAGAAAGGTCGGCTATGAAAAGTGTTTGACTTTTTCAGGAATGAATGGCTCCGAAAACAATATTCAGATTCATCAATTAGACACTTACATTTCAACTTCATGCAAATGCAACTGTCTCCAGGAAAAGGTAATAGATTAATTGAAATAAAATAAATAAACAATTGGAGTCTGTCCATTTTATGAGGGTTGAAACTCATTGAAAAGTGGTGCAATTGCAGATTTTAAAAAGGGGTGTGCCAGTCCAGAGAATTGTTATACAATGTCTAACATGATCCCACCCCAACATTGATTCCCACGCTCAGTGAGAATTATTCCTCTGGATAAAAAGTGCTCTGGAAGAAAAGCAGCAAAGCATTTCCCCCTCACATTTTCAGGAAACATAATTTATCTTCAATCTCCCTTACTTTTTGAGCTGCAAATCTGTTGGACACCCTCCCCCCAGACACACACACACACTCACACACACACAAACACATACTTTCTAAATGAGACCCATATTGCTATTTCTGTCTTATTTATTAATTAATTATATGCCTGCTTACCTTATGTTCATTTCAGCTTTAAATAAGAAAGTCTATATATTCCAAAAAAAAAATACAATCATTTTGGCTCTAATTTCAGAGGTCACTTTTCAAAACTGTAGACACAAAACTCAAAACGGATAATCAAAATGCACATTTTTCAAAACTCTAAACACTTTTTTCAATTGCCTGAATACAATATACATAAACCTAAAATCATTTGTTTGCTGAACCAAATCACTTGTTCACAATGACACAACTTAACATCAAAATATTAGCATTTCAAAATGCAATACATACAATATGACTGTCTTTTAATTTCATTACAATGCATCTAATTATCAATTAATCCAACTGCTCAAAATGATAAGTAACTGTAGCCTTAGTCCAAATGCATAGTTTTATGGAACAAAATTCCATTTTTAGATCATGATTGTTTTAGGATAAAGAAATATATTGACACTAATTACTTTGGACATGAACCAATTTTACTACATTATCTTTGGATGTAATATTTAATCATCATCCTTTATCAGACACTGTTCCTATGTTTGCATGTTCCACTGTTCCAGACAATGTTTTCAGATTTAACAATATGTATGCAGGCCCTTTTCTTGGCTTTTCCAATAATGACAACTCATTACTGATGATTGATTTCACATTGTGGTAAGAGTATAAAAGGGTTTGTATCCCCCCATAACAACAGAATAGCGACAGCATGGAGCAGGCAGATGATCCATGTCAGAATAGAGGTGAAGCGGGCCTCCCGCGTGGTCCAGTGGTTACAATGTCCAACACTGGCCACGGAGACCGGGGTTCGATTCCCCATCGCACCAGAGTTGGCTCTGGCCAGGAGTGCCATCGGGGGCGGAAATTGACTGTCCGCCCCAGGGAGTGGGGAGGGAAGCCGACAGGACGTTCGCTGCGCATAAGAGTGGCCCTGTAGTACCGGGTTACGGTCGACGGCCTGGTGAGTGCCGTCTCGGAGGAGACGATGCTTTGCCTTCATCACTACCAGTCGCAGGACTACGGCAGCGAACTCCCATTTCTAGGGGGGATTGACATAAAATACGAGGTCTAATTGGCTACTAAATTGGGAGAAAATGGGATAAAATCAGAAACAAAATCTTTACAAAAAACTAAAGAATAGAGGTGAAGCATTGAGAGGAGGTGGCCATGGGAATGACAGAGGACGAGTTCCCCTTCAAAGAGGTAGCCATGGGCCTCCTCTTACAGTAGGCCTCATCAGAGAGGTGGCCATGGGCCTCCTCTTAGAGTAGGCCTCATCAGAGAGGTGGCCATGGGCCTCCTCTTATCAGAGAGGCCTCATTAGATGGGAGGTGGCCTCATCAGAGAGGTGGCCATGGGCCTCCTCTTACAGTAGGCCTCATCAGAGAGGTGGCCATGGGCCTCCTCTTAGAGTAGGCCTCATCAGAGAGGTGGCCATGGGCCTCCTCTTACAGTAGGCCTCATCAGAGAGGTGGCCATGGGCCTCCTCTTAGAGTAGGCCTCATCAGAGAGGTGGCCATGGGCCTCCTGTTACAGTAGGCCTCATCAGAGAGGTGGCCATGGGCCTCCTCTTAGAGTAGGCCTCATCAGAGAGGTGGCCATGGGCCTCCTCTTACAGTAGGCCTCATCAGAGAGGTGGCCATGGGCCTCCTCTTAGAGTAGGCCTCATCAGAGAGGTGGCCATGGGCCTTGTTTGAGAGGACAAGGCCGTGGACCAAGACAGTGACAGCAACAGCAAAGAAATCCAATGAAATGTCCAATGAAATCCCAGCAATAATTGGGACCATGTCATAAATTGTGGCATGACAATGACTGATTCAGCCAAACCTCAGAAGACCAACCGTGGCCTCAATCATCAGAACTTTCTGCCATGAGAACCGGTAAGTCTTCAGCATGCACTATGTATTACTCTCAATTGTAAAATTACTGTATATTGCATGCCATTGCATACCACACAGTAGGTGTTGTGACTGAATGTGTTCTTTGTTTTGCAGAATTGAGACAAGGCCAAATGGGGGAGGCAGAGGCAGAATTCTGACTTACCAACAAGAGCTGGCTGTGGTCAATTTGGTTCTGGCCAGAAATGATATACGCCTGACCGAAATTCAGCAGCACATCATTGACAAGGATGACGTGTTCAACAATGTGGAGGCCATAAGCATTCTACCAACTATTGCATGCATTCTAAAACAGATATACTTGAAATGCAAATAGGGTGAAGCAACTGCAGATTGAGTATGTTCAAGTATGTTCAGTTTCAAGATTCCTGTTGTGAAAAATTCTAGTTTGATCTACATTATTTCTTTTTAGTGGGTGATGGAGCTTGATGCTGCAGAAAACCACCACAAATTCCTCTTTGTGGACAAGGCAGGCTTCAAGCTGGCCAAACAAGGTGGAGAGGTCGGAACTTCATTAGCCAGTGGGCAACCATCCAGGTACCTGGACAACATGGGGGCAACCTCACCATGTGTGCTGCAATATCGGAGGATGGTGTGGTGGGACACAGACCTCTTATGGGATCCTATAATGCAGTTCTTCTTGTGAATTTCCTTGATGAGCAACAGCAGGTCTGTCAAGCTGATGGAGTGACTTATGTGATAGTGTGGGACAATGTTAGGTTCCACCATGCTGAAATGGTGCAGACATGGTTTCAGGCTCATCTGCAGTTTACAACCCTGTACTTGCCCCCATATTCTCCTCTCCTCAACCCAATTGAGGAATTATTCTCAGCATGGAGGTGGAAGGTGTATGATCGTCGCCCTCACAAACGTGCCACCCTCCTCCAGGCCATGGGTGATGCATGCAATGACATCACAACAGACTAATGCCAAGCCTGGATTTGCCATACCAGAAGGTTTTCACTGTGATGATATGGCAAGAAGACTTGAAAATATCCACTGAATGATGTTTTGGATGAGAACTTAATTATTTGGCTATGATTCAAACAAGCCTATTTTGTCATTGTATTTTTTTAAATTCTGATTTTGTTAAATGATTCAACTGTCTCTACTATTCCCTTTAGTTAGAACCACAAAAAGAACCATATTGAAACATGTATCAAGTAATTTTTTACTGCAATATTAAACCGGATTGTAAAAACAACTAAACAGTGTAATTTTTAAATATTAAAAGATTGTAAAAACAATCAACAGGTATCTTGTGTGTGGGTGATCTAGACTAATGCTCCTATAGTATTTCATGATAAATAAGTTATTTGAACCAATGATTGTGAAGTGTAAGATTTCTTCAAAGATATGAATGCACAATGCAAGGCTTTGAGCATAGGACAGGCTGCGTTACCAGTGCTGACCATTTTGAGTGTTGCGCCTAAGGTTTTGAAAATTGAGAACAAACTTGTGAGATTAGCACCAAAGTGATTAAAACAACTGTAATTAATAATAGCCATTATGTCAAAAAAGGCAGCATCCACATAAATAATAGTGCTGCTACTTGTTGTGCATGATATAGGAGGTGCGTTTCATGTGTGTGAATATTTAAATAATGCCATTTATACTTTTCAGGTTTAAGATTATTAAATGTGGAATGATCTTGGAGGAGGGGCAGTGTACTGGTGGATACTGTATATCCAAATAAAAACTTTTCCTGGTATTAGTTTTCATTTAGTTTCAATCATTATTGATCTTCATCAATGCAGTGTCAGAGGCGTGGATGCCCTTTATTTGGGAAAGACAAAACGCACACTGGATTGTGAACAGCGCAACATCCTTCTGCATCCCCTGGTTTCATGTCGGCAGCCACAAAATAATGAACCCTGCCTATAAGCCCTTAGACTTGTTAGAGATTCACTACAGCAGGCAAAGTCGTTTTGGCATTCACGGCTATTTATAGGTTTTTATATTCGCACATGCATCGCGGCAATAACAGAAGCATGCTAATTCTTAAAGTTCTCAAGAAAGCAGTCAGAAGTTCATCAAGGTTTGAAAAGAAGAGAAATGTAATCCAAACTTAATTGGGTTGTCTATGTTTTATTCATTAGGCCCTCTGAATTACTCACGAAAGGCAAGGTACAAAACCTTTTTTTTCCTCAGGATGGAAATCCAGTGTGTCTGAGTGTATCCTTCTTGAGAGCAAAAATGTAACTCAGTTGGATATTTGGGAGAAGGTATGGTGAAGGCACTTAAAAATACATTGTCATTTGAATATTTCATTAGTATTGGCTCAGTCTGTGGCGTAGTGATTGAGGAACCATGCTTGTTACGCAGGTTTAGAAAACGATGTGTCACCCTGGATAGGATGTTTGCTTAGCAAATACTTAATGTAAATAACATCATGAAACATAATGTCAATTACAGTATGAAACAGTGGGGACTAAAGACTTAAGATCTTTGTTGTTTTTTGTACAGACTGTGGCAACACATTTCCTGAAAAGGACAATAAAAATATCTATCTATCTATCTATCTATCTTTGTTAATAGAATAATACCACACATTATTTTATTAATAATGATTCTATTAAGAATCACACATTAATCACTGATTTTTTTTGTTTCGTTTTTTTGTGGCTGTCATTACTGTTTGCAATCTTTCACATGAAATAGTCTAACTATAACAACTAGATTGACTCCACTCTCCTTTTTCACCTAATAAAAATTATTTGATGTAGACATCTCTTTGTTACAATTAAAACTATTTAATGCAAAGCACAAACAAAGATCATTGCGGCCCTACTCATCAATCACAAACAGCTGCTGCTTCTACATCGCATGTGAATATGAACATGTGCCCCGGATGGAATATCCTTGTTGATACAGAATTTTAATACTTTAAATAGCTAGATAAAATTACAGCTAAATTAATTAAAAGGGTTGTCTACCTTCCCCTGACACACTATTCATCTCCATCCCATGCCGTGCCCCAGAGGTCGGAAGAGCTCCCCGTGCCACTGCTAATGTCCGTTACCTGCGTAAATAAAGACCACTTCTAATTTCCTGTTCTCCATCTCTCTGATACTCAACCACGGAGGTAATGGGTTCCTGCTAATTGTATATTCTATATTAAGAAATGACAAAGGCAGCACCACAGCAGACTTGCCTCGTAGAAAACGTCGGGCGTGCAAGCGAATGTTGTTTTTCTATCGCTTCCGTACCCGAGCACAGGACACATTTTGCATCTTAGGGAAAGGGATTACTTTTGAATAACACTGAGTTTTAGCCGGCCTAATGCTGGCATAATTACTGATAAATAATTGATCACGCGGAAAGCCGTAAAAAGGCAAAACAGGCCATGGTTACCATTCGCAATTATTGAGCTTTTGTGTACGATGGCGTGTTAATATTTGATGAGCCAATCATTTTGCAGAGTAATATGTGGACATAGTTCGTTTCATCTGCTAATTTCCATCCATCTGGCTACAGCAGTCCAGGTTCTCGTGCTTTCAGTGTGATGTCGTGCCACTGGAGCTAAGCTGGGCTGGTCTTGACTAGTACTGGGATGGGATATAGTGTGGCTGGCAGTGCAGTGTAATGGTTAGGGAGCTGGGCTTGTAACTAAGACGTTGCAGGTTCAATTCCCAGGTGGGGGCACTGCTGTTGTACCCTTGAGCAAGGTACTTAACCTGAATTGCTTCACTAAAATGTAATGTAATGTAAATGGATGTGGTGGATGTGGACCAGTAAGCGTCATTCCTTTTAGACCTAGCAGTAACACCAAAGCCCGTTTCAGGTAAGATGTTAAACCACGGGTTTCTCACTAGGATTGACTCACTGTGGTCATTAAAGATTGCATGGGACTTGCAGTACTCTGTCTCCCTTTCTGCCCTGCATGCTTGCCTCCCCATTAAAATGCACCCTGGCAGAAACAACACACAGTAACTTAACATTTCAAGGATCCAGGGCACAAAAGCAGGATCACATCCTTGTTTAAGAAAGCCCCTTCACATAATGGTATCGCCTGCTTTTTAAACTGCCAAACTCGGGTGATTCACGAATTCACATGCAAAATATGGTCAAACGTGCACAGCATTACACAAACATTAAAAAGGCTTCACTCTTCACCATGTGCTTTACTGCTGCGCACTGAGTGTGTATGTGTGCAGGCCCAACAGTCAACACGCTGGGCTACACACACACACTCTCCTAGCTGTGCACTGAGTGTGTATGTGTGCAGGCCCAACAGTCAACACGCTGGGATACACAAAGAATCACCCAGCTACACCTAACATAAACTTAATACTTAATATAATATAATATAATAATATAATATATGCCATTTAGCAGACGCTTTTATCCAAAGCGACTTACAGTAGTGAATGCATACATTTTTCAGTATATGTGGTCCCAGTGGGGACTTAATGTACTTAATGACAGATACTATAGACAATAATTTTGCGTGCGTTAGAGTAGCTATTAAGAGCAAATACTTGGATATCTGGACATGCCTGGGGAGCTGGAACACATTTGTGCAAGGGGAAAGGACACACAGAGATCCCTACAGCCCAAAATACTTAAACCACAAAACCGTGGGTAGACTGCATCATGCAACAGTTGCATCTTCAAAGCTCTGTTGGCAGTTTAAATTAAGTCAAAATATGCAAAACCAGAGAAGAAACACTTAAGTCGTCTGCATCAGAAAAAAAGTTATGTTATAAAGTTATGCAAGTTATGCCCGTATCTCTGTCGGAATAGACCCCTCTGTATGTTTATGGCAATATTTATGGATGTATTTTGAAATAAAAGCATTTTGAAATTTCACAAGACCAATTTAAAGACTGGGTAAAGTGTTGCAGGAAAGTGTTAGATTTATTGAGTGGTCATGAGCACTGTTGATATTTTCTATTTTGAAGGTAATTCAAATCAACCAACAACTTAACATAAACTGGTCTCAGGCAAATGTTGGGTGTGTAAATTTAGAATAAGTGGTAACTCAAGTGCTGAACATACTGATCTTTTATGAATACAGACCTTGATTCGTTTAATGATATGTATCATGTGTTCATTATTTTGTCCCTGCATAATTTATTTCCTGCTGTGAAATGCCCTTCCCCATTTTTCCTGGTTCTCAACTTTTTCAGATGTGGTATTTGCACATGCTCTCCTTTGTTCACTGTATATTCTGCAGTAACGCAATGCTTTCAGAGTGCACATGATGATTAAATTGTGTGCACTGTGTGTCTGAGGCTTAAAACCAACTTGCCATTGTGTGTAATAAATAAATAAGCCGTGTTATGAGCATTACTGCCAATTAAAATGTAAATGTGATTGATATTTTGTTCCCTTGGAGTCCACACATTTCTGTTTGAGTTAGGAAGCATTACATGGTCTCCATTCTGGTTCTGCACACCAGATCAATTGTTCCACAATTCTGGAAGGCATGCGTTTGTATATTGGGTCAATATCGGATGGCCAGGGCTCACAATTAAACAAATACCATTCAATTATACTGTATCTTTGAATCTTTAAGATGAGTTAGATAGGAACGTTTTAGTATTTTAACAGAGGATGTGGGGGCAGAGAAAGCCAGTGCTCATGAATTATGCAGTAACGATCACGGTGCTGGCAGTTTATGAACCCAATGTGGGCACGCATTTAAGGAATCAAACAAACAATCAAATGACACAATATGTACTTCTTGTATTATGACAGAATGCACAACAGTGCTTACACATTGCTTCAAAGTCTGGATTTTCCAGAAGAAAAACAAATGATAAATAAATAAATCATTAAGCCAGGATCCAATCAGCCAATCGTTATTGTTACTTGACCCCTTCAAAGGTAACTGGGTGAAATTCTGTGGAAATGGTGAAGAGGAGACATCTTTTATTAGCAGGCTTGGCACCTTCTCCTCAGCTAACGAGTCCCACCATTTCAGACAGTTAGCTAGCTTATGTGATTCTTCTTTTATTTTTATATTTGTATTTTGATATTTTTGGTGTGTAAGTAGCCATGGTGTAAGCAGAATAAACCATTCTAACCCATGCGTTCTCTGGATATACGCATGCACACTTCTGGGGTACATTTGCATTACATTTACATTTGAGGCATTTAGCAGATGCTCTTATCCAGAGTGACTTACACAGTTTACATTTCTTTACTGTCGATGTTTCCAGTGATACAATTCAATGCATTTTATTTTTTATTTTTTAATTTTTATTTTTATGACTAGGTTGTAAATAGTTTTTCCTGTCTGTTGTTGTCTGTGTTGTTTGTCACTGTTGTATCTTGGATTGTATTGTTTATGTTGTGATTGTTTGTTTGGGACCCCCTCTAAAACGAGATGGTTCATCTCAAGGGGTTTATCCTGTTTAATAAACAAATTTCAACTTAACTTACATACAATCCATTTATACAGCTGGATATTTTTTACTGAAGCAATTCAGGTCAATTCTGGGATTCGGACCAGCAACCTCTGAATTACAAGCCCAGTTCCCTAACCACTACACTACACTGCCACCCAGGTGGTGCATATATATTGTGGTGTCCCCAGGGGTTGGGCGACACACACGGACCTTGTAGGCAAGTTCAAGAACACGGAGGAGGCAGTAATATAAACAAAATTATAATTTATTAAACTAATAATCTTGACAAACACTACACAAAACAAAGGGCGGGGTATTCGGGGGAATACAAACACAAAGTCCACAATCCTACTCATTGTCAATGTCCGTAATCCAATTCCAAAATCTAGTTCAGTTCCGTAATCCAGTCCGTAGTCAATCCAAAGGGGGTCCTCAAAACAATCCAATTTCATACACAAAAACACTCTTCCCAAATCCTGGCTGGTCAAAGACTTCACAGGTTCTCTACTCATCAAACACACTACATTTTACATTTACATTTTAAGCATTTAGCAGACGCTCTTATCCAGAGCGACTTACAAGATGTGCATTAATACATGTTAAGAACAATCATAGTTAGCGCACAAGATCAGTGCAGTAATACAGCAATAGACATCATTGCAGGCGTCTGCGTATCATACCTGTAACACTGGGAAAGAAAAGGTTAATGGGTTGTTGTTGGTTTTTTTTTGTTGTTGGTTTTTTCCCAGCAGGCCACAATCAAGTGAACGTAGAGAGAGAGAGAGAGAGAGAGAGAGAGAGACCATGAAGTCTATTGAATTAAATTATTGTTTTGTTTATATTACTGCCTCCTCTGGGTTATTTAACCTGCCTACACCCTCTGCAAGGTTCGTGCATGTCGCCCAACCCTTAGGGACACCACAATATATTATATATATATATATATATCTGCCATTTAGCAGATGCTTTTTATCCAAAGCGACTTACAGTAGTAAATGCATACATTCTTTCAGTATACTGTATGTGGTCCCAATGGGAATCGAACCCACAACCTAAGCTTTGTCAGCGCCATGCACTACCTACTGAGCTACACAGAACCATATCAACGTCATGCCAAATTATCTTATAATTATGACATATCATTCCTTTCCATTTCAATTATGACATTCCTTTCCATTTCAATTCTATTAGTATACAATAATATAATATTACACATTTTGAGCACAGAAAATAGCTCATTGCCTGCTTATTTTATACAGCCTTCTCTGCTCATCTTTATCAAGGGTGGGTACTGTACATTCAGGGATAACCCCTGAGGGTCAAATCCCCTTAGAGAATGACTCCAAGGAAAAAGACCTACATAAGGATCAGATCCCCTTCGTAAATTCAAGGATAAATCCCTGAGTGTCGACTCCACAGTGACTTCAGTGAGTAGCAAGATAACAGTCATTTGATGTACCACCAGCAAAAACGTTTAGGCTACAACCAAAGATTACTAAAGGGCAACTCGGCAATAGAAAACAGGCACAACCCTATGGTCTCTGAAGAATAAATTATTTTGTCCGTTAAGACAACACAATCAATTCTACGCCTAGTCAATTTATACATGAGGGTTTTTCCTCTGTGGACATTCACTAATTAAATTATTAGATGAGAAACTAACTGCAAAAGCACCAAATAATACATCTGGGGGCACAACTAAATTATGAAACAAAAAAAAAAAACAGTAAGAAGAAATCATGTTATGGAACACAAAAGAATATATATCCACATTTAATTTTTTAATAATAATCATTTATAAAAAATTAAAAAAATAGTTTAACTGTGGAGTATTTTAAATGGAGGAAACAAAATAATTTAGTTGGAATCAGAGGGAACACTAATGCAAATTGTACTGTGGAAACTGGAATAACACTTCAATGTGGATATTTAACTTAAATAAATGCCAATCTTCCATGGCCAATTGAGATTTTTACAGCAAATTATTGCAGCAAATTGCTTAACTTAACACAGCTACAGGGTATTGTTTTGGAATAGCTTTTGTGATTGATAATGCCAGTGTCCTATTATTCATAAAGGCTTATAAATTAAAATCATAATCACTGATAGAAACGTATATTCATGATATTGTGCATTATTAAATTGCCCAATGAATCCAAAAGTTGAAATTGATGTACTGGTATGAAACAGTGCATTGTGAAAACCCAAACACAGTATGCAAATGCCTGGCATTAGTTCAGCATCTAGTACAGATGAATTGATGCATGAGCCAATCACTTTATTACATTTGAATGGTGTTTGTGCATGCACAAGGCACAAGTGAGCTAGTAATGACTTTTGAAATGTCAGGCGTAGCAAATGAGTGACCATGCCCCATCAATGGAGGTCTGATCTTTATTAATACATTTTTATTTATTTTTCTTCTTTTATTTTTCCTTCCCCTCTCTCCTCTTCCTCCCTTTTTCCCTTCTTTCCTTTCTTCATTTATTTTCCTTTTTGTCTGCCCTTCTCCTTTTCCTCTCCTTATTTTCCTTCTTTAATTAATTATAACATTAATGCCCTGCCCTACCCTCGCATTAGTGATATAGTCTTACCAATCCTCATAAATGCTTACCCCAGCATTACGGTGAATTGTAACTTTTCTGTGTTGTTGCAGGGTATGCACAGTGCTGACATTACATTGACATTTACATTTTAAGCATTTAGCAGATACTCTTATCCAGAGCGACTTACAAGATGTGCATTAATACAAGGTAAGAACAATCATAGTTCGCGCACGAGGTCAGTGCAGTAATACAGCGATATACATCATTGCAGGCGTCTGTGTATCATACCTGTAACACTGGGAAAGAAAAGGTTCGTGTTTTTTGTTTTTTTGATAGTGTAGAACAAGTAAACAGTGGTGACGACAGATTGGATAGATGGACAGCGTTCAGTGGTAGTGGAGTCTGAAGAGGTGGGTTTTGAGGCTCTTGCGGAAGATTGCTGAAACACATGAAAGCTGTTTTATAGTGTACTACCAAACCTGCCCAGACCAAACCTGCCTCCTCAAAAGCACGTGCTGCCAGCCAGCGCTTCCTTCCACTCCAAACTGAGCCACGCAGTCATTGTGACGGAGGTCCACACGTCAGACACCTCTGGTGCCGAAAGCATACAGGTGCTCTCGATTAACCGGCGGAGTCACTCTGCACGAGGAGATGGGGAAAACTCTGCCGATTAACACCCTCCCTCGCTGGGTGACGACGTGGCCAATTATGTACCACCCTGTGGGACTGCCAGCCCCAATCAGCACAGGTGAAGCAGCCTGCCTGTCCAAAATGTTTTCATAAGATTCCATATCCTTGAGCAATCACTTGCCGTCTTCCAGCATCCACCATCAAGCAACATCTTTGATAATAACAATTACGATCTTTATTCGGTAAAACACAATTCATGAAGGGCCATTCCGTGAGAGGAGGCAGTATTTTAAACAAAACAATAATTGTATCGAACGAAATTCTTGACAAAACATGTCTGTAATCCAAAGTCGAAATCCAATGCAGTTCCTCAATCAATCCAAAATCGGTACACAATCAGCAATCCAGAAAACAATTATTCAAAACACTCCAAAAAACCTACTCCCTCCCAGTGTGACCAAACAAAGTCCTTTAAATAGGCCTCTAAATGGGCCTTCAGCTGCCAGTAGTAGTAGTAGTATATATATATATATACATACGCGGGCGGCACGGTGGTGCAGTGGATAGCGCTGTCGCCTCACAGCAAGAAGGTCTCGGGTTCGAATCCAGGCCGGGGGCCTTTCTGTGCGGAGTTTGCATGTTCTCCCGTGTCCGCGTGGGTTTCTCCGGGTACTCCGGTTTCCTCCCACAGTCCAAAGACATGCACGTTAGGCTAATTGGAGAGTCTAAATTGCCCGTAGGTATGAGTGTGTGAGTGAATGGTGTGTGTGCCCTGCGATGGATTGGTGACCTGTCCAGGGTGTATTCTTGCCTCTCGCCCGGAACGCATGCTGGGATAGGCTCCAGCCCCCCCCCGCAACCCTGACCAGGAATAAGCGGCTTAGATAATGGATGGATGGATATACATACATATACAGTCAGTGGCCACTTTATTAGGTACACCTGTACACCTGCTCGTTAATGCAATTATCTAATCAGCCAATCATGTGGCAGCAACTCAATGCATAAGAGCATGCAGACATGGTCAAGAGGTTCAGTTGTTGCTCAGACCAAAAATCTGAATGTTGAAGAAATGTGATCTAAGTGACTTTGACCGTGAAATGATTGTTGGTGCCAGATGGGGTGGTGTGAGTATTTCAGAAACTGCTGATCTCATGGGAGTTTCCCGTACAGCAGTCTCTAGAGTTTACAGAGAATGGTGCAAAAAACAAAAAAAAACATCCAGTGAGCGGCAGTTTTGTGGGCGAAAACGCCTTGTTAATGAGAGAGGTCAGAGGAGAATGGCCAGACTGGTTCAAGTTGACAGGAAGGCGACGTTGCATTGGTATGCAGAAGAGCATCTCTGAATGCACAACAAGTCAAACCTTTTGGTGGATGGGCTACAGCAGCAGAAGACCACACCAGGTTCCACTCCTGTCAGCTAAGAACAGGAAAGTGAGGCTACAGTAGGCACAGGCTCACCAAAACTAGACAGTTGAAGATTGGAAAAATGTTGCCTGGTCTGACGAATACATTTATGCTGCGACATGCAGATGGTAGGGTCAGAATTTGGCGTAAACAGCATGAATCCATGCATCCATCCTGCCTCGTGTCAACGGTTCAGGTTGGTGGTGGTGGTGTAATGGTGTGGGGAATGTTTTATTGGTACATATTAGGCCCCTTAATACCAATTGAGCATCGTTTAAATGCCACAGCCTACCTGAGTCTTGTTGCTGACCATGTGCATCCCTTTATGGCCATAGTCTACCCATCTTCTAATAGCTAATTCCAGCAGGATAATGTGCTATGTCACAAAGCACACATCATCTCAAACAGGTTTCACGAACATGACAATGAGTTCAGTGTACTCCAATGGCCTCCACAGTCACCAGATCTAAGTCCAATAGAGCACCTTTGGGATGTGGTGGAATGGGAGATTCGCAACATGAATGTGCAGCCGACAAATCTGCAGCAACTGCGTGATGCTATCATGTCAACATGGACCAGAATCTCTGAGGAATGTTTCCAGCACCTTGTTGAAGCCATGGCACAAAGAATTCAGGCTGTTCTGGGGGCAAAGGGGGTCCTACCCAGTACTAGAAAGGTGTACCTAATAAAGTGGCCACTGAGTGTGTATATATATATATATATATATATATATATATATATATATAAAACAAAAATATAATAGAAATTACTGAAGTGACTTGAAAAATTGCGTTTTGTAAAACTTTATGATAAGGGTAGAATGCTCTGGGTTTGTTGTGTGTCCAAATGCATCCCTCAAATTAATTAAAATAAATGAGGGTAATGGAAAAAGTAGCAAATGAAAGAATGATAGAAACCTGCATAACAAATGTCACATAATTAGACAGATGAGTTCAATTTCATTGAGCAGCTTTATTAACATTCACTAGGTTTATGCCCTGAAACTATTTTTGTCATTTCAATAATAACCTAGGCAATTATTTTATACATTTTGTTGCCGCAGCTGGTCAATTAGACAACTGTGTGACAAACATTTCTGTACTTCCAGGGCAATCAAACACACTTGAGCTCCAAGTTAATCCCCAGGGCTTTCTACATCAACACCAATAGTCATTTATTTAAAGTTGCAACTTTAAACTCGAGGTTGTTTGGGTGGGGAATATTTATCTGTTCTTAGTTTTCTCCAAATATAATAATCTTAGACCTGGGATCTGCTTTATGTCTGAAAAACAAATCAGTAGAATAGGTTCACTATATATATAATACTTATTTATTTATTTATAGAATTGTAGCTTGTATATTCATACATGTATTTAACTTTTTTTTTTTTTTTAACTCTGCTGTTTGTATTTGTAGCAATTTTCTGTGTTGAGATATACCATTGTGGAACTCAATGGCTGTAGGGAAATCAAACAAGCAAGTCTAAGTCTAAACTAGGGACGAACATTGAAAATTAGTGCAAGCTACAAATGTTATGATACAGGGCATCAGCGCGTTGTCAGTGCAATGTGTCTATGTTTTTGTATCTGTCCCTACTCAAATAAACATTAAATAAATATATAAGTGAGAATCTAAGCAAGGGACTCTGGTAACACATTCCTACATCCCCACCCTTCTTGTGAACTTCTACTCCAGCTGTTAATGACGCATTCCATTGGACTTTCAGAGCCTTACGCTTAAACTGGCTCAGAACATTATCGCAATAAGGTAATGAATCTGTTTTGTTATTTTACTATTAAATCAAACACAGTAACACACTCTTCGCCAGTCCAGTGTAGAAGCGTGAGGCTCATTAATCTGTGCTGACTGTGCCAGGCCAGCAGATAAACATTAGCTTCACAGCTCACAAAGCGGAACTGCAGTCTTCAGGCAATTTGGATGTAACAAGTTTCTTCTTCATACCCCAGAGAGCATTTAAACTGAGTTTTTTTCCCCTCTCTCCCCCTAGTGCTGGGTCTGTCAATCATGCTGTGCGCAAGGGAGGAAATTCTGCTATTAATCTATTTCCTGCAACCAAGCCCACAGCCAACAATCCTCAAAGGGGGAGCGACTCCACATTCATTCGATGGCACCGCACTCGATTGCCAAAGAAGCCGTTCCACCGATGAGGGCTCCTCAGGTGTGCATTACTGACGCCAGTCCTCTGAAATGAAGCACGGGCAAATTAATCGTTGAACCTTTGTATCTGTCATTGATAGCCACAGTGGTTACCCTACAAGATGTAACACCTTTGCCTGTTGTTAAAGTATTTTGATATAATTTTCAGAAAAATTAATATGCCTTTCAGTGCGTTTTATTCAGAACATTCAGTATAATTTGGTTGACTAATGCAGCCTGGTTGCATCAAAAATGACCTTTCCAGTGTAATTTGCCTTAAAAGAATATAATAGACTCCAGTTTGTAGGGTTGGAAAGAGCTGGCGCTATGATTTTAATAGCCAGCCTCTCTCCCTCCCTGCATTGAGTTCTGTTATCTGGTTAAATCATCATTGGACAATGGGATGGCTTGGGAATTTGCAATCATCAAAGGATTTGACACTGTCCTGTGATAATGACATGCCCTCACAGTGGGGGTGCACCCAATATCCCCTCCCGCACCCAGGGTCCTGCAATAAACCAGCAATCAGGCCAAATATGGAATATGGGAAAGAACTGACGTTATTCTGGAGGTGTGCAGCTGGTCCTGTCATTTAAACAAAAATTATTTGGAACAACTAACAGTTGGAATATTGTCTAGGCTGGTCAGAGGTGTATAAAAGGAATATTCAAACGCAGCTCGGGGAGTTCATTCGCTTAACAAAGGCTCCGGGCGCTCTGCGCTCTAGTTTTCTATGTTTGGAGAATTTGTTATACTGCCTTGTCTTGTGTGTTTTCTGTTATGTATTGAGTAATGTCTGTTTTGTGATATTTTGCTAAGGTTACAATAAGTGTGCAAATCATCGTTTCAACCTATGTCTTCTTCCCCTTTAGCGCTAGAAAGGGCAGGTGTAACAAGCTGGGAGCAAGGCCGCAACCGGCGTGTTGTACGGCATCAGTCCCACTGCGCTGAATAGTCAGTCCTGGGTCGTATCTAGGGTAGCAGGCTTGGAATGTCTCCAGTAGCTATAGTTCACTACTCTGTAGAACTTAGAATGATCTTAGTAGCTGCATATGCCGGCAGCGAATGCTCTGATGCCACTGCACTACAATTAGACTTAGAATGCCCCAAGTAGCTGTACTGTAGTCAGGCAGTGAATGCTTTAAGTCTTGAAATCTTGAGGTACCAGGCTCACCATGGAATAGTTTCTACGATGTGGGTCTAGAGGTTAAGCCCTTCGACTCCTATATGGCTGTTACAGGGACAGGAGCAAACACAATGTCCGCGGCCTATGTTGTCTGTACGTACTTAATGTCAATTGTATTGTTTGTCCTGATCATCTTCCCCAAATCACTCCAGAGAAAAGCGGAGGTGGTACGATTTACCTCATAATATGGAAGCGATAATGAATAAAATCCATTTGAATTAACTAAAATGACGCACGGTACATGTCTTATAAATGTTCCCTACAACTCCAAAAGTCCCCCCCCGCACATGAATTAATTAGCTAAAGTTCCGGCTTAAACTCATTGTGTTCAGATTGCATCGGGGTCCAATGTTTATGGTCCTTGAATCAACCTGTCTGCTGTTGTGATTTTAATCATTATTCCTGATTAACATCCATAAAACACATCACATGAATTGATTGCTGAAATGCTGAAGTACCCTTTGACTGCATTTGCGAATTGATTATTGAAATGACTTGATATCATTTGAAGAGTGAAATTGCTCAAACAAAGTGAGTGTCATAATTTGCATTAATTACACTGTGATTAGTCAGTGATAGTAGCAAGGTAATTGGCACTAATTTAATTGAAAGTGCTGTTATATCGTATCTGGTGTTGGCTGATTGCACTATGATTCCTAATTGCCGTGGTTGTGTTTTGGGAGTGCCCTTGCAAGCCCAATTTACCTCATTACTCTTCAACCACAAAGGATGTTTTCTTTCTTGTCTTACATATGGGAGGAACCATTCTGAATAATTTTTGTTTCCCAGGACATTCCCGGGAAGTTACGGTAAATGTTCACTGCACATACAATTGTCTGAATGTCCCTTGGCCATTATTTTTAAGTCACAAGGAAAAGTGCAGGAAGAGTCTTGAAACATTACAATGTTTTTGTTATTCCAATTAAAAAAGCATTCATGTTAATTTTATCAAGACAGTTCACACTGTTCAATGAATTTGAAAGGTCAATACTTACTCATATCTAAAAAAAGTCAATTGAAACAAACCAAACAATACTTAACTAGAGCTCTTAGGCCAAAACATTTGGCATTATTGTACTAGCCTGCTCTATCAAGCATTTAAAACGAATGAGCAAATAAATAAGTATTTTTGGAGTGCATACATATCCTTATTTTGATTTGAATTATATTGTTTGGATCTGCACCAAGTGAACTGTATTGCCTCTGTTGCTTTCTACAGTTTTGTCTTTTTGAGCTGCTGCAGGGACCCTGGTCCTTTGGTTTCCCATATAGGATAAGGACCCAAACCGAGGCCACATCTCGGGGGTGGCTTTGAGAATGCCTGCGTGTTCTGGGGCATGCGCATCCTTTCCAAAGTATGGTGCGTCCATCTGGGTTCGCAAAATAGATAAAGTTTGCATTGCTTAAAGGGGATATGTGATTTGGAAGCAAGTTATGTACTTGGTACTATCTAAATATATGATAAGGGCTGTAACTATATATATGCACTGTTATGTGTTGATGTGGGAATATAATAAATGTATATAATGGTAGGCGGCACGGTGGTGCAGTGGATAGCGCTGTCGCCTCACAGCAAGAAGGTCTTGGGTTCGAATCCAGGCCGGGGGCCTTTCTGTGCGGAGTTTGCATCTTCTCCCCGTGTCCGCGTGGGTTTCCTCCGGGTACTCCGGTTTCCTCCCACAGTCCAAAGACATGCACGTTAGGCTAATTGGAGAGTCTAAATTGCCCGTAGGTATGAGTGTGTGAGTGAATGGTGTGTGTGCCCTGCGATGGATTGGCAACCTGTCCAGGGTGTATTCCTGCCTCTCGCCCGGAACGCATGCTGGGATAGGCTCCAGCCCCGCGACCCTGACCAGGAATAAGCGGCTTAGATAATGGATGGATGGATGGATGGATGGATGGTATATAATGGTATATTCCGGGGCAGATTCAATCTGTTAAAATAGGCTGTGGTTTTCTTAGGGGATGAGTATGGCCTGGGCTGTGCTATGGGGTAGGTAGCATGAGGCATATACCCATAAGGGTGTCATGTAAGGTTTTTATTTTTTTGTTTTTGTTAGTTTGTTGTAAATACTATTATTGGACACCATTTTTTGGGGGGTTGTTTTGCTTGGGTTTTTTGGGGTGAATCAATACAAACCATTGTACTGAAGTGCTACTTGCAGTTGCGCCATCATTTGGACACCAGGGTGTGGCCCACGAACCCTCAGCCAGGCGTAGCAGAGATAGCTTGTGGGAGATAACTGGCATAATGGCTAAGGCCACTAGTAGTTGGCCCCCCCTGCTCACTACCCTCCACTGGCTGCCTGTTTTAGCTCGCATCAAATTCAAGACATTGGTCCTAGCATACCAGGCAGTCAAGGGATCAGCCCCAACATACCTCCTCAAGATCTTAAAACCCTACACACCTGCCAGACCTCTCCGTTCTGCTACCTCAGGACGCCTAGCACCTCCCCCCCTCCCGGTCACGTCTCCTGTCGGTTCTGGCTCCACGATGGTGGAATGACCTTCCTGTGGAAGTCAGAACAGCTGAGACCCTGGCCACCTTCAAGCGACAACTGAAGACTCACCTCTTCAGGGTGCACCTCTCCCGTAGTCCGGTTTTGTTAACTTAGGGACATAGTTGCTTAGTTTACACGTCTACTTGTTTATGTATTGTATTAGGCTTAGGCATTATTTCCTGCATTGAGTGCTTTACTGCTACCTCTGAATTGTGGCTACAGATTTACCTACAGGGTCCTAGTTTAACTACGGTTAACACTTTGTTGTACGTCGCTCTGGATAAGAGCGTCTGCCAAATGCCTGTAATGTAATGTAATGTAATGTAATGTAGTGCTTCATCTTAAAGCTACACGCCCCTACAATCTACAGCTGCATACTGGGTCTTGTAGTCCTGCCTGTTACATCAGCTAGCTAGATTAGTCACCTAATGATGCTTAAAGCCAGCTTCCTATCAGAGTGTTTGGGACTCATACTGTAGCCGAGGAGCTAGAACAACTTAATAGTGGTGCTGGCTTGTTAGCTAATGTTAGCGAATGATTCATGTATGTATTACATAGCTTGCTAACATGTCTGGCTAGTAACATCTGGCAAGCTAGCTGTGACTGTCCTGGTGGTATTAAATACGTTTCTTGCAAATGTTTTGTGTTAGCAATGGCTAGTACATTAGTATGTACTAAGAAGTTACTAGCCAGACACATTAGCAAGCTATGTAACAGATAACTTACGTGACAGAAATGTGTTAGAGTAGCTAGCTAGCTAGCACTAAGTACTCCAAACTTGTTCTACCGCTACAGTATGGTTTCAAGTTAAAAATAACGTATCAAGGGGCCTCGGGCAGCATAACACCTGTCCACCTGCCGTTTATGTTTTTTGCACAACAAAACAATTCATGCCTGCACCTTATTGTTACCTCAATGTGTTCTGTTGCACTTTATAATGTTACTGCACTTTATAAAATGTTACCTCAATGTGACCCTCAATGTGACCTTGTTACCTCAATGTGACCTAAATGTTGTGTCTCAACTGTTGTGTAATTGTTGTCTTAATGTTGCACTGTTGTAAATCGAAGCGCAATCTCGTTCTTCTACGTACTTGTATGTGGCAGAATGACAATAAAAGCAACTCAACTCAACTCAACTCAACAGTCTAAATCAAATCAAATCAAATCAAGTTTATTTGTATAGCGCTTTTCACAATAGAATTGTCACAAAACGCTTAACAGAGGGGGAACTCAGGCCTAGACCCCCCAAAGCAAGCCTAAAGGCAACAGTGGCAAGGAAAAACTCCCTTGGTAGGCACTCACTAAGCACTCGCTTGGGAATGCAAGTTTCCTACTGGAGCTGTGGTTCGAAACTCAACTGCAAGCCTCGATCGGGGACAATTGGGTGTCCGCCGCAGAGGGAGGGTGAGCCGGGACGAGCTCGCCGAGAAGCATGAAGGGAGTCTCTAAAAAGGAGGTGGGCGAGTTCCTTCTCAGAAGAGGTGGATAATCTCCGGCCTTAGGGAATTATCTTGCCCCGTAGTGACAGGCAGCGAGTTCGTGGGAGAGGGTGAATCAAAAGAAATAGGGGTATAATTGGCTGCAACAATGGGGACAAAATGGGAAAAAATCTTAAACAAATTTATACATAAAAAAATAATTTATCACACAAACTAAGTTGGTGTGGACGTTGCTGTAGCCACGTTCGCTGGAAAAGACCGAAGTTATAGAAG
Source organism: Aldrovandia affinis (assembly GCA_029706075.1). Taxonomy (NCBI): domain Eukaryota; kingdom Metazoa; phylum Chordata; class Actinopteri; order Notacanthiformes; family Halosauridae; genus Aldrovandia; species Aldrovandia affinis. The sequence continues at coordinate 983,628 of JAINUG010000160.1, forward strand.
CTGGCTGGCTAACTAGCAATATACATTTCTGGGTACATTAGAAAACAATTCCACTAAGTTAATGCAATCTTTTGTTGATTCTTGTTTCTGATTCTTGTTTATGCGGCATGTGTCACTTTTTTTGGAAGTGAGAAGGATTTCCCCGCTGTTAGCCAATCAGAATTGAGTATTCATCCAAGCCGTGATATAAATACACACACACACACACACACACACACACACACACACACACACACACACACTTTATATTCATTACCTGGCTAATACTGCCACAGGTTCTGCTGACTTCTGGTTCTGAGATTTCCCCCCTTGGTGTGGGCCTACGGTTTTGATACAGAGGTGTGCTTCTAAGGGTCCTGTCTCCAAACTGTCCTGATGTCAGAGATTTCAACAGCTCCATACATGAGAATGACCTCTTAAAATAACATATTTTGTTTTTTGGGGGGTTTTTGCCTGGTACATTTTGAAATATGACATTTATTTGTATTCTGTATTTGTACATTTACATTTATTCTGTACATACCAAAAATATTTTTCTTGCCTGATTAAAAAGCAGTGTTTTTTAAAAAAATTAACACAAGGCCAAATTGTCTGTAGTTATTCTAATGTAAATAGGACTCCAGTCATCTTAGGAGATATAGATGAGCCTCTGACTTTTTCATGGAAATACAGATAGAGCTCAATGTTGCCTTCTAATTTTACCTGGAATAAAAAAACTAAAATCTAAATATGAAATATTCTTGTAGGAATGTAAAAAAACTAACAGTTACTTTATTTAATTTATATATAACAATTTATTCAAAATGATTGCCTTTCATTTTAAGACTATCCTGAAATAATTAGTATGGTTTCAAATACTTGTTTTTAAAGGGGTTTTTCCCCTTTATTGGGATATTTTCTCATGAGAAATAAAATCTAGGTGTTGTTGCCCAGACCACCTTTAAATGTTCAAGCTAAGATGATTGACAGGTAGCTGACACAAAACCTGCGTTTTTGACATCTTTTGGCATAAAGCCTAGTTATCAAAATTCTTTAAACGCAGACTTAAAAGTACTCTGAAAAGTCCTCACAAGCTGTCCTAAACTGGTTAGTAGTTGCCAGGGGGATGACTGTGATTAATGAATTATGCTATTAACAACTCATTATTAGAATGTGTTATCTAGGCCCACACCCGACAGTGGAGGGAGCTGAGGAAGAGATACCTGCGGTCCTCACAAATCCCAACATTGACGATGGCCCCTTCACAGTCACGGAGCTCGCCAGAGTGAAATCCACTCTGAAGCAGGGAAAAAGTGCTGGGCCATACGGCCTTCTCCCCGGAGGTCCTCAAGAACTGTGACCTCGATGACATCATCCTGGAGATATGCAACCTTGCTCTGGTGAATAACAACAAGCCAAGAGATGTGGTCTCTCTCTCTCTCTAACATCATCCCAGTGCCTAAGTCTGGAGATCTCTCAAAGCCAGATAACTACCGTGGCACCAGTCTGACCTGTATCATTGCAAAGATGTATAACCACAGGATACTGAATCGGATATGGGCGCCATTGACCCTCACTTGAGAGAGAACCAGAATGGCTTTCTGTTTAGCTGAGTTAAAGGAGAACCACCAGAGCCCAGATCTTGGCCTTAAGGAGGATCATCGAGCTGGAGGTGAATTATAAAAGAACAACCTGACAGCGGTGCTGTGTTTTATTGATTTAAAAAAAAGCTTTTGATTCAATACACAGGGGCGTCATGATGAAAATTCTTAAGGCTGCCTTGAACATAATATATGAATTATAATATAGAATTATAGGCTATTTTAATGATATAGGCAGCTAGCTACGGACATAATTGTATCCTCTGTTCAGCTGCACAGTTAAATTCGCTGGTGTCCCTCCCCCTACTATCCGGGCCATTGTGTTAGTGTTGGGACCGTTACAAGAGTTCATGTATTCAGGCACAAGAGTCAGTGCAGCTAAACAGGTTGGGACCCCATGTCCGTAGCTAGCTGACGGCAACAGTGAGGAGAATTTGACATCATTTTGGCCGGTGGGCGTGATTTGGCATCACAGCGCCATTGACCCTCACTTGAGAGAGAACCAGAATGGCTTTCGAGAGGGGAGAACCACCAGAGCCCAGATCTTGACCTTAAGGAGGATCATCGAGGAGGTGAAAAAGAACAACCAGACAGCGGTGCTGTGTTTTATTGATTTCAAAAAGGCTTTTGATTCAATACACAGAGGCGTCATGATGAAAATCCTTAAGGTCTACAGTATCCCTCCCACCCTACTCCGGGCCATTGGGTGTTGCACCAGGGTTGGGACGCAACAGTGAGGAGTTTTATATCCTAGCGGGGTGTTGCCAGGGGACGCCCTCGCGCCCTTCCTCTTCATAATAGTCCTGGACTACGCGCTAAGGCAGGCCATCAATGGACGGGAGCGGGAACTCGTCTTCACTATTACATCCAGGGAGTCAAGACGAGTTCCTGCTGTAGTCCTAGCGGACCTGGACTATGCGGACGACATCGGCCTGATATCTGACCGCGTGGAGCAGGCACAGGAGCTTTTGAACAGAGTGGAGACGGAATGTGCCAAGGTTGGGCTTAGGCTAAATGCTAATAAAACCGAGGTCATTACCTGCAACATCAGACCACCGGACCATCTACCTCTGATAACTACAGGAGGGACTGCTCTGAAGGAAGTCAATGACTTAAAATACCTGGGCTCATGGGTCAACTCGTCAGAGCGGGACCTAAAAGTGAGGAAGGAGCTTGCATGGAAAGCTCTGAACGGCATGGCCAGTGTGTGGAAATCCAACCTCCCTCGCGATATCAAGCTCCGCCTCTTCGATGTGATCGATGGAATCCGTTCTCCTATATGGCTGTGAATGCTGAACCCTGAAGCCCACCCTGCAGAAGTCTCTGGATGGGTGCTACACCAGAATGCTGCGTGCAGTACTAAACATCAACCAGAACGAGCACGTTACCAACAAGCATCTGTACGGAGAGCTACCAAGGCTGAGTAACAAAATAGCAGCTAGGAGAATGAGGCTGGCCGGTCACTGCCACAGACACCATGAGCTACCAGCCAGCAAACTGGTACTGTGGGAACCATCACAAGCACGTGGACATCGATCACAAGGGTGTCCCACACCAACATACGTGGACATGCTGAAGATAGATGTGGGAGTGGAAACTACTGGAGAGCTCGCAGGATGCATGGAGGATCGGGTTGGCTGGAGACGTCGGTGGAAGGCCCGTCTGCTCTTGGGGAATAATAAGCATAAGTGAAAAAATTTGGAAAAAATTACCAACAACAAAAATGTAGATAAATACTATTCTTGTGATAATTAACAAATAAAAAGCATTTCATGTGATGAAAGGATTGCGTTTATGGTTTTCTTTTCTGTGACAAAGAGGAGAAAATATGTTTGTGCATGTATTTTTGTGGCATTTAACAATTGCTTCTGACACACACAAGCTCCTCTCCAATAAACAAACTCATAACACATAACACACACACATTCACCTTTACTCACAGTTAAAGACATTCTCTTACATGAAAGTGCTACATTCTTACATTCGGAAAAGTGGTCTCTAACAACACACAAGCACACAGATTACAGATAATGCATGCACAAACACACAGATCACAGATCGTATTTAATTTTATTCCACATTTGAATAAAATGGCCATGTTTACAAGGTTTGCATAAACAAGCAAGGCAGTATTTTTATGGATTATCCTATTTGGTGCCTGTCCTGCAGTGCAGAGGAGGACGCATGTAAACACACAGATACAGTCATCCTGCGCTTACCCTGGGTTTCTCAGATTAACTATGTGTATGTGTGAACCAGTACTGAGAATGTTATCCCTGAATTTGCATAATATTGCTAATGTCACACAGAGTTGTTCTTATCTCTTAGCGAGTTGATCCCACACAGAGTAGATGTGGTCAGCATGTAGCAGCAGCGTAAAATTCGACTGGAGGAGAATTTCCCGCACACAAAAATAAACATCAGCAGTCTCGGACAGACCGGGAGCAATTCCAGCGATACCATCAGGAGTGGAACCTTAATCGTTTAGCAGCCCAGTCAACAAATGGAAATGTCTGGTGATTGAGACCACACAGCGGGAGGAGGGACCACCCGCTTGAGCATTGCCTCTGTAAAAATATATCCAATTGAAAAGTCCAAATGGAGCGAGACCTTGCCTTCTGGGCCTATGCCGTCATTTTTATATTAACAAAGACAAGGCCCATTTTGCAAGTTATGTATAGTAAGCAGGAATTGTATTCACATAAAACTCCTTTATCTTCTGGATTCTTCACCCAGTGCAAGGGTGTGGTTTGAGTGGCTCGTCACAGGTTTGAGCATCTTACATTTTTGCATTTGACATTTTAAGCATTTAGCAGACGCTCTTATCCAGAGCGACTTACAAGATGTGCATTAATACACAATCATAGTTGTGCAAGAGATCAGTGCAGTAAATCTTGTTGCTTCATAGCAACCTGTAACACTGGGAAGGAAAAGATGAGTAATTATTATTCTTTTTTAATTAAATGAGAAGGCAGGGATACATATACAAGAAGTGTTGAGCAAGTCGGCAGTGGTATCGGCAGTGGCATCTGTTCCTGTACTCTCTTGAACGTTTCACATTTAATGCAGTTTGCAAGTATTGCACATTATTTACACACAGTACTGTGGTACCATTTGTATTTAGCTTCTTTTTTGTTGCTCTCGCTAATTACATATGGAGAGAGATTTTTATCTTCTGAGCTCAAATCTTGAAAAAGGTCAAATTGGCCAAAATGTTTTCACTGCAAAATAAAATAAAATTTTAGTTTGAGAAGTCACGTGGGTTTGATGGATTAAGCCCTCTCTATGGCCTCGATATTATCACAGTGTATCACATGGTACAGCAGCACATGTAACACTGTAACGTGAACACGCCATAAAGATAAGTGCTTGGGGATACAATGTGGGAAATGAAAATTGCAGGGATCGTATCTCTGCTGACGTAGTCTCTTGCTAGCAATAAGTGGTTTGATAAAATTATTTAATCAATATCCTTTAAGTTACAATGCAAAAAGTTTCATAGTTTCTGACAAAATGGTAGCTGATTACTTAATGGCAAAGCACTGCCTTTATCTGCCATTGGTTTTGGTTATAAAATGTTTGGTTATAAAATGTACAGTTCATCAAAGTACCTATTGCGTAGATATTCTCCATACACCCTCGAGGGCCGGGCTGGGCAAGGAGGACTGTATCGTTTCCTGGATTTCATGCCAACTCCTGCATAATTATTTAATTAGCCCAATCACTTGATCTGACATCATGGCTGAATTTCTTGTTAAGATAATGAATAACATCTGAAGACTGTTCTTGTGTCCCTATATTTAACATATACAGTAGACTCCGTTTTTATTCATACGGTTTTGGAACAATTGTATTAGTATTGTAGGTTTGGAATTTGATGTTGAGAATGGTGAATTTGTGTGTTATAAAAGGTTATTAAGAAGTTATAAAAGGTTATTAAGAAGTTATAAAAGGTTATTAAGAAGTTATAAAAGGAAGCTGACAGGACCCCAGTAGGGTAACAGCAGGGACTCCCGATGTGGCTTAGGAGGCAGACATGGAACAGCACATTTTATTTCCATTTAAAACGTGCCTCCACTTTTGCCGGCCGTTAACAGTGTCCGAGAAGGCTACGTAGTTGCGTTCAGTGCAGATGTCATGCATCACGATGCCTCTGAGAGCAAATCCATTTCTGCGCTCCTGACACTGTCATTGGAGTTTGGGTCACATCTCTTTACTCAGTGATCTTTATCAGATCTTTCGCAGCGTTGTCATTCAGATTTTCTCATCCATTGCTTTTGGCTTTGATATTATTATCAAAATAGTTGCCAAAGCCTGACAAGGCTCATTAAAATGAATTCTCTTCATCATCATCATCATCATCATCATCATCATCATCATCATCAACCTGTGTTAGATTTTCACCAAAACATTTAAATAGGAATATAAGAAAAATGGCTTACGGATCTCAGTACTGATTCAGCTGAAATAATATAAATTATGGTCATCCATAAGCCCGTCCACTGCATAGATCCCGCTAAGGATTAGCCAGGTCATATAACGAACACACTATCCGTGGTGTGGAGATTGCATCATGCATTTCATTCCTTCATTCTCTAGATTGGTTTATTTTTTTTCTCATTTCCAGACAGCCTGCAGGTGTCAGTTTGATGGGTGAGGCCTGCTTGGTGGTGCAGCAGGAGGAAGGAAGGCCCGGTCCATCGGGACCCTGTGCTCCCTGCAATGCCCAGTGGGAGCGTGATTGTCAAGTCCAAGTTGGTGATGGCTGCTGCCAGGGTGTCAAATCCTCCTGACCCGTCAGACTTGGATTTCTCACTGAATGCAAACACAGGCATTTAAATTCATACCAATCTCCGCTGAAGTTACCCATGCATTGTGCATTTAATGAAAGAGATTCGCCCCCGACCCGTTGTGTTTGTGCAGAGTCAGTGCGGTGTACGTTTCAATCGTATGTAATTAAACTGAACGCCAAAAGCTCCAAGTTAATAAAGGGAAAGTGAGAGAGCAGGAGCCAAAAGGCAAAAAAAAAAAAAAGAGAAATTAAAAATAAGAGCTCTACTCTACTCTCTGCTAGTTATACTTCCATGTTCTGGAAAGGCTTTCCGTTGCTGATTGGTCTAGCTCTGCAAAAGCATTGTGGAATCAAGTTGGAATAAAATGGAATAAAGTTATGTTATCGGTAAATACAGAGGAGAAAACATAATAAGTCATTCCTGATCGCCACCGCAGCCAATCAAAAGTTACGTGCGCCAGTGTCGGCTCAGTCGGTGCCACTAGGGGGGCGGCAATTGGCTGTCCGCCCCAGAGAGGGGGGAGGGATAAAATCAGAATGAGCTCTGGTGGTCCTGTGCGTTACGGTGACAGGCTTCGGCTTAGGCGGGAGTCGGCTCGGAGGAGGCAATGCAGCGCTCACTACTGATCTTGGGACTACCGCAGTGAGTTCTCATACGAGGGAGGGGGGATAATTGACATGAAAAAGCCAGGGTATAATTGGATACTAAATTGGGAGAATAAAAATGGGAATAAACAGCAAAAATAGAAAATCCCCCCACCCAAAAAAGTTATGCTATGATTTGTTTTAATTGTGGTTCTCTGTGGCTCAGTTGGTAGAGCACAGCGTTGGCAACGCTTAGGTTGTGGGTTCAATTCCCACTGGAACCACATATACTGAAAAATTTATGCATTCACTACGGTAAGTCGCTTTGGATAATAGCGTCTGCTAAATGGCGTATGTTATATTATATTATATTAATCGTATCAAAAAAGGTGTAGTTTTTTACTGCGGTAAGAGCCTTAAGGGCTGTAAGTGGAGAATTTGTGCGTTTCATCATGAATTCGGCCACAGACTCTCACATCTTGGAATCTCACAGTTGAGCAATTACTGTCAACAGTTATCAGCAAGCCACAGATGGCTAGATGCCTTCTGTAACTGCCACCATGCTCTGAAACTGACCCGAGGGAAAACTATGCACCCACAACACCACCAGAACTGAACATGTCCACACTTTTTTTTGTGAATGGGGGGTGGGGGTCTATTTATTACTTTACCAGTAATTAATATTTAAATACCTTAAAATATCAAGAGCACATCCTCAAAAATGATAAAAATCCAGTTCAAATACAATGGGCTCTCGTAAGACTACTGTACACTGTCAGACTTCCAAATGGGACCTTTTAAAATATAAAATTGCTGTCTGTATCAATATCCCACTTCATGCTTTGTGAAGTTCATTTGCCATTTATTGTACAATACAATAAAGCAAAATCTCTATAAATATAAATTTTCAAAAAGCTAAACCACACAACAAAAGAAATTGATAGCTTGTCTAAAGCCAAGAAATCCGACACCAGGAAAAACAAACCTGGATTTTATAAAGCCCCAAAAATGGGTGGATTTTAGACTTCAACACTGGGCAGCAAACCAGAACAAATGCTCAAATATATTTGGCAAATACAACTATTTGGGGAAAATGGAACAAGCAAGGGAAACGATGAATATGGCTGAAATACAAGAAGCAGAAAATAACTCTTACTGGATTGAAACCAAATCTGGGATACAAATTGAAAGTGAACAATTATTTGTACAATATATAAAGAGTTCAATGACTGTAAAAGAGAAGATAAAGTAATATTTCAAGATGGAATTTACATGGAAATGTTTTCATTTCATAAACCAATATTCTTCATCCACTGATGAAATGGATATCGTGTCCTGAAAAGGTTTTTATCAGGCCAAAAATTTTAATCTCTATATTTAAGTATCTCTTGGACGTTGCTCAATCAAAATTAATTATAGCGTGATCCTTCTTTATCCTATGAAATGCCGTTGCGCTGGCGGGAGTTCAGCAGCACTGAGGTAATTACAGCTCTCTAGCTTAGACGCTTCTTGCAGCATACGAACATGTTGCATATCGTTTGAAAGCTTAATGTCTATGCTCCGCGGTGGCATAATCTTCAACTGCCAAAATAAATAAAAACAAAATCAATCTCCCCTCCCATTTGTTGTTTGTATTAACTGTTTCCTCCAGTTCCTGTAACGAAATATTAATATTTTGGGACAAATTACTGTATACTGTAGGGAGAATTTCATGGTCCAACTGGTAATCCATCATCACAAATGGATAGAAGGAGTTACAGTTTTGCTACTAATGTATTTCCATCTATGCTAAGACACATTCAACTACAGTGTTTATAAGAGAAAAAAACCTTCGATGCTTATCTTGATTTTTTCTCAAATAATCCATGATGGGGTGACTCCGATGTAGATATTCCTTGATATCCATGTGTAATAAACCCTAACCAAAGCTAGTTAGAATGATATCTGCATGCAATTTGCCACCGATTCTTTGTTGCAAGATACATTTGGCAAATCACTGTAATAGTCGGCTTTCAACCGACACCTGGACATTTACATTGCCAGTGATATCAAGCTCATCACTTTTCCTCAGTTTTCCGGCAAAGGCAGTGTAGCAAGGTGGCAGGGGTGGCCACCATGCCAGGTGGTGAGTGGATGAAAGACCAAACAAAAGAATTAGGGTTTGATAGGCCAACGGCCAATTTATTCTCCTTTTACAAAATAATTCAAACAAAACACGAAAATAAAGCACTTAAATCCAAAATTATGTAATTGAGGGGAAACAGTAACCAAACCTGCACTTCTGCCTCCATACCCCCAAAACTCCCCTCAGGCATGGCAGGCTGTGCTTATATAAAGGCCTAATAAAGGCAATGGCTCACAGCTGAGTTGATTGCTCATTAGCCTCAGGTGAGCCTGCCTGTAAGTGAAGCCGCTGCTGTCCAAGGCCCTGTAGTCCTCTCCAGGCTGTGGGAGGAAACAGGAACACCTGACAGCAGTCAAAATGGAGGAGCAGCCCTCTCTACTCCTCCCTCCACCTCTCCCAGTGTCACAGGTAGGTTCAAATTTAATTGCAGTTGTTTTCTATTCTAAAGTTTTTTCCCGTTGTTGTCAGAGTGCCCAGATGAGTGCCACCAATCAACCTGAAGGGTGAGAGGGGGTTTCCCAAAATGTTTGCTAGATCCGGACTGACAGCTGGCTGTGCTGTGGTTGCAATTAAATTTTACCTTTTACATTTTAGGCATTTAGCAGACGCTCTTATCCAGAGCGACTGACAAGATGTGCATTAATACATGGTAAGAACAATCACGGTTAGTGTAAGAGATCAGTGCAGTAATACAGCGATAGACATCATTGTTGGCAGCTTCACACCATACCTGTGTACAGGAAAATAAGAGTTTTTTATTTTTTATTTGTAATTATTATTATTACATGTTTAACATAGGCGGCACGGTGGTGCAGTGGATAGCGCTGTCGCCTCACAGTAAGAAGGTCTCGGGTTCGAATCCAAGCCTTTTGCGGAGTTTGCATGTTCTTTTCCGCGTGGGTTTCCTTTTCCAGTTTCTTCCCACAGTCCAAAGACATGCACGTTAGGCTAATTGGAGAGTCTAAATTGCCCGTAGGTATGAGTGTTGAGTGAACAGTGCCCTAATGGACACCTGTCAGGGTGTATTCCTGCCTCTCGCCCGGAATGCATTAGGCTCCAGCCCCCGCGACCCTAACTAGGAATAAGCGGCTTAGATAATGGATGGATGGATGGATGTTTAAACATGTAAACAGTCGTGATGGCAGTTAATTAATGTACAGAATCAATGGTAGTGGAGATTACACATTATTGTGGATGGACCTATATTGTCACTATGGATGGAGTGAGGCAGTAAGCTGAAAACTCATTGACAAGGCTAGCTAAAGCTACATTAATATTGTCTTGAAATGGTCATTGTCCATACATAATTCATTTGCACTTAGCTAATATATCGTAGCTCATCAACATGATAAATTTAGCATATTCAATGTTTGTTTGGTCATTCAGTACAATTTGTAGCAATTTAAGTGCGCAAATCATTTCAAATTGTTTAAACTGTGTCCAAATTGTGTCCAATTAGATAACTTATCATATTTGTTGAACTCATGAATCACTCCATTATCGTGTGACAGGTTTGGGCCAAACGTGTCTCACACACACACACGCAAAACTTACTTTTCTGGTTTCTTTTGTTGCGTGCGATAATGCAACACGCAGACAATTCCCTTTCCAAATGGCACAAAGGTGCGGCCTCACCTGGAGCAGGTGCGAAGAGTAGACAGACCTGCATCTTCGTCTTTCCGTTACTCTTTGGTTGCATGTTTTTGTTTGTACAAAATAATTGCAGAACACCAACATTTTAATAAATGCGAGTTGCTGGAAAGCTATTGGCGGATAATTTAATCATGTTTTATTTGAGGCCTTTTTCATTATTACAGGAGTTTTTGGAACAGCACCTGACAGATTCAGAGAATGACCCAGGCACTGGAAAGTGGCTTTGGAGGAAGGGGAAGTGCCCCAAGCCATGTTACCCTCTGCCAGAATTATGGGGCTCTGCTGATATGACTCCCGTGGGACATCCCGCTCCAGGTAAGGCTGGCGAAAGGCAGGACGATGTCGACCCGGTCCATCTCCCACTCATTTATAAATGTATCCCTACAGGCACAACTGGACCCCAGTGCCACTCTCAAACCCGCAACCATCAGCCAATGAAAATGTATTTGGTGCAGCACATTTTTATATGAAATTGTCACACAGCATTGAGGAAGATAGGCAACATTTTCCAGAGGGGATTGAGAACCCTGAGCCATTACAAGGGGAAGGGGGGGAAATGATTCCCTGACCTCAGCAAACACCGCACAGCATCACAGACAGCACAGGGAATGAGACACCTGTGGTGTTCATTGATGATGAAAGAAGTTCTACAGGAAATTATGCTGTAGCTACATGGGTGTATTCGAACCCCCTTTCCCCAAGACCCTCCCCCTCCCCCAAAGAACACCCCCTTAGATCTTTGAGAAAGCACACACATACCTTTAGCAGTCAGATGGTTAGGTTGAAACTTTACACCTTTTACAAAGTAACAGTCATAGTTTTTTATCCTTGCTGCCAATTATTTGAAGTTTCTTGATGCTTTGATATTTCATACTTTTTGCAAGAGTTTCATGGTGCCAAGAGACTTGGATTTGTTTTATAGCCTGTGGTCATGGCAACCACCTTGAACTGTGGCTGTGAAGGAGTGAACTGTCGTTTTGAAGGACGGTGGTTTGACGGAGGTCTGGGTGGTCTCCTGGACTCGGTGACCCCAAAGTGGTTTAGGAGAACAAGGACAGCAAGGTAAAAATGTGTGGCCATGGCCTCCCGCGTGGTCTAGTGGTTTCAACATCCGATGCTGGCCACGGCGACCGGGGTTCGATTCCCCATCGCGCCAGTGTCGGCTCTGGTCGGGAGTGCCACCGGAGGGCGGCAATTGGCTGTCCGCCCCAGGGAGGGGGGAGGGAAGACGACACACACAGTTCGCTGCGCACAAGAGTGGTTCTGGGGTACCGGAATTACAGTCGATGGCACGACGAGTGTTGTCATGGAGGAGGCAGCGCTTCGCTCTTGTCACTGCCGGTCACAGGACTACGGCAGAGAACTATGAGGGAAGGGGAATTGAACTAAGCACAGCGGGTAATTGGCTACCAACTTTGGAGAAAAACGGGGTAAAATCTTGAAGAAATAAAAAATAAAAACCATCAGTTGGGATTGAAAAACAGCGGGGGACCAACTTTGGAGAAAAACGGGGTAAAATCTGAAAAAATAAAAATGTGTGGCCATCAGTGAATGAACAGTGTGTTCAAGGGCCAGGAGTGAGCCGAAACAGAACTTCTGGCTGACACGAGTGCCAGACATATCTAGAGCTTCTTCTTTCCAACAGGGGAAAGAGATGCGAATTTGTTATGAAAAGTATGCAATGTTCCTCTGTTTGGCCCTGGGCACACAGCACCATTAGGACAAACAGACAGGATTGTTCATGCACAACAGTGGACCACCACCCCGAAAGAGCAGACTAAGGCAGACAAGGGGGCCATTATACAGACCCAGAAGCTGGAGCTCCCATTCACGACAGGGCTGGATACAAGTGAGCTGACAACACACTACATAACACACAGGCTGTGCTTAGGGCACGGTGTAAGCAAGCAGGATTTAGGATTAGGACGGGGAATCCATTACGTCCGTTCTCACGCACAAAACATTACATTAACGTAATGAACTGTAACGGTTTGCAAGGGCGATCTGATAACGCCACAGGTTTCAGTAATGAAGCAAAGATGTATGGGGTGTGCTCGAATACTGTGGCGAGTGAATGGAATGTGTAAGGTCACAATTTAGAGGGCGGAATAGAGAAGACCCCTTTAATTTCCCTCTTAGGAAACATGTCTTACCCTCAGATCTGCAGATGTTGGCCTTCTTGATATCCATTCTTGAAGTACAAGTAGGAAGTAAGAAGTTCCTACTTCTGTAAAAACACTTTTAAAAATTATTATTGCTTTTATGTGATTTTGTTTTAATCTCAAATTCTTACAGTTTTTTTACTTTTATTTTAGATGTTCTTGTTTTATTTATTGCTTAATGTTGGTATAATGTTTTTTGTTTCTCTTTTTACTGCATGCACTTTTGGGTACCAGACTGTGCATGAAAGGTGGAGCCTGAAGAAAGGTTTATTATTGCACATGCAAGCATATCGGCAAGGATACAACAAATCTACAGTACAAGCAAAAGGCATATCAAATTAAACCTTATAACATTGCATAATATTTTGCCAAAGCGTGATAGGGATTCGGACACAGTTTCAATTTTTAAGTCCAGATTAAAAACATATATTTTCAGCCTAGCCTACTGCCAAACATAGTCTAGGTGGAGAGATGGAGAAGGCTGTGCCCTAGTGTCTTATGGAGTGAGAAACTTTCCATACTGTCACCTCCTCAACGTGTTACCACCACTGTTAGGCTGGTTATCCTTGATCGGGTGTGGATGGTTTGGAACTCTCTCATGGCTGCGTGTGTTCTCTGTCCCTCTCCTAATAGGTATGCTGCCATAGTTACACCTGTCAGGGCTATCTGTATATTTCCTATGCTTGTGCTCCCCTGCTCTCGCAAATGCTACTGGATATAGCACAGTTTTTTTCTGACTGCATGTTCCCTTCTCTGCCTCAGCCTCTGACTAGGGGGCCCCTGAGCCCTAGATCCTGCGAGAAGTGTGAGCTGCCCCCATCAACCCTCACCCCCACGCCAACCCCAGTCCCTGGATCTGGACCCCCTTCATGTGGTTTAGCCCCTCCCCACTGACTAACACGGAGGCGCAAAGTCATTCAGCCCTGAGTCACCTTGGACTGACCATGATACAGTCTTTTTTGGACACGCCCTGTGCCGGCCAAAAGAGGATGGGCTCCCCTCCTTTTAGTCTGGTTCCTCCCAAGGTTTTTCCCAATCAAGAGAGTTTTTTCTTGCCACTGTCACCTTAGGCTTGCTTTTGGGGGGGTCTAGGCCTTGGTTCCCTTTTGTTAAGCGTTTTGTGACAATGCATTTGTGAAAAGCGCTATACAAATAAATTTGATTTGATTTGATAATATATTAAGAGATACAAGTCGATATATTCTACAACATTGTTTCAAAGTTTAACTATTTAAAACTTAACACATTCTTTTATTCAACTGAATTTAATTGCAATGCAATTTTATTCTATTCATAACTCTTTCAAATTTGCCACAACTTATTTTAATTTTAGACTACTCTTTATGTTATCACAAGGTAACATCTATTTACAAGCTGCATATGATACTGACCAAACTATTGATGGCATATAAATGTAGCTGTGATGGTCCTTCAAATAAAAATATCAAACACTTTGGAGTAAGTGTGTGTTAAGTTGATTAAATTGAGATAAATATCAGACTACACCAAAATCACAAAGCTTCTCTGAACTAAGCACGAACCTCAGGGGGTTAAAACTTAAAAATAAGCTTTTTTCCCTCTTTGGAATGTGCAATGCTATTTTAAAGCCATGCTCAATGCAACCTCAGCTATCGATCCAGAAGGGCGGACACAAGCATGTGATCTCCTCTGAAACAGGTGATGCCTGCTTCTTTTCACACTGGGGTTTGCAAGCTTGCTTGTGAGTCTGAGAAAGACACTTCATGTTCAGCTTTATACAGGCAGACTGGGGCTGCTGATTGGCCATCAGAGATCGCCGACTGAATCCTTCCCTCCCTGGAAGTACTTTAAAAACATTTAAATTTCTTTTAGCAACCTGCAAAAGTTCAACAACTTATTTTTCATTTTAACAATGTATTTTTCATGTTATTTGACACTGCTGGCACTGTAGACATTGTTTGTTTTCTACTGAACTCCTTCACGAGGAGCAGCAGCATGGCCGTCTCTTAATTGAATGGTTGGTACATGATTTCAGTTTAATGTGGCATACTGTGTCTGATGAGGGTCGATTTCCACTGCCCGCCACACCACCTGTTTCGTGGGCTAAACCCATAGGCGTAACGAGTGGGTATAAAACATTCCCTGTTATTATGTCCCCCCAATATTTAATGTGTGGTTATGCCCTTGGCTAAAACGACTTTACACCCAGGCATAAATAGTGGCCTCTGTTTCTGGAACTCCGCAATCGCTCCAAGCCTGACATACTTGTTAGGCTGACCACACAACATCTCAACGCCATTAAAGGGCTACATATTTACAGCATAAACATTTCATGAGCTGTGTGTTTAATGAGGAACCTTATTATGACGTGCTAAAATAGAAATATAACCACATATCACCTTATATCAGAGATGCAGTGCCAATTTAGAACAGGTTTGATGACCCCAGGCTGCAGACTACCACACATCCAGTAAGGATCTGAATGTTGCATGTTGGTGACATTTGATAAAATGATCCTCTAACTTTATGTTAATAATGTTATGTTTAATTCACAGAAATGAATGGACATTTGCACATTATGTCTTGATGTCACCTATTAGTGTGCAGTGATTTACTATCAATTAATTAAGTCAATTTGTATTTGTCAATTAAGGATATATATTTGTTTTTTCAGCTTTCAGATCACTGATATATTGGCATTAATAGACAAGATAGAATCTATTTTATGCATTCCTGAATCATGTTATGTCATATTGCCAGATGATCTCTGGCATCTGTTCCCTGCTGTACAACAGAATAAACCCACATCTGTACTGAGGCAGCGACTCATATTCTATATCTCAAAATCCATTTTCAGAATCAATTGCATTTAAAATGTTGCTAGAGTATACACTTGGATCAACATAGCCATGAGACAAATTAAATTGTCTATGCAGTATGCTAAGTTCATTTGAAAATGATTCGCATCCTTGTGCCCAACAAACTTAATTTAGGTTTGTTTTTCGGTTCAGACTAGGACTGCATCCCAATCCAGCATTTGTTCTCCCCCACAAACCTCACTCAGAAACTTCACTTGGGGAATTGCTTTCGAGACCGTTAACAATAAGGCTTCAAAGCTTGTATTACCAACAATCCACTGCAAACTTTCAGAAAAGACAAAAAATAGCAATGCAATAATAATGTTCTCTTGAATTTGTTTTGCCTGGAATGGCGAAGGCATATAAATCAAATCTCACTGATAAATGTAAGGAATGAAATGAGCTAGTGAATTGCCATTTTGAATGGGCTCCATAGTGAACATTCATTTGCACTCATTCAAAACAGTTCAAAATGGCCTTTGATTCAGTCAGTGCCAGTGAAGTAGCCATCAGCCGCAAAGGGTGGCACATCATTTTCCATAGACTCACTGAGGGAGGCGAGACATTACATCAATTTTACATAAACTCTGGATGAGAGTGTCTGCTAAATGAGTGTGTAAAAAAGGTGCTACATATAAAATTATAATGTATCATCTTACGGGACATTAAGTGTTATTTCAATGGAAATGTCGTCTTCTTAAAGTTATGCAGACGGTGCTATCTGGACGACTGCATACGGCCTTGCTTTCTTTGAAAGTGTGAGCATAAGTGCATAAACTGGAACATAGATGTGACCTACACATTTAAGTGTCTTGACATCAACATATACCATTTCTACATTCAATACTGAAATGTATACTTGTACCATAATACAATAGTCTGCTTTCTGCGGTATAGCATATAGAACCATATATATATATAAACATTTACAAATTGCAAAGCACTTAAGATAGTGCTCCTTGTCTAGCAGCTGCATGAAGCCGGTGTGGAATAACTATAGAAAGGCAGCCGGCTAAATCTTGACAAGTCCTTTGGATCAAGTGCTCCTAATGCATAATGCCAGAATGACTCACAGCATTGTGATCTTTTTATGAGGACACCTTTCATTGCTCTACTTTCTTGTAACTTTGCCAAACATTGTTTTAAGGATGACTGGCAGTCAAATGTAACACAATCAAATCTATTTTGTAATGAATTAATTATTTTTCTCTCCCGCCACCTTTTATTAAGAATTACTGCTGAAGAGGAAGAGAAAGACAATAAGAAGAAGAAGAAGAAGAAAAATGGAAAGGGAGTTTTACTAAACACAAGCAGCCAGCTTGTAAATACCAGTTTGCTTATTAGATACAGTCTTACAGCGTTTAGATAATGGTTGCATGCACTGGTTACACAGTATTTACATTCAAAATCCAACGCCATTTCAGCACCCAGTGGCAGATCCTGGCATAGGTGACATAGGCAGTCGCCTAGGGCGGCAGGCCGGCAAGGGGCGCACACACACAGCTCTCCATATACAGACACAGACGCACGCTCACTTCAGTCTCGCTCATCTGCGCTCAGCCCTGCGCTACAGCGCTACGCTAGCATTGGGCAGGCATGATGTGACTTTTTCATCCCACTGCTTCTGCTGTCTGTCAGCCTATGAAGTCTCCTAGTCCTCACCTGCTAGAAGCCTGAAGTGGGTGAGGGGTAGAGGTCAGTAGCGCCTCTCAAACTCACATTGTACAGTACAAGTCAATCAATGAAATCACAAAATAACTGCTCTCGTAACACACACAAGCCTAATGGAAATAATATCTCAATAGCTACTGATATACAGCTGCAATTTTAAAATATAATGATAAATGAAAACGAGTCTGTACACCACCAAGGTGAAATGGTTTAGTCTCTTGACCCTGCATTGATGAGCAATTGTTTAGTCACACAAACAATCATGTCACACACACATTGAGGTACGTTGCCAAAATGAAAAGATCAAAGCCTTCGGGATTTCAGTTTAGAAAAAGAGAAGAGGAGAAATGGGCCAAAGATAGGTACTGTATGTGTTATGTCATCTCATCATGAACATTATGTTACGTTTTGAAATAGTCTTAGTAAATACTCGTGCTAGCTAGGTATTGCATCAATTACTATACTAAAGTTAATGCTAGCTAGTAGCTCAATCATTTAGCTAACATTACACTGGCTATAATGATGCTGAACTTTCTCAAAAAAATGCCTTTCTTGACTATCATCATAAACATGCAAACATATGTTTATAACGCTATACTGCATACTATGAGCTTACTACTAGCTAGTTAACATGCATATAGTCCAGCTAAATTAGCAGCAAAAGTTAACAAGCTATCTTAAGTCCAGCTAAATTATAATGACAAATGTGTTCAATTTAATTTTATTTGTATGACCTTCAATTTTTTACCTAGGGCAATATGTTTCAGTGTTCTTATTTATTGTCTTGGACAGCACCTCCTTATTTGTGTTCCCTTTAAAATAAGCATGCTATTTTTATGTATCTATTTATTTTTATTTATTGTTAAATGTAAATGTGTTATTTGTATAGATCTTGGATTTTTACAATTTAATATTTGTGTGCAGTATTTCTTTGTCTATTAGTATATTTTCTTCAAATAAAAGGGGTGCCTATTGCACCTTGTTACAACATAGGCACTTGTTTTGCGTGGCCCCCCTGGGGCTTGGGGGGGGGGTGATTGAGTGCATTCTGAGTGCATAGACAAGGTGCCTTTAACGTAGCTAACACTAAAACTGACTTCTTCACAAAAATTAAAGACATTAAAACCAGAGATTATTTCAAAGGGCATCACAACAACATCTAAAATAGCAGTTAAGTTATCTAGCTATCTGATGTGAGACACAACAGACTATAATAGAAGCAATCAAAATCACGAGCTGTCTTTACAATTCGACATCTAACATTTTAGATAGCCAACTTAATGACTCAATTTGCAAATGGTAAGCATAACAGAGATAAGAGAGAATGTAAAAGGGTAGCTAGCCAAGTTGCCTTAGGTTAGCCAGTTACTATTCATGTACAGTGAGCACCATAATTCATTGGACAGTGACACATTTTTTGTTATTTTGGTTCTGTACTCTAGCACTTTGTGTTTGATAGGATACAATGAAGTGCAGACTGTCAGTTTTAATTTGAGGGTATTTTTATCCATATCGGATGAACCATTTAAGTATTTGTTGAATTGGTTCACAGATGTGTTTAGGCAGATGTATTAATTTGAGTCGTTAGTGAATGCAGAAGAGAGCTGTTGATGTCTAGTCTTGATTCTAGACTTTACAATTGCCTTTGGAGATTGTTGTTGGGGTGTGACAACATGAGGAAGACAGCAGTGTCGATGCAAATTAAGCTGGCTGTCATAAGGCTCAGAAATGAAAATCAATCAATCAGGAACATTGCAAAAACCCTGGGCATGCCCAATTCAACAATTTGGTTCCTTATTAACAAGAAAAAAACAACTGGTGAACTATGGTACAATTATGTTGTCTCGGAGGAGACGATGCTTTGCCTTCGTCACTACCGGTCGCAGGACTACGGCAGCGAACTCACATTACTAGGTGGGATTTGACATAAAATAGCGGGTCTAATTGGTGTAATTGGAAACAAAACTAAAAATTGTGAGAAAATGGGATAAAATCAGAAACAAAATCTATTATTTTATTTTTTTAAACACTCTCCCGTATGCAGGTGTAGATGTGTCAAAGTCTGCCATATGTAGAAGACTAAACCAGCAGGACTAATGCCCATGAAGGAAAAAAAGGAAAGGCCTATGATCCAAAGCATACCACCTCATCCGTGAAACATGGTAGAGGGGGTGTTATGGCTTGGGCCTGTATGGCTGCCAGTGGAACAGGCTCACTTGTCTTCATTGATGATGTGACTGCAGACAGAAGTAGAACAATGAATTCTAAAGTCTACAGAAATATTTTATCTGCTCAGATAAAACCAAATGCCTCCAAACTCATTGGACGGAACTTCATCATGCAACAAGACAATGACCCAAAACATACTGCTAGAGCAATAGAGGGTTTTTGACGGCCAAAAAGTGGAAAATCCTTGACTGGCAGAGTCAATCACCGGATCTGAATCCAATTGAACATACATTTTACATGTAAAAGAGGAGACTGAAGGCAAAAAGTCCGTGAAACAAGCAGGAACTGCAGATGGCTGCAGTACAGGCCTGGCAGAGCATCACCAGGGAAGATACCCAGCGTATGGTGATGTCTATGCGTCGCAGACTTCAAGCATTCATTGCATGCAAAGGATATGCGACCAAATATTAAAAATGATTACTTTATTCTACATTATGTTAAACTGTCCAATGAATTATGGTGCCTGAAAATAGGGGGGACTATGTACAAAAGGTTCTATAATTTCTAAACGGTTCATCCGATATGGATGAAAATACCCTCAAATTAAGGCTGACAGTCTGGACTTCAACTTCATTTTGTTGTGCATCCTTTCAATGTCAAAGTGCTAGAGTACAGAACCAAAATAACAAAATAATGTGTCACTGTCCAATGAATCATGGTGCTCACTGATTGGTGAATCACTCACTGCTACGTACTGTGGCATCATCAAATGTTGCATTATAGATGCAAGGTACATCGCCTCAACGTGGCTCCAGCAGGCACTACAAAACAAGATCCGTCCTGCACAAACTACAAAAACCAAGACAGGTTGTTGGGCCTGGGAAATAAATGCTGCCCAGCTGGAACCATTTGAAGTCCTAATTGCCTCAGCCCACCCCCTTAAGAAGAGGGCACTCAGCACACTCAAAGAGAGAGAGACACGGTGGCTGAGGGAGAAGAACCAGCTCCTCTTCTGTTAAACAGTTTTGGTTTGCTTTTTGAACTTGAACGTGAAAGTGTCTTTGCTTTGCCGTTTTGAGACGCTTGCCTTATTCAAGACCTATCATGATATCACAGTGCATACAATGTGTGATCCTTGTGATCGCTTTCACAAAAAGAAAGATCGTTTTTGGGTTTCATTCTCACTGTTTTCCCCTTAGAGACCATCCCCAAAACCTGTTTTACGACATTTTACATTTTAGGCATTTAGCAGATGCTCTTATCCAGAGCGACTTACACAGTTTACATTTCTTTACATACAATCCATTTATACAGCTGGATATTTTTCTGAAGCAATTCAGGTTAAGTACCTTGCTCAAGAGTACAACAGCAGTGCTCCACCTGGGAATCGAACCTGCAACCTCCGAGTTACAAGCCCAGCTCCCTAACCAGACACATCCAAATAGGACAGGTGCGCAGATACATAGACAGAGAGAAACACACACACACACACACACACACACACACACACAGGTATGTCTTAGATACCTGACTTGACCCCTCTACCAAAAGAACAATAACCTTACCCAATGAAAACAACTGCATGAAGAGGAAGAAGAAACTGAAAAATGTATATCGAGAGATAAAGATATAATAGAGCAACGGGTATAACTGAACCAGAAACATTGATTCGCCATGTTTTATCAGAATTTCTAACCAAAGAAAGGACAGAAGGAATGAATGATAGATGGACAGATACAATGAACAATAGATGAGCTTCTAACTATCTCCAGGTAGAATCAATACTGCTGAGAATGCAGAGTGCAAGGAGATGGATAGCCTTGCATAGGCAGAGAGAAACACATTATAGCATCACAGGCTTTATAGCCAGTAGTTTCATTAATATCCAAATCCAAATGAAATCATATAAATCTTGTAAATATCTTATGTTATTTTTTTAATATATACTTTTTTTTTTTTTCCTCTTTCTATTTTTAAACTTTGATTCTGTTATATGTTATATGTTTTGTATGTCTGCAACTAATTGTTTTCTTGCTGCCTGTCTTGGCCAGGACACACTTGAAAAATAGATTTTAAATCTCAATGTGGCTTTTCTGGTTAAATAAAGGTTAAATAAAAAATTTAAAAAAATGGTTTGTTTGTTCTTTATACAGAGTAGCAGAGACACACACAGAGACACACACAGAGACAAACACATGAATGCACACCTATACACACGCAAAGGCAAATGCACATACAAACAGATGTATGCATGTGGATGCATGCATGAACACACACACACACACACACACACACACACACACACACAGCACTGTGCACACATACACAAACACATGCACATCTGAAAAAACACACACACATAACATGGGCATGCACACACAAACACAGAAAGCCAGAATCAACACAGGCCAAGCTGTTCTCTAGCTGACATCTGAGGATAACAAGATAAAACACTTGATTTTCTTTTTTTTTCTTGAGTGTTTTTCCACTGGTGGTTACATCACTTCTCTTAGAATGAAAAATGATATTGCATGGCCTTGGTCTGTACCTCTCTGAATCCATCCATGTGTTGGCTCCCCCATTAAGACATCCCTGCAGCAGGCTCCATTGGAACACCACCATTGCTCCATATTGTCACACAGAGACCTCTGGGAACTTGTTAACAGTGAAACCTGGACACCTTCCTATGGGAAATTGAGACATGATTACGGAAGATTACGGAAACACAACAGTGTCTCAATTAATTGGTAATTTAGTGCCATTCCATTTTTTTTTTTTTCATTTTTATGCATCACTTTTTGGCTGGTTATGGTTTGATGATTTCTATGCTCTACAATGTCATTGAAATACTGTTGAATTTTAAAAGCCATTAAAAAAGTCCTAGCTTCACACAGAACAGGATTGGATAGATACTGTTGTGCATTATCCTGATGCTAAAGCCTTACATTTGCTTTACACATTTGTCAGCACAAAAAATATTGTACTGTAAGAGTTCAGTAAAAAAGTGACATATATCCTATGTATATTATATTTCTTACAATAATGGGCAACCAAGGCTCTCCCATCCTGAAACACTGAAATATTGAAATATGTCTCTCTCAGGTTATTATTGTGATCAGCATTTTGGGACAGTCAGTGGCACTGCCCCCCAGCAGTGTCCACAGGGGCACTATTGTCACAGGGTCCCACAGCTGTAGCACAGTTGTCAAATGTATAAATGTATGGGACTGCCGGGTTAAGACACTGTTCCAGAGGGTGGACACGGTCAATGGTCTTCATTTAAATCGTAACCAGACCAGTGCCGACAGTGGCAAGCAGTCTTGCAGGGCATAATTACCAAAATGTTGCCTAGGGAGGGAGGGTCAGAGCCAGTTGAATTGTCAGTGTCTCAAAAATATTGAACCTTTTTCTCCCTTTGTATAATAGGCTTGCAGAATTAATTTAGACAATGGCAATGATTGGACTGTGGCTTTACTAATCTATAGCTCTAGCAATAATGCTATGGCTATTTTAATGCACTTCTGTATGTTGCTTCAGTGAAAAGCGCTGGCCAAATGACAAAATTAATCTGTGCATGAAGAGTTCTACTTCAACACAATGACGTCGCAGCTCAGCTGAAAGAATGAAAGGAAGCAATGGCTGCCAGCAAATACTTTGAAGGAGACTGTGTGCTTGTCTGCACTCTTCCGAACAGGAAGGAAGGTTAATTTTGTGTGCTTTAATCCAAGCTTCCACAGTGCTTTTGGTTATAGAGCTACTTAAAGTCCATTTTTTTAATAGCATCTGAAAATAATTGAACATCTTGAATTCTTAGAGGTTCCAAACAAAGATCTTCAATATCAGTCCAGGATGGTGGGTCTTTGTGTGGATAATCCAGCCACTCGACCATATGACTGATTTGAAAAGATATTTGATATTTAAGAAAATCTGGTGCATCTAGGCCACCATTCCTCTTACAGCATTGTACCTTAGTGAGCTTTATTCAAGCTTTCTTATCCCTCCAGTAAAATGTAACGAGTGCTTGGTTAAGAGTGTTAAACCATTTCTGTGGTGGACATAAAGGAATCATAGAAAGAAAATAGTAAATTTTTGGTAATGTTTTAATTTGCACAGTGTTAATGCGGCCTATTAATGATAGAGGAAGATATTTCCATCTTTCTAGGTCCTCACAGACAGATTTCAGTAATTGTGGAAAATTTGATTCAATCACCTTTCCTATTTGTTGTGGAATTTGTATTCCCAGATATTTAATGCCTTGAGGGGACCATTTGAAGGGATATTTCCCAGCCAAGACTTCCCATTTAAAATAGTTAACTGGAGGGATTTCAGACTTACTCCAATGAATCTTGTAATCTGATAGTTCACTAAAGCTGTCAATTGTGGTCAATATATGTGCCAAAGAACATGCAGGCTCCTGGATGTACAACAAAATGTTGTCCGCATACAGACTGATCTTATGTAAGATGTTAGTTGACAGAATTCTATTAATTAAATTGTTCTTACGAATAGCAATAGCTAACGGTTCTAAAAATATATTAAACAAGAGTGGTGAGGCGGGACAGCCTTGTCTTGTGCCTCTCAGTAGCTTAAAGGAACTTGAAGTTATATTATTTGTTATGACCGATGCGTGAGGTGAACTATAAAGTATTCTAATCCATTTCTGTATATATTCGTGAAAACCAAATTCTTTGATTTCCAAGTCTAGGAAATTCAAGTTGACACGGTCAAATGCTTTTTCTGCATCCAGTGCAATGATTGCTAAAGGAATAGAGCTTGTAGAAGCTAAATGTAAAATATTAAAAAGTCTTCTTGTGTTATCTGTTGCATGACAACCTTTCATAAACCCAGTTTGGTCAGAACATATCAGCTTAGGAAGTACTGTTTCTAGTCTGTTTGCAATTGTCTTAGTAATGATTTTGAAATCTGTGTTTATTAACGAGATTGGCCGGACATTTCCACAAAGTGTGGTATCCTTGCCTTTTTGGGAATGACTATGATTAGTGCTGTATTCATGGTATATGGTAAGTTGTTGTAAGTGTATATAAAGTAAACCATTTTTGTAAATATTGGTGCTAAAATTGACCAAAAAGATGTATAAAATTCTACCAGATATCCATCCTGACCGGGTGATTTCCCAGAGGACATAGATAGCAATGCTGCTTGGAGTTCACCATCAGTCAAAGGACTGTTCAAATAGTCCTGATTTTCAATTGGTACTGAGGGCAATTGTAATTTATTGAGAAAATACTTAATTTTAGCAGTATCCAGTTTTGTTTCTGGTGTGTATAACTTGGTGTAGAAATCTTTAAAAACTAAATGAATCGATTCCTGCTCAGTCACAAGTTTACCCTCTGTGTCTTTAATTGAATGAATCATTGACTTTTCTTTACTTTGTTTCAGCATGTTTGCCAGGAGCTTACCTGACTTATCTCCAAATTCATAATTGTTTTGGCGTGCACGCATCATCAGTGCTGCTGTTTCTGAGGAAATATACTCATTGAGCTCAAGTCTGGCTTGTAGCAGAAGTTTATGAGTATCATCAGTTTGCCTCATTGCCTATTGTTTATCAAGGTCTTTTACTTTCCTTTCCAGTTCAGCCCTGTGATTCATTTCCTTCTTTTTCTTGGCTGTGCTGAATTAAATAATTTCCCCCCTCAAAACTATTTTTTGCTTTCTCCGAAAGTACAATTGGTATACAATCTGGAGTGTCATTAAGCTCAATAATTTATTTCCATTCCTTATCAACATATGCAACAAATTCTGAATCTGATAATAAGGATAAGTTAAATTTCCATCTTGGCTGTGGTTGTGGTGCTGACTTAATTGATAATGAGAAAGAAATCAAAGCATGGTCCGATATACTTATTGAATGATTTTTTGGTTTAGAGAATTGAGAAAGCAAAGAAGCATGGCATAGAAAGAAATCAATCCGAGAGTATGTTTTGAGATGGGATGAGTAGTAAGTGTATTCCCTTTCCTGTGGATTGTGTACTCGCCAAATATCTTCCATATAACCCTTAATTGTTTTTGTGGAGCTATATGGTGACTGTTATTTGATCGATCAGCAATGTTTAAGACAGTATTGAAATCACCACCTATCACTATCTTTGAGTTTTGATAATTATGTAAAAGTTGAAAGATTCCATGGAAAAAATTAGGATCTACAATATTGGGCCCGTATAAATTTAAAATAGTATATGGTTGATCATGACTTGTGCTGTGCACTAAAATAAAACGACCTTGAAGGTCCTTTTGAGATGAGATCAATTTGAATGGTGTCTCTTGGCTGATTATAATAGCTACACTCTGCTTTTAGAGTTAAAAGATGAATAATATATTTGATCAACCCATTTAATTTTTAATTTTCTGTGTTCTATATCCGTTAAGTGGGATTCTTGAATTAGACAAATATTTAAATTCAGATCATATTTTTAGTCTTTTTGATTTAGAATGAATTCCTCTCACATTAAGTGAGGTAATAATTATATTTATTTCATTCATCCTTAAAATCTATTTGCATGAAGTTGTAAGCCAGGCATTCTCCATTATATACATTTCCAACAAGGTCACCATTTTTGGAAGAGATTGTGGATTGGAAAACAAAAACAAAAGTAAAAAGATATATATATATAAAATTAGAGGGAACACTGATTACAGTTGTCATTATAGAACAGGTACAATGCTGCTATGTAATAGATAACTTATGTGACAGACAAGTGTTAGAGTAGCTAGACTCCACTACCACATTAATTGTCTGCCATCACCACTGTCTAAATGTTAAATAAATTTAAAAAACTAACGTTTCTTTCCCTGTGTTACAGGCACGATGTGTAGAAATACATTATTTCCATGTATAAATGTACTTTTTATAAGTCGCTCTGGATAAGAACATCTGCTAAATGCCTAAAATGTTCTGGGTACATTAGAAAACAATTCCACAAAGTTATTGCTATCTATAAGTAAATTAATCCTGTTGCTTTATACACTACCAGTCAAAAGTTTTAGAACGCCCCCACTTTCCTGTTTTTACTGAAATTTAAGCAGTTCAAGTCCAGTGAATAACCTGAAATGATACAAAGGTAAGCGGTAAACTGCCAGAGGTTACAAAAAAAAAAGTTTAGGTTACCAACCATATACTGAAAATGGAAAATTTCTAAATGGCATATATTATTATAAAAGTTATTATAAAAAAAGGCCCTTTTCAGGGAACAAGTAATGGGTTAACGTACCTTTCACACAGCGATTCCCAGTTGAACAGGAAAGCATGTTTGAATTCTCAGGTCACAAGGAGTTTAAAGGCCACCTCTAACTCTCAGGGACTTATTTCTGGAGCCATTTCAAAGCCCTGTTGTGTCGTTAATGGTTTTGGTAAGGTGAGGTTTTCCTTTTCCAAAGGTGGAGGTGACTGACAAATAAAGTCTATTAAAGCAGGTAATAATGGGAAGAGAAGCATTGTGGCTCAGAGAAGATTAAAGGAGAAAAAATGTGTAGCCTTTAATAGCTTGTTGAGTGGCCCAGCACATAAACATCAACAAAGCACACACAATAATCCTGTATGGAGCTCAACCACGATTTGGAGAAAATGGGGAAAAGTCTCCATTTATTGAAAGCACACAAAAGATTTTGTTATGTTTTAGTTTTTTTTAGACCCTCTAAAATAGAAAACTTCCACAGTGTAACTTCATATAACATGACCTGTGGCAACAGCTCTCTCTTCACCCATGCTGCAGATGCTAAAAGACAGATTTGTATGTGGAATGTCTGTCTTTTTACGGCTGCAGCATGGGTGAAAGCCCAAGCAAAATTTTCCACTTTGTGGGACAATAAAGTTAATCTTGAATCTTGAATCTTGATGAATTCTAACACTACTAATTGAATGCAATGCGGAGGGGAAAAAATGTTGGGTATGGTTCTCAGTTTAGCTTTGGATAGGGGCCATGCTGATCCATACTGTACCATCCAAAGAGCTAAACAGGGTAGGGGACAGTGATGATGTTTGGATAGCCATTCACCACTATAAGAGGCAGTATTCTATGTCACAGGAGCAGGAATTTGCTCCACTGCCAGCCTAATATTTTATTTTTACGCTTTTAACCCCTCATTTAATTAATCTCACCTCCATGCTTTATGATCACCAGCCGTCAATACGATCATCACTCTCCTAACTCAGACCCTGAAGCTCTTACAATGGTGCTTTTAGAGTGCTTAAAGCGTGACATCCCTTGTACAGTAAAATGGTGTTTTACGTCCTTGGCTGCAGTGGCAGCAGAAAACATCCCCCGCCCCAGTCCACACTGAAACAGTGTAGAGATGCTAGAAAGGTTACAGATTCAGCAGTTCTGCCAGTGAGAGACTCTTAATGTCGCCCAGACACTGGGAGGGACATGGAGTTTGAAGTTGTGGACACACAGTGTATTATTTCTATGTCAAATCAGGAGCTGGTGGATGCTATCAAAGTCAAGAAGGCCACGTTGGCAGAGCAACCGGGACACAAAGCACAGGGATAATTTATTCAAACTTTGGGGCGAAAAATGCATAAATAACTGAAAATATAGCAATGGAATGCACTGCTTGCATTTGGCTCGAGAGGCAAAAGCTGAATGACAAGTGTGAATGGTGAATGAACTGTGGCATTTGAGAGAGAACTGAACTCTACTGCCCGTCAATAAGAAGTATTGTTCAGCAGTTCCAAGTCTCGAACACAAACTACAGAGGGGTAGCAGTCTCGACAAAGAAAAAGAAGGATTTTATGACAGGTATGTGTGTGTGTCTGTGCGCATATACATTGGTCTTTGTGTGTGTGTATGATTTCACATACACGCGTGTATTAACGTGAAG
The DNA here is from genome assembly GCA_029706075.1 of Aldrovandia affinis. Lineage (NCBI taxonomy): Eukaryota > Metazoa > Chordata > Actinopteri > Notacanthiformes > Halosauridae > Aldrovandia > Aldrovandia affinis. Next base: position 1,012,040 of record JAINUG010000160.1, read on the forward strand.
TCCTGCATAAAACAGTGTGGCATCCCAAGGGGCAGGACGAGGGAATGGGGGCCTGCCTCTTTCATTCTTGGGAGCCACTGGAGCCGGAAGAACTACGGTTCCCAGCAGCTCGCAGTCCCGCACCTGAACCAAGTTACGTGTTTGGGACTACGGGCAGCTGAAGGCCATTTGGAGGCCTATTTAAAAGACTGATTCATGTCACGCAGGGAGAGGAGTAGGTTGGTGTGTTGAAGGAGTAGGTTGGTGGTTGTGGAGAGTTTTGACAAAGTGTTTTGGATTGCGATTTGTGTTTGAATCGGATTGTTTAAGGACTCTGCTTTGTGTACCGACTTTTGGACTGTATTAACCCTTGTGATATGTTAGAAAGGTGTTTCTGTCCCGTGTGTTCGCGGGTCAATTTTGACCCATGATTTAACTCAGTCCAAAACACTCAAAAACAATGACTATCATCCAATATTGTTTTTACTACATCATAACTAACTTATTATGCATTCATAACCATACAATCCTGTTGAAATTGTATTTTATGGCCCCAAGGCCCCAAGACACATTATTTCAATGCACTGCTGGGTCTTCCCGGACCCGAAATAGAAGCATACACTTTTTTTTTTAGAGAGAGACTTTTTCAGACCTTTTTTAGAGAATTTCTCTCAAAGACAGTTTTGTAGAGAATTGCTGTTGTAAAATGGCCTAAATCTGTTTTGTAGTGTTTATATAGCTGTTGTGGAGGATATCATGAAGCCTTGTTGGTCAAAATCAGTTTGTAGTGTTTATATAGCTGTTGTGGAGGATATCATGAAGCCTTGTTCCAAAAAAAAACTAGATGTTTTTATATAATTTTTTACTTTTTAACTTGAAAAGGGTCACGGTGGACCCTAACATAACAAAAGGGTTAAGAAACCGGATTGGATTTGGACTACGTATTAGGGACAACAATGACGAGTAATTGTGGACTTTGTGTTTTGGATTCCCGAATAACCTGCCCTTTGTTTTGTGTTTTGTCAAGATTTGTTTAATAAAGTGTTGTTTTGTTTGTATTACTGCCTCCTCTGGGTTATTTAACCGCCTACGCCCTCTGCAAAGGTCAGTGCAAGGGACACCGCATCGCCCAAGCCCAATCGTAATATTTTGCTCTCCAGACCAAACATTATTTCACTGAAAGGTTATGGAAGCTTCACACATTTTGGTTTAATGAAGCCTCATTTTCTCATCATTAAACCAGAATTAATGGCAATAAAGCCAGATACTAAAATATTAAATGTGTTTTGCATCCATATGTCAGTGTTAATGCTCACCTGTCTCAGAGAGGAAGAACAAGAAAGACACTCTCCTGCCACAAATAACGACTTTCTGACAGACATATGCATTTGTGTTTGTGTTTGTGTGTGTGTGTGTGTTAACACTTGAAAGCCCATTCACTGGGCAAGGTGACTCCTTTTGGAGCAGTGTGAAAGGAGTGTTTGAGGACTTCAGTTATACACTTACAATGCACACACAGTCGAGGCCACTGTTTGAAAAAACAATATAAGTACTGTGAATTTAGAGGAGCTATTCAGAGTCAGCAGGTCCTGGGATATTCAAAGTCTTTGAATATTCTTATATCCTCCCCCTGATTTGTGCTTTTGAAGAACCTTTTCTCGGATTTGACATGTGGCTTTAAAAAGGTAAATCATTCCTCAACAGATATTAAATGTTTTTAGACATTAAAGAAGTGTTGTACACCATTATAACCATTATATGGTGCACATAAGTCGTACACCAGTACGCAATCGCGTCCTCAAATGACAAACTTTTGTTTGTGGTAAGTTAACCTTACCAGTGATGGACTGATCAAACTTAAAGTCGTGTATGTTTCAAAGGTTTTGTAGTCTTGCTTGGTACGCAATTAACGTTTGAGGATGCGATTAACGTTTGAGGACTTTTAAAACATACGCGACTTTAAGTTTGATCAGTCCATCACTGGTAAGGTAATTAACCTAGTTAGTTTGTTAGTTAACTTACCAGTGATGGACTGATCAAACTTCAAAATTTGTAATTCTTGCTTGGTACACAATTAACGCTTGAGGACACAAATGCGTACTGGCGTACCACCTATGTGCACCCCTGACTATAAGTCTTCTTATAAGTGTTCCTAATAAGACACCACAGAGACCCAGAGATTGAGACCAAGCACTGACTAATGTTACTCTCAAACAAACACTTATCTGTAAAAAAATGGAAACAAAAGCTCTTCTTAGGAAGAAACTTTTCTATTTCAAACTGAACACATGCAGTGGTTAAATCAGACCTCAGGGATGGGGTTTTTCCCCCCCCAGATGTGCGTTTATAGAAATGCATGTAATTTCATTTCTGACTTATTGATATTCTAGTTTACCATGCTTGCCATCATATTCACAACTTGCAGCTTATGATGGCTTTTTATGAATGCTAAAATAGAACAACAAAACATTAGTCTTCCTCTGACTTATGTCTGTGCAAGCCTAACTTGTGAACCACAGTGTGAACAAAAAACAAATTAACTTGTTTTAAAATAAACTATTAAGTAAAAATAAAAGCTTCTTCACAAACACAGTGTGACATGTTAATTTTGGTGCTTGTGAATAAAACAGAACAACACCATTTAATTGTTTGGCTCATGAAGTTCAGCCTACCTCGAGAAGTATATTACCCAGGTTGGCTAAAAATTGCTTATTAAAAGCTACATGTAATGTGGTTTCCTGAAGGGGTGTGGCAGCTTACTGATCCTGAAATAAGGAGTGGACATCAGAGGAGTGGGCTATTGGGTTGCCTATCCAGCTAAAGCACTAGACCTTGGTGTAGTAATATGTCTCACAGTCAGGAATCGAATGTGATAGGTCGGTGGCTGATTTGACATTGACTTGGAGTCCTACCTACACAACACAAGAACATGATTTGTCAGAAGTAAATTGCCATTGATTTAATAGCAAAGTACATCCCCAGTAGTAGGGCGGACCTACACTACCGGTCAAAAGAACACGGGGCTGGCGGATTTCCAGCACTTTTTTACTGAAATGTACCAGAGCAGTTCAACTCCAGTCCACCGAGGAGAAGGTTAAACCTGGAAATGGTACAGGAAAGGTTCCCGGAGGACGGGCGGCGGCGTGAGGGTGGGGAATTGAAAATAAAATAGAGGGTATAATTGGCTACTAAATTGGGAGAAAAACGGGGAAAAAATCAGAAATAAATGTAAAAAAAAAAAATAATAAAAAATTTTAGAACAACAGTTTTTACTGAAATTTAAGCAGTTCAACCAGTGAATAACCTGAAATGGTAAAAATAATGTCAATTAAAAAAATAAACGTTTAGTTACCAAAAACTGAAAAATAATGTCAATTTCAGAGTTATAAAAAAAGGCCCTTTTCAGGGAACAAGTAATGGGTTAACGTGGGTTAACAGTCACTCTGTGCAAGCCACTGACTCTGGATCCAGCAAAAGAGCCCCAGACCATCACGCTTCCTCCTCCATGCTTGACAGTTGTGTCACACACTGAAAACCATCCTTGATTCATCGGTCCATAAGACCCTCTTCCAGTCTTCAGTAGTCCACTGGCAGTGCTTCATGGCCCAGACAAGCTTCTTTTTCTCATTTTGTCATCTTAGCAATGGCTTTCTTACTGGCACTCAACCTGTCAAACCTGCAGCTCGAAGTCTTCTCTTCACAGTTGAAACTGAGACTTCCTTACTTCGACCAGTGTTAAGCTGTGCTTGAAGCTGTCGTCCTGTGAGCCGCCTATCATGCAAGCTGTTGACTCTCAGAAACTTGTCTTCTGATTTTGTTGTGGCTTTGGGTCTGCCAGACCTCTTCCTGTCAGAGTTTCCTCCAGTTACCAAGTGCCTTTTGATGGTGTAGGAAACTACTCACTGCCAAAAAATGTACATTATTTTTCAGTTTTTGGTAACCTAAACTTTTTTTTACCTCTTGCAGTTTACCACTTACCTTTGTACCATTTCAGGTTATTCACTGGACTTGAACTGCTTAAATTTCAGCAAAAACTGGAAAATGGGGGCCGCACTTTGGTGTGGCGTGCGTGGCCTGTCAGGGAGGGGCCCCGGAGGATGGGCGGCGGATTCGTGGGGGTGGGGACTTGAAATAAATAGAGGGTATAATTGGCAACCAAATTGGGAGAAAAACAGGAAAAAATTAGAAATACATTTATTTAAAAAAAAATGTTAAACTGGAAAATGGGGGTGTTCTAAAACTTTTCACCGGTAGTGTATCTCATATCAGTGTGCGGACCAACTCGTCAGGCTCATGGTATGGTTCTACGTAAGATTCAAAGAGTCCACGTGAGGTTGCCCATTGAGGGACGGATTCAGTTTGCAGACTCAACTCCTCAAGTCTGGAACCTGCAGTGTGGATGTGCCGGCTGCACAGCAAGCACCATATTCCTGCATAATGACTGTACAACTCAGCTAGTTGAGTGAAAAGAAGCAGAGGCTGGGAAAGAAAAAAACACACCCAAGGACACAAGTGGTAGCCTACGTTCTCATGAGCGCAGGCAACGACTAAGGGTGTTTCAGGAATGGGACAGGCTTATGAATTTGATTGGGCATTTCAGGCGATGGAAAAAACTAAAATAATAGGCTGTTTCAGAGAAGGTTTGAATCCTAAGCAATCTGCCTGTGCCCAGTGGTGAGTAGCCTACATGTTGTTTGAAGTACAGTAGACTAACATAGCTACAGTACTGTAGCAGGTGTCAAAGCTGTGTGCAGGAAAGCCTTGTTAGTGCATATGTCAAATTAAAGGTTTTGATGCTCATTTGAATTTCCTGTCTTTTTAAGCTTTTGATCAACACCTTTAACTTCTCACTTAAAACATAGTTTTGGGGATTTAATACATATATAGATATGCGTAGATACTTTGTTGTTATTCTAAGAGGATATTTTTATCATAGCTAGTATGGGTGCCTTGTCTAACAACTATTCAGATAACCTCAACATTACCATACATTACCATAATGCTATGACTAATGGCCTAATGAAGAAAACAGGGTTAGAGCTGGTAGTGTTGGTGATGAAAATGTATATCATATATATATATATATACAGTATATCAACATCCACTCTTGCAGACTGAAGTCTGTTCCTTAAAAAGTCACAATACCAGTGGATCAGATAAGAAGGGACATTCAAATCGTATAATTTATCAATCATATTGTGTCACTGACTAGTGCTAAAAGAAAAGATAAAGATCAAAGAACAATATTGTGGCATAATGAAGTGTGTGGAGTAAACATGCCACTGCGTCCTCTGTGCTTCTGCTGGTTTACCAGGCAAACTGAAGAACATTGAGACACGGACAAACTGCCATAGGGACTGGTGGACATTTCCCTCAGGACAACAGTTGCTGTGGTGGTAAAAATATAATGGGAGAGTGTGCTGAGCTCTATGGTGCAGGTTTTTAGATCTGTCCCAGGAATACTGTGTGTGCCTTATTGATCTAGTCTTCCTGAACAGCAGAATGTCATGTCTTCTGCCCAGGTTTTCATGACAGTAGACAGTAGTATAAAAAGAATCAATCTTTAATTTGGCTTTAGTTAATTTGGCCTCTGTGTGCAAGATTACAGGCGAGTGATAAAGCCTTGGAACCTGAACCAGTTGAAGTTTACAAAATCTTTGAGGTTCAACCTTGAGAAATACCAAATTAAAGCAGACAGCAATCTCTTGGCATATGTATCATTGGCTGCAGCGGTATAATGAGTTACATTATTCCATATTAAGATTCACCTACTTGCTGCTCTCCATGTATTTTTACGTTAAAATACTTCCAATTACTACTTTTATGAATAAACCATCAGGTTTATCCCCGGGATCAAAACACACTGAGAAAGCACTGTTTTCAGAGCTTACCTCTTGGATTTGAGGTTTTCCAGAAAATGTGCAATTTGTCAGGATGGAAAAGAATTAGAGAGGGAGTAGACACTGAGAAAAGAAAGAAAAATAAAAAAACACATTTTAAAGATGAGAGTAAACATAGCAACCTCCCGACCTTTTCATTGCAAATTATGTTCCTGCATCGTAACTATATTTGATATTACCATTTCAAATCTCGTACCAAAGCTTCAAAGCCTGACAGTGGTACCTACCCAGGTAGGCAAAACATGTTTTTATTATTTTTATATTTTAGGTTGTGGTAAGTTGTGTTCTCGCGATTTTGTTAGGCTGCAAACACTTCCTAAAAATGTAATCTGAATCTAAGTGCCAAAATAAATAGAACATACATAAAGTGTCTCAATAGGGCATTAGGCCACCTTAGCATAGATTCTAGAAATGTCTAAAACTCTATTTGAGGGATGCAACATCATTCTTCCATGAGAAATTCCATCATTTGGTTTTCTTCATACCTTGATTGGATGGTTCATACCTCTACAGGGCCAGAAAGCCCTGAGGAACCCTGATCTAAAAGGATACCGGAGTCTGCCTCTTACTTGGAAAGGTCTGTGGCATTGTGAAGACATTCAAAAAGTCCTCCAAAGTAACAGAGAAGCTACTATCAGCGTGTGACCTCAGACTGCCCTACAAGATGATCAAGCCAACAGGGTTGGGACTGTCTCCAAGTGGGTGGCAGAAGCTGAGTGCCCTGAAAGACTTGCTGCTTCCATTTGCAGGACACACAAAGGTCCATTCACTTGTGGATGTGAATGGACCAGCCCTCCTGGAATCTGACTGTCCACTCACCAGTGTGCTCTCACAATGACCTTGCCACTCTGCCCGACAGAGGATGCGGTAGGAATGTTCAGCTGCTTCTTGGATCGAGAGGCAGGAAACGTCTGTCCTCTTGCTAGGACAGCAAGCCTCCTTATTCCGACAGTTGCAAAAGACACACTTCTTGAAAACGCAAGCTGAAGACAACATAGTCAGAAGTCTCCTGATACACCTGGAGGAAAATAAGTTGCTGCTCCAGAGGAGAACCTATCAAGGTGCCCCTCACCAAAGAAGGCACGATTTCACTTCTTCTCCAAATCCAAAGAGAAACAGCCCTGCTTTCACAGTCTTGTAATGGGAATAATTGTGCTGCATTTTAGTTGGCTCCAAGCAGTGCATGGACATGACCAAATAAAACTGCCCTGTTATGCACATATTCCTTCACTCAGTAAATTCAACTGTTTGTGTTTTGTTTGTCAGTTACAAGACACCAAGACCTTTGTGTTTGCAGACCTTGTGTCAACAAACTTTCAAACTTTCTCTCAGACATTCAGCTACAGTTGGGTGAATTAAGTTATGGGTAAAACATGACTAAAATAGTTGGTAATTATCCTCAAGTAAAATAAATATGATTCATATGCTGATGTCATGACTAAATAGTGGCTAAAGCTAAAATGCATTTTAGTCAAAAGACTAAGACTAAATCCAAAACAGGTGGCGGCATTGACACTGCTGCAGCATTGTTTTACACTATAAACTTACTGAAACATTGTAAGTTGCAATAGCATGTTGTGCTAGCTGGGTGATTCTGGAACCATTTGCAGACAATATATGTATATTTTTAAACACTAAAATGAAAGCCTTTTTAAATTATGCCATTGATTTTTGTCCTCTTTGTTAATTAACTGGTATCCTGTCTCTTTCGCATTGACAAGAGAAACATTGCCTTCCTATGCACACTGTACAATCTTTGAACTCTCATGCTGATGCTTAAAAAACACTATCACAAGTCAGTCACAACATTTTACATTTACATTTTAAGCATTTAGCAGATGCTCTTATCCAGAGCAACTTACAAGATGTGCATTAATACATGGTAGGAACAATTATAGTTAGCGCACAAGATCAGTGCAGTAATACAGCAATAGACATCATTGCAGGCGTCTGCGTATCATACCTGTAACACTGGGAAAGAAAAAGGTTAGTGTTTTTAATTTTAAAAAAAAAATGTTTTAGTGTAGAACAAGTAAACAGTGGTGATGACAGATTTAGATTGTTTTTTAGAGGTGGGTTTTGAGAACAAGGGGTCTGGGCGGGGTGTAAACTTGAAAAGTGGTGACGATGGGGAGCCAGTGCAGATTGACTAGATGGACAGTGTGGCACAGGCCGGAAGGCCTAGGAATTGCAGTAGTCCAGACGTGAGATCACCAGGGCCTGGACCAGGAGTTCAGTGGCCTCTTGGGTGAGGAATGGTCGGATCCTCCGGATGTTGTGGAGGGAGAAACGGCAGGTCCGAGTGATCGCTGCAATATGGCTCGAGAAGCACAGCTGGTTGTCCAGGGTCACTCCAAGGCTCCTGGCAGACTGAGACGGAGACACTATGGAGCCTTCCACGGTGATTGACGCATCAATCGTCGGGGAGCCCTTCGCAGGGAGGAAGAGCAGCTCTGTCTTCCCCAGGTTCAGCTTCAGCTGGTGGGTGGACATCCATGTGGAGATGTCAGCCAGGCATGCAGAGATCCGTGCCGGGACCTGGGTATCAGATGGAGAAAAGGAGAGAAAGAGTTGAGTGTCATCAGCATAACAGTGATAGGAAAAACCATGAGCAGAAATAACAGAGCCAAGTGACTTGGTGTACAGAGAGAATAGGACGGGGCCTAGCACCCAGCCCTGCGGGACTCCGGTAGAGAGGGTGTGGGGAGAGGAGAGGGATCTTCTCCAGGCCACCTGGTAGGACCGGTCAGCCAGGTAGGACTCAAACCATGTCAACGCAGATCCAGAGATTCCCATCTCGACGAGAGATGAGAGCAGGATCTGGTGGTCCACGGTGTCGAATGCTGCCGACAGGTCGAGGAGAAGGAGGACAGAGCTAAGGGATCGGGACTTAGCCCCGTGAAGAGCCTCAGTGACCGCAAGGAGAGCAGTCTCTGTGGAGTGGCCTGCTCTGAACCCAGATTGGTTGGGATCAAGCAGGTCGTTCTGTAAGAGATGAGCAGACAGTTGATTATAGACAGCCCACTCTAATGTTTTGGAAAGGAATGGGAGGAAGTCACAAGGAAGTCACAAGTCAGTGATATAAATAATATATCAATTCTGAATGTCTGCAGAGTCATTTAGCATTTTTATTAAATTAATAAATGTATGCCAAATGCTAAGAGGTTATACTTCAGAAGGCTTAAATGTGAGAAAAATAAAAACACCTTTAGCTTCTACCTCAGTACAACTTCAATCAATCAATCAATCTTTATTTTTGTATAGCGCCATTTACAAACAGGTTGTCACACAGCGCTTCACAATTGGCATTTTCCAGAGGGAACCAAAAAACCAGAAAATCATTGGAGCCAATGTGGGAAACTGGAAAATTATTCCCTGACCCCTTAAAAGGCGGTCGAGATCAACTCCTGGAAAATGGTGGGATACAGAGAAAAACAAAAACAAATAGTCCTTGAGGCTCATGAGGCTTAACAGACCACCGGAAGGGCATTCTTTGGCATCCTAAGTGTAGGGGTGGGGTGAACCTCATCCCTCCAGATACCAGGGCAGGGCGGGGGATGGAACCAGCAGCTAGGGTCTGGGCCAGCGGCATCCGGCTAACACATGGCAGGGGTGGGGGGTTGACTCTGGGGCAGGTGAGCTCTGGGCAGGTGCCACGAAGCCGGGGAGAAAAGAGGAAAGGTGCAATTATGACTATGATAAATATCACACCGGATCAGGGGAAAGAGTAGAGTGATAACACTTTTGCACCAGCAGAAGTAATCTAGGGCAGCATAACTAATTAGGTGAGTGGCACAGGGAGCACGCAGCCATGAGGGCACTCAGAGACCATCCCACCACATCATCAGTCCTGATAGGGGCGGATCATCACTTATGATTGGTGACAGTAAGGATAGCTCATTGCACCAGAAGGCTCTATTGCTACGCCCCCTCCACATCTGCATCTAATGACTATAAGAGAGACTAAAGAGATGTGTTTTTAACCTAGACTTGAAACTTCCACTTTCCTGAGAATTTCAAAGTCTTCATCAAGGGATATTGAAATAATTGTTTCTAAATTACACACATGCATTAAAATTAAGTAATATTTCCAGCTTAGCATCGATCTGTCTTCACCCTCACTGTTCGTAACATCACGCCTGACAGTTAGACTTGAGTGTCCAAATTTATTCCAAAAGCACACTGTTTGCAATTCTATCTTGAGTTCAAGTTTCTTTGTAACCAAGCATAGAGGACACTGTAATCTTGACTCTGAAAATGTGCCCTCAATTTCCAAAGGGATGAACTATGAAAGAATTACATACACATATCTGGTTGACAAACTCATTCAAGACAAGAAAAAACACAGACTTTCATAACCCAACTTGGTCAGGTGAGAATTGCAACGGCCAGCAGATTAATACCTCCGGTCGCTGTCATAGTGCTCATTAAGTCATAGCCCTGTCTAAAACCCTGAATGTAAGAGACTGTCTTGCTGCAAGAATCTCTTTTAAACACTTTTCACCTGTACAATTCCTCTGTGCTGCTCTGTGAAATTTGCCTACAATCTAGTCTGAAATTTCCAGGTGATTATCCAATACTTCATCCATCCAATTATTATTATAATAAGGTTATCCAATCATTCTTTGTGAAATGAAGGCGGTGGAAATCTACTCTGCAATCTCCGGCCATGGAAGGTGTTTGCCTTCATCCTGGTGTTCATTAAACTACCCTTGAATCAATTTAGCCGTGTGCATAGGGGTGCTAGTCTCTCGGAATATACAGAGTACAGTTGCCAGTGTTCTATGGTAGGAAGTGGTGGCAAACTGTGGGCTGAACCTTCGGTACCATCAAGGAAGGCTCACACCTGCTGCTTGGTCCAGGGCCTCGGGCTGTTCAGGATCTACAGGAATTTGCCCACCTGTGGATGGATCTTCCCACTGCCCAGCTGGTACCCCAGGTATTTGGTCTCCTGCCTCGCTCACATGCAATTCTTGGAGTTCAGTGTCACCAGGTGGTCCCTTCCCAGGACGCTCTGGAACTGGTGGAGGTGGTCAAACCAGGTATTGCTCGAGATGACCACACCGTCCAGATAAGCAGCACTTTATCTCTCGCTGCCAAGAGGCACAACGTCCATTACATTTACATTTTAAGCATTTAGCAGACACTCTTATCCAGAGCGACTTACAAGATGTGCATTAATACATGGTAGGAACAATCATAGTTTGCGCAAGAGATCAGTGCAGTAATACAGCGATAGATATCGCTGTAGGCAGCTGCATACCATACCTGTAACACTGGGAAGGAAAAGGTTAGTAATTATTATTATTTGTTATTAAATTAGTAGGCAGGGATACATATACAAGAAGTGTTGAGCAAGTAGGCTGTGGTGATAACAATTGGGTAGATGTACAGCATTCAGTGGTAGTGGAATCTGAAAAGGTGGTCCATCACACTCTGGGGCTGCATGTAGGCCAAAATGAATGATTGTGAACTGATGCAGCCCATATGGTGACCTGAAGGCAGTATATTCCCTTCACCGCTTGTCCAATGGCACCTGCTAATATCCTTTGCAGCGGTTGAGTATTGTTCTGGACTACAAGAAGGGGCTCTTCCAGGAAGCGGTACATGTTGTCCACTGAAACCACACAATCTGACACCTCACAGGCTATTTATCCAGTTGACTGGTTGAGCTTTGCGCTAACAATGTCTAATTATCATGCATAATCAATCTTCTGAAACAATTGCTGTGCCAATAAGTGAACTAGCTCGCAATAAACAATTGTGTAATTGTGTAAAATGTATGAAATAGTTGATTGTAATAGTGATTATTTTGTCAGAGGAATGATTAGCATAATCCATTAATCATATTGTGTCTTCTATAGCATGTCAAGATTGAAATGATTTAGTGCATAGAATGACTGATCTGTTACTCATAGCTTGTGCAATATTTGTGTTGGCCTAATTTTTTATATACTACCAAAGTAACCGATGCATGATTAAGCTTATTTATTTGACCGGTTATTAATTGCCAATTCACATTTGGGCCGAGAAATTATTACGAGCTACTTTATAGTTAATTGTTTCAGATCTGTTATTCAACAGATTTAAAAGCGCTATAGAACAAGGTATAATAACAGTTTGTCACTCATGCTCACACACCACCTGGTGGTGAAGACTGCCCCATGCAGACAACATACTGTAAAATGAAAACCGAGATCTCGAAAGGTGTGCTCGCCAAGGCGTGGCAGAGCAGGACATTTTTTTACAAGTATACATACTGTATATGTGTATATATATATGATCACTCCATGGCCACTTTATTAGGTACACCTTTCTAGTACTGGGTAGGACCCCCCTTTGCCTCCAGAACAGCCTGAATTCTTCAAGGTGCTGGAAACATTCCTCAGAGATTCTGTTCAATGTTAACATGATAGCATCACGCAGTTGCTGCAGATTTTTTGGCTGCACATTCATGTTGCAAATCTCCCGTTCCACCACATCCCAAAGGTGCTCTATTGGACTCTGGTGACTGTGGAGGCCATTTGAGTACACTGAACTCATTGCCATGTTTGTGGAACCAGCTTGAGATGGCATGTACTTTGTGACATGGTGCATTATCCTGCTGGAAGTAGCCATTAGAAGATGGATAGACTGTGGCCATAAAGGGATGCACATGGTCAGCAACAAGACTCAAGTAGGCTGTGGCATTTAAACAATGCTCAATTCGTATTAATGGGCCTAATATGTGCCAAGAAAACATTCCCCACACCATTGCACCACCTCACTTTCCTGTTCTTAGCTGACAGGAGTGGAACCTGGTGTGGTCTTCTGCTGCTGTAGCCCATCCACCAAAAGGTTTGACATGTTGAGCGTTCAGAGATGCAGAGACCACTGTTGTAACGCGTATTTATTTGAGTTACTGTCACCTTCCTGTCAGCTTGAACCAGTCTGGTCATTCACCTCTGACCTTTCTCATTAACAAGGCGTTTTCGCCCACAGAACTGCTGTGCGTGAAAATCCCATGAGATCAGCAGTTTTTGAAATAGTCACACCACCCTATCTGGCACCAACAATCATTCCACAGTCAAAGTCACTTAGATCACATTTCTTCACATTTTTGGTCTGAACAACAACTGAACCTCTTGACCATGTCTGCATGCTTTTATGCATTGAGTTGCTGCCACATGATTGGCTGTTTAGATAATTGCATTAACGAACAGGTGTACAGGTGTACCTAATAAAATGGCCACTGAGTGTATATATTGTGGTGTCCCTAGGGGTTGGGCAACACGCACGGACCTTGCAGAGGGTGTAGGCAAGTTAAATAACCCAGAGGAGGCAGTAATATAAGCAAACCAATAATTTAATAAACTTTTCTTGACAAACACAAAAAAGGGTGGGGTCTTCGGGGGAATACAAACACATAAAGTCCACAATCCTTAGCTCGTTGTCCAAAATCCAATTCCAAAATCCAGTTCCGTTCCGCAATCCAGTCTGTAGTCGATATCCAAAGGGGGTCCTCAAACAATCCGGGTCAAACACGATAAACAATCCAACAAAATACTTCAACAACACTCAACACTCAACACTCAACACTCAACACTCAACACTCAACACTCAACACTCAACACTCAACACTCTGCCCTACTCCACTCCAAGTGTGCTGGGAACGAGTCCTTTAAATAGGCCTCGAAATGGCGTTAGTCCTAATGCCTTGACTCCGTTCAGGTGTGACTGTGGGAAATGTAGTGTTTCCTGGCTCCCATGTGTTGGAGGCCAAGCAGCCATTTCCTTGTGCAGCCCCTTGGGCTGCCACAATATATATATATACAGTGCTGTGAAAAAGTATTCCTTCCTAATTTCCTCTATTTGTACTTATTTGTCACACTGAATGGTTTCAGATCTTCATACAAAATGTAATATACAATGTAATACAGTTTTTAAATGATAATTGCATTTATTGAAGAAAAAAGTTATCCAACACCCATATCACCCATGTGAAAAAGTAATTGCCCCCCTGAACTTAATAACTGGTTGCGCCACCTTTAGCAGCAAAAACTGCAACCAAACGCTTCCTATAATTGGAGATCAGTCTTTCACATCGCTGTGCAGGAAGTTTGGCCCACTCTTCTCTGCAGAATTGCTGTAATTCAGCAACATTGGAGGGTTTTCAAGCATGAACTGCTCATTTGAGGTCCTGCCACAGCATCTCGATGCGGTTCAAGGCCAGTCCAAAACCTTCATTTTGTTTATTTTGAGCCATTCTGAGGTGGACTTGCTCTTGTGTTTGTGAAATCAGTGTGACACATATGCAAAAATAGAGGAAATCAGGAAGGGGGCAAATACTTTTACACAGCACTGTATATATAATCACCCAGTTCCAAGTTCCCTCTAAAATACATGGCTCACAAAAATTTAAATGAGTGATTCTGACAGTATTTCCTGACCAAGCTTCATGAATCACTTCACCCACAATGCCCCTCTGTGTTTCCTTCATGCTAATACACCGATCACTTCTTGCTCTCTGTATTAAATTGTTCCTCTTTTGTTTTTTATTATTTTGCATTGCATTCACTCATTTCACTCCCTTGGTTCCCATCATTGTGGCCATGACAAGGTGGTATTTACCAGAGTCTCCCATATTGTATTTCCCTACTTGCAGCTCCTAAAAAAACAGCCTGTGTGACTAACTAAGCACTGAACCTTAAGTGATGAAACGTCTAACCCACGGGATTATTGTGGAAAAATATGAGCTAATTACAAGCTAATGATGTAGTGCATTCCAATTAGTGCCCGGCTTGCAATGTGGCAGGCATCTAACTAAGGCTTTGCACTGCTAATTGCTCTTCAAGGGGTTACAAATACACACTTTTATTGGTTACATATTTTTGGTGAGTTTGCTATCTCAAGTATGGACTGAAATACAAGTTCCTTTTAGAATGATAATGTTCTTCTCCGAAACAGCCGTTGGAGAATAATAACCTGTTTTGCTAGTAATTTAATTCCCTGAAAACTAATTAAATAAAATATTTGGAAACAACATACATTACCAACCACAAACAACAGAGTCATTAACTTGGACAAATCTGTCATGGCATTACTGTTCATTAACCTGAATTGCTTCAGTAAATATTCAGCCCTTAAAAATGTTGTAAACTGTGATCTGTGTCTACAAAGCAAATAAATCATTAAATAATGTAATGTTACGTATAAACACTTCTTAAGCAGTGGCACAGTAGTGTCCAGTGTCGGCAAATAAAATGTGACATCCAACCATTTAGCCATATCATTCCAGCGACACAGTGATTGGACCGTTTAAAGACATGGCCATGACAATTCCATTAGTAGAATGAACATCTCATATCAATCGCTTCAGGCTCGAGAGCTATAAATCTCAGGCAGTTAAGTACCTTGCTCAAGGGCACTGTGGCAGTGCCACACCTTAGGTTTGAGCCTACGATCTCTGAGTGAAGAGCCCAGTTGCTTAACCGCTGATAAACTGCTGCCTGTTGCCTTAACAAATTTCTCAAATCATGTTTTTTTATAGGTTTCCACTCAAACTCCTTAAATAATTTTTGTACACTGAAAGCGGTACTTGAATTCCATGAATTCCATGCCAGAAAAGGCAAGGCTACACCCGGAAGTAATTTGTTTATCGAAAGATGACAACAGATTGTTCAAAACTCTGCCAAAGTATGAGATTTAACACCAGAGCAGCCAAGCCATCTGTTTTTTTTGTTGTATTTTTGAATATCCCATGTGTACAAAATATACATTATTGTTCTGACTTGACTCTTGGTAAATATGGCTGGCAAGTATTCTGGTGGTTTGTTGCACACGGAGTGTAGGGGTGTGCCGACTAGTTGGCAAATCCATATATCAGTCCGACTGGGCAATTTTATGACTATAATAAGACTATTTTCTGAGAAATCCGTAGTTGGAAAAATAAATTGCTGATGATTTCAAAGATAATGGAAAAACTCCAGTCAGTCATTTGTAATTCCATTTTAATTGTATAGTACTACTGCGAATCAATACATGAACACTACATGTGGAGTCTCTGATCCATCCCACTGTGTATTACTGTTGATACTCATGCACACATTTCAGTGACTCACCATTGAGCTAGTCATCTTGCTGTGTCTTAGCCTTGTCAAGTGAACAAAAAGTCCTTACCAGCTACAAATGTCATTGTAGTTTTATATATGTATATCTTACTAGATCTCAAGAATAATAGTGTCGGCGGCTTTGCCTTGGTAGCTTTGAGGTTGAATGTGATGTCTTTAGAGCAAGTTATCTAAGTTAGCTAGCTTGTTGGCGGGCAGCAGGAAGTTAACGCTGCATTTGAAATCATATTATTTGTCAAGTGAACCATTTTTAATGAGTATATTTTAGTTGTAAATTTAGTGTGTTGATTTACTGTTGATTTAGTGTATTTGCCTGCACTGTGACAGGGCAAACTCATTCAATTTAGCTAGCTAACCTGGTTTAATTTCTATCTAATGTTAGCTAGCTACCTTACGTTCAGCTTGGTTAATTCAGGCACATGTGTGCAGCATATTACAATGGGCAGAGAATATGTCAGCATTGTTCATAGTCATACCTTTTTTGAAGGTTAATTATTTTTTGATACTGCGTTGACACAAGCAAAATGTATTTTATTATACAATTGAATGTATACAATGAAAATGTGCTTTTGCAGTTTTGCAGAAATAGCCAAGTTGATATTGATACATGAGCTTGTTCCACCATTCTCTCCATAGTACACAGTTGTGTACAGTGTGTAAAGAACTTAACAAACTGTGAATGCACCAAAAGAGTTGCCAAAAGAATATTTGCAGACAGTAGGGTGCATTTTCTGAGAATTTCACTTCCAGTGTTTTTAATTTAGTGTTCCCAAGTTACAGAAATCATAATCCAGCTGATAAGGTTCCAAGGATAGGTTTACCGTCACATAAATAAATAAAACTGGTGCAGGCATTTCCCATTGTGCCAGCCTTTGAATACCCTTACACAAAAAATGATTTCAGGCTTGAGATCAGAAAGATTATCTTTCAGTACACTTAAAGGCGAGACTGGCTCCATCACAATCCTTTTCACTTCAGAGTGATTTAACTGAAGCGTACAATGACATTTGGAAATCTGTTCCTTACAAAACAAGGGCTTATTATTTTCTCTTGTATATTGGTTGCATTTGAGGATTTTATTGTAACATATCCGACTGTGGCTGATATGAAGCCTCGTGGAACAGACAAAAAAACACCTTCATTCAGCGTTCACTCATTTATATGAATTCAAATGGAAGACATTTCCAGACATAATTGATGGTATTTACAAAAAAAAAATAGTAGGTACAAGAATGGTTACCAGTATTTTTGACATGGAGACCAAGAAAGGGATTGCACCTGGCTGACTGGACAAAGTTATTTACCACCACAAGCAAAGTGTTATTAATTTGCTCATGCATTTTAAATAAGAATGCCTATGAATGCTCTTTGAATGCTGTAAAATGTATTGTGAGCAGGAAGAGCAATGGAAGAGCACCAGCATTGGTGACATTAATAGACAGGTGCAAGATTTCTGTATATGCAAATAGCATGATGAAAATGGTTCCCCATTTAAATTATTAATAAGTATTACCACCTGCGTAAAATAGCATTTGTCTTCAATAGGACAAAGGATAGCGACGAACAAGGTTCTAGCTTTATTTCTTTATTTTATCAAATGCACACCCGCATAGCTTACTTGTCAAAAACAATATATATATACACTACCGTTCAAAAGTTTGGGGTCACCTTCCATCTGGACTATGGCTAATCGGGCACTCCTTCATTCTTCAGCAAGATAACGACCCGAAACACACCTTGAAGTTGTGCAAGAACTATCTGGTGAAGGAGGAATGTGAACAACAACTCAAACTATAGACCTGGCCTGCCCAGTGTCCAGACCTCAATCCCATAGAACTTGTATGGGACAAACTGGAAAGGAAGAGTCAAAGCAAAGCAACCCACAAGTTTCTCTGGGAATTGCTGCAGGATAGCTGGGAAAACATGTCAGGTGATTTCCTGCTAAAACTTATTAACCGAATGGCCACTGTTTGTGAGGCTATTCTCACGCCAAAGGGTGACTATTTTGAGGAATCCAAGATTCAATTTTCAATATAATTTTCTTGAACATTTCTTTGATGTTCATTTTGTTCATTGTTACATGTGTTTTTTGTCATTTTAAAGTATTTACAGAAATGTATACGGTGTAAAGCATTGTCAATTATGAGATAAAAATAGTTTCCAGCAGGTGACCCCAAACTTTTGAACGGTAGTGTATATTATCCATTAATATGGCTGGATATTTACTCAAGTAATTCAGGTACACCCTGTGCTTTGCTGTGCCCCACCTGAGAATCAAACCTGCAACCAAGCTTAGTTCCTAAATCACCTCACCACACTCCCACGTTGCTCTTATTGTCTTCAGTAGTTTGGTATTCCTGGTCTTCTTTTAGTTTTAAACTTAATGAACATAGTTTATGAGAATTCCTCATCCCATAGTCCCATAGTGTATGTCACTCTTCAGCAACGCAATCTGTGTCATTACTGGGTGATTGTCTGTCCTAGAGGGGCACAACTCAGCACTGAAGCACTGTCAGCAAAAGAGCTTGTTGCAGTAAGTGCGAGTAGCTCTTTCCGACACCCTCATTAATTCAGACGATGAGCACATGCTCCTTAGGTGCATGTCTATAGAAGATTCAGACATAATGAATTTCACTGGCTGCTGAGAGTGTGGTGGCGTGAGGGCAGGAGGGGGATAATTCAGTTGCCTTGCAAGCTGTTTCCTGTTGCCTACACTAGAAAAAAGAAGAAACTGGCTCAGGTAACTGGCTGGAGCAAAATTAGTTTTCTGATTTAAGCTTGGCCTTCTGCGGGCTTTACACATCCCTGGCACCTTTCCTGAAAGCTAAAATTATACATCAATTATTTCAACAGCCCAGCCGGCGTAAACGAGAATCTCGTAATTTAACGCGACCGAGCTCAAAAAGAGGTATTATTGCCAGTGCTGTCAATGGCCGGCCAACCTTGAAAAATGACTGTGTCAGCCAATCATGGGGCGGCCTGGTTTTTCCAAGAGACATTGATTACCACATTGCTCGGCTCTACACAGCACCGAGAGCACTTTACTTCATGGGAGCGATGCAAGGTCAGGCTTTTTTGATTGATTTCCAAGGTCAGGCTGTTGGATGATACTTTATAGATGAAAAGCCATTTTAACATTTAATATGAAAATGAAAATACACCACTTAAATCAACAGTATAACTCAGATGCCATTCACCTCCCAGCAGGTACATCTCTCCAAGCATATAGCAGAACTTTAAAATGACCATCAGCTTGACTGCCCACTGATTGGTTAATTGGCTAGGTGTTTTGTATCCTACTTCTTCTTACAGGACAGTTCTTGAAGAGACACTCCAGTATTCAGATTAATAAAATCAATGAGACGCTTGTAATCAAGGACACTTGTAAATGGATTATTCGAAGGTTTGATTTACTGCAGGATATACAAGTAAAAAATGCCTCAGGTTTAATGTGGCTGTCCTCTGGTAAGATACTCCTGTTGCGGAAACTGCTATGGTTTATTTATATTTACATTACATTTTAGGCATTTAGCAGACGCTCTTATCCAGAGCGACTTACACAGTTTACATTTCTTACATACAATCCATTTATACAGCTGGATATTTTACTGAAGCAATTCAGGTTAAGTACCTTTAGCTCAAGTGTACCACGGCAGATGTGTCCCACCTGGGGATTGAACCTGCAACCTCTGAGTTACAAGTCCAGTTCCCTAACCATTACACTACACTGCCACTAATTTATTTATTTAATGAGTGGAACAAAACATTTATTTTTGTTTTATAAATGTATTAAGTTCAGGGACACTTGACTGCAGTGTACATTTGGAGGTGCATATCAGCTATCCCCAAAAATTGTTAAAGTATTTCCCAGCACTGTGCGCATGTGTCCCCACTGCAGGTTTAAAGGGGTTGCATGTCATTGTGAAAGCGGGCTACCTATTTTTTATTCTGGAAGCATTGGCTAATGCAATAACACAATAATATATAAATAAATATCTTTACATTTAGCGCGAACTTACATGTTGGTTGGTTCTAAAGCTAAAAGGGTTCCCTTAGTACATGTCATTTGAATCTAATCCTTCAAGCTAGGCGAACTAGCTTGAAAATTCGAAATAAAATTATTATTATTATTATTATTAATAATAATAATTTTGTTTTGAATTACTATCCATGCACTTATTATTATTATTATTATTATTATTATTATAACATTTAAAAGTAGGGAACATATCTGAATTTCCATTTATTCAAATTTCCACATTTTAGTGGTATTGGATAGTGATTGTGTAATTTTAAGATATTTCAGGAATAAACCGACAAGACAATATGATGTATTCAACATGGCTTATAGCTGAAGTGCTAAGCAATTATGCTAATAATTTATAATAGTAAAAGCAATTTATAAATTTCCTTACATTTTTGTAAGGTAGCTAGGCCTGTGTTATACTGCTTATGATTACTTAGATGTGTATTAATAGTGCAATGAAGCTATGAGGATTTTATAACTTGTGACAATGACGAATACAACATTTACGATTTTGGCACTGTGCTGCACAGTCAAAATATCAAATATTTTAAATATCAAGAAATGTCAGAAAGGAAATAATGTATTTGCATATTGAGTGGATATTGAGCTGTTATGCATTTAAGTGTATTGATATTTATATAATTTCTTAAGAGCTTTCTGCAGGCAAATGGAAATAGTGCCCGCTATTGATTCCTACCCTCCCCACAACAATGTGCACAATGTTTTATAGCATGCCAAAATATTAAGGATGAATACTACATCATTGTCATATTCAAAACAATAACTGGCCGTTGCTATGCCAAAGAAGGAATGCAGTTTCTAGCAGACACGTAGCAGACAAATAAACAGACACTGGAGGGGAAAAAAACATGCAATGGATAAAGGAAAGCTGTTTGTTCCCAGCTTACTACTGCACACAGAGTGTTACTCCGGTCCCCCAAAAAATTATCATATTCTGATATCACACCCGCATGTCACTATATTTCAGAGAGAGAGAGAGAAAAACATTCCAAACTGAGCCACAGGGGGGATGTGTTCAGTGCCAGGAGGTGTGTCAATCCACCTACTGCACCAGCAATAATAAACAGCAAATTGCAATATTTTTCATTGAGTTTGACTTAAGATTAAATGCGGTGATTAGGTTTTTGTGATTGCTGTAAACAGTTTTTGTTACGATACAAACACTTGCATATAACTGAGGCTATTGTGCAAAGCACCACGTGAAATTGCCTGGTTCTTATTTCATTTTATTATTTATTTGCTTGCATTACATTAGTGGAGGCTTTTTAAAACAGTTATCACACAGAGCTCGCTGGAATTACACATTAGACTCTTTTTTCCCCTCAAACTTAAAAAATAAATAAAAAGGCACAGACATTGGCTGAATAAACGTGATCCACAGGCACACATGGTTGCTTTGTTATTGTAAAAAAATAAGCCCTCTCAACGCAGTACTGAGTGCAATTTTTGTTACCACTCTTTGTGGCTGTAAACTCCATGACGTTTTTCAGGCCTTTCATTTAAAAATTAAAATAACTTTACTTCATGGGAAGTCATCCCCAGTCCCTGACTTTTCCTAAATATGTATTTTCAACACACTTGCATTTTTTGGATTTAAATATAACAAAATGACTGTTGTAATTCAACTCAAAACCCACCTTTTCAGACTCCACTACCACTGAATTCTGTACATCTAGCCAATTGTCATCACCACTGCCTACTTGTTCAATACTTTTTGTATATATATCCCTGTTTGCTCCTCATTTAAAAAACATATATATACAGTATATTAATTACTAACCTTTTCCTTCCCAGTGTTACAGGTATGGTATGCAGCTGCCTACAACGATGTCTATCACTGTATTACTGCACTGATCTCTTGCACGGACTATGATTGTTCTTACCATGTATGAATGCACATCTTGTAAGTCGCTTTGCAAGTCGTTTGGCAAGTTCATTGATCAGCAAAATGTACTCTTCAAGCTGTGTTTATGAAGAAATCATGAAGTTAAAGGCAATTGTTGTTTGAATCCAAGCCCCTGCTTACATATTTGTGTTTGTGTCTGGAGTCTAAGACTGTGGAAGTGAAGGTGTGGAAAATCCTTGAGTGTCAGCAGGAGCCACGCTGAGCCGTAGTGCTGCTAAGACAGATCGAGTTGAGGCCAGAACACTGCAGTCAACACATGATAACTGGCAGACATCGAGGAAACACTGAGGGTTCTGAACTTAAAATGTGCCACTACCACTTTGTATAGTGGACCGTAGAGAGACATGGATCTTATCAACGGCTTTCTGTTTTGTTTCGTTTCCAGCCTGGTTGTACTGAAATGTACCTTGCTAAAACACAAGCTAACTTTCCCCATTCATTTTGAGCAGAGCTTAATTGAAAAAAACCTCAATATTTTAATAAAAGCCATGGCAGGTAAAACTCCACTCTTTTAAGTCCTGTTGTGTTCCAATTTGGTGAGAAACTGTGTAATGCTGTAAACACTTTTAGAAGAGTGCAAAAACATGTATTATGAACTGCTAACCATTTTCACTCGTCTTGTGAATAAAAAGTACAAAACTGATTTGTATGAAATAGTGAATATTCATCTGAATAGTATTTCTCTCTTGCCCAAAAAAATATCTACATTGGTGCTGGAACGGTGTGAGGAGGAGACTAATGTTCTTATGATTTTGAATGTAAATGCTGTGCACTGTGCAATCGCACCCTCTTTTTACACACTGGCAGATTTGATTGAGTTTCTATCTTTCTGTGTCCTCTTTATCCAGCGGCAGTATAGTGTAATGGTTAGGGAACTGGACTTGTAACTCAGAGGTTACTGGTTCGATTCCCAGGTGGGGGCACTGCCATTGTACCCTTGAGCTTAACCTGAATTGCTTCAGTAAAATATCCAGCTGTATAAATGGATTGTATGTAAAGAAATGTAGACTGTGTAAGTCGCTCTGGATAAGAGCGTCTGCTAAAGGCCTCCCGCGTGGTCCAGTGGTTACAACGTCCGTCAATTCCCCGTCTCGCCAAGTGTCGGCTCTGGCCGGGAGTGCCACCAGGGGGTGGTAATTGGCTGTCCGCCCCAGGGAGGGGGGAAGGAAGCCGACGTGACGTTCGCTGCGTATAAGAGTGGCCCTGTAGTACCGGGGTTGCGGTCAACGGCTCGGCGAGTGCCGTCTCGGAAGAGGCGTCACTTCGCATTCGTCACTACCGGTCGCAGGACTACGGCAGCGAACTCACATTACTAGGGGGGGATTGACGTAAAAATAGTGGGTCTAATTGGCTACCAACTTGGGAGAAAATGGGATAAAATCAGAAACAAAAAAAACAAAACAAAAAAAAGAGCATCTGCTAAATGCCTAAAAATTTAGAATGTAAAATGTATCCACCATGGTGGCTGCACCCAAAGCCATGCCTCAAGGGAACAATGCCGTAACATAAAGGCTTAGACTAATAGGAAAGCTAAGCAATCCAGTGCCAGGCCTACAGCCAAGAAAATAAAATAAAAAACTCTTCTCGTCCATTAGTTTATTGATGCAAAATGTTAAATCAATGGGGGTGCAGGTGGGGTAGAATCCACAATAATTAAAATGTTTTTATCCTGCACCTGCATAAATATTTGATACAGCACCTTTCAGATCTGGCAAACTGGCCCAAAGTTCTTACAGTGCACTGCCTCTGAATAAGCAGGACGCAGTGTGTCTTTCTGACAGTTCAGGCTATTGGAGAAAACAGGAGCACTGCACAGTGGTTGTACTCAAGACCTAATTCAGTCCAGTTCTTTTGCATTTCGGCTTAGCTGTTCGGCCCAATCAAGTGCATGCTTTGTACCAAGTACTGTGGCTCAACCCGAACCAGGCTGACCAATGTTGAAAAAATAAAATACTTTATACATAGATTATACCTGTAGCCTTAATGCTGGTATCTGTATACTGATAATCCTTAGGTTATAGGAATACTTATTGTATCTCAATCACATATTGTTTGCATGGCCAACTGTATTGATAATTTCATTGATATTTCGTCCCGACTTTACATTAAGTGGGCCTAATACCTATATATATTGTGGTGTCCCCAGGGGTTGGGCGACACGCACGGACCTTGCAGAGGGCGTAGGCAAGTTTAACAACAAGGAGGAGGCAGTGTTTGAAAACAAAATGATAATTTATTAAACTATTACTTACAAACACAAAACACAGGGTGGGGTCTTCAGGGGAATACAAACACAAAGTCCGCAATCCTTATCTCTTTGTCAATGTCCGTTCCAATCCAAAATCCAGGTCCAAGTCCACAATCCAGTCCGTAATCCAAATCCAAAGGGGGTCCTCAAAACAATCCAAATTCATTCACAAACAATCCACTCCAAAACACTCTTTCCAAATCCTGGCTAGTCAACGACTTCACAGGTTCTTACTCTCCAAATACTCACACAGCAACTCCTTCACCAACACGTTCCTACTCCTCTCGAAGTGTGATGGGATTCAGCCCTTTAAATGGGCCTCAAAATGGCTTTCAGCTGTTCGTTAGTCCCCATTGCCTGACTTCGTTCAGGTGTTACTGTGGTCTGCTGGGTAATGTAGTGTTTTGGGGCTGCTATGTGTTGTAGGCCAGGCAGCCATTTCCTAGTGCAGCCCATCGGGCTGCCACAATATATATTGTCACACGCCACGTGACAATCCCTGGACGGGAACAGAGCAGTCGGAGACGGAGTGGATTTTGGGTCTACGGACCAGGTTTTTATTATTCCCTATGGTTCTCTTTCCCCAGACGCGGGGCAAAGAACGAGACCGGGAGGGTAAAATAAAACAGAAGCTCTTCGTCCGTCGCCCTCACGGGTTCGGGACAAAAACAATAAACTGAAAATAACAAACCAAATGAAACAATATAGAACCGAAACCTTTCAGTTCCCGTTCGATACTTTTACTTTTACTTTTCTTCTTGTTCTTTCTCTCTTTCTTTCTTTCGCTCCTCGGTCTCTAACGCCTTCTCCTTCCTGGTTCCAGCCCCCTACTGAAGAGAGCAGAGCAGTTTTAAGCACACAGGTGTAATTGTCAAACCCTGGACTGGTGTGTGCGCTGGCTGCTCTGCCAGTAGGCTAATCACCCTGATTCACTGCCGAGACCGACACCTTCCACAAACTGACAACTAAATGTCAACAGATAGGAGGTACAGGCTATATTCCCGACGAATGAACTCAGTGGGTTCTCTGAACTGGAAATGGTTGTCTTGTAGTCTTGGTTTAGTCAAATAATTCCCCAGAACATTTACAGTAGTTGTGTACATAATGACAGTAATTACTATTATGATTTGTGGATTAATTGCTGAATGTGAAATCAGAGGTAATTTAATTTTTATGAGGAAAACATTACAAACTTGGACATGGGACATCAACCTGGTCTCCAAGAGGAAACAAGGTAAACAAAATGTTTTTACCTGTATACTTTTCGTCTCATTAGCACTAGAGCTGTGAGACAGAGCCAGCAGCATCCTCACAGACACAGCATACTCAATTTGGCCCAAGGCTTCATACAAGCACATACGTATTAGCAATGCAGCAAATGTTGCCCATTTTGTTGTGCACTTGACAATAAGGCCCCTTGAATCAGGCACACCATTACACATTCTTTCAGTCACAAAACAAGTACTAACAATTGTCTGTGCAAAAGACACATGCCCACTTTCCTGCATTGAAATCTTGTCTGAAACCATGTCTGCCTCTGTTCTGTTCTGTTCTGTTATTTATTTTTAATTTTTTGCCTATTATTTTATTGGCTGATCAAAGTTTAATTTAGCCTGTGGTATGGTCTGAGAACATATTGATCAAAGAAATCCCTTTCGAATTTCAAATATTCATAAAATGCGTGAGGGCAAATTCAATTCAAAGCATGCATCAGCATTATTCAGTACATGACTAATACAATAAGGGTTTAGTTTGAGAAAAAAAAGAAAAGAGAAACAAGGCCAGACAGATGTAAAAAATGAAAAGTGGTAGCCAAGTATTAACATTTCCTCATTACAATTCAGTGCAGTTGCTCAAGCGGCATATTAGGTTTATGCCTGTTGATTCAATTATTTGTAGAAGGGTTTTGGCCGCTAAACCGTACATTCTGGCTGCAACTGAATCCAGTTCCACCACCCATCTCTTTGCTCCTACATTTTCACCAGAGTGAGGTGTCTGACAGCCTAAAATATGTAGCATTGCATGAGCAAATCTGCTCGAGCCCCTCAAAGTGCCAGGGATAATGCCTGAGGGCAAGAGGTGAAGGGGTGATTCAGGACGATGCCACAGAGAATGAAAAGCTTGTGAGGGGAGAGTGCGGTGTCATGAATCCAGAAAGGGGTGGAGATACTTCTATCAATGACTCACTGATTTGAGTCAATCACAGTGGTTTTGCTAGGGCAGCAGTTTTACAATTGGTTCGTGAGCCAATGACTGACAGCACATGAGACCATTAAACCATTATTGGGTCATTGCAGCCTCACTCCGCTCGCAAAACAAGTTAATGTGTGGGAGTACAGAGTGTTAATGATATATTTACTGCAGTGTTATCAGGACATTCCACGAGGCAATTTCAGATGAGGCACTGGATGAAAGCATGGAGAATCATATATTTTTGGCTAAACAATAAAGACATTGTTTGATTATTGTTGGACATTGTTGAATTTGGAGGTGCATGGTCACCATCTGAGACTGTCGGAGACTGCAGTAAGCAACAAACTATTGCTAATTTATCAGCAGCCAACGTTGGTTC
Organism: Aldrovandia affinis; assembly: GCA_029706075.1. NCBI lineage: Eukaryota > Metazoa > Chordata > Actinopteri > Notacanthiformes > Halosauridae > Aldrovandia > Aldrovandia affinis. The sequence continues at coordinate 1,038,802 of JAINUG010000160.1, forward strand.
AGTAATGGTCTTTTTTATATGAAGAATTTCTGATTAACAGGTTGTTACCGCACTTCAGCAATCTTGCTACTACAATAATGTGGCAGTAAATTTGAGGACATTTGAGGGTAAGGAACTAGTGTGTCGGGGGAAACAACAGAACAGCTCCATGCATCAATCTCCTAAATGTATTGTGGTTTTTTGTGGAATCGATTTCCTGTGAAGATTTTGAATGAGGAATCACATCGCCCTTCATTTAGAATGCAGATCATTTTGAATGCCACTCTTCGCTCCGCTGTTTCATTCACAGAGAGTGACGCCATACATAAAGGTCCCCCACAGTGCACCAGATTTACCTCTGATACCAAATGTGCGCTGGCCCAATGCGCCCCTGTCCCTCCAGCTCAGGTGTAACCCGTCTGGCTTGAACAGGTCCCCCCTGGTCCCAAAAGGATCCCTACTTTCCCCATCCACCTGTAACACCAAAGATAATAATAATATAAAATAACCCTGCCACCCTCCAGAGTTTTCCACTGCCAAGGGCCCTGTGTTTCCCATTAGAGGTTTCCCATTAGAGGTTTCCTCGTGCTACCGTGGACAGAGAGTGTGCTTAGAGTCTCTTCAGAGATGGCAGAGTCTGTCACACTAATTATCAGGTCCAGCTCTGATGCGTTGCAGTTGGTGAAAGGACAAGTTGTTAGCTGCACAGCTGAATGTTTCTGAGGCTTTAGTGTAGGTTAAGGGTGACTGTCTGGGCGGAGAAGTAATGCCCCCTAATTAACCCCGCAGGGATGTGGGTGACACTTGAACCGGCTGGATCCCGCTAAGAGTATAGCAGGAGTGGAACGGAAATAAGCATCAGCGTCTCAGCTTCCCTGTGTGCAAGTGACAAGCTGGATATCGGGGAAAAAACTCAAATAATTAGGATCTCCAAATCTCATTCAAAACATACCTCCACAAATTAAAAACGGGACAAAGGCCTGGATTCAATCAGTATGTGTCCTTAACATTGACTTACTCTTCAAATTAAATGGGGGTTTTTCTCTCTCTCTCTCTCTCCCAACTGTTGAACTCATCATACTGTGTGTGTGTGTGTGTGTGTGTGTGTGTGTGTGTGTGTATGAAGAAAAAAAACATTTATATTTATTTGGAAGTCAAAGGACAGATTTGTTAAGGACAAATGTTGATTGAATACAGGCCTAGGTAGTCAAATATTAATACATTTGATGATTTATTATCAATTCAGATTTTTTTTTACTGAACGTACTAGTGCAAGGTTAGACTGAATCATCAAGCTCTGTGAAATGGGAATACTACAGAGTTATACACAGTAGACCAACAAACTCAGGGGAAAAATGGTGGTTCGATCCATTCAGTTATTATATCAATAATATTGAGTTTTTAACCTTTCAATATTGGCCCATATATCTCCTATCCTGATAAATACTTTATAAAAGTATCCTTTCAATAATGCATATTTCTGATCTGAATCAAGGCTAAGCTGGTTGATTTCTCACAAATCAATATGGATTTTATGTCTATTGAACACATAATTGCATAGCTGTGGGCATGATGGTTGGAATCTTGTGTTTAGCCTACTGCATGAATTGAAGGGGAAGGAAAAAAGTGGAGTTTGTTAAAGAGTTTGAGGAGATGAAACAGGTTCAGTTTATGACATTCGCTCTGGGTGAAAAGAAGGGGAGAGGAGGACAAGACCAGCCTTTGAACCAGCCTATCTGTGCTCCGAAATACCCCCCATGAGGGTCGGGTATTTGCAGGGGGTGGTATACAAATGTGAACAATCCCCTCGCTACGAGTCGGCACAGAAAAGGGGCAACGACTCCCACAACGGCAGAGAAGTGAGAACCCACTGAAGTGTATCTGTGTCTCCCAGTGATCCGGCTAAAGCCGTTACCACCGGCAAGATCGGTCAGCCGGACCGGTGAGAGAAAGCGCGGGCGTTTGGGAGCAGGGGGTTACTGAAGGGTCAGACAAAACGGACACCTGAGTGGTGCCAAACCGAGAACCTGGGGGAACTTTTGTGACCCCCAAATGATCGGAAGAGACCTCAGAGGGAAGTACACCCACAAAAGTGACAGCGCAGAGTTGCAACAGCGAAAGGTGCACATTCGGTCACCTCTTAAAAATATTTTTTTAGGTTAAGGTTGCTGTGTCCTGGGCTCCTGTGTCTTGGCCCCATCTGAGAGAGGAGTGGCCTGCCCTCTGCCAGCACACCACAACGCATTCATCATTTGTCAGTTATGCAATTTGTAAACCTGGTTAAAAGGATAAAAGGTTTCTAGACAAATGGCCTGATTCATTACAATCCCCTGTCCATTGCCCCCGTACTCCTCACACCACTCAATTCAGCTGTTAAGCTGTGACTAAGACGTGCAAAGCCACCAGGTCAGAAGGCAAACTGGTTTCCTTTTTGGTAAAGGAGACACTGGCCTATTACACTTGTTCTCAGCCGAGATAAGGGCAGGTGAAATACCTATTTTTTAATAATTGTTTGACGTTTAGGTTGAGGAGAGTAGGCTGAGAAAAAAAAGGATCTCTATGTCAGACACAAATTAGTTTTAAGAACTGGTATGGTATAAAATCTCAATAAATAAAAAATATATATGTTTTTCTGGTTTTGGTTGGTAATCAGTATTGATTCATTATGCCAGTAACAAGATCCTGGAAAGATTTTGGGACATACAAATAAAATGTCTTACTTTTAAACCATTAGATTGTCCCTCGGATTTGGAAAATATGATAACATGAATATATGCAGGATTCGATTTTAATGTCATGAAAATGTAAACAAAGGAGGAGAAAGTACACCCAAATTTTAACGAGGTGCCGAAAAATTTGCCAGAAAATTAACATTAAAATAAGAGAAGAGAGATCTCTAGTTTCTCCTTGCTGTGTTTTTTTTTTCAATTATAGAATGGCCAACGTATCGGCAAGTATAGTTATCCTTTGTGAGGGTACTATAGACACTATAAAATCATTGTATTCACATCGGAAAATGTAAATCAACATCAATTTATCAGAAATCCCACTAGCTGTCAAAAAGAACCCATTGATAAAACTCAAAAGTGTATGTTGAGCCACCATATTGAAATAATGCTTGTAATTGGGTATTCCTGGTGTTTATTTGGCATGGCATGAAATGACAGGTCAGAAATTCCCTGCAGGCACATCACTGGGCAAGCACAAGATTCATATAGGGATACTGAATTACACTTGTATATCCGAATGAATAGTTTGCAGACCGGATGAGTAGTTGATTTAGCAAAAAAACTGAAAATAATCAACACAGCAAAAAACTAAACATAAATAAAGAAAGAAAATAGAATTTAGAGTGGAGGATAGAATATTCCATTACTGGAAATATGTAAATGAGCAGCATCTTCAAAGCAGATATGCAGATATTTAAAGGTACAATAAATTACTGATGTAACTGTTTGTTCTTGTGACATAAAGAGACGTTATAGATGTGAGAGCTACCATATTCGACAGGCCAAATAAAACTCTCTCTAAAAATAAATCTCTTGCTAAAAGAGGTCACAAATAGCGACGCATTAACGACCAATTTACAGGTTCTAATTACGCAATCAAAGAAATGAAACGCCTTTATTCACAATTTGCGGAAGGACACACCCATAAAAAGGGTCCGAAACAACATGGTACACTCACATGTCCAGAATCACGCCATGAAGGCGAAGGAACAATGAGAAAAATAACTTACATTTACAGATCAGGAAAATAGAGGTATTGGTCAACAAGGTACAGCGTCACAACGCCATATTACAGCATAGGAAAACAACTGTGACAAATTAGAGCGACATCACCAAATAAATAAATTAATTCATTCGGCATAACAAAAACAGTAGATGATGTAAAGAAAACAAACATCCGATGATGTAGAGAAAATATGACATGACGTTAGGCGGTGTCCAAAAAAAAACATAATGCGGGTAACAGACACTGGTGGTGGTCCAACCCAGGAAAGAATATTAGAATAAGAATAAGAAACAGAAACGGTTAAACTTGTAATGGGAGAAGGCCGCAGAGCATCTGAAAATAAAACTGTATTCATGGTTAATTTTCGACTCTCCTGACCGTATAAGCACAATAAGACAATTGTTCATATTCAGAACTGCGTTTTTATACTGACTGCTAGCCGGTGTCAAATCCACTTAGAAATCCACCGGGGTACTTTGCAATAACGTTTGTGATTATTTGTTTTGCATCGCTGGAACAGTATCTAGCACCTCAGCAAGCGCAATACAAAATGGGAATTGTGAAATCCTGAGGCGATATCAGCGCTCATAAAATTCCACCTGGTTTCAAGAGTTACGGAAATTCTGACGCAAAGAGGAGAGTCACAATGAACAGATTTAACTTCATCTAAAGGAAAGTCGCAAAGTGACTTAACCCCTGCAAGTTACATCCTTATAGTGATTTTACCTCTTGCAACCACTTAGTAAATCTCATATTGCAACCTTTTAGTAATTGCATTTGTGTTTGAAAAGCAGTCGCAATCCATTAGTAAATCTGGCCCTCAGTCCTTACAAACAGTAAAGTAACACCTGGACTCTCTGACCTCATGTAAACACACAGGATTAATCTTCACATGGCCAAACAATAAAGCCCCAAACTTTGGTTATTTTGAATGTCCTCTTATAAGAACATAAGAATACATAATGATGAGAACGGGCCGTTCGGCCCATCTTGGCTCATCATGTCCTAATCTAAAGAACATCTAGTACTACATCTAGCCTGGCCTTGAATAGCCCGAGCGTTTCTGCCTCTACTACCTGACCTGGCAAGCTGTTCCAAGCATTGACAACTCTCTGTGTAAAGAAAAACTTCCTAATATCTGTGCGGAATTTGCCTTTAACTAATTTCCACCTGTGGCCTCTTGTTCTGCTGACCCCACTTATCTTAAAAAATCTTTGGTATTTTACTTTGTTAATCCCTTTTAGGAATTTAAAACCTCAATCAAATCCCCCTAAGTCTGCGTTTGCTAAGTTTAAATAGATTGAGTGCCTTAAGTCTATCATCATAACTTTTACCTTTCATACCAGGTATCAGTTTAGTTGCCCTTCTTTGGACTTTTTCAAGAGCTTCAATATCTTTCTTGTAGTGCGGTGCCCAGAACTGCACACAGTATTCTAAGTGCGGTCTGACAAAGGCGTTATATAACATTAAGATAACCTCCTTTGATTTGTACTCAATACTTTTTGCTATGTATCCCAGCATCCTGTTGGCTTTTTTCACTGCTGTAGCACACTGCTTTGATGCAGATAGGCTTTGATCCACTACAACTCCTAAATCCTTTTCAAATTGAACACCTACTAACTTTTCTCCTCCTATCTTCTTCTTCTTCTTCTTCTTCCTGCAAATTGCATCATCAGAAATGCTCCAGCCCCCTAATTATTGATTATCCTCATTGGTCAATATCTACTTCAACCAATAGCATCATCTGTTCAGATCTACAGATCTGTCTACCCATAACACCATTTGCTCAGAGTTGCCTATTGCAGGCAACATAACACCATGTCACCGGTGACACCATTATTTTAGAAGTGCACATGTGATGCATGTCACTTCAGCCAATAGACATGTTAAAAAACTGGATATATGTCATATTGCTTTTCTGTGGGAAGTTGCTCAACTGCCATCTAAAACTTCTCCCCCAAAAAAGTTTTCAATGTAAAAAAAGCCAAGTTGCTCACATATACTGTACATATACACTCTGTACATCTGTCAAACACAATTCCTAAAAATGGCCTGCATATCAAATTACTGATATTAAAATCATCCCAAGTTGCAACTAAACATTCACAAACATATTTCACAGAAAGAACTGTAGTAACGCTATCTATATTTTCTTACATTCGTTAAAGTAACATGGCCCTGTGTTTCTTCATTTTGTGTTCTCATCTCTCATTAGGTTTATTAAAATGCTTGGCGAGTGCCGTCTCGGAAGAGATGATACTTTGCTTTCGTCGCCGCCAGTCACAGGGCTACGGCAGTGAACTATGAGGGAGGGATTGACCTGAAAATAGCGGGTGTAATTGGCTAGCAAATTTGGAGAGAAAACAACATTTTAAAAAGGTTTATTAAAATGCTATGGAACATTAAAAAATGTCTAAGTTTATATAAAATATATATTTTGTTTCTGATTTTACATTACATTACAGGTATTTAGCAGATGCTCTTATCCAGAGCGACTTACACAGTTTCACATTTCTTTACATACAACCCATTTATAAAGCTGGATAGTTACTGAAGCAATCCCTTGCTCAAGGGTACAATGGCAGTTCCCCCACCTGGGATCGAACCTGCAACCTTTGCGTTACAAGCCCAGTTCCCTAACCATTATGCTAACACTGCCGCCCAGTGTTAGCATAACACTGGTTGGCAGTGTTCTCCCAGAATGTTCTCCCATTTTCTTCCAATTTAGTAGCCAATTACACCCGCTATTTTTATGTCAATCTCCCCCTAGTAATGTGAGTTTGCTGCCATAGTCCTGCGACCGGTAGTGACGAAGGCGAAGCATCGTTTCCTCTGAGACGGCACTTGCCAGACCGTCGACCATGAATCGGTACTACAGAGCTACTCCTGGGGTGGACAGCCAATCACCGCCCCTGGTGGCACTCCTGACACTCTGGCGCGATGGGGAATCGAACCTCGGTCGCTGAGGCCAGTGTCGAACGTTGTAACCACTGGACCACGCGGGAGGCCCATATGAAATAATTTCTATGAGTTTTCTATTCTGTTTTTTAAAATAGCACACTCCATAAAGCATATGTAAATCGTTCCTATGATGTTGATTGACACTTCACATGACAACATTATGTGTTATGTAAACCATAAACCATTACATACATACTGACTTACAGTATATAACTTGAGCATCATCACATATGAACGCATACTTCATATTCTCAAAATTTGAAGAAGGGACTTCCAGTTTGGACTCTAACTAAGTCAGTTACTCGCTCCTCTACCATGCAGCTTTTTACAGCTAAATACAGCTAAATATTTACTTATTCTGACTTCAAAAATCACGTTAAACAGATGGATTCTGTAGAGAAGATAGGATCTGAAGAATTAGCTCAATCTCCATCATTAAAATTAGCTATCCAGAAAGCCCAGAGACAGCTAAAGCTAACGTGCAGAAGGCTGACCTGTCTGGCACGCACCTTCAATGTCAGGAGGCGCTTACAAGATCTATAAGTAACCTGAAAACACTGGCTGAACCCCGTCAAAGCCATTCGTGCCAATGCAATGCTTTTCAAGCCAGGCTTAGTGAAAACAGAGACAGGGGTCTCCACCGTGAGTGCGTCTCTGCTCTCACTCGGCAAGCGCACGGACATTCTTCAAGCCACACAGCGCCAGAACAGATACAGTACTCAGGATGCTACAAACGATATCGTTAAACCCCAGGCATGCTTAGCTGAAATGGAAGATCGCTGCCGCCACTTCAATCTGCGTCTCGTTAGCCTGCCCGAGGGTGACGACAGAAGCAATGCAATAGCCTCTTCTCCAGTAAAGGGGAAATCTTGAATGCTAATCTTCAAGTTACTGCGGTACAATGGCAGTCAAGACATCATGATGGCTTAGAGATCCTCATTCATTCATTCATTCAATATCTAACCCGCCTATTCCTGCTCAGGGTCATGGGGGAGCTGGAGCCTGTCCCAGCATGCATTGGGCGAGAGGCAGGAATTCGCCCTGGACAGGTCACCAATCCATCGCAGGGCAATTTAGACTCCCAATTAGCCTAAAGTGCATGTCTTTGGATAAACAGGACGCAACCTTTTTGTCTTCCACGCATGGTCTAATGGCAACGTGCATACTCTTGATGACATTTTGAATGAATATAGTCTCAGATTATTCAATGATCTAAGAGACTCATACTCTCCCAGGCTCGTCTTATTGTGTTTTATCTCTTCTGAGCAGTCCTCTGAGTTTATGGGGTTCCTTGGAATAGTTCCCTACAAAACCACCCCTTAGTGGAGCTCCTCACTTCTACCACCGCAAACTGAGGTTGGGTATCATGTCTTTATGGTAGATTTACTTCATACAAGATTATACCTCTTGGAGCCATAGTCGTTTGGGATCAGGAACGCAATGGGCTCTGAGTTTAGTTGGATTATGATGCAATCTGGGGGGGGCCGGGGAAATTTCTATCCTCTAAAAACCTAGCCCATAAACTAATTTGTTTCAAACTGGTGCGCAAAGGTTTACTTCACCCCTTATCTGGCTTTTCAATTGAAGCTTGTTCTTGACTAATTTTGCTCTAAATGTTCCACAGGCTCAGTAGACACATTCTTACCTCATTTCTGGCAATGTCCACTGTTGACAGATGTGATTTTTTGGGGAATGTTTGCAGAAGACCTTTCTCTACTAACAAATGTAGCTACCTTTAGGCTCAGGGCTACTGTTACGAGAGGGTGATCTAATATCCATTTCAATCTGTGACACAGGAGGGTGTTTATGGCTGTTTTTTATTGGCTAATGCCAATTATGCGTCACCCATGCTATTATTATGTCTAATAGATTTACACAAAGATACACAAAACATTTACACAAAGATAGCACAGATCCTACATGTATATACAATAAATTTGTGGTATGAAAAAGGCACTTACTTTATATTTTCATACAAATACACGGTGTATGCTATATGAGGGGAACATGCAGAATATATATGAAGTTCTTAGTGTATAACATGAAAACATTTATTTACATTACCAGAACACTTCATCACACAGACATTCTGCTGACACTTGCCAAGATTGTACACATTGATCACACACACAAAGACAACATTCTTTTGAGATGGCCTAGTTACTTGGACAATGTTGGGTAGTATTGCTTTGGAACAGTGCTTGTTTAGTTTCTGTGAAATATATTGGTGAAAGCTTAGTTGTAACTTGGCATCATTTTCATATCAGTAAATTTGTAGGTACACAGACCAATTTTAGGAATTGTGTTTTACAGAGATTTTATATGCTTTGTATATGTGAGTAATTTGGGAATTGTATTCTACGTGGGAAATGTTTTTGTTGAGATTAGGTATAATCTCAGGGAGCGTACTGTAGGTATAATCTCCAAACCTTGGGGACAGATTTGTGCAAAGAGAAATCCTGAAAGTGTAAAGAGACTCATTGTGCTGCAACCAGTCATTTGGTCAGAGGTAGGGATGTATTTTATCATTTAATAAAAATTCAGAGTTTAACATAATGCTTATCACCCCCAAGAGGGACTGTATGTAAATTGAAGTTAATGTCCTAAACAAATTGTAATGTGCAGTAAATTACCATATATCTATTCGTGCCAGATTCATCAATAAAACCTTGGGTCAGATTCACAATCAATCTTTATCTTTCATATTTAGTTAAATCAGGGATTCCCCAAAGGCCTGCATACCACCAATTATTGCTGTGTAGGTGGCAATTCAGACATAAAACACAGAAAGTCCCCACATTTTGAGAACCTGCTCTGCAGTAAAGTGCATTGTGATTGACTCAAGCAAAGAGACAAAGCAGGAATTCAATTATGAACTCACCAAGACACACCACTGGGTTTATTCTGTTATTTTTGTGGAGTTATGAATATGCTAAATACTTTAATTCAGCTGTGCAGATTTTGAGGTTACCATGGTAGCGGCGTCTCTGATAGGCAAAAAGAGAACAACTACTAGACCTGCTGTCTTGCTTTCACTTCTCTCTCATTTTCTCAAGGGTTGCACTTCTGCCACAGTAATCAAGTGAGACAAAAAGAAAGAAATGCCTTTCTAAGTCAGATAAGCAAAAACTCATTCAGCATTACAGTATTCATCTATGAGCTGGAGTAGGATATTGGATGTTTGTCGGAAGTTTTGACAGCCGCATACCATTGTAATTAACCTATCCATGGTGATGCCAATCGGATTTCCGACCGGATCGCTCTTGAGATCAAAGTTATTTATTTATTTTCTATTAATATGGTAAAAAGATGTAGTAAGGGGAGCTCAAATTCAGATTCAATACTTCAGTCCATATGCAGGTGGTCAGACTTGCCTCATTTCTCAAACCGAATGCAATGACCTTCCGCAATCGGTCAGGACCGCAGAATTACTTGCGATCTTCCGCAAGAGACTCAAAACCCACCTTTTCAGACTCCACTACCACTGAATTCTGTACATCTAGCTAATTGTCATCACCACTGCCTACTTGTTCAATACTTTTTGTGTATGTACCCTGCTTACTCCTCATTAAATAATAATAAAAAAGAATAATACTAATTTACTAACCTTTTCCTTCCCAGTGTTACAGGTATGGTACGCAGCTGCCAACAATGATGTCTATCGTTGTATTACTGCACTGATCTCTTGCGTGAACTATGATTGTTCTTACCATGTATTAATGCACATCTTGTAAGTCGCTCTGGATAACAGCATCTGCTAAATGCTTAAAATGTAAAATGTAAATGTAAAGATAAATGTTTCCTCTGTGCTGAAACAGCTAACTTATGCCCAAAAATAAGAAGGGAACTGGAGCCTGTACACTAAAACTCTTGATACAGTCAAAACAGTAGCTATTAGTGTAGCGGTCTAACACACCGTATTTTGGCTGGTCCAATATGGTATGCACTACCTGTCAGGGACGCGATTCGAAACCCGTCTGTACCAGACCGGCCCTGGTTGTTAGCCCCGATCGGGGTGTAATTGGCTACTAAATTGGGAGAAAAACGGGAAAAAAATATATATATATTAAAAACAAACAAAAACCACCATCTATAAACCTGTTTATAACAAGCTAATGTTAGCAGATACATTGCTAGCTAGATTGGTAAACCAATTTGCTAGACCAGCTAAACAGTCTTTGACTCAAGCTAGCAAGTTTCTGAAACTGTGATGGTGGGTTTAGGGATTGGTGCCAATCGCAGAACCCCGGGGGTATCGATAAGTTAAACTGTAACTATACAGCTTAACCACAAACTCTGAAGTAACAGAGAATAGGAAAAACAATAACAAAAGGGGGAAACCGAAAATATCACCCAACGGGTGACTAGGTGCCACAAAGACACAAACAAAGGAATGAAATAAACCACCAACACCGAGTGTTTGAATGAAAAGATAAACGGCTAGAAGAGCCAAATAACCAATGAAAGAAATGAAACCCAAACACAGTCCACAGACTGTCTAACCGGAAAACCAAACTAACTCAGGGGAGCGAGTAAGTTTCTAAATAGGGTCACATAAAAGAAGTCCTACATTTGCTAAGGAGATTCTTAGTTCCTAAAGAAAGTACTTTGAGTAGTATCTTTAAAAAGACGCTACATACCTTACCGGCTAAATCGTAACAATGGCTTACGATTTCGCAAAGAACCGGAAAACAGCTGAGGTTTAACCCTCTGAGGTCCGTGCTAAGCTTTTCGATGTTTTTTGATTTTGGCATGGTCTGATATTTATCTCAATTTCATCAATTTAACACACATTTACTCCAAAGTGTTTAATATTTTTATTTGAAGGACAATCACAGCTACATTTGTATGCCATCAATAGTTTGGTCAGTATCATATGCAGCTTGTAAATAGATCTACAAACACACAAGTTAAAAATAGTTAATTTTTCTGCTGTCACAAAAGTTGTGAAAGCACACACTAAACTATAGTGACGAATTGTTTTGCCAATGTGCGTTTGTTCATCAAGGTCTTGGTTATGTAAGGGTGTGAAAATGTTTTAGCACATATGAGATCTAAATAGCTAAAAACCTGTTTTTATCAGAACTGGTCACATTTATTTCAGGCTGTGGGAGGGCTATATGCTAATTTACTGAATATTCATGATCCACACCTGAAAGATCATGGTCAAAGGCCATCAGACAAAGACATCTTGCAGAGAAGCCAGTTTGACAACATCCAAAGTCTGGCATTGGGCACAGGCACATGATCAAAAGTTTAAGATATTCATCTTTAAACGTCTGTAGGAAAACGAAAGCAAAATCCGTGTCTACGAAGACACGGAAAGACATAAACAAGACAAAACAAAATAACCAACGATCAGGAACAAACAAAACGTATCCAAAATCTCGGAATAAACTAAACGCTGGGAATCTAAACCACAATAAGCACACAAACAAGTTCTCAGAGGCAAGAAACATTAATCACAATAGGTATTATCAAGCTAAGCTAGATAATGTCCAAAGCGCCGAAACAGAATGCCAGCTGGTTAAATATCCTCCCGTTAATTATTCGCAGCAGTCCGCAATGATTCTGATTTTTCGTATAGCGTCACAAGACGCGGAATTCATATATTTTCACGAGTATTTGAAAATATGGTAAATCAAATAAATATCAGCATACACCGTCTGTTGCTGGCAGCTCGCAACCGTAAACACAGACAAGATCCGATATAATGTCGGGACATTGTTTACGCTGCAATTTCACACACGGAATTCATATATTGAATCACCAGTATTTGATAACATGGCAAATCAAATATAGTTACTTACTCTTCGTCAGTTATTGTCTTCGTCGCTTTCCATCGATGCTCTCAAACACTGCAGCGCAGAAAATCTTTCCATCTTGAATAAAATTGTATGTCTGTATAAAATCTTGCTTCAAATTGTCGGGACAGTTTGTGTTGTTTACGCCGGCGTTTCACACATGGCCCCACGCCCCTCCCCCACACCTCCCGAAACTCGCACCTAGTTACCATGTCAATAGAAGGGGGACGTTACTAAAAGGTAAAAAACAGAGTAAAAACAAGGTTTACTTTTGGTCTAATTAACCTAATTTAAAAAATCCCATTTGATTTGCCAGTGCTCAAATCGGAAAGTCGCGATTCTAAGGTTTCTGTCAATGTTTTGTCGCGTGTGTATGATAAAATATCGCGAAATTAGAAATAGTAATATACTTTTATTGCTGCTGGGAGCGGCGCCGCTCCCGTCGACCTCAGGGGTTAAATAGTGAGGAAATGGTGATTGATTTGCTCCGCCCCTCCTACCAGAAAGGCGCAACACCGCGCCCTCTGGTGGTAAGTCAGGGGAACAACCATGACAGGACCCCCCTTAAGGGACGACTCCTGACGACCCTTCAGACCCACGCCGGTGAAAATCTTGGATCAACGATGGATCCAAGATGTGCCGGGACGGAGACAACTGCGCTCCTCAGGACCGTAACCCTCCCAGTCCACTAGGAACTGGGTACCCCTGCCTACACGCCGCGGCCCACGATACTACGCACCGTATAAGCGGGACCACCCCCAATGATACGAGGCGGCGGTGGCGGTGCCGGGAGGTGCTAAGGCGCTAATGAGTAGTGGTTTGAGGCGGGATACGTGGGCGTGGGATGTATCCGCATGGATTGTGGAAGCTGTAATTGCACAGTGACAGGGTTAACCTTACGGATGATTTTAAAAGGCCCAATAAAGCGCGGAGCGAGTTTGCGAGACTCTACCCCGTAACGGCAGATCTCGTGTGGACAACCAAACCCGTTGACCTACCTATACGATGGAGCTGCCCCGACGGCGATTAGCAAACTCCTTTTGGCGATCAACTGCGCGCAATAGTGCTGTACGAACCCTCCGCCAGGTAGCCCGACAACGTCGCACAAAGGCCGCTGCAGAGGGAACCCCTGCGTCACCCTCCAGCTCAGGAAACAGAGGAGGCTGAAAACCAAACTGAGCCTCAAACGGAGAGAGACCTGACGACGCATTACGCAGAGTGTTATGGGCGTACTCCGCCCAGGCCAGATGCCGGCTCCATGATGTGGGATTGGCGGAGACCAGACACCGGAGAGTGTTTTCCATGGTCTGATTGGTGCGTTCAGTCTGTCCATTAGTCTGTGGTGAAAACCCGAAGACAGACTGACCGACGCCCCTAAAAAGAGAACAAAACGCGCGCCAGAATCTGGACGCAAACTGGGGCCCCGATCGGACACTACGTCTTGCGGCAAGCCGTGGAAGGCGAAAGACATGGTCCATCATAAGATGCGCCGTCTCGAGCGCAGGCAGCTTGGGAAGCGCAATGAAGTGGGCGGCCTTGGAAAATCTGTCAACTATGACCAAAATGACAGTATGACCGTTAGAGCTGGGCAAGCCGGTGACGAAGTCTAAGGCGACATGACTCAGGGACGGTGAGGAACCGGTAAAGGCCGCAGTAACCCTGACGGTGCCAGCTGTGACACTTTGTTGCGAGCACAAGTATTACAGGCAGCAACAAACTCCCGACGTCCCTCTCCATACCCCGCCACCAGAACCGTCTACCCAGGAAATCGTGCGTACGGTGTACGCCTGGGTGACCTGTGAGCCGAGAGGAGTGACCCCACTGCAGTACCTGGGCGCGAGCTCCTGAGGGAACGAAGAGGCACCCCGTGGACCCCACCAGGATCCGGCTCAAGGCGTTGGGCCTCATGCACCACTCTTTCTATCTCCCATAAAACAGGAGATAAAATCTGTGCGGTGGGGAATAATGGGTGTGGGCAGATGGTCCCGTTCGGACCCATCGTACAAGCGCGACAAGGCGTCAGGTTTAATATTTTTTGAACCAGGGCGGTAAGTCAACAAAAATTAAACCTAGTAAAAAATAATGCCCATCGAGCTTGCCGCGAATTACGACGTTGAGCCCCTGGATGTATTCTAAATTTTTATGATCCGTCCAGACCGTAAAGGGATGTTCCGCCCCCTCTAGCCAATGACGCCATTCCTCCAGCGCCATCTTAACCGCTAATAACTCCCGATCTCCTACATTGTAATTCCTCTCGGCAGGCGAAAGGCTCCGAGAAAAATACGCGCAAGGATGAACCTTTTGGTCCATGGCCGACCGCTGGGACAGTATAGCCCCTACCCCTAGCTCAGGCGTCAACCTCTACAATGAAAGGTAATGAAGGATTGGGAGAAATTAAAATGGGTTCAGAACAGAATCTTTTTAGTTCAGCGAAGGCCGCCTCCGCTTTAGGGGACCATTGGAACCGAGAAGAAACAGTCTTTTTGTAAGCGCCGTGATGGGCGCGACCACTGAACTAAAATTGCGGATAAACCGTCTATAAAAATTTGCAAACCCCAAAAACGCTGCACCTGTTTTACAGAGACCGGAGCAGGCCAATCCTTGACCGCAGTCACTTTATTGGGGTCCATTTGGATCCTGCCCTCTGCGACAATGAATCCTAGAAAGGAAACTGAAGGTGCGTGAAACACACATTTCTCTGCTTTTACAAATAATTGGGCTTCTAACAAGCATTTTAATACCTGTCTACAGCGTGTTTCACGTGCTCAGAGAGAGAATTGGAGAAAATCAAAATGTCGTCAAGATAAACGAACACCGATTTCTCAA
Source organism: Aldrovandia affinis (assembly GCA_029706075.1). Lineage (NCBI taxonomy): Eukaryota > Metazoa > Chordata > Actinopteri > Notacanthiformes > Halosauridae > Aldrovandia > Aldrovandia affinis. The sequence goes on from JAINUG010000160.1 coordinate 1,054,107, forward strand.
CATCTCTCTGAGTACGTCATTAACAAACGCCTGGAAGACAGCCCGGCGCAAGACGTGAGGCCGAATGGCATAACCAGGTATTCGTAATGACCATTGTGAGTATTAAATGCTGTTTTCCACTCATCACCCTGACGGATGCGAACCAAATTATATGCGTTGCGAAGGTCCAACTTGGAAAAAATAGACGCTCCTTGGAGAGCGTTCAAACGCGGAGTTCATAAGTGGAAGAGGATAACGATTCTTTATGGTAATCTTATTTAACCCTCTATAATCGATACACGGTCGTAATCCCCCATCCTTTTTTCCGACAAAAAAGAACCCCGCCCCAGCAGGAGACGTGGATGGCCTGATAAAACCATTAGTAAGAGATTCCGAAATGTACCTCTTCATAGCCGCACTCTCAGGTACAGATAGTGAATATAGGGATCACGTGGGGGAACAGTGCCTGGGTGAAGCTCAATAGCGCAGTCATAAGGCCGGTGCGGCGGTAGCTTAGTAGCCCTTTGCTTACTAAACACCTCGCTAAGATCTGAATAAGTCTTAGGAATGCCGGGAGGTAGCGAGTAACATTCCGCACTCATGAGTTCCATTCCCTCCTTATCCCTTGGAAACTCGTGCTCAATGGGGGCAGTTCGGAATTTTTTATGGGAATCGGAACTGGAGTAGCTAACCGATCTTTTCGGAACTCGTGACAAATTGGGCTCATCGTCCATAGACGGCATGTCTGCCTCTAAAGAATCAAAGGTAAGGATTCCAGGTCACTAATCTCCTCGGCCGTGGACTCCTCCAGTGGGACTTCCCAAGCACACTGAGGATCCCATTCGAGTTCGTTCTCCGTCTCATTGGAGTGTACGGATAAGGGAGCATGATTAGGCGAACAGTAAATAGATTCGTCGGTCTCCGAATCGGTCTCGTGACTTTTAGACCCACCGAAACCGGAAGACGACGGAATAAAAGGTAAACACCCAAGAGAACATTGATCCCCCATTGAACAATAGGGTTTTTATGACTACCCCAGTTCACCTGTGGTTGATGTTTTATTAACCAGGAGTGTCCGAGAACTAATGGAGTACGAGGCGACTCGACCAAAAAAACTTAATTTGTTCTGTGTGCTCGCCGTAAGCGATCCGCATGTTTACAGTCTCCGTGGATTCCTTAATGCGACCGGAACCCAGCGGACGACCATCAAGAGCGGTAACACCACAAGATTGTGAAAGAACCCGAACAGGTAAGTGAATTCCTTTAGCCCACCGGAGTCCACAAAACAATCAACAGCTCCTGAATCAAGAAATGCGTTTATTTTAATGTTTTGTCTCCCCAGGATAGTTCAACAGGAATGAAGGTACGGAAGAAAGAGGACTGATGTCTCACTACCGGCTTCGGCCCGATAATGAGACTATTCGTTTTCCTTAAGTTTGGAACAATTTTTAATAACGTGACCCGTCAGTCGACAGTACCCGACACAAGTCCGCATCCCCTCTGGCGGGACCGAAAACTAGCACTGTCTACTTCCATGGGTTCGTCTGCTTTGCCCAAGCGCTTAGGAAACAGAGGTAAGAACCCTTTCGTAGGTACCAGGTGCTCTCTGTCCCTCTCTCTCGCTGGCGTTCCCTAATACGGTTATCGATCCGTATAGCGATGGTAATTAGTTCATCTAGTGAATCGGGAATGCCAATGGTAGCTAGCGCGTCTCTCACCGGATCAGATAGCGCGTTAGTAAACAACGTTATGAGAGGATTCTCAGGCCACCCTGTAACTCCCGCGAGAGTACGGAAGGAAATCGAGAATTCCGCCACGCTTTGGTTACCCTGGGGCATGCGCGTCAATTTAGTCGCAGATTCGCTGTCGTGAAGCTCGTGGTCGAAAACCAACTCCATTCTCTTCATTAAACCCAGCGAGTCTGTCAATACCCGGTGCTTGAGAGCGAATAAGAGGTACTGCCCACTCGAGGGCTGCCCCCGATAATAATGATAGCACGAGTGCCACTCGCGACTCCTCTGAGCTATATCTAGATGGCTGAGTCTGGAATACGATTTGGCACTGAGCTAAAAAACCCCGACATTTACCGGACTCGCCGCTAAAACGAGGAGGAAGCTGAATCTTTGCCTCTCGTAATCCCTCTCCCACAGGTGTGCCCCAGCGAGGAGTGACGACCGGATTAGGACCGGCGAATCCTACCGCAGTTTGGGGGCGACCATCGACCATTGTCTGGATCAAGCCCTCCAGACTTTGAACGACGAGACCATACTAGCCTGGTTGTCTTGCATGACTCGTTGTTGTTCTAATAAAATTTCTATGGTCGTTCTCTGTCTCTCCATTTCTCTGCTTTGCAACTCTGCTATTTGTTCGATACCGCGGGGACCCGCTGACGCCGTGTTCATGGCGAAATCGTACTGTGATGGTGGGTTTAGGGATTGGTGCCAATCGCAGAACCCCGGGGGTATCGATAAGTTAAACTGTAACTATACAGCTTAACCACAAACTCTGAAGTAACAGAGAATAGGAAAAACAATAACAAAAGGGGAAACTGAAAATATCACCCAACGGGTGACTAGGTGCCACAAAGACACAAACAAAGGAATGAAATAAACCACCAACACCGAGTGTTTGAATGAAAAGATAAACGGCTAGAAGAGCCAAATAACCAATGAAAGAAATGAAACCCGAAACACAGTCCACAGACTGTCTAACCGGAAAACCAAACTAACTCAGGGGAGCGAGTAAGTTTCCTAAATAGGGTCACATAAAAGAAGTCCTACATTTGCTAAGGAGATTCTTAGTTCCTAAAGAAAGTACTTTGAGTAGTATCTTTAAAAAGACGCTACATACCTTACCGGCTAAATCGTAACAATGGCTTACGATTTCGCAAAGAACCGGAAAACAGCTGAGGTTTAAATAGTGAGGAAATGGTGATTGATTTGCTCCGCCCCTCCTACCAGAAAGGCGCAACACCGCCCTCTGGTGGTAAGTCAGGGGAACAACCATGACAGAAACCTTAAAAAAGTTAAGTAAATTGTCAAAGTTAGATGTAGAAATGTTTTTATTGCTTTCAAATTATGCTATTTTAAATACATTTGGAATGGATTTGGAGAGAGACACTGTTGGAATGTCATAGTGCTATAAAAATCTTGTATAAAAGCATTCATTAAAGCATTTTTTAAACCAACCAATATAAGCTATTTAAAATATATAATGAATGAGGGATAAAAAATCTAAACCAAACATATTTTCCAAGGACATATTTTGATGAGCCACACATTTATATATATTATTATAATATATATTTTTTAGTGGGTCTCCACATGGAAGTCCAAAGGATTTGTGGAAGCAGTCTTCTGTTCCAGTTCCGCTCCCTCTCCATGCCTCAGGTGGCAGCTCCACTTGGCCCATTTCGAAAATTGACCGTACCATTCGTCCAGTGAGCAACGCACAGCGGGATGTGTGCAAGACGAGAAAACATTTTTGTGGACGTCAGACTAATTCATCACAAATTTTTGCTCTGGATGAGGGCAGTTTACTAGTAGGGGTCACCCCTTCTATAAAATGATTGAAATAAATGATTTGTCAAGACACCTATAAATGGAACAGAAGCTTTTATACCCCCACCGTCAGAAGCAGGCACTGTGCAAGTGCAAATGAATTACTCCTGAACGCATCACCTACTTCCTTGACATTCAATATTAAAATGTTTATAGTCAGTGTGCATTAAGACATTAAAAAGCTGAGATCATTTATATTTAAAAAAGTAATTCATCTTAACTTTTCACAACTATCTACAGTACTGTACATTCCATATAATTATATTATGTGAGATAATTGTTTGTCCACGACATACATGTACAAACCACAGTGCGCACACATATTATATCTGAAGCACTCACATTTTATGAATTTAAATATTTTTGGCTTGAGTGACGATTCTGTGTATAATAATAAACCTCTCTTTTTCAGTTTTTGTCTTAGAGATGAATCTTTGAAAAATACTTTTGAGAACGAGGCAGCTTTTGTTTTTCTCCCTTTTTTCTCAATAGGTTTTTCTCAATAGGTTTTTCTCAATCTGTCTATAGGCCTACACTGAAGTGAAAAATAAGTTGTATCACAGAGAAATTACCAATCACCAGATTGTGATGATCTAACTCAGAAACAGACTAATTGATTCTCCAGAGTGTTTCCTGAGAAGTAGAACACAATGGAATCGCTAGTGCTGAGCTGCGTGGGCAAAGCTGGGTGTGTCTACACCGACCTGATTCTGTTACAGTTAGAGATCGAGGTGTTGTTCCAGTCCTGACGGCTCATTGTGTTGTAGCGTCCACCCTAACATGAAGTCCAGAGGCCCCAACACAACATCTAAAGTGGTCCAGCTCACAGTAGAGCAATCATTCTCAAATTGGATTACCACCAGTTTTTTGTTCCAACCATAATTTAAATTCCTGAAGTATAACTGTTGCTTTTGTCTAATGAGGGATGGTTTAATGTTACCCTTTGCCACATTATGTCAGAAACAGATATTTAAAATTAATATTCTATATCATTGAAGGGCTTTTAATCAGTCAAATCATTTCTCAGACTGGCCTGTGTTGTTACAAATGATTCCTTTTACAAGAGGTTAAATTTTCATTTGTTGATAGACCTCCACCTGAAATCAAGTCCTGATGCTAAATTCAAGTGTGGACACCTGATATTTGATATATGTATCAAACATCTTAAGAGTTACACTTATGACACCTGCTAAGAGCTGACTTTGGAGTGAAATCACTCGTTTCTGAAAAGTGTTTGCTAAAATTTCGTTATCAAGCAGCTAATACTTTCTCTAAGGGAAGTCTTCAAATATTTTCAAGAGTAGCTTGTGAGTGTGTTTTTGCGAAAATCACAGGTGCCACAAATGAAACTATTAAGATGCGTGATAGAAAAGTAACTATGGAGCAGTTATACTGCGGGGAGACTTTTCAATCATACTGTAGTAAACGGGACATTTTTGCGGATAGACAAACTTTTTAACGGATTTACGGACAAGGTGAAATTAAGATATTTTTTACGGTCCGTACATTTAAGGACGATTGGCAACCCTGGGAAGAACCAATCTGCTTTTGGAAAATGTGTATTCTTTGGTGGTCAACACAAGTTTTCAATAAAGTTAAACAGACACTCATTATAAAAGTCATCATAAAAGGCTAATGCTAGGCTAAGCAAAATGGATTTAGAAAGAAAACCAACTTGGGCTGTCGAGGAGGTAGACTCAAAAAAGGAAATAATTAAGGGGAAATTTAGCCCAACACAACACAACGATACAAGTCGTCATAAAAAAGAGGCATGGAGCCTGGCGGATGGTGCAGCGGTCTAACGCACCACGCTTCGGAGTGGTGTGCGCTGCCCGTCAGGGACGCGGATCGAAACCCGCATCTCTACCAGACCGGCCCTGGTCGTCAGCCTGATCGGAGGCGGCATTTGGCTGTCCGCCTCCGGGAGGGGGAGGGAGAGGCAGAGTCGAGGAGAAGGTTAAGGAGTCCGTGGAAGAATTCCTGTCTCGAAAGAGGCGGGAACACTCGGCCAGGAATGTGTGTCTCGCTCCCGGAGGACGGGCGACGGATTCGTGAGGGTGGGGAATTGAAGTAAATAGAGGGTTTAATTGGCAATCAAATTGGCAGAAAAACGGGGAAAAATCTGAAATAAATGTAAAAAAAAATATATATATTTAAAAGAGGCATGGAGGCAGATCGCAGACAACAAACGCAAGCCTCGCCTCACAGAGCCCGGAGGAAAGTGAAAAAAAGCTATTGTGAAAATTGGAAATCAAGTAACCTGCACATTATGCAGAAATGTCCATGCTTATAACAAGCCAAATTTCACGAAAATTGGTTGAGAATTAAGCGAGTTACAGAAAATGTTGTCAGGGGAAGTCTGCATCACTCAATACGCTTAAGTTTGTTTAGATGCAGATATTGCCCGGCTCAATATGGCGGCCAAGCAGACGTATCTGAACAGGGCGAATGAGGCATCTACGTGCATATATATCTATGGTTGAACCCCCTTCATTGTCAAAACTCATTGTGGTACTTTGAATGGGATGAAAGGCTCTTTATAAATGTGATGCATTCATAACTGCAATATTCTCCAGCCAAGGAATATCTCAGGATATGAGGTATGAATACAAAAAGCAATTGTGAAAAAAGAAAGACATAAAAAGCCAGCAGCAACAATCTCCTTGAAAATTGCCACTTCCATGTATAGTTATCACTGCAGCTACATTATGAAAGAGCATTATAAAGTAATCACTTGCTTGTGTTCATTATTGCAGTGCAGAAACACAGTCTCTGCAGCAACGGAAAAGAGACATCACTCACGGCGCCTTTTTAACCTACGGCTGACTGCGTTTACCCAGTCTTGGAAATTTGGCACAAACAATGCCTCTCAAAAAACTCCAATGCCTGCCTCAGCCGCAGAAGCCTGGGGACGGTCCCCTCTAATGTCTGTGAATTGCATGTGTTTTGAATCGCAATTGTTTTAATGCATATAAATGTTCCCCCTCCCACCACCACCATCACCACCCCATCATCGACAACCTCCTGAATAAACAGAAGTGGCGGGTCTTTGTAGCCTCAAAAGATTATTTCCGTTCCTTCCAGCGGTAAATAAGCAGGTCCGTTTAGCGACAGCAGGGTCTGTGGAGTGGCTCGGATGCCAGAGGAGATCCAGGGATAGATTTGCCTGTTTGAAGCATGATCGCTTCGTGTGGCAGCGGGCGGAGTGCAAACGGGCTGCTTCTCTTTGTCCTCCCTGTCCACTCTGTGCCTGAGGACCGTCGAGTGGACTCCGCGAGACGGGGCAGCCGCTCAGCGAGATCGGCGACTTCATTCTCTCACTGATGGACTTCTGAAAAGATTGAGCATCGGTTGATGGAAGTCATCATTTCATGAGCTAATTAGTTTGCCGGTAATTTAATTTTGTTTTGTTTATCGGGTAGAAGAAAGGGTAGCTCTAGGGGTTTCAGTTTGATGTGACAATGGGTCTCAAAATATTTTCCACAAACACATGTTTGATTTCTCCCTCAAAAATCTATCTGAATAATTTATAAGTAAACACTATCAAGCAGCAACAACTTGAACAATAAAGAAACAGGCTGAAACAAGAACAGCTGCAAATGGACAATTATTCCAAGAATTGACTGTCCTCGTTGGGATGCAACACAAATCCCGTACGCACAAATAAATAAGCCTTTTCTTAAAACCTCTCTGCCATCTTTGAACACAATATGGGTTGGAAATTATTCCAGGCACGAGGGACATAGGCCTAAGTGTGAAAATATATGTACGACCTAGAAGGGGGAGGGAAAAAACTTTGTTCAAATACCACAAGTGACATGCATATCAAACTAGCAACCAAATATCATGTATCATTACAGGCACAGCTGCTTCTCCCCGAATGCCTGAATTCAAACGGACAAAAGAGAGGTAGGATTCAGAAACACAGATATTGGGAGAGCGGTACAGATGCACTGGTATGTCTGGCCAGGACAAGATTACAAATAGCCTGTGTCCTGTATCCTACGCCTGCACTTAATGCCAGAGGGCATCGCGCGCTGAGTCTCACTCCACTGTGCTGTAACAGCAGGGGATGAAAGTTTTCTGTTCCGTTCTGGGGTTTTTTTGTGGTTTTGTTTACTAAGGTACAATATTCTCTCAGATCATTTTTTACTCTTTTTCTTTCACCCTGCTTTCAGCCTTCCTTTGCATTTAGCAGGTTTCCATGTTTTTAAAATGAGCCTCTGGATCATAGCGATAAGCACGGCAAACAAACAATGATATATACAGGCAGAATTATCGTAATGCTGGGCAGCATGGCGCCTTGTTTAATTTCCCATGAGCCCTTGATATTTAAGGCCACCTCCAAACATCTCACTCCGCCCCCCACACCTCCGACTAGCCAGGGGTGATGCAAGGAATCCTAGCCTGAATTAAAATGATGATGGACGTTTCCTTTCATTTCTCCACCAACAAAAACCCTACCCAACCCACCTTAACTATGAATGTCATTATCCCACTCTCCAGCTGGCAAATAGTGTACATTTAGCATGCTATTATTGTTTTGTTTTTCCCCCTCATTCACGTATTCAGTTCCCTGCTCGCTCATTCCAGTATATCCATTCTGTTCCCCCTCTCCCACTCCACAAGTTTTTTTTTACTCATAGTGGTTTGTTTCTGCAGTGTTCATGCTTTGCTGGCATTGGCCCTGTTGACACCATCAGCATATTTGTTTCGGGCTATGACTTTATTTATATTTTAAAAGACTCTCCCCCTGCTACAATGTAAATCAATATACATTAAAGCAGTGCCTGCAGTCAAATTCAGCCCAGGGATTGAGGAAGCCAACAAATTAACTATTGTCTTGGGCCTGCATCCCGCAGAAAATATTAACGCTATACGTAATTGGGAAATTGCAACTTGGCTTAGCATGTTGCTAACAATAGATTTGCATGGGATCAAGATGGAACTGGTTTAAACACAAGGACACTGAGATGATACTGCTCTGTTGCAACAATGTTTTTCACTTGTTTGCTTGTTGTGGTTCAGCTAAACCCCTGCTAATATGCTTGTTTGACAAGCATACTCGTTGCTCCCTTAACAGTGTGTCTGCATTCAGCTGAACTACATTGTGAGAATGAGCTGAAAGATGCACCACATTGCAGATGTCAAAAGGAATATGAAGGCCTTTGAATATAGAAATAGACTATAGAGAACGTTTAATTCGTTTATTAATTTGTTTGACAGGGACGTCATGAAGTTTTCAAAACGGATGCTTTCATCTGTAGTCCCAGGGCAGGTCAGAACAATTCTACAGTAATTCAGGTTACTACACTTGACATCTGCTGGTCTGAATCTGAAGTACGATTAACATAGATAGCAACTGCCTGAAAAAATCAAAAAATAAGGCGGTGTAAATTCTTAGAAATCTTGACACGCCACATCACATTCCCGTCTGTTCTGTTGTCTGTTTCCTCCAAAGACAGTGACACTTCTCTGACTGCCTTTCATTTATCTGTCTGCATGCGTACAGCAGTTTAAACATTGAAAAACCACAAGTCAATATTTCCAGAGAGCAAGCCTAAGAGTTTTAATAGCTCTAGTATTGTCGACTTGATTGTCGATCATCATAGGACCTGAGTCAACCTCGCCGTTCCTAGAAATGACAGACGAAGAGTAATTTTGCAGGACCTAAATCACTTGCAGAGTGCTTACTGAACTGAACAGAACTCTTGTCCTGCGTTACTTTAATTAGCTCCACATAGGCACACCTCCACAGTGCCATTGCAGGGATTAGTGAGAGAGACTGCGAAAGAATGCAATGTTAGTGAAAATGGGTCTTCCTTCTTGACACGAATAGCAGTGCCCTGTGCCTCATCATTCCCTAAATGGTGTTGACAATTGTGCCTCATTAACGTCTATCTTGTCAGACATCAGCCTTCCTCATTACAGTTTTCTAAATGGCCTTGAAGTGAGAAAAGTAGCTTATCCAGTCATTCAGATTTCAAAATATAGGCTCTTATAAATTGTTCATTATCCCGGCCCTCCCTGGCTATAACCCTTGAATTTACTGAAGTTTAGTTAACAGACATAATACGATTTTGACTTTGTTCAGAAGAATCCCATCCTCATCATTAGCAATGTACAATAAAAAAAATAAAAAAATCACACCATGTCTAAGTATGAAAGGCACTTCATTTCGGCAGAGAACTAAGAACAAAGCCAGCTAATCAGCCTTTGAAGCAGTAGCCACCGAGCCTCTCGAGCAGTGCACTAAACAAGATAATCTTTCACAGCGGCATCTTGGTAACCTTCTGTGTATTCAAGGAGAGCCTAGCACTTAACGTGATTTAATGTTCTTCCACTCATCCAGAATTTAGGTACACATGTAATGATACACACCTGCTCGGCAGCATAACTAATGACAACATGACGAGAAGGACAGGGAGGGCCCGTAAGGTTCAGATTTGTTTTCCTCACAATATGAGTGCAGACGAGGCTGTCCAACCGTGCGGCTGTGGGTTGAACATATGGTGCCTCTCGTTCAGACTGATGCCACTGAGCGCAAGAATGGTGTTTCTGTTTTAATGAGGGACTTTGTGTTTCGTCATTCAGGATGCTGTAACCATGGGACTATACCTTTCCAAAGACGATATTGATCCCACACTGAACAGCCAATCTCATGTTTTTGTATGAATACAAATCTTGTGCACACCACTAGAGGTATGCACGACACCCAATCATATCTACTATACTTTACACTTACAGGATCCATTGCAGTGTACCAGACTGGCTTTTGACAACAGACAGACAGAGCTACATCAATCTTTTTTTTTAAAATAGTTGTGGATAGTTTGAATGTGGAGCAACGCTTTTTGCGATAGAAACATGTTTGACACTTGATTAGCCGGAGATGAATGGAATATGTTCAAAGTGACACGCATTGGCCACTTAAAAGTATTTTTTGTTGTTGAGCACAGCTGAAGGGCTTGAGTTCAAAATGACAAGATTTCCTGTTTAACTGCCCCCTTTGAAGTCTCATTAAATCTGAACCCATTAAATCTGAACGAATAAATCATTTGATATCCTGTGATGTGTGTGTGTGTGAGTGTGTGTGAGTATGTTTGTGTGTGTGTGTGTGTGTGTGTTTCTATCTATATATACAGGTAACTGCCAAAATAAAGGCACCGTTTTGCTAACCTGGGGGGTGGGACACTCAAATTGCCCTGGGCTGGGCTATGAGAGTCCCAGCTGGGTGGAGGGGGGTGCGTTTGAAACGGGAGGACCAGGCTTATCCGCCAGCCCTGGCCCTGGCCCCGCCCCCTGATGGACACTCACAGTACAGCACCCCTTTGAAGGATCCTTCAGTTACTCAAGTGTTGCCTTTATTTTGGCAGTTATCTGTGATGGCAGGTCAAGCAAAATGACAGCAACCAACACACAGGGTTCAACAAAAGGTTGAAGTGCAATGTGGGTCCGTGATATTGTGACATAACCCTACATGTGAGGTGCTGTTGGGGGCCAGTGGTGCATCATAAACTGAGGGATGGTGGTTTTAAAACCCGCTCAGTCCAGTTGCTGGTCTCAGCACTTTTCCAGTAAGCCTATGAGTGTATCAGTGAGACTCCACGACGTGTGGCTTGCTGGAGATCTGCAGAGGTCAACAGAGGCAAACCCAATTATACACTCCTTTCCATTTGAAAATGTGGTGGGGGGAAAAAAGTAAATGTCCTCACGGACAAAATGCACAACCATACATTTCTTCTAGAAAGCCAGGTAAGCAATTCCGGCATTGGAACTTCATTGTGCACATTCCCACAGCAATGGAGGAAGCTGACAAATTCTCTTAATATAGAGCAGGGAATATAAATAGACTTTGAGTGAAGGTCAAGGTGTTCTGGTTTGGGACAACAGGAATTGATCTTACACATGGCAGAATGTGTACCAGTTATGTCAAGCAAAGGAACAACAGTCTTCTCCCCCAGAATTCAAACAGCTTTCAAAGTAAGTTGGAGAGCAGTGGACGGCTGGAGGCCAAAATTTGCAAACCAATTCATTGGGACATTATAAGGAAATACGTGTATTTTTATCTGTTTACAGACATATAAACATCCAGTACATCCTGTCCCAGTTAAAAAAATAAGACATACAGGTAACTTACAAAATAAAGGAAACACTTTACAAAAGGTATTACTTATGTAACACTTAACTTAGGGTTATATCAGCTCTGTCATAGTGTGGGGAGGGTGCATTTCCCTGGCATGGTTTAGGTCCACTCAACCCCTTAGAGTACAAGGTAAACACCAATAAACACAAAGCCATTCTGAGTGATCACCTTCATCCTGTGGTGAAGCATTTATATCCTGATGGGAGTGGTCTCTTCCAGGATGACAATGCCCCATCCACAGGGCACCAGTGGTTACTGAATGGTTTGATGATCATGAAAACTATGTAAGCCATGGCCGTCTCAGTTACCAGATGTCAACCCAATTTAACACTTTTCGGAGGTTCTGGAGTGACAACTGAGACAGAGTTTTCCAGCACCATCAATAAAACATCAAATGATGTAATTTCTCATAGAAGAATGGTGTTGCATCCCTCCAGTATAGTTACAGACACTTAGACTCTATGTCAAGGCGCACTGAAGCTGTTCTGGCGGCCCAATGCCCTATTACGATACTTTACATTGGTGTTTCCTTTATTTTGCCTGTTACCTGTATATTCATTGGTACAACATACAGTCACACACACTTTTTTCTCACCCATCTCTAATGCCAAGTTGCAACTGTAAGCCCTGTAATTTGATCATTTCAATGTCCTCCGTCATTTTACAATGCCACAGTAAATACTGTGCTCTCACTAACAAAATCAATTAAGACAACACATCAATTTCCCCAAAACAAATTCAGCAGAAGTGTTGCACCCATACTCAATTTTTCAGGATACTTTGACATCTGCGAAAGTATGAAGCCCAAAACGGTATCGTGTTGCTCTTTCTACAACTTTCCAAAAATGATGCGACAACCCAGGGGTTTACTCGAGATTTACTAACACGGAGTAAAACATTGTGTCAGAGAGCGTTTAGCAGGCTACTAAAAAAAGAACTAAAGCTATACGATCAAAGAGACTGGCATATTGTATGGCGTGAGAGTAGATGAAAGCGCTTGCTTTGAGGCATGCCCTAGAGGAAGCCTACATTTGCCAATGTCACACACTGTCAATAATTGAAAACTTTCCGTGAATATTTAAAAACACGAACGCCGACAACAGGTTGCAACGCAAGGGGATGCATGAACAAATAAACATCAGAAACTGGGATGAATTAAAAGTTGTGCAAATCGCTATCTGAACTACTGTATGGCAGTGCGATTGGCACCACTGGAGCTTGCCAGTTGTTGAGTCGTGTTTAAAAGCTAAGTGTAACTAACTTTTCCAAATGTTCTTAAACCAATTAAAATGTATATTACCCCACACCGCCCACCATATGAGAATATGATAGTATGACTAATATAATTGAGTAAATAAATTTGGGGATCCATTGGTCTCTGCTCTTGGCCAATACAAAATAAATACAAAATTAAATCACATGCATTTGCAGAAATATACGGTGTGGGAAGGCACACAGGTGTATTTCATATTTATGTTCTTCCTCTTTTGAATCAGATTGATGTTGAAACTGTTAACCTAAAATACATTTTTACCGTCATGGACTAAAGCAATTTGTGCCGCGTCACAACAAATGATATATTGGATTGTTTGAGGCTTGTCTCCTTATATGTTCAACAGGGTATTTATTTATAACCACCAGGATTCAGCTAAACATTTATGAGATTGCTAGGTTGCTAGGCACCCTTGTCAAGACTGACATGACACAAATTGCAGTGTCTTCGCCAAGATTTAACGGGGTCTGTCGCAGCTTTCAGAAGCAGGAGCACTTCCCCAATTCTGTGTCATTTGCGGCCTCACACGATGCGAAAACAGGATCTGCGTTAGCAACCTAAACACCCAACACCATTACCACCTCGAAAATGAGCTCTCCCCCCTCCCCGAGAAACCAGGCTGTAATTTTTATGAGGCACACGTTCCCCAGTTTAGCCTGTAAGCAACAGGGAATGAATCAAGTGAACCACACATCCATCTCCCCACTTTTCTTCTCCATGTTTGTCCCAAGAGTGCACACGTTACAATGTATTAAATTACAAACAAAATAACAAAATCCACATTGCTCCACGATGCCTGTTTATAAATCATGGCTTTATCCAGTTGCTTATGATCTGTGGCGCCCACACACCTTCCACAACGTATGTCCCTGAAACAATTCATGCTTGATAACTCCTTTAAATAAAAATCTAGCTATCAACAATAGTTTGATGTCAAAGTAAGTGTATTCTCTGCTAGCAAAGACAATTGTGGCTCTTTCCACAACAGTTAAAAAGTTACTTAAGAGATAATTTGTTTAAATACCGCAGATTATATATATATATATATATATATATATATATACAGTATATATATATATATATACAGTATATATATATATGGTTTTCTTTTCTTCTTCTTCTTAACTACATACTCAGGTTCCTCAGGTTGGGGGATTGGCCAGCTGCAAGCTGCAGAGTGTCGACCCAAGATAGCACTAAACAAGGACAAATGCAATTCAATCAAATCAAACTGAACCTTTTCTGATTAGTCCAGTGCCGTATTTCATGTTTTTTTCCTCTGATAAAACAACTGTGATTGTAAAGGGACAGTCAGACATCCCTCACCCTTTAAATAAAGGTCCCCCCTCCTGACCACGGCACCACAGATTTCAGGCCACACCTTTTCCTGCTTCCTGGATTTTCAGTCCTCATGAGCATAAGGTGGGTTTGATTGAATCCGGATTCAACTCAAGTCTTAAGTCAGATTTAATGGCATTTCTCCTTATTTAGTGCATCAGATTGAATCTAGGGGTGAGTCTGTTAACCTCCCTCTCAACCATCCAACATTCACCCAGCTCAATATTGTTTACTAACCATTATTACTATACTGCTTTGCAAATAATATTACTGAAGTGCATTCTGCCTAGATGGTCTGTACCTCATGAAATGATCAAATAATATTGATGAATCTCATCATCTGTGTCTATTATGAGAAAATCTAAGCATGAAATTGGCATCACATCACAAAACAAATCTTTAGTAGGATTCGATCATTACTGTGGCAGTGGTTCCACAGAATTAGAAGTAGAACAGAAGTAGAAAATACTGGAATACCTACAGTAGCAGTTTCTTTTGTGTGCTACCACACAGAAGCTATGGTTTGGATCCAATCAATATTTGCCCTTGTGTTTTACTTACAAATATATGCAAGTGTTAGAATTATTCAAAGCGAACAATTCTCCCATTAAATTTGACGATCGATGAACTGTCCACTCTTGTCAAATTTAAGGTCAAATGGTTATTGAGTCCATGCCTATATGTCTGACATTACACAGACTGTGTTCGAATAGAAGGGAGGTACATACATCCACTCTGCATGTACTCTGAACCAAGTGAGAATTCACGCCTTCCCACTGTTTTGCAGTATCTTTATTTTTACATGCAAATATGGTCTTAATGCACACAGAGGACATAGAGTACGGAGGTTTATGTCCCAGTTCATAGCCAGCAAGATCACCATTACAATCCAATCAAAGCAAGAGGTACACAGACTGATTGTTTCTAGATCTTCAGCATCAATTTTTGCCATTCTATGTGCAATGTATTATTAAGGGGAACAATGACACTGATAAGCAATTTACATAACCTAATATAATTTTAATATTTTCTGTTCAGGTTTTAATTTAAGAGAAATGGAACGACTGCCTCTCATGAAATCAGTGCCAATTATGGAAGTGGCTATAAAAATGAAAGAAATGATGAGGTGACAACGATGTGCTCATTTAAATAAATAACCGTACCTCTGAATTATTCAGATCACAGTTATGAAGGGTACTGGTCTGGTATTACGAGTAACCCTAATTATACAATTATAATTATTTCATTATGAACTATTCTGTACGATCCACTAATTGTGATCTAAGACAGCAAAATGAGACCTGCATCCAATATCTGCAGAAACATATGATTATACCATTAGGTCTATTGTGAAGCAAAGCGTCCATAAGCAATGGTGTGGATTATTTTGCTAAAGATCAGTTTCCCGGTGAGACAAAAAGACTGACTTAACATCAGATTCCAAACCAACAATTTTAAGAAATTAGGTATGATGTGTTATGTGTATATGTGTACTATACTCATCACTCACCATTCAAAAAGGAGGGTTTTGGGGCCTCCTGGGTGGTCCAGTGGTTACAACGTTCGACGCTAGCCACTGCGACCGGGGTTCGATTCCACCATCCACACCAGAGTCGGCTCTGGCCGGGAGTGCCACCGGGGGCGGCGATTGGCTGCCCGCCCCAAGGAGGGGGGAGGGAAGCCGACAGGAGTGGCTCTGGAGTACCGGAGTTACGGTCGACAGCCTGACGAGTGTCACCTCACAGGAGACAAAACTTTGCCTTCGTCACTACCGGTGCACAGGGCTACGGCAGCAAATTCACAATTTGACATTTGGCATTTATAAGTTGCAAATTTACCCTGACAGGAATTCCGATGATAATGAGCAAAACACCACAGGCCACTGATGATGGCGCAGTTCTGAGACCAAAGGTGACATTTCATGAAGCGAAACTGGAGAGTTAGCAACACATATTTAATTATATTTTTCCCTTATTTTAATAATTGCTGAATGTGTCTGTGGAGTCACAGATGTACCACCCACCCTCATTTATAGTACTCCTCCAGAATGGTCATTAGCACTACATTAAACATGGCTCATGGCTTAAATTCTGCTTTATATCAGATATATTTTTCTCCATTCAGCTCACTGGCAGTAGTTGGTAAATGCTTTTTTTTTTAATGTCATTGGCTAGCTACGCATCTATCCTGTTGTGAGAAAGTGAGATACCTATGAAAATATTCTGTATGAACTTTATTTGGTCGACAGCATGTAATGCATTCACTATTTAAAAAATAAAAAAATTCACTAACCTTTTCCTTCCCGGTGTTACAGGTATGGTACGCAGATGCCTGCAATGATGTCTATTGCTGTATTCCTGCACTGATCTCGTGCGCTAACTATGATTGTTCCTACCATGTATTAATGCACATCTTGTAAGTCGCTCTGGATAAGAGCGTCTGCTAAATGCTTAAAATGTAAAATGTAAATGTATTTAAACAGCGAACCCCTTTCTACATCCTGATATGTCACTCTCTGCAGCCTTTTGCCCTACATAATGGAAAGATCAGCACAAAAAAACTTGAAGTGCATATGTACTGAATCTTCACGTAAGGGCCGGATGGCTCCTAGCATGTTTCCCTCCCTAATTGAATCTGAGCACCGGCCGAGTACTAACATGCTGATGCTAACGGTTTCGGGAGAGAGTTCCACTCTTTTGAACCCAATACATTCTGGTTCCAGCTCAAAGGGTTCTTGGGGAAATTAGATGCCGAAATAACCCTGCACACTTCTTCTCACAGCTCAGTGGAGCAGTGCCTCAACACCCCCATCCATCCACCCCCTGCCCCCATTCCCCATGCCCCCAAGTGTTACCTGAAATGGCCGTCTGTTTGTGAGCACAGGTAACCTAGGGCCCCTGTGTAATGCTTCTCCCGTCCCCCGGGGGAGCTGACATTAAAAGCAACATTCCCAAGGGTGACGGGAAATCACCTGATGCTACCACTCAGATGTGTTCTGAAAACAACATCTGTTTTTCCCATGGACTTGGCCAGTGAGCTGCCTGCTTTGCACTAAATGGAGGGAGGAGGGGTGTGTTAGCGTGCATGTGTGTGTGTTTGAGGGAGGGGGGTCTCTATTACTGGAGCTTCCCCGAGGCAATCTTGCATCCTTTAATGTCAATATGATCCATGCAATTCATCAGCACAGCAGAAGCATATCAGATCACACATAAATCTGTCCTCCTTTTTCTTCTCTGCTTAGTTGCCTTTAATCATTCATAGTCACCAATCTGTTTACTTCTGGTAAAACAACAATGGCCATCTACATTTTAAGCTGGATATATATATATATATATCAAATTCCTTGTATCAATGTCATAAACCTGAGAAAATATTTTTTTATATATTGAAACTTATTGAAAAGTATGTATAACTCTACTATCCATTTTTAAATATGAGTACAATAAAACTTTATTTCATCAATGGAGCAGCAACATATTAAGATGTTTGTACATGAAATTAAACTAATCAAGTTAATGTATAGCACGCTCTGTATATAATTGGAACTGAAAATGAAAATTGGAGCTGAAATGAGCTCAAATTGTTTTTCCATTGCTTTGAATTTCCCGAATATTTTTTAATGTGAGTGTTTGGTATGGTGGCTCATTGAGCAAATCAGAAAATCTTTTTTTTTTGTGGGGAGGGGGTCATTAACTCTGGATTTTTGTATTACCAAAGTGCTTATCTCAAGATTACTACACACCCAACTGAGCATGCAGAGATCTTGATATAAAAAATATTGGTAATATCGAGATACATATTGAAGTTATGTATCTCAAGTTTGGATCTCCAGACAAGTGTTGGATAAGTAAATCCTGAGTTGTGTATCTCACGATTATTTTGGGATAATCTTGAATCATTTTGGATAATGAACCCCAAAGGTTTCATTTTCCTGTGGACTAAAGGCCATATTCAGAGCTGACCGACTTAAACACCTGTTCCTCCAGTTAACACAACAGTTGTGTAGATAAGGTTGTTGTTCTGCTACATACGTGCTTAACTCAAATTTGGTGAAGCACCACAAGAATGCAAATGAATAATTTCCGAATGCCTGCCCTCTGATGGCTAACTATGACATTTCAGAGAGTTTTGTTTCAATGGTGTTTTCCATTCAAGAGTCTCAATTCATCTTGTTTAGGAGCGTGTGCCTTTCATTAAAAAATGTCAAGAAGATTTTAAGATTTTGGAAATAGTTTTACATTTACATTTTACATTTTAAGCATTTGCTCTTATCCAGAAATAGTGTGCATTAATACATGGTAGGAACAATCATAGTTCAATGCAGGAATACAGCAATAGACATCATTGCAGGCATCTGCGTTTTAACACGGGAAGGAAATCAATAATCATCCACATTTACAACATTTTACAACAAAACTGATTTAATTATGATTTCTTGCTCCTGATCAAAACAACATCCTAAATAATGTCAAAGTGAATTTTTTTTTAAATCTTTTTATTTATAAAGCTCTAAAGTATTTACCAATAAAAAATTTAAAAAATTATTCCATAAGCATTCACCCCTTTAGCTAAGACACACCTAAATAAACTCTGTTGCAATCAGTTGTCCTCAGAGGTCATATCATTATCATATCATTATGACCTCTGAGTCCACCTGTGTACAATTAAGACGCCTGTGTGTGAGAGGTCCCTCGGTTGGTTAGGGCATCTCCAAACAAGAGCTTCATCAAAGAGCACTCAAAGCAAATCTGAGAAAAGGTTCCTCAAAAGTTGTTCGGCAGTAGATTACTACAGTAGATCATTTCATTATGAAATACTCATTGTACCATCAACCAGCCTTGCCTGCTCAATAACGTTTGATAATGACTGCGCAGAAAGAGCGCCATGTGATCGAGATGATGTATGACTGGCTCTGAGCTGTACTTGCCCTAAATTTATGTCCGTGAATAGACAGGTTGGAACTGTCATAAAACATTTCAGGGAGGTTTAAACCTGAAATAGCCCCCTGGCTATGCTAGTGCTGTGTAGGCAGTCGCATAGTAGCCGAGATGGAGAACAAAGAGGCGAAGGGATGAAAGCTGAATTTCTCGGATGAAGAATGAGACTTACTGATGAATGAATTCAGCAAACACTATTCTGCATGAAACGGTGAAAATTCTCTCGAAGTTGACAATGCACATAAGTGTGCTTTTCTTTTTGTCCCGTCTAGACGTTCTAACAAACAATGGTCTGGTAGTGGCTTGTTACTTATTCAATCTTCCTTCTGGAGCAAACATTGCTTAACTTAAGTCAAGGTCAGAATAGCCAACATTTCTAGACACACCTTATTTGGGGAAAATGCCTCCCTAGATGCACAACTCACCAAGGGGTGCTTAATTTCATGAATAAATTCAAAGTCTAAATAGGCAGGTGAGGTGCGTCATTTTCAACATATCTCCACCTCGCGCATTTAACTCAACTCTGGCTAGAGCCCTAAATGAGGAACCGTAGTTTTGACCAACATCACAGATGGACCTTATTTTAATATGCTTAATATTATTTGTGATGGATGAGGTTAGTTTACCTCGTTCACTGTGAAGACCTCTTGAAGGGTGCTATATAAATGCAATCCATTTGTTAGCGGTCTAAGCACCGTAGGTACTGGAACCCTAATGTTTTACTACTGGTTAGGGGTCCAAGTAATATAGGTGAAAAAATTAACAACTCAAACTACAATACCTGCCACCCAGTAATTAACAGCTTTGATTACATCTTTGTAATTGTGGCTACAGATTTACCTACAGGGTCCTAGTTTAACTATGTGGTTGCTCCTAGCACCTGGAACTGTACTTCCCTCTAAGGTGGCTTTCAGCTAAACTGTTCTTGACTACGGTTAACACTTTGTTGTACGTCACTCTGGATAAGAGCATCTGCCAAATGCCTGTAATGTAATGTAGTGTAATGTAATGTAATGTAATGTAACATCTATCTCTTTGGCATGCACTTGTGGAATGCAATGCAATAATCCAAGTGTCAGCCACTATCACCCTAGAATTCTCTTGTGGAAATGAGGCGTTTCGTGAGAGGTGAAAGATACTGAGAGCCTGAGTTTCCCGCTTCACTGCAAAGCACTTCGAGATCCTGAGACGAAAGGCGCTATATAATACATTATTTATATTACAGTACCGCCCGTGATTAGAATTATTCGCCTTCCATATCCTATTCCCGTGGCTGTCCCTTGAGAAAGCTCCATAATTGCTCTTTAGACTCGATTCAGGTTTGCGCTCACCTTTTGTCTTTCTCATTGACTGCAGAACGAAATCGTGTACAGTGTAATTACACAAAGCAACAGTCTTTAATGGAATATGTACAATTAATGAATAGCATTAGCAGTTATTCTTCCATATCCAAGAATGAATAAAACGTGTTATTATGTAACTGTGTATTAGCTCCTGCTTTATAAAGTCATTTTAAATTCAGTTAAACTTCTCTTAATGATAACCCCATTGCACATCTCATACGCATTATCTAAAGTACCCAAGGTGTTGTGATTCATCAACAAAACACTTTTACTTTTGTTTATATACACATACAGTACGCTTAAACCTTTTTTCCCCTTTTGTTTTGAAGCAGACGGCTGTTCCAGCCAGCAAAACCTTCTGTGTAAGGTTTTGTTCATTGTAATTATTACAAAGCATAGCATAGTAAGTAAAGCTTTATTGCGATCAATAAATGCCTGTGCAAACAGCATTAATCCTGAGCAGTGGGATACACCATTTCTCAAATGAACCGTTGCACACAGGCCCCAGCTTTCTGTTGTTATTACAGATGCCATGGAATTTATCAAACAAAGTATGCATTTAGCCCTGGTAATAGCTACATTCCCAGTCTGCCCATGTAATCATTTCTCTGTCACATTTGTTCATAAAAGACCTCGATTTTTTTTAAAGAAAAAAACTGAAAAACATTTTGCCATTTTGACTTCATGTTGATAGTCAAGACGTTATTGTAAAAACTTGAATACAATAGCAGACTGATTGTATTTATACTATACATGCAGCACATACCTTTTTAAAGCAACATGAAAACATACAGGCAACTGCCAAAATAAAGGAAACCGTAACATTACAAGGGTTTTGGGTCACCATGAGCCACCAGAACAGGTTGAATGCACATTGGCATAGATTCTATGGCATAGTACCTGGAACTCTATTGGAGGAATGCAACACCCTTCTTCAATGAGGGATTCCATAATTTAGTGTTTTGTTGATGGTGGTGGAAAAAGATGTCTCAGGTACCGCTCCAGAATCTTCCATAAGTGTTCAATTGGGTTGAGATCTGGTGATGGGGACAGCCATGGCATATGGTTTATATCATTTCCATGCTCATAAAACCATTCAGTGACCACTCTGTGGATGGAGGGCATTGTCATCCTGGAAGAGAACACTCCCATCAGGATAGAAATGCTTCCCCATAAGATGAAGGATAACCTTCATTGCATCCATAGGGATGAAACATCCATTTTTGGAAATACCTTACAAAAAACAAATTCTCCTCTGAAAATGCATATCTTTTTTTAATTTTTACTTTGAACTGATATATGTGATCATGTACCCAGAGGCGTAGCGTGCAGTCTCCAATCAGTGCGGGCGCACCGGGCGCCAAATTCCGAGGGGCGCAAAATTTCAGAAAACTAAAAAAAACACAGTTAGGGCAGCGGTCTCCAACCTTTTTTGCACCACGGACCGGTTTCATGCACCGGCTGTAAAATGGCTTTTTCCCTCTTAAACCCCCTGGTCCACGGAAAATGGTCTTGCATGAAACCGGTCCGTGGTGCAAAAAAGGTTGGGCATCGTTACGTGCCTCGCCCCGGGTGCTGGCAACCCACGCTACGCCACTGCATGTACCATCTAGGAGCAGAATCTGTTGGCAGATTTTGGGTAGCCAAGAGACATCTGATACAACTGCGAGTCAACACTTTTTAAGGGAATTTTGTGTTAATATTACCATGAGAAAACTGTAAAAAGTAGTGAAAAATGGCAGAAATCCCTTAGGGTTCTTAGGGTTAATGGTCCCACCTTCTGCACACCTGCCAACATGTACACATTTTGCATATCAGGCACACATTTTGAGGTCAGGGTACACAGTATCACTTTCAAGTGACGCAAATGTGAGGCTCCAGTTAAAACACAGCTATCATACAGACAGGTTTCTCAACTGTCAGCAGTTGTCACACATTTGTCATGAAAATGAAAGTGAGTTTTCTGGCTCTTCTGGGAAATGTTGAATGTTTTTAAGCAAACAAAGTCTGTGCTAGAACTCCCCAGAATGGTACTGGTTTCCCAGGTCTGTTTCTGCCCGCCCTTCTGCAATTCAATGGCAGTATGGCTCCAATCCAACAGGGGGCAGTGAAGTGGTGTTCCCTTACTACCATCGGTGTAGAACCAACGCCTTAAATGTCTTTTAAACATTTTGTTTGTTAACGTTAGAGGCCTGAACTCCCATTGCAGTGAAATTACATCAAATAACAGCAACAACAACAAAAATGACATAGGTTTCTCACTCAAATTTCCAAGACAATGCACTTTGCATTTAGATTGCATCTTCCCCAGAGGATGCTTCCCTCCTGTCCCCATACTTGAAATCACCACTGCGGAAGAAAGAGGATATTTATAAGTTTGACAATTCAAGAGCACACTGAAAAATCTGAAATAGTTTGTTTTTACTTTTAAGAATTTCACAAATTAGATACACTTTGCCAAAAAATAAGGGGGAACAGAGACTACAATCAGGGTAGGGCAAAGATCCAGCAAATAACTTCAGTCACAAAATAACTGCATGGACGCTAAAGATAAAAACAAAACAAAAGTAATAGTAATTGATATCTGGCCCCATTTATGTTGCCCTGAAAGCGTTTTTCCGTCTGAAAATGTGTCCATCTCTGAAAATGGCAAAAAAAATTTGTTTACTTTCAACGGAAACTGATTTTTTTTTTAAATGTCATAAAAAGATTCCATAACAACTATATAGCCCTGTTCATAAATTCACAAAGATACTAATCCTGTTGTTAAATTGAATGAAAAAAATGTCCTGTTTTTAATTAAATAGTTTATTTCCAAGTATCTATCAGGTCAATAATCACACAGATTAAATTAAGTGAAGCTGTCATGTTTTTGGTAAGGGATGTACAATTTACCCTGAATAACATCATAACAACAAATTATATGAGTAATTATTGTAGTACTACAAAGCTGGAAATGTAATATTGTCCTTTTCACAACTCAAAGCAACAAAAGTACAGGTAACTGCCAAGATATAGGAACCACTTTTGTAAATGAAAGGTTCTGGCAGCTCTGTTATGGTGTTGGGTGCATTTTCCTGGCATTGTTTATGTTCACTTAGCCCCTTAAAGGGCAAGGTAAATGGCAATTAATGCAAAGCCACTCTGAGTGTTAGGGCATATATATTATCCATACCAAATATTGTGTCAATAAGAGTTACCACTGCTTTGTCATATGAAGTTAACCATGAGAAGTGCCAGGCGCCAAGTGGACCTTTCACCAGAAAGAAAGAAAGAAAACAACCAAACATTTTGATAGAAATACATTTTTCATCTAAAAATCACAACTCAAATGAACACAATTCTATATAAATAAAAACAAAGAACTATAAAACTGTAAAATTATCAATTATTATATACAACAATAAAACACATTTGGGGGATCTTGTGCAAAATATGATTGTTCTACCTTGGGTTAATGCACATCTGTGATCCTCCTCTCTCCACTGCTCCAGAGTGAGTGTTCTTCCGGCTGGAGCTGTGAACAACTGTTGGAGGGGTTGGGTTAGCTCTCTCTTTGTTTATGTGGGAAGAGGAGGTGCTAGCTCCTCCCCCATGGCACCCTACATAGGCTGTGTTTGAAACCGTTCACTCGTTCACTCATTCCCTATTCCCTATATAGTGTTCCCTATGTAGTGTTCCATGTAGTGAACGATTAAACTGTTTTCGGACATTACACTGAACGTCATTTGCGTCTAAAAAAAATTGATATTCAGGTGACGCAAGCGGACGCGCCCAGTATCACGTAAACAAACCGAGCACTCATGACAGCAGGTTGAAATGTACTCAGGTGGTATCGGGTTTGCATGTTCAGTTTTGAATGTTAAATCCCAAATAAATTGTTGAAATTCTAATGATGTGCAAGTGTGGTTTTGTCAACTGTGGTGCTGTCTGCTAGCCACTGCTTTAGCCACCAATAGCTACCGTTATGGAAGTCGTGAGCTAACTAAGACACAACCGCATCGCATTGTGGTATACGGGAGAAATTGTAGGGTACATTCACTGTTCACTAGAAATCGCTGTGAATTATGGGTATTTTATAGTGCACTATATAGTGAACGAAATTAACCGTTGAGAATTCGAACAACACTACAAAATGGCGAACATACTATATAGTGCACTATTTAGGGAATAGGGAACGGTTTCAAACACAGCCATAGAAACACAAACATTACTATTTAGGAAATGAATATAAAGCAGCAAGTGAATTTCTCCACACACATGCATACATACATATAGATATACACACACACAAACACATACATCAATACACACCTCTTCCCTTTTTCTTTTACTCTTGGGGAGCTTATGGGGGCTAAAGTTGAGGCAAAACATATGAAACTCTCCTTGAAGGGACTTCTGGCTTGCTACAAGGTAATAAAGACAATATTGAATAATAATAGGGCAGTGTAGCGTAATGGTTAGGGAGATGGGCTTGTAACTCAGAGGCTGCAGGTTCAATTCCTAGGTGGGGCACTGCTGTTGTACCCTTGAGCTAAAGGTACTTAACCTGAATTGCTTCAGTAAAATATCCAGCTGTATAAATGTATTGTATGTAAAGAAAATGTAAACTGTGTAAGTCGCTCTGGATAAGAGAGTCTGCTAAATTCCTAAAATGTGAAATGTAAATGTAAACGTATAATGAAACAATAAACCACAACATGAAAACTCATCAACAACAATGTAAAGGTTTTATGTTCTAGCTGTCCCTCCCACCTATGAGCTAACAACGCTCCATTATATTTATTCCACCATTGGCAGACTACTGCGTAAACAGTTTTCTTTTGTTTATATTATTCAATACCAGTATTTGAAGGGAGAAACGGTTGTGTACACAAGGAAGTTTGGAGCAGTAAGACGTAGATTCCCTAATATGTACCGTCACATTTTGTTATACCAGCGTATTTTCAAACGCAAATACTGACAATAAAAACTGTTTAGCAGTCGCACAGAATGATGTAGGACCCGAACAATAAATAAATAAACTCACCTGACATTCTCTTCAATCGGATCCATGCCAAAGAAATATCATTCTTCATCTCCTTTGCTGTCCTCACTGGACGAAATAATCTAATCTACTGCTTTCTTAGCATCCATCTTTTTGTCAAACCTTTCTTTGGAGCCACTTGAAGAGGATACAAACAAATTACACCAATATTTCGGACTTATCTGTTCCGCCTTGGCCCTGAATAACCCCTACCTGCGTGAGTGACCAAAATAATTTGGGGTGGCCTTTTCTGACATGCAAAAGTACCATGGTCACACCTGATATTACTTTAATTACTTCCAATTTTTCTCATGATTATTTTTACTCATTGCACTGTAAAAAGTGGTTTGGGCAGTTGTTTATTGTGGCAGCCCAAAGGGTTGCCCCAGAAAATGGCTGCCTGGCCTCCAACACATGGCAGCCATTTTCACTACATTTCCCAGCAGACCACAGAAACACCTGAACGAAGTCAGGCAATGGGAGCTAACGACCAGCTGAAGGCCATTGCAAGGCCTATTTAAAGGTCTCGCTCCCAGAACCTATTGAGAGGAGTCGGAACGTGTGTGGGAAGAGTTGCGGAGTGTTTGTGGAGTGTATTTGTAGAGAGAGAAAACTGTGAAGTCGTATGACCAGCCAGTGTTTTGGAAAGGATTTGGAGAGAGTGTTTGTGGAATTGTTTTGTGTTGGAAATTGGATTGCTGCTTTGGATTTGAATACGGACTGGATTACGGACTTGGAACTGGATTTTGGATTTGGATTTGGACATTGACGACGAGAAAGGATTGCGGACTTTGTGTTTGTATTCCCCTGAAGACCCCACCCTGTGTTTTGTGTTTGTAAGTAATAGTTTAATAAATTATCTTTTTGTTTTCAAACACTGCCTCCTCCTTGTTGTTAAACTTGCCTACGCCCTCTGCAAGGTCCGTGCGTGTCGCCCAACCCCTGGGGACACCACATTATATACTAATTTTATACAGCAACAGCTGCATTTCCTCCATTGAGCAAATTCTTTGTAGCTTCAAATTAATGTGTAGTTAACTACTACTATCCATGTATTGGCCTTGGGCAAATAGATTGGAGCTTTTAGAGAATACCATGGAGATGCTGACAGCTAGACAATGGCAACTCATGAACACCACACTGTTCTTGCTTAACAATCACATGCCGCAGAACAGATATATGAGACTACGGCTAGGGGGATGTTTTGTGCACAAATAAAATATCCGGTTTAATAAATGTTCAACCCACTGAGAATCCCATTGACTGAACTTCTTAGTATCCATACGCATTAAAGAGACCAAATAACAATACCATGACATTTAGTCACCTCCAATATTAATTAAAACTGTGAACCAGTTCAAAAGAGAGAAACTGCAGTTAAAATGTCAAAAATTCTTGTCATCGCCCAAAATTACTAAACTTTTGTTGCATGGGACGGGCTGTCTGTGGAACAGTCTCATTTTGTAGAAATCGGGGCAGGTGATTAGCTTGTGTTCTTGCAGTACTGCATCTCATTTTTTGCTCTGCATGTTTTAACCTCTCAATTAAACCACATACTGTAAGCAGGGAAGGAATAAATGTAGTCTTGGTAGCTAATATCACTCATAATCACATATAATCATATAATGTAATCTTGAAGATATAAACATGAACAATCATTCAAATAAATAATATTCATCCAGAAATAAAATAAAATCAATTGATTATTTATCTAATTAATCAAATAATTAATAATACATAGATTATTATTTTTAATTATTTGTGTTTATCCTAAATGTTCTTTCAGCAGGGCCAAATGTTTGAGTGCACCAGACAACATCTGTGACCCTCTGGTGCCCCTGTGCTGGTCCACACCCACCTCATAAGCAGTGCCCTGGAGCGGACAGGACGGTGTGGACATGAGAACTTGTGTTTGTTCTGATTTGTCAAGGTGGAGACTGCCACCTTTTACTCTCTTGGGAGTGGTAAGAAGTAATGACAAATTGCAACAGCGTTTAAGCCCTTCTACAGACGGTATTAAATGCGGTTGAAGAGATTGTCTCTTTAGATAACACACCAATCCTGTATAAAGTGAATGCCTCCCTGTGCGCTTGAATAACGTGCAGAAGAGTTGAAGGCTCTGTCTCTCTGTCCTTGTGTCTGCTGAGCTGAATATTCCCAGTGGCAGTAAAAGACAGTACCTTAATGTCATGGTTTGAGTGCCTGTTTAGCCCTGTGTGGGCGTACTCCTTTCTAATCCTTGTGAGTATGTTCCTGCCCCTCTTCCAGACCTGATCAGCTGATTGTTCACAGGTGTTCGCTGCCTATTTAAGTTGGCTGTTTTCACTGCTCCTCGCTTCAGTGTCAATTCATGTGACGTTGAAGTCGGTAAGGTTATTCGCAGTCCTGAAGAGACTTTGAAACAAAAAAACAAAGAAACTAGAAACTACAAAGAAAAAGATTCATTTTAGTTTTTGCTTCGCTTCTACGGAAGTTCTGTGTTTACTTTTGTTTTTGTTCAGTCTGTTTTCTGGGCTACTTACCGGCAGACTCAGGGCAGTTATTTAGCTGTTCATTTTCCTAAGCTGCGTCTTAGGTGTCTGGGTTTGTTCCAGATCTGTTTTGGGTCTGTGCTGCGTCACAAAGTTTATTTTTCTTTCTTGTCCCTCTACGTGGGTCAGTGGCTGGTTTCTCCTCCTTTTGATGTGATCGGTTATGGGAGCTAAATACATACCACTCCGAGATCATCTTTTAGGAGGTAGATTGTCAGTTCTCTGTTCCCCATAGTGGTCCTTTCTATTTCTTCGGCAGTTTAGCATTTATTCCTCGACGCTATCCGATATCTTAGAGTCGCCCTACTTTCTGGGTCGTGGTTTGTTTGGCTACTCGCCAGTGTTTTTTAGTTCCGTTTTACTACCGGTCGCTGACCGCCTTTATTCACCCTCTGTTGTGGGTAGTTATTATTTCGCTATATGTGGGGGTATCGTTTTCCCATTAAGTTACTGTCACGTTTCTCGCAGGGTACCGTCCCTTGCTTCCCAGCATATTTTAGTGGGCACCCTGATTCGTCAGGAGTTCCTTATTTGATCCCCTATTGGTCGCACTTGGGCCTTACCCCTACAAGCCCTCACACTTAACCTTTCAAGGATCTGGGGTACACAAAGAGGAGACTAATCACATCCCCACTTATAATAATAATAATACATTTTATTTGTTATGTGCCTTTCAAGAAACCCAAGGTCACAGTACAGTGGGAGGAGTAGATAAAAGTTACATAAAACATACATTTAAGCAGATACAAGCACAACAGAACGGAGACAACACAGGAACCACAGAAACGAAACAAAGGTTTTAGAAAACAGATGGGTTTTGAGGGCGGCTTTGAAACGATCTCTATGGGGAGAGAGTTCCAGAGGGTGGGTGCTGCCACACTGTAGGCTCTGTCCCCAAGGTTCGTCGTCTGGTTTGTCCGAGGACCGCAATCTCCGAGATGGAGTTTGATGGTGGAGAAGTCAAACTGGGGGCGAGGGCATGGAGGGATTTGTAGGTGAGGAGGAGGAGTTTGTATGAAATGCGAGACTTGACCGGAAGCACGATGTCATCGCTTGCTTTTAAACAGTCAAACTCATGATGCAAATTTATATGGGAAATCCAGTCAAACATGCTCAGCATAACACAAAGGTGAAAAAGACTTCACTTCAGGAGGCATCATGTGCTTTTGTGTTTTGCTGCTGAACTCACAGGGATGGATATTGGCAAACAGGTATTGGCTTTGGCAGTGCTTTACTGTGCTACTAAAGGCCACTCCCTGTACTGGGGCTGAACTAGGCCACCTAGCTACGCACTGCGCTTAGGGCTACACATAACCGGGCCCCCTAACCTAGTGACACAGTGGGCTACACACAGGGCCAGTAAGCAGTACACACAGAGCTAGCAACACACCGGGGCCAGTAACCTAGTAACCTACACACAGTAACCTAGCGACACACTGGGCCAGTAACCTAGTGACACAGTGGGCTACACACAGTAACCTAGCGACACACCAGGGCCAGTAACCTAGCAACACACTGGGCCAGTAACCTAGTGACACAGTGGGCTACACACAGTAACCTAGCAACACACTGGGCCAGTAACCTAGCGACACAGTGGGCTACACACAGTAACCTAGCAACACACCAGGGCCAGTAACCTAGCGACACAGTGGGCTACACACAGTAACCTAGCAACACACCGGGCCAGTAACCTAGCGACACAGTGGGCAGACGACACAGTGGGCTAGCAACAGGGCCAGTAAGTGACACAGCGGGCCAGTAACCTAGCGACACAGTGCATTACACACAGTAACCTAGCAACGCACCGGGGCCAGTAACCTACCGACACAGTGGGCTACACACAGTAATCTAGCAACACACCTGGCCAGTAACCTAGTGCAACACACCAGGCCAGTAACCTAGCGACACAGTGCACTACACACAGTAACCTAGCAACACACCGGGAACAGTAACCTAGCGACACAGTGGGCTACACACAGTAACCTAGCAGCACACCTGGCCAGTATCACAGTTTCACCTTGTTAAACCCAACATGAGATTGATACTTCTTGACAGGTATTATAGACCAGGGCATCTTCAACCTTTTTTTGTTCACCAGGGACCCAAGTATGTTTTTTGTACTTTTTAATATGTTGTGCAAACCACTGAATGATACTAATAACTGCACTGAAAGAAATAGATATGTAGAAACAAATATATTAAAGCATGTTGTACACATAAATCATAAACAGCAAGAGTTTATTATCAACTGTTGTGAAAGCATCCAATCCACCACTAAGCCGCTTATTCCTGGTGATACTAATAACTGCACTGAAATAAATAGCCAATCCATCGTAGAAACAAATATATTGGGCAAAGCATTAGCCTAATGTGCATGTCATAAATCATAAACAGCAAGAGAACATGCAAACTCCGCACAGAAGTTACTCAGACTGAGGCACAGCGCTATCCACTGCATGTCATGAAAGCACTGTTGGGTTAATCGTATCTCTTATTGTGTTGTTTTATGAGGCAAATGTCTAAAGTACTACCGAATAAATGAAAAAAACTACTGAATATCACATCATCAAGGATAACAAACTGAGGAGTGGCTCAAATAATATTTCTAGTATCTGTAATTTAACCAGTTCTATCTAGACATTGCAGCTTATTGATAAAGATTCTACTCATTATTCAGGAACTTATTCAGAGTTGCACCAGAGTTGGTGAGCTTGGTTTGTATGTCCATACAGCGCAGTGATTTATTATTAAAATCAGCATATTGTTGTGCAAATCAACACAGAGTCCTTTCTCCAATCCTTTCTCATTTATAGAAATGAATCTCTGTGGCAGGAAATCATGAATAAGTAGGCTATTGTGCTTTGAGAATTAAACAGACAAGGCTAATATGGCTTACAGAATGCCAGATCGACTGCCGAATCAACATTCTAAAAAAACCTCACCAAGTACCATTACTATTTTTCTGAAACTATTACATACTCAAAGATTAAATTGGTGTATTTGTCACTTTCAAAGTTCTGAGCATTTCAGACTTCCAAATACATTTGTATCTCATTTGAGGGCTTACTTACTGTATATATTTTAAGCCCTGCCAGGGACTGCTACCATAGACCCAGGGGGCTGTGGAGCCCTGGATGAAGACCCCGACTAGAGACAATAATTCCACATACACTGGAATAGCAGCAAAGAGAATATTGACAAGAGATCCAACTCCACAGGAATGGAACCCCCAACTCCCCAGCTGAGCCAATTGACTTTGTGAGGCACATGCTCCGACAGTGAAGCTTTATCAAATGTATTCTGGCGTTATTTATCTAAAGTGTAATTTTACACACGTGTAATGTACATACAGTGTATGCACACACACACACACACACACACACACAATATCCAAACATGAATGTTTACTTTGAGCTGCTTCACAGACTTAATTTAGTCACATTCTAGCTAGCTAGCTGTTGACTAAATTAACACACACAGATGTTGATAAAAATGTATCGTACAGATCTTAAGGTCGGCCTGACACGTATTATTTTTTAATATGGTGTATCACAAACAACTCAATTAATTATATGAATGCATTTTTTAATTGAAATTAACTCGAAATTCCCCAAAACACACCTGCTCAATTTCACCTCTGCACAGTTGGAGGATTAACTGTGTCTGCTAAATGGCACATAACAATTAACTGGGTATGCCGTTCACCACATCAATATTCATAGATCTACAGATTGAGTGCACACACATACCAAATAGATGTAATTTTTTTGTGTGCATGCGCACTCAATCTGTGCTTCACTTGTATCGCCTGTTAGTAAACTTTTTGGGGTAGGCAGCTCAGATTGGAACTTTGATTGGAACTTTGTGCTTGGTGTGGGGACTTTGGCTTCCTAGACCCACAGACCTGGGGGCCTCCCGCGTGGTCCAGTGGTTTCAACATTCAATGCTGGCCACGGCGACCGGGGTTCGATTGGCTGTCCACCCCAGGGAGGAGGGAGGGAAGCCGACACACCAGTTCACTGTGCACAGGAGTGGCCCTGTAGTACCGGGTTGCGGTCGACGGCTTGGCGAGTGACAATACTTTGCCCTCGTTACTACTGGTCACAGGGCAACAGCAGCGAACTCACACTACGAGGGGGATTGACATGAAAAAAGCGGGTGTAATTGGTTACCAGATTGGGAGAAAAACAGGATAAAAATCTGAAACAAATTATAATTATTAACAAGCTACCTGATATCCATCTCACACCAAATTCAATTAATGAAAAATAAATGGCAACGATTGATGACTTCAGGGCCATGCATTGAGCCATATCTGTTGGATTCAGATCCATACTGTGAATCCAACAAGGACATCTCTGTGTGTATTCAAATTAGAATTACTTTTGACATTCAGAATAATAGTAGAAAAAAGACATACTATAATCCTGAAATAATAATAATTATAATAATAATTATAATGTGACAGAGTGAATATTTTGTTTAGGGGTACAGGCTAACATGGTTTCATCAGAGACGTAAAAGAAAATGAACTGTTTTATAGGAAAGAACATAATTTGCTTTTTTAAATATTTCTCCAAATGGATATGAATGTCCATGAGGTTTCATATTAATTTGGGTTCTCAGTCCTGGCAGCACTTCGCATTCCACTTTCAACCGATAAGTGATAATAAAAAGTACCAATTGCTTATGATGAAGGAAATCTTGTTCACAATTTCATGCTTAAAAGTATAAAATCACTTTGGACTCTTAATAGGCCATTCACAGGAGAATATTTTCTTGTACAGCTGGAGAGTGATGGTTGATCAAGTAATATATAGCAATACATTTCTCTTGACAGTTGGTTCAGTGTGCGAATGTGGTTTGCTGCAGTATCATCTGTCCTGAATTTCAGGATGACCTGGAGGGAGGATATTGGTAGCAGATGGTACATATAGCTAGCAACATAAATAGCCATCTTGCTAACTAACTAATTAAATAGCACTTACTCCTTAGCTATGATTTCTATCTGTCCAATCTTGACTCAGTGGTTGGTGGCACTAGCAGAAATGAGGAAAACATGCTGCCACTCACTCATTATAAACTTTATTTTAATAGAGCTACACAATGCTCAACAACACGAGAAACAAGTATTAAAAGTAGGACAATCAAAAACAAGTAGTCTCCCATGGAAGTAACATATATAACGTTATATAACGTTCGAGAATTAACAGTGAGACAGAAAAAGTTGGTTTTTTAGTCGAGGCTAACATGCCATCGTTGTCCCCCGCTCCCACTCTCCCCCCTCCCTTTCCTCTGTTCTACAACTGCAAGGAAATAACTCCCATCCTTCCTAATCACAGAAGTTGATTCTAGATACCGCCTCAGGGCCATGTACAGCAGCACACATGGGAGTGGGGTAGTGGTAGTGGGATTGGGGGGGGGGGGGGTACACACTTGCATCTTGCTCTTCTGGGCATAGAGGACGCAAACATCTCAGCCGCCCCCCCCCAGGGCAGACCGACTGGGATCTTCGCCCAAGTCATTGTGGGTGATGCGGTCTTTCCTTTGTGCAGGAACATGACTAAGCCCCTTCCAAGAAGAAAGCAGAGCAGGGCCTTCTGTTGTAGGGAATGCCGTTGGCATTCTGGCCTCCAGAACAGCATGTGCATCTGGAGCTGTCTACTTTCTTCCCCAATGCATATCATGACAACTAAAGCGATTTAGCGACTCACGCAGCACTGTTCCCATTCATTAAACTGCACAGTGGTCATTTTAGAGTGTATAACACGGAATTATCTGCAGATAGAAACTGATACAGCATATTCTACCTTGATAATACTTTTGTAACTTGCAATTACATGTTTATACACATCCTGGCTCATCTTTGCATTACATTACATTACATTACAGGCATTTGGCAGACGCTCTTATCCAGAGCGACGTACAACAAAGTGTTAACCGTAGTCAAGAACAGTTTAGCTGAAAGCCACCCTAGTGGGAAGTACAGTTCCTAGGTGCTAGGAGCAACCACATAGTTAAACTAGGACCCTGTAGGTAAATCTGTAGCCACAATTCAAAGGTAGCAATAAAGCAATCAATGCAGAAAATAATGCCTAAGCCTTTACATTGTGCTCTGTTGATTTCACATACAGCATCATATTTTTGTGTACAGCATAATGAATGATTGGCTTATTATATCAAAGGGGTAGGTATTCAAATAATACCTTTTGTATGACAGTTTTTATTTAGTCATGTTGCCTAGGTTAAGATTCACAGGTATAAGTGGTCATCCTTGTCCTCTAGCCCCACTAGTGTTGATCTCTATCAAGTTGACTTCAGTTGTTTTTTTGTCAAGACGACACCAGTTTCTACTAAGTAGCCTGGCTAACGCTAACGATGAGCAAGTTAACCAGCTCTGGTTAGAGAGCAGCGTTTCTCCATCCTGGGAATGTTGCCGTGGTAACAAGCCTGACTAGGTTTCTGTGTGTTTTTGTGAAACCTCGAAAAGCCAGAGGCTTTATAAATGTTTACAAAAGTTACCGGGTTGACTCATCAATCCAGCCTTGTGAAATACATCCTGATATGACATGTTCCACTGCTAACACATACAACTGCATAACAGACATACAAGCTCACACACTGTTAAAAAAACATGAAAAACATACAAATATGTATGGCAACTGAGCTGAAATTATTTCTAATCCATATGCACAATTAACTTACCAGAAGCCTCTGATTATTAAATGGAGACTCAGTTTCATAATTAGTTTCCTTCGACTAATTTGAACCCTCAATTGAATCATTCATACTGACAAATGTCTGATTCACACAAGGGCTCAAATTAGTCATTCAAGTGAGGAAAAATGTGCAAACTGGGCGTTCAGTATATGCCCGGAGTGTAGGTTGCCCACTGTGGCTAGGGTTCGAACCCTGGCTGTGCCAGCCTGACCCTGGCCAGGAGTACCGCACAGGAGTGGGAAATAGGGGGAGGGAAAACCCAGCACGAGTTAGGTAAGTTAAGTTAAGTTGCTCGCAGTAAGCACAGAAAGCTTCCCTGTGGGCAAAACGAATGGGCAGGTTTTGCCTCAAAGGAAACGGTTCGTTGCCAGCCCCAGGGTAATGGCTGGTCCCGTAGTTGCGGGCGGTGGGCTCGTGGGCGAGAAAAATTGGAAACGATCCATATTGGAAGAAAAAACTGAGAGAAAATCTGAAATAAATGTGTTTTCCTAAGGGCTCTGTGTACCATCACCCAACAGTGTATTTCAAAGCTCAGATTTTATCAGCTAACACTATACCATATTGTATTTATACACTTTGAGTGAAACCACAAGACTCTGAGCAGGTTTTTAAAAAGCCCCACTGGCCCATGTTTCAGTAGCATGTGGCATATGGGATACTCTCCTTATTGGCAGCTCAGCTGTCACTATTTGTATGTTTTTAATGTTTTTTTAGCAGTGTGTGAGTTTGTACGTATGTCTGTGTGTATGGACCAGACAGCGGTCATATTCAGTTATGCACTTTAGCAATGTGTCACCACTGGGGTGAGACACAGAGAACCCTTGTGATAAAAGCACTGGAATCGATTTTTAAAACTAATAGTTTATACCCCCGCCCCCGATCCTCTACCGAATTCTACCAAACATTTGCTTCTGATCATTTTAATGAGTCATTGTCAAATATTTACCTAGCTTCATGTTATCTAAATGAATTATGGGCTGCACAAATAGTTAAGGGGAAGAAACAAACAAACAAAACATGAGACATCATGTTCTGCTCAATGGTTGCTATAGTAACATGCCAAATATAATTTTGTTTCAAATTAAATAATGTCCTGCATGCTCGTGTATCAGAGCAGGGGGTTCTAAAAATGTCTGGTATACATGTTTGTTATATCAATACACATTAACACCGTATTAATAAGATACGATAAGATTAAAAATAAGATAAATCAATGAATCTGAACCAAGCCAACACGTTCACGTACTGATCAGGGATTTTTGTGGTGCCATTTTCTTGAAGGGATTATTATCCATTTATTGAATGAGTATTCCTTTTCCCAACAGCCAAACAACCAATTAGATATATTCTGAACAAACAAACAAGGGCAAAGGTGTGTGCCATTTTTATTTATTTATTCTTCCAAAGTTTCAGCATATCAAAGCATATCTTCATTGCAATGCAATAAAGAGTTTTTCCAGTTTCAAACAGAAGCTCAACAAAGAAATGGAAATATCAGAGCAACATTCAAAGCTTCGGAATACAAGAGTGTGGCCCAAGCCACAGATATGCTCCACCAATTAAACAAAGTAAAACTGAAATGTAATAATCTCTATAGTAACCCGAATTGTCTTTTTTGAAAAAACCAAAGCAAGCTAGTATAAGGGGAAAGTGCAGACAAATTACTGCCTCAGACAATCAAATAAAAGTATGAACAAAGCATAATTTCTAGAATAGGAAATTCCAGTGATAATATAAGTATGGACTGCACGGTCGAAAAATTCATATATATATATATATATATTTATTTGGTCACATATTGTCATATATACTGAATGGCCAAAACATATATGGAATATGGCCATGTATGCCATGCCATATATTCTTGCATGCACTGCTTGTTGTGGTTTATATCTTGTGTATCTACATACAGGGGGTAGACAAAATAATGGAAATGCCAAACAATATATGAATATTTATTATTTAATAATGAGTCAGGCTGCCCTTTGCCTTCAGTGCAGCTTCAGTCCTTTTTGGAATGCTGTTAAACATGTTTTTAACTGTTTCTGGTGGGATATTGGGCCATTGTTCAAGAAGGAGAGTGTACAGTTTTTTTAGAGCTGAAAGAGTGTAAATCTGGGCCTCCCGCGTGGTCCAGTGGTTACAACGTCCAACGCTGGCCACGGAGACCGGGGTTCAATTCCCCGTCTCGCCAGAGTCGGCTCTGGCCGGAGTGCCACCAGGCGGCGAGTGCCCAGGGGTGGGGAGGGAAGCCGACATGACATTCGCTGCGTATAAGAGTGGCTCTGGAGTACCGGGTTACGGTCGGCAGCCTGGCGAGTGCCGTCTCGGAGGAGACATTACTTCGCCTTTGTCACTACTGATCACAGGACTATGGCAGCAAACTCGCATTACTAGGGGGGGATTGACATAAAATAGCGGGTCTAATTGGCTACCAAATTGGGATAAAATCTGGAAAAAATATAAAAAAATAAAGAGTGTAAATCTACTCCTCACTCATTTCAGAACGTTCCACAACTTCCCATAAAGGTTCAATGCTGTTTAGATCTGGTGATTGGGGAGGCCATGGAAGCTGTTTGACTTCATCCTGGTGTTCATTAAACCACTCTTGACTCCATTTAGCAATGTGTTGGGGGCGTTTTCATCTTGGAGTGTTGGAATATATTGAGGAAACAATGTTTTCACCATAGGGTGTGCCTGGTCACCTAAAATGGCTTTGTATTCCTTGGTCATAATTCTACCATGCAGAGTAATTACCAGGCCCAATGACTCCCGAGATGGCTGTCCATACCATAACAGATCCACCACCATTTTTAACAGTTAGGACAGGCAATGTGGGCTAAAGGCTTGCTTTGTCTTTTTCCAAATAAAACCCATCCAGATGTAGGAAAGAGAGTGAAAGATGACTCAGCTGTCCATATTACTTTCTTTCTCTGATCAGAAGTCCAGTTTTTTCATTACACCAGGTTATGCATTATTGTGTATTCGCCTTGATTACAAGCTGTTTCCGAATGGCAGCCCTGCCATAAATATATATATACTGTATATACGTGTATATGGCCATTTATACCAGGACAAAAGTTATTATTTTTCAGTTTTTGGCAACCTAAACTTGTTTTTTTAACCTCTGGCAGTTTACCACTTACCTTTGTAGCATTTCAGGTTATTCACTGGACTTGAACTGCTTAAATTTCAGTAAAAACTGGGAAATGGAGGTGTTCTAAAACTTTTGACCGGTAGTGTAGATGTGTAAAAGTGAGTGATTAAAAGCTTTCTTAATTATGCAAACCAGGTTCTGTCTGAAGATTAGACCAATCAAGGTAAAAATGGAACTTCTTTAATACTGTTAAGCTGTTAAAAAATGCTACGAAACCAAAGATTGCCTATCTTGTGGTTTTCCCATAGAATTATTCAAAGGCTCTCTGGGAAAGTGTATGTCTTCTGTCAGATACAGTATAATTAGAGCTGCAGTGGAAAGGAAACAAGTCCTAGGTTCATTGTGCCTCGCAGTGATCATATTATTGAAAGAGAGAAAGATAAGGATGTTTCACCTCAAAGCTCATTTCACCCATTCTCCTTCTTAAACGTGGACCACATGAATGCATTGTAGCAAAATTCTTAGCTTACTGGAAAGTGGCATATATATATATATTTTAATTATTCACCCAGACCCAGGCAGGTTTTATCCAAAGCCGATTTTCATATGATAATATCATTTAAAAAAAATACTATTCATCTGGCTAATAGGCTCGCCATTCCTAAAGTAGTAGTATCATTGAATGTTGAAAGAGCCTTTCAATATCGAGTTGAATAGGCTTACTTAATGACTTAACGCTCCTGATTAATTTTAAATTTTGGACCAGGTTTTTATCTCTTGGATTAAATTACTATACAGCTCACGAGCAGCTTCAATGGGGAACTCTCTGACCCTTTCAATTCATCAAGAGACGCAAAGGAAGGGGTGGCTTTACCACCCCTTCGTCTTGGCAATAGTACCCATAGCAGCAGTAATTAGCCGCCACAAAGGCATACAAGGACTCTGTTGGAACGGAATCGGGTGTAATATCTTTATATGCATATGATATTCTGGTACTTCTTTCTTATCCAGGCCTCTCATTAAAGTTATATTGAGTTCTCTTTCTGCTCCAGATATAAGCGGAAGATCCCAGGGTTTAACGTTTAATATCGGAGCGGAAATGAAATAGCGCCAAATTCACATGGAAGGTCAACGGTAGGCCTCAAGAGGAAACTAATACTCTTCGTTTAAACAAAATTGGAAGGGGGAATGTAAAAATCTCCATTTATCTCCTAAAGCCTACCACACACACACACACACACACACACAGCCAAACTGGAGAGATATGTAGGTCTGGATATAGTCAACATTTGTCCTTTTGTAAGTTTGACTCACAAATAAATGCAAGCACTTTTCAGTGCAAATGCAATTTTTAATATTGACCATTGCTCACCTCAACAGACTGTTTGTGAAGGTGAAAACACTGCTTTCGTTTTAAATTGAGACGCAATTAAAGAAATATGTCAATTGAATCCAAACCAATGACTGTGGTTTTGGTTTCATCTGACATATTTATTTAATTGCATCTCAACTCATTTTATTATTCAACATTATAAGTTGCATTTCAGTCTATATTCCTTCAGCTTTGTTAATTTAAAAAAAATAAAAACTGGGCTTGTTGAATCTTTTTCAGTCACAGTTTGGTTCAGGGTACATCAGTCTTTTACTGAAAACATTTCATGAGCCTCAAAAATGCTTCTACCGGATCAATCGATCAAAGGTGTCAAAACTTTATCAAGCACTGGCAGAAGCCTTCCTTGACAGCACATACTCTGCTGACGGGATGTGGAGGCTGGAATACGGAAGGGAGGGTTACATGAAGAGTTATAAAACCAATAATATAAATGTGGATAAACTATGCTTGTGACCATATTCATTCCTATCCGTTAAAAAATGAGCCTGAAAAAGCTACAGGATACAGGCTACGTTACAATTATTAGCCGGAATATAAAGCACACAGAATGGGTATGTCTCTGCTGGAGCTGTGAAAAGGGCAAACTGATCTACACATATGGAGAAACTGAGCCCCTTCTGTCTATATTTGCACATCTGGGCATCAACAGTCCACCCTCCCCAAACCTAAGTCTCTTATGAAATCAAGGTCTGGATAATCGGTAAATCAAATAAAATGTTGTTACCCTCCACAAAGCATTTCTACCCATTGTAAAGCCTTCTACAATGATAACGGTTGACAGAACTGCAGAAATAGAAAGGCCTACTTCAGCAGTTACAGTTCTTTGAATATACTTTAACTGAATATTAAACACATTAACACTGCATATGGATTTCTTTGTGATTCATGATATTAAATAATAATGTCCTTACTGTACAGGCAGTGTTCTGTATGTTTTGGTTTAGATTTTCTCGTAATGAATTGATTTTTGCGTCCTGGTAACACAGAGAACAGTATGTTGTTTATCCATATGCCTGCTGCAGCTTGGGTGAGGGTGAAATGAGGGGAGGAGGGAACTTACACGTCTGAAATAATATATATGTAGTGTCATACATGGGAGGAAAATGGAGTTCGAGAGAGATGGAGCTGGTAGAGGGCTTATATAAGTAAAATAGCCCTACATACATCTGATCGATACACACAAGGGAGGATTTTGTGAAAAAGGGAAGCACACATCTTTAATCTTATTAATGTATGACACGTATGACACGTTATATATAATATTTCAGACGTGCAAGTTCCCTCCTCCCCTTCATAGATTACATGAAGCTCTTCAAAATGGATGCTTTATGCATGTTGCACTTCAAAAGTAGGCTGTCTCATTTCTGCATTCTTCCTCTTACATGAAAGGAAGAATTTTATTACTCTTTTCATTGCTCAGATGAAAAATATAATTGCCAAAAAGGTCATCTATATGTGCTGCTACTACCACTGTTATTCATACTAATGTTTTATTTGCATACAACTATAGAGTAAAAAATACATTTACTCTGAAATCCAGGCTGCTGCTATACACAGGATGAAATAATGATAATAAACTATGAGGAACAATAAAGGGAAAAAAAGAAAGAATTAAATAAATACGTTAAATGTTTTTTAAAGCATGTGATTTGTGGACTGCTTTAAAAACATCAATCAAACAATCATAAACTAATAAATGGCAATTTTTCAGTTTTTGCAGTTTTTTGTGTTTGTTTATTGGAGTTTTTCTTATAATGAGCTGCACAATCAAACACAGGTAGAGGATTTAAAACACTTTGGAACGAAAACAAATCGAGTCCACACCCTACCGCAAAGCTCCCTTCATAAGTTTTCATCAAAATATTGTCCGTGTGTGTGTGTGTGTGTGTGTGCAAACAAACATCACTATTAGAGCATTAGAGTAGTGTGCGTTTTCTCTTCCTGGAAACCTTTAGTTTTTCTAATTATACCTAATCAGCTGAAGACTCTGTCACATCCCCCCCTCCCGGCCGGGCTCTGCCGGGACCCCTCGCTTTGTGAATTCCCCTTTCCGTCCTTCACCTCTCTCCAGCGCCGGCCCATCTGCTGCCTCACCGACCCCTGGTGGCTCCGGCTGTCACCGCAGCATTGGCGGCTGCCCCCTCTCCTCCTCCGCCGCCGTACCTGTCCCCTCCCCCAGGGTCTCGCCCCGCTGTTGGGCCAGACGCGGACAGGAACTTTCTGCAGGGGACGCTGGCCACACCTGCTCATGCTGGCGCCTCTCCCTCCCCCACGCTGGATGCGAGTGCTGTAAGACGTCACTACCCCGTAACGCTACGTCCGCCTGAATTGACGGACGTGTGTCAAATTGTTCAGCCGTTGGCCTGGCTCTCATTTCGTGGACACAAGATGCAGCTTTGTCGGGCACAGAAGCAACTCAACTTTATTTTCTTTTTGCTTTCTTTCGATGGCCTCTTGTGCACTGTGGTTTTTTCTTTGATGATTCCCCTTTGTGCACCCTCATAGATGCGGTTTTGAACACGCCAGCAAGATGCCTCTCAGTTTATTTGTGCTCAGCAAGAGCACCATTTCTGCTGGCAGAGGTTCTGGGTGCCACATTGCAGTGAAACACAAGCAGTGTCTGTCTTCTGTCTCCTGGCAACAACCTCACCTGGAACTGCACCATGAAAGAGGAAAAGTGTGTGTGTGTGTGTGTGTGTGTGTGTCTGTGTGTGTGCGCGCAAGTGGTGAGGGGGCCAGTACTGAATCATATCTGCTGTATAGTTTTTTGTTTGTTTGTTTTTTATCTCCTCAGATTTAGGGAATTATTATTGACAGACACAAACAAAATTAGCCTTTGCTCAAATTAATGAGGGAAAATCTCCCAAAAGCACACCTCGCATATGTAGTGCCTACAGCAGGAAACCGTTTCAAACACTTCAAGGTCGGTTTCAAGTGATGTTTTTAAAACGGGCTGATCGAAAGAGCAATGCAGAGGGGATTATGCTTAATAGGCCATTGAGTATGTTCATCTGGGCTGCACTGTTTTCTTTCCAAACTTTTGAAATTGGTCTCAAAGATGCCTTTCCCAACCTTGAAGGGAAACAACCCAATTGCCTCGGTAATAGCTTCCTTTCTGTTTTATTTTACAGAGAATAAACATTTTTTTAAAGAAAAAAAAACCTCTCAGGAAGCAGGTAAACACTGTAATCTAGAGCGACGTACAGATTTCGGTTTTAGTGGGAACGGTGAACTGTTGTAAGCTCTCTTAATAACGGTCTCCTGAGACTGCAGATTATCCTATTATACTGAATAAAATGTAACTGGTCTGCTCAACAGGAAGGCACAGAGCAAATTGGTTGAAGCATATACATTTAATAAATACCAACGGTTGCCTTTTTGTTTTCATAACAGTGTGAGTATCAGTAGGCCTTGTTTACCTGTGTAAGGCTGGAGTGCTTCGGCCCTGTTTAATCTCATATAAAGAGATCTTTGCCATGCCAGCCACGTGTTGGTGTTGGGCTTCTGGGGGTGGTATAGGATCCTGACCATGCGACTGTGCCCAGCAGCCCCACAGGGCAGCACATAATCAGCTGTCGTGCCACGCGGGGAGGGAAGGTTTCAGTCACTTTTCAGGCTGTCCCCGTCTCGCACAAGAGAGATCGGCCTCTTCTGGTCGATCCTGCGCCTGCAGCCTGTCTGTGCCAAGCTTCCCCCGACACAATGGCTGTGCAGCTGGCGGACTGGAATTTAATCCCCCAATATCTTCATCGGCCTGGTGTCGGCCTACGCAAACTCGTCGTCGAAGTCAGCATACGGATTTAAGCAATAAGCGCACCTCTCGTAAATCCCTTTAAGCGCGTAGAATAGTTCCGTCTCAATAATTTACCACCTGCCGCCACGCTAATGAGCATCCGTCTGATTGCCTTTGCCTGTCAATCAACCAATCTTTACTTTGTATAGCGCCTTCGTTCAATGAAAAGAAAAAAAAAAAAGTTGGTTGCATCATTTACAGAACGACTGGATGATCCAGGTCCTACAATGACTAGTTCTGCGTATTCATTTCCAATAATCGTGCTTTTGAAGGCTACTGAATCGCACTCCATTTGGGGATACGACGTGATCCTAGCACATGAAGGAAAGTCCTTGAGCTGCTTGGGGCTTAAGAGGACTTTGGAAGGAAATGCTTCAGCTTCTTTAGTGCAGCGGTAGGCCAAGGGATCCAGGACATAGGTGCAGGACGGTGCAGAATCAAGAGTAGAACTAAATATGTGCCATCATCAAACATTCATCAGTGCTCTGTTTTATCTTGAACTTAGCGTGCTGATACTAGGTCAAGTAGTGTAGCAGTGCTACTTGAAATATTAGCACCTGAACTGTATGGTATCCTGTCTGTTGAGGGGCCTGACAGCCTGAATGAGGTCACATAACATCCAACTCTGACTCATTTCTATCAGTTTTAAATATGACAAGATGAATCACGTCCCATACCGGCCGACTTTGACTAATTTTAATCATCTATCTTTAATGCATCCACACACTATCTTTAATGCATCCACATGGCATTGTTTAACATGGTCCCCTCATCTTATTGCTGTTGATATAATTAATCAATAGCATATAGCAGTGGTCTCAAGCTCGGTCCTGGGGATCTGTTGATCAATTAAGACTGTTCAAAACATGTGTGTAAA
Source organism: Aldrovandia affinis (assembly GCA_029706075.1). Classification (NCBI taxonomy): domain Eukaryota; kingdom Metazoa; phylum Chordata; class Actinopteri; order Notacanthiformes; family Halosauridae; genus Aldrovandia; species Aldrovandia affinis. The sequence continues at coordinate 1,098,120 of JAINUG010000160.1, forward strand.
TTCTACCATCATTTTTTCCTTAAACACATTTGAACACAATGCAGGTTTGGTTCGTTGTCCATTGCTTTGACATTGAACTCTTCATTTTGCACAATAGGTTTAGTTTCAGTGACCAAGTGTCCAGACATTCCTAGGCCTGATTTCGCCTTTCGGTCTATAATTTAATCAATTAAAAAAGGTAACCTCGTTCTAAAGAAATCATGTGTCATATCACACATTACAAAAAACAAATAGCATTGTCTAATTAAGAACAATTAATAGCTTGGTACAATTCAAAGGTTGCAATTATGGTTGGAAGGAAAACCAGCATACACAGTGGGTCCCCAGGAGTGAGTTTCAGAACCACTTGCATATAGTATTCTCCCCATGGGTTAATAGGTTATTTATGTAGCTACTTGGCTAGTTATCACTGCATCAGAAATGTGTTGTGAGCAGTGGAACTACCTTCTGATTTGTATTTCCCAACTGACAACAAAGCTCCGCGGCTCACTTCTGGGAATACTTAGCTGCCGTCTAGCATTTATTCGCAACGGGTAGAGTTGCCTCAGTGTATGCTCATCCCTTTAAACTGAAAACAAGTACATCAGATGCCTGTCACTGCTATATGCCCATCTGTGCTTTTCTCAAGGCAATTGAAAATTTGGATTCACATTGTATGCTCCACTGAGGCTGTACAAAAGAATCTCAACTTTCTGTAAAAACAAGATACAGGACAGAGATCTGTATGTTTCCATAGCTGCATCATTAGGAATACAAAATAGAAGCGTGCTTGTGGCTTCAGCGTTTCAGAGCATCCACATTTTCATAAAGAGGATTTGTTTGTTTTTTGGTCCCACTTCAGATTATGTGGCCCTAATCCCTGTGTGGCCACACTGTACCTACATAGACAGGTGCACCTACCTGCTGTGTACTTACACGTTGTTACATAACACTCACAACCTTAAAACCTCTTTGCGGTTTAAGTAGTAATAATAATAATAATAAAGCTTTATTTATATAGCACCTTTCATACAGAGAATGCAGCTCAAAGTGCTTTAACATTTCAGCACAGTACAAAGAACAAAATAAACATGATAAAATAAACAAGGAGAAGAAAAACATGATAATGAAATAGTGAAATATATAAACCACAACCAGTAATATATAAAACCACACAATCCAAGGACACAAAAGGTAAGGAAGATATAATAAAAGACGATACAATAATTAAAAATAATAAAAGAATAAAACTGATATTAGCAGAATAAAATTAATAACAATAAAATCTGTTAAAATGTTAAAACAAGCATGTATTTCCTATGTGTTCAACTTCCAAAACCTAGTCACACGTGTAACAAAGATGAAATATTTATTGAACTTTGTGTCACGCCCTCGTCTGGGCGTGGGTAACGTTGCCGAATACAAAGGCACAGGTTTCAAACAAATATAGATGGCGCAGCCGAGTTGATATTTCCCCCAACCAGTGTTGGTGTTTATTTATAGAGTGCAGGATATTTACAGTGGTTGTCGACTTTTAAACAGACAAAACAAAACAACAAACTCACAAAAACAAGGTAAACGTTCATGAACTTATTTTCTGCCAATCTGTCCCTCCACATTAAAGGACCTATTCTTACTTCAATCCCAGCTTCTCTCCCCCTGAGGCAGAGGCAGAGCTACTTTATACAGGTAGCCCCTCCCCCCAACCAATCCAACACAAAAACATGGGTTCTCAATAATCAATTATCTTCATCATATTATTGTTTTCCATTTCTATTACTTTATAGTGCAGAATAACATTCATGAGGAACATGCAACCTAAACATTATCATAATGCACTTTCATTTTCCACAATTTATTTCCCTTTAATACAATTTCCTTGGAAAACCCCTACTTCAATGGGTTTTCCCAAATTGCTAGAACTTTGCATGCGCCAACATTGGAGTCAGGCACAATAAAGCCAGCTCCAGTTTCCCTGGCTCAGTTTGGGTCCTACGCTACCTGTAGGAATCAGGAAGTGCTGGCGCAGCAGTAACAAACCCGGAAGCAACAAGGTAATGTGCAGTTACTCTCCAAAAAGAATACAAAGTAAAATAAAAGATGTTTGTAATGCAAAATACAAGGTGTGTATGTGTATGCTTCTATCGTAATTATAGCGTAACTGTGTTCGCGTGTGCACTTCGCGAATGTACAGTTAGCGCAGTTATGTTTAGAGATAATATTTTCAGTAGTATTTTAGCTAGCTAGCTTAGCTCCTGTTTGAATAAATGGCGAAATGAGTGAGGTGTTGAAACGGACTTGTATGAATGAAAATGGCGCGCATGAGGTCCAACTGAGAAAACGGTGTGTGTGTGTGTGTGTGTTTGACCTTGCCGCTCACTAGTGACGAGCTACTTCGTCACATTACTTTCCCCCTCTCCAGAGACCACCAGGTCTGGTATGCGGGAAAGGTAGTCGGCAATCAGGTTCTGTTTTCCCGCTTTGTGTCGTATCCGTAATTTGTAAGGCTGTAATGCCAGGTACCATCGGGTCACTCTGGAATTCTTGTCCCTCATGGAGTTAATCCAGGTGAGGGCTCTGTGATCTGTGTCCAGATCAAATTCTCGTCCCAACAGATAGTACTGCAAGCTGTCAAGTGCCCATTTTATGGCCAGGCATTCCTTCTCAATTGCTGAATAGCGAGTTTCCCGAGGTTGCAGCTTGCGGCTCAGAAAGAGAACTGGCCTCTCTTCACCTTCTTGACCCTGTGCTAATACTGCTCCAATCCCTACCCCTGAAGCATCCACTTGGACCAGGAAACGGTCCTCAAAATCAGGGCTCTTTAGGACTGGTTGCGTACAGAGGTGCGTTTTGAGGGTGACGAAGGCTTGCTCACATTCCTCTGTCCATTTCACTGGATTGCAGGCAGCTTTGGTTGTGAGGTTGATGAGTGGAGTTGCGATAGTTGCAAACTGTGGGATGAAACGTCGATACCATCCAACGAGGCCCAGAAAGGATCGTACCTGTTTCTTCGTCCGTGGTCTTGGACTGTTCTGTATGGCCTCCACCTTGTCCACTTGTGGGGAGATTTCACCCCGTCCCAGTTGATATCCTAAATACTGGGCTTCCTCCCTGGCCCAGGCACACTTCCGGGAGTTCAAGGTCAGACCTGCCTTCTGGATTCTTCCCAGCACCTCACGGAGATGAATTAAATGATCACTCCAGGTGGTACTGAAGATGACCACATCATCAAGGTAAGCAGCACTGTAGTCATCACACCCTTGAAGTACAGTGTCCATCAGACGCTGGAATGTTGCTGGAGCTCCGTGCAACCCAAACGGCATGACAGTGAACTGAAAAAGGCCAGATGGTGTGCGGAAGGCGGTATACTCCCGCGATGCAGCTTCCAGGGGCACCTGCCAGTAGCCCTTGCACAAATCTAGAGTGGTAATTAAATGTGCTTTACCCAGGCGCTCCAGCAAGTCGTCAATACGAGGCATTGGATAGGCGTCAAATCGGGACACTGCATTTAACTTGCGGAAATCCATACAAACACGCAGGGAGCCATCTTTCTTGGGGATTAACACCAGGGGGCTTGACCAGTCACTATCCGATGGTTCAATGACTCCTAACTCCTTCATGAGTTCAATTTCCTTCTTCAATAGCCTCACCAGGCGCTCAGGTACTCGATAAGGCCGTTGCCTTATTGGGGTCGTCTCATTCAGTCGGATGACATGTTCTGTAATTAGAGTCTTCCCAGGCATTTCAGAGAATAGAGCAGGAAACTCTGCAAGACTATGTTGAAGATCTTGTTGCTGCCCCTCTGGAAGGTGACTCAGGTCTGCCCCTTGTGGCTGGATCAGGTTTGACAAGTCTACATCCTCATCTTCTTCCTCAATCCTGCGCACCATCAAGGCAGTTTTTATTGTTTTCTCTTCAGAAGCAGTGGATTCCACTGAACGCTCCTTCCACTCCTTCAGTAGATTGATGTGGTAGACTTGTGTGGCCTTCCCCTTGTCTGGATGTGCAACCTCATAAGTGACTGGCCCTGCCTTCCTCACCACCTTGAAGGGGCCCTGCCACTTAGCCAGCAACTTGTGGGTAGATGTTGGGAGCAATAGTAACACCTTCTGTCCGGCTTGGAACTCTCGGTGTCGTGCATGCTGGTTATACCATGCTTTTTGGGTCTTCTGTGCTTTTGCTAGGTTCTCCTGGGCCTCACTGCGGTACTTTTCAAGGCGGTCCCGCATCTGTAAAACATAGGATAAAATATTTTCACCTGCAGGTGGTCTTGCTTCCCAGCTCTTCTGCAAGAGTTCAAGAGGACCTTGGACCGGACGACCATAGAGCAGCTCAAAAGGCGAGAACCCTGTTGATGCCTGTGGGACTTCCCGGTAGGCAAAAAGCACAAATGGTAGCCATTTGTCCCAGTCCCGTCCTGTGTCGGTGACAAACTTACGGAGCATAGACTTCAGCGTCTGGTTCAATCTCTCAACCAATCCATCAGTTTCTGGATGGTATGGTGTGGTGCGGATACCTTTTATCCCAAGTTCTGCATGTAGCTGCTTCATGAGTTTGGAGTTGAAGTTGGATGCTTGATCTGTAATGATCTCTTCTGGAATTCCAACACGAGCAAAGAAAGGAATGAGGACTTTGATGAGCTGGGGCGTCTTTGTGCTGCGGAGAGGAAAGGCCTCCGGAAAGCGAGTTGCATAGTCGCAGACCACCAGAATGAACTCATGTCCTGAACTGCTCTTCTCCAGGGGCCCCACTATATCCATAGCAATCCTCTGGAAAGGGGTACCGATGACTGGTAGAGGGTGCAGCGGCGCCCGATCAGCCTTGCGAACACTAGCTGTCTTTTGGCACTCAGGACAGCTCTGGCAATATGTTTGCACATCTTTGTACATAGTTGGCCAGAAAAAATGTGAACCTACCCTAAGGTATGTTTTCTGTGTTGCTAGGTGACCTGCCCATGGTATAGTGTGTGACAGGTGTAGAACAATGGGTCTGCAGCAGGTGGGTACAACGATACGTTTGTCCTGACTTGATTCACTCACAATGTACAGAATATCATCTTCAATGATATAACGTTCCCCACTGAGTGCAACCTTTTCACCCCCTTCTAAGGCTGTCTCAAACAGTGAAGAAATAGAAGGGTCAGACACTTGTAACACCCGTATGTCCCCAGGAATCTCCCACTGTGGATCTGGAATCTGGTCTGGGACCTCCCCTACTGACTCAGGGGCGCCCGACCATTTCTCTCGGCGGCGCTGCCGCCGGGATTTCCGAGGACCCTTGCTCCCCCCCTCACACAGACTATCACACATGGAAGGTAAGGGCTCAAGACCGGCAGCAGCTTTGGAACGGGTTATAACAGGACATGACAGTATATTCTTTTCCCTTTTCCTCAACAGCTCAGGCAAAACCGGAACATCCCTCCCCAGGATCATCTCCACTGGCAGATTCTCCACTACACCCACCCGTAGCAGAAAGACATGGTCATTCAGTGCAACATTTACATCCACCATCGGGTAACACTTCTGGTCGCCATGGACACACTGCACTGGTGTCTGTTCACCATAGTTAATACTGCCATCCTCAACAAAACATTTCTTTACTAATGACAGAGAACTACCAGTGTCCAGTAATGCATGAATTGATCGTCCATTAACGGCAACAGGAAGATATGGTTGTGCCCAGACCTCAGTGATAGTGTTCAGTTCAGTCATTTCCTCCTTTCTGGGAACATAACAGAAGTTGGACAGTTTGGGCTTTTTCAGAGGGCAAACTGAGGCTTTATGACCCGACTGTTGGCAATGAAAACAAATGATGCCATAGGTTGCAGCACCTGCATGACCCCGGATCTCTCCTCTCCCACCCCCAACTGGACCCCTGGTACCTGGTCTGCCGCTGTTGTCCCAGGTTTCTCGGCTTCTGGTGGGGTTGCTGTGGTAGGAGGGCTGACGCTGAGAACCAGGGGGGGTTCCTCGATGAGCATCGTGGTACTGCCCTGCCAGCTTAGCTGCGGTCACTCCATCCTTAGGCTCGTGCTCCTTGACCCAGATGCGCATGTCATGTGGCAGAACCTTCAGCAGCTGTTCCAGGATCACCGTCTCGCCAATCTCCTCCTTGCTGTGAATTTCAGGATGCATCCAGCGACGATACAGTCCTTTTAGCTGGTCGTAGGTTTCCCTCGGCGTCTCTCCAGGTGGGGCTGTTATCAATCGGAACCGCAGTCGGTAAGTCTCTGGGGTGATGTCGAACTTCCTGAGCAGTGCTTCTTTGAGGTCTCTGTACACGTCTGATCTCTCCTCATCCATCGCTGTGTAGGCTTCAAGGGCTTTGCCTGTCAAGAGAGGAACCAGTCGGCAGGCCCACTGCCCCTCAGGCCAGACCCATGTCTTGGCCATTCTCTCGAACCGGAGTAAGTAATTCTCCATATCCTCCCCCTGCTGGTACAGAGGCATCTTCGGCTCTTTCAGATACCCCCTCTCAGCTCTTGGCAAAGTGGTGGATGTAGAGGTAGCTACTACCAAGGTAGAGCTGGGTATTGGTGAGGACTGGGTTGGTCTCTCACCTCGGCATCGTGGGGCGGGAGTAGGAAGCGCCATCCTCGGACTCTCTAAGACTGTCTCCCGGGCCCCTGCTTGGGCCTCCAAGAATGAAGTTCTCAAACCCTGGATCTCTTCTCTCAGACCGTCTTTGGGACCCTTTGTTGGGTAGTTAAAAAGTCTCTCAGGAGTGTCACAATTTCTGCCTCTGGAGGTGGAGCCACAGTTGCATGCTGTGGGTTAACCCTTGGGCGTGCCCCCATATCCCCAGAGTCATACCACTCCCCCTCCGATGACATGTTCTCTTCCTCTTTCTCTATCAGTAGTCCACCGCCAATAGCCGCCGCCTCCTCCTCTTCTGATGACGACGCCGGCTCCTCTAGCAGCCTCCGGCCAGGCAGGATTCGGAGCCCCGCTCTCTTTAATGGATTCATCTGCTTCCTCCGGCTGGCCATCCCACTTCTGACACCAAATGTCACGCCCTCGTCTGGGCGTGGGTAACGTTGCCGAATACAAAGGCACAGGTTTCAAACAAATATAGATGGCGCAGCCGAGTTGATATTTCCCCCAACCAGTGTTGGTGTTTATTTATAGAGTGCAGGATATTTACAGTGGTTGTCGACTTTTAAACAGACAAAACAAAACAACAAACTCACAAAAACAAGGTAAACGTTCATGAACTTATTTTCTGCCAATCTGTCCCTCCACATTAAAGGACCTATTCTTACTTCAATCCCAGCTTCTCTCCCCCTGAGGCAGAGGCAGAGCTACTTTATACAGGTAGCCCCTCCCCCCAACCAATCCAACACAAAAACATGGGTTCTCAATAATCAATTATCTTCATCATATTATTGTTTTCCATTTCTATTACTTTATAGTGCAGAATAACATTCATGAGGAACATGCAACCTAAACATTATCATAATGCACTTTCATTTTCCACAATTTATTTCCCTTTAATACAATTTCCTTGGAAAACCCCTACTTCAATGGGTTTTCCCAAATTGCTAGAACTTTGCATGCGCCAACATTGGAGTCAGGCACAATAAAGCCAGCTCCAGTTTCCCTGGCTCAGTTTGGGTCCTACGCTACCTGTAGGAATCAGGAAGTGCTGGCGCAGCAGTAACAAACCCGGAAGCAACAAGGTAATGTGCAGTTACTCCCAAAAAGAATACAAAGTAAAATAAAAGATGTTTGTAATGCAAAATACAAGGTGTGTATGTGTATGCTTCTATCGTAATTATAGCGTAACTGTGTTCGCGTGTGCACTTCGCGAATGTACAGTTAGCGCAGTTATGTTTAGAGATAATATTTTCAGTAGTATTTTAGCTAGCTAGCTTAGCTCCTGTTTGAATAAATGGCGAAATGAGTGAGGTGTTGAAACGGACTTGTATGAATGAAAATGGCGCGCATGAGGGTCCAACTGAGAAAACGGTGTGTGTGTGTGTGTGTGTTTGACCTTGCCGCTCACTAGTGACGAGCTACTTCGTCACACTTTGTAACACATGAGTCATTTCCTACAGCAGGTATCATCAGACACCACCATGTGTGCAGCTGAGCACTGTGTCCACTTTAGTTTAGAATGGTGAAATGAGTAAAAGCCGCCTGTGGAAGGCGTCGGTCTCGGCAGCTAATCAGGGTGATTAGCGGCCACGCCTACTGGCAGAGCAGCCAGCGCACACACCGGTCTTGGGTCAAATGATTACACCTGTGTGCTTCAAAACCGCTCTGCTCTCTTCAGTAGGCAGCTGGAACCCGAAAGGAGAAGGGTGAGAGACCGAGGAGTGGAAGCACGGAGAAAGAAAGAAAGCAAAGCAAAGTGAAATGGGGGGGTCTTAATTAAGCCGAGTTCTCTTTCCCTAAACCCTAGTTACCTCTCCGTAAAAACAGTGTATGCACATACAGAAGCCCACTTGCCCTGTATTGGATCACCTTCATGTAAGAGTAGTGTAATATCTGAAGGAATCTTTCTACTCATTCACAATAATCAGTTTTGAACAAACACGGACCAAAGTCATCTTTAATTTATGTACGGGTGGCCTGCAAAGGGGGACAGATAAACTTGGTGCATCCACATAAATATCAGCAGCGCTCCATTTAATCAGTGACCCATATTCTGAACAATACCTTGACTGGCAAAGTTCCTTGTGTTGGCTCACTTATTAGTTACAACTCTTCTTACATAATTCTACCTATGTAGGTACAGTGTAACTATACATGTATTAGGGCCACCATTTTCTTTTTTACCTGACCAGAAAAATGAGGTTGCTGTCCAGTGTTGAAGTGAAGATTAGCAGACATGTTTTCACTGAAAGGCGAATGCTGGTATTCTACATTTAGGCAGCTTTTAGTAATTTCACCATTCTGAACAAGTACCTTTTCAAACATTCTATGTAGGTTCTAGCGGCTAGAGGAACTGCTCCCCCTTACCTCCAGATACTCATCACACCCTACACCCCGCCCAGACCCCTCCGCTCCGCCTCCTCTGGCAAACTGACTGTCCCATCCCTCCGGGCGCCTGGCACCCACTCCTCGCGGTCTCGTCTCTTCTCTGTCCTGACCCCTCGGTGGTGGAACGATCTTCCGCACTCGGTCAGGATCGCGGAATCACTTGCGATCTTCCGCAAGAGACTCAAAACCCACTATCATCACCACTGCTTACATGTTTAATACTTTTTGTATATGTATACTTGTTTACTCCCCCCAAAAAAATAATATATACTAACCTTTTCCTTCCCAGTGTTACAGGTATGGTGTGCAGCCGCCAACAATGATGTCTATCGCTGTATTACTGCACTGATCTCTTGCGCAAACTATGATTGTTCCTACCATGTATTAATGCACATCTTGTAAGTCGCTCTGGATAAGAGCATCTTCTAAATGCTTAAAATGTAATGAAATGGATCCAGGTTCCTGGAACCGTTGGGGAACATAGTGACTCAGAAAAGATATGCCTGCGATAGCAGCAGCACAGAGGGAAAAATCCCCCTCGGAATGAGAGCCATGCTTACGGATCAACTGGGCTTAGTTTTGAGATGAAACACAGCTTGCAGATATACAGTTGACTTTTCTTAGCTTGACCCTCGTACAACAGCATTACAAGATAGATATATTATTTCAAAGATATTTTCTTAAATCAAAATACAACTGGGCAAGCTCTGGTGCAACTGTCATGATGTAGCAGTATGCGCAGTCAACCAGCTGATCCTGAACAGACATGAGTCGGGGGAAGACATAAACACAGCTATATACCAGCAAACTGCGGGCCCCTGATTGACCAGTGGGGGTCGCTGGTGTGCGCTGGATGAGACACGGACAACCCAGCCAACTGAACACTGGCACAGTGTGGATTTGATACCAGAACATGGGGGCTCATCCATACACTAGAACAGTGCCTTAACGGGATTAGCCACCCAGCAGCCCCCAAAACAAACTTGTGAATGAATGGCGAGGGCCAATCCGAGACCAGTAAATTCATCAACTACTCCAGTGGTCCTTTTGCCTTCATTTCAGCAGCTATGCTATTCAGCATATTCAGTGACATCTTCACAGGCAATTTTAATGCATAGCAACCAACCCCACATTCAGGACCTAGTCAACCCCATTGGCTGTTTGCTTGTCCATGAGTACAGCATCACACTGTGGTACACCCGTTTCCATTTCAGCGATGTGAGACAAAGAAGCCGCTGTTGTATAAGTCACTGAAACCTCGCCAGGGCGGGATGATACGACAGGACATTTATACCATAAATCCAGACGCAGTGAAACATCATACCAGAGCCTTTTTCATGAACTAATCTAAGTACACTATTCAAGCCAAAGAATTCAACTGCACAGACTGGTTCATAACAACGTATTGTTTTGAAGGCTCACATTGTGAGACTGCGGGAATAGATTGCAGTACATACAGTGTGTTTTTGTATTTTCTGGCAATATTTCAGCAGAGATATATGAAAGAGCATCTGAATAGCCTTCATCCTAAAATGGAAAATAGCAGGGTTTCTTTTTATGTCATTATTATTATTTTTTAAACTATTTTTTTTAAATCTCCTTCAAACTGCTGCTGTTCCTTCTGTTGTGCTGTAGCTTGCTTTGCGCACCGTGGTTAGCCAGGCAGCCTTGCGCATCAGAAATAATAAGGTTCCCTTGGAGAGGGACGTCTCCACACGTCTCGTCCCCGTGCCAGTGTGGCTCTCTCCGCGGCTACATAACTCCTGACGCGGGGCTCCTAACGAACCTCATCTTCCCTTCACGTTCAGGCCCGGCTCCGATTTAACTGCAGCCCCATCTAATGAAGCTGCAAACATTGAACAATAAAAATGAGTCCAACTGAGGGGGGAGTCAAAGTGTCTTTTGTTTTTTTAATCCAGTTTATGTGGGTAACAAATATCAACACATCCAGCAAATGCATCACAAAGGAGATGTGATCAAACGTCTCATTGTTATCCCGTTTATTACAATCAACAGTGAAATTAAGCCTTGGCTGTGTTTCATTTATGTATTTTATTGGCAAAACATTCTTTTGCACACAGAAATGGCAAATATACCAAAGCTCACCAGTGCTTCATATCTGCATGCTTTTTATCATAATGTTCAGCGGGCAGTGTACTCTACTTTATCATTTATAATTGTTGTATTTAATTATGTATTTATTTTTCTTTTGCTGAATAGTGACCCCTGCTGATACAAACTATCTACTAAAAAAATCACATTTATGAAGTGTGTTTCCTAGATGCTGAACAATATTAAAAGACTTACAAAACAAACTAAACCTCCTGTCGTCCTGACAACATGATGACATGTTTTAGAAATGGCAGGGCATGCTTGAGATTCATGGTCTTATGCCCTCTGAAGTGTTGCCTGGCATTTGTGTTGGTTGCATCATACCTTGTCCTCTCTGTCAGACTTATTTCCTGTATTAATCATTTGTGCTTCAGCATTTCAAATGCATGGCATCACTTCTTTATGATAACACACTTTCAGTACAAACAAGTCTTCTTTTTAACATTTTGTGTAATAATTTTAATCGTACACCAAATTAACAGATATGGATGCATTGCACCAGCATTCGATACACACACCGGTTGTGACTGTGTGTTTGATTATATGAATTTAAAACAAGCTGTATTACATATGAATAACCTTTGTTATGCCTGTTAAAATTCACTGTCAGATAACATCTAAACCCCTATGCAGACACACGATCAAACAGACATCTCTCAAGATGATGTCTGAAGCAATTTGCATTACATTAAAAAGAAAGACTTTTAAAAGTGTTTCAATATTCACCCAGCTTTTTGCTGCATTCAATTTCTGGACACAATATTGTCAAGAGTCCTTTTTAAGAACAACAAAATTGACAGAGCCAAAAGTACAAAGTAAACAAATCCAGTCAAGTAGCACAAAACAACGAAACAAACAACAAAAAAAGCTGTTTACTTGCATCTTTTGAATACAAAAATAATGCCATGGAATATTCCAGCTGGATCGCCTCAGGCATGCGGTTTATAAGACAGGGAGTGCGGCAGACAAAGGACTGGCATATGTAATCAGTGTTCTCTGGGTGTCTTGCTTAAAAGGAGCCCGCAAATAACCTTCGACATGTAAAATATGCAACATTTAAATGTGATAACAAGATCGTTAATGAGCCAGGCCTATGCATGTGGGCTGAGCTTCGAACATTGTACCCATCGATCATGCTAAATGGACCACAATGAGGAATTGGGCGCTTGAGCAAAGCCGATAAGTTATGTGCGTGCTTTCAGGGAGGACATAGGCAATACTGCGATATATATTAAACTAAAGCCCAGAGACAGAGGCTTAAAACATATATGCATGTGAATGCTGCTGCAGTTGATGTGTTTAGTAAAATTGTGCTCTTTTTAAGTGTCTCTAATTGCCAATTAGAGATGTCAAACCTCCCCATGCTTTGGGGTTTGTTGGAAAATGCCACTTAACTGTGAAGAAGGGCAAAAATAAGCTTACAGTATCACAAACATCTTTACCGACTTCATCTCAACAGTTTCCTGACATGGGATTTCTTTACCCAGGTTTTTTTTTTCAATACTTAATTTTGTGTTTGCTATTGCACAGTAAATTGTTCTTTTTCCTCTGTGATGTTATGCTGTTTGTAGACTAAGAAGAGCTTGTACTTGTATTCCCATGAGTGTGTTTAGAATTCGCCGGTGAGAATGTGAAAACTGCTCATTTGTATCCTTCACAGGTACGATAGTCACTGCTACATAGGTAGTCAGTGCAAAGTATGGAATCAAATGTTTATGTTAATCAGGCAATAGTATTCGCATTGTAATGTATGTTGCTATAGGAATACAGAAGATTTCCACACACTTGAGAGTGTATATAATTATGTGTGATTTTGTTGAAATTGCCTTTCAGCTTGTTATGACGAACAGGAACGAACCCAAATGCAGACACGGAAGGTTAGGATGGAGAGTGAAAATTTAATTATAATAATGAAACAAGCGATGACAGAGGTAGTAGAGACGATGGGCTGGATTCTGGAGGGGATGCACAGGAGGACAGACAGGAGGGAACCGGGGAGGCAGCTAAGCGTGCAGGCAGGCGGGGCTGGCAGGACGAACAGAGCTGGTGGACGGAGGAGTAATGGACCTGAACACGAGGGGAAAACGACAAGAACACGGGTAAACATACAAAACATGCAACACGGAGAGAACAGTAAACACAGCGTAGGAAAACAAGTAACAGGAGTCAGCTTTCTACCAGGTAGAGGAAACAACGATCTGACGAAGAGTGACTGGAAAACCGGGGTAGATATACTGCAGGGCTGATGGAAATGATGGGAAGCAGGTGTGCCGGAATGGATGACGGAATTGGCAACAGGTGAACATGATGGGGAGTAATGAGGGAATGATAATAGAATAATTGAAAATAATAAAACAATTAACACAACAATCACAAGGGAGGAACAAGACAACGGAAAAAACAAGACAGGAACATCGGGAATATGACAGTACCCCCCCCTCAACGGATGCCTCTGGGCATCTGAACAGGGTGGTTAGGGTGAGACAGATGGAAGTCCCGAATGAGGGAAGGGTCCAGAATAAGGGCGCGGGACACCCAACTGCGTTCTTCCGGACCATAACCCTCCCAGTCGACCAGATACTGGAATCCACGACCTCGACGGGCGTGCATCCAGCAAACGCCGGACAGTGTAGGCCGGGTGGTCATCGATGATCCGGGGGGGTGGAGGGGCGACGGCAGGAGGGCAGAGTGGGCTATTGGAGACCGGTTTAATGAGAGAGACATGGAAGGAGGGGTGGATCCTCATGGAGGCTGGAAGTCGAAGCTTGACCACAGAGGGATTAATAACAGAGTCAATGGGGAAGGGGCCAATGTAGCGGGGTGTGAACTTGCGGGAAGTAGTGTGAAGGGGAAGATCCTTGGTGGAGAGCCAAACCTCCTGACCCGGTAGGTAGTTGGGCGCCGGGGTGCGATGGCGGTCAGCGAAGCGCCGGTTCCGATCAGTGGAACTAAGCAGGGTAGTGCGGGTGAGCTCCCAGGTCCTGCGACAGCGATCCAAGTGGGCCTGGACCGAGGAACTGCCAGTTCCTCCTCCTGGACAGGGAAGAGAGGGGTTGGTAACCAAGGGAAGCCTCGAAGGGGGACAGACCTGTGGACGCGCGCTGGTCAATGAGTTGTGAGCGTACTCAATCCAGGAAGTTGAGTGCTCCAGGCCGAGGGATCTTCTGACGTGATAACACGGAGAGACGCTCCCAGGTCTTGATTGCGCGCTCTGTCTGGCCGTTAGTCTGGGGGTGAAAACCAGAGGACAGGCTTACCGAGGCACCAAGAGCAGCACAGAAGGTCTTCCAGACGTGGGAGGTGAACTGGGGTCCGCGGTCGGAGACGATGTCCAGGGGAATGCCGTGCAGACGGAAGACGTGGAGGCAGAGAAGGTCCGCTGTTTCAGAGGCAGTGGGGAGTTTGGGAAGGGCAACAAAATGCACGGCTTTAGAGAAGCGGTCGATGATGGTGAGGACCACGGTGTTACCTTTAGACGGGGGGAGACCGGTGACAAAATCCAGGGCGATGTGGGACCAAGGGCGACCAGGAACAGGCAGGGGACGGAGCAAGCCAGCAGGAGGTTGGTGAGTAGCCTTGGACCGGGAACACACGGGCAGGCGAGCACAAAAGAACGGGTGTCGACATCGATGGTGGACCACCAGAAGTGCCGCTGAGCAGGCTCAGGGTGCGGCTGATGCCAGGATGACAGGCGAACCGGGAGGTGTGGACCCACTGAAGGACCTGAGATCGGACGGGGTCTGGGACGAAGAGTCGGTTCGGAGGACCGGTACCTGGATCTGGATGGGTCTGCTGGGCGTCACGGACAACCGACTCGATCTGCCAGGAGACAGCGGCCACCACACAGGACGGAGGAAGGATGGTCTCAGGAGTAACGGGAAACACCTCGGGGACATGGAGACGGGAAAGGGCATCGGGTTTAACATTTTTAGAACCAGGACGAAAAGTCAGGTTAAAATTGAAACGCCCGAAGAACAGGGCCCAGCGGGCCTGGCGAGAGTTGAGACGTTTGGCCGTTTGGATATACTCCAGGTTGCGGTGGTCAGTCCAGACGATAAACGGCTGCTCGGAACCCTCAAGCCAGTGGCGCCATTCCTCAAGGGCGAGCTTGACCGCCAGGAGTTCACGGTTCCCGACATCATAATTGCGCTCGGCAGGGGACAGGCGACGGGAAAAAAAAAGGCACAAGGGTGGAGTTTCTGGTCCAGGGTAGAGCGTTGGGATAACACCGCTCCCACCCGGTGTCGGAGGCATCAGCCTCGACCACAAATTGGCGAGATGGATCTGGCAAAATGAGGATGGGTGCGGAGGTGAAGCGCCTCTTAAGCTCCGCAAATGCGTCGTCCGCTTCCGAGGACCAGACGAAACGGGTAAGGGAGGAGGTGAGACGAGTAAGGAGCGGCAACCCGACTGTAATCCCTGATGAAGCGACGGTAAAAATTAGCAAAGCCCAGGAAGCGTTGTAGCAGCTTCACGGAGGTGGGTTTAGGCCAAGTAACCACCGCCTGGATCTTTTCGGGTCCGTCCTAACCTGACCGCTCTCAATGATGTAACCCAGGAAGGAAACAGAGTGAACATGAAAATCGCATTTCTCCGCTTTCACAAATAATTTATTTTCTAAAAGTCTTTGGAGAACCTGGCGGACATGCTGGACGTGCTCCTCGAGGCTGTGGGAAAAAATGAGGATATCGTCCAAATAAACAAAAACAGAGCGGTTTAAGAAGTCCCGGAGAACGTCATTGATGAGCGCCTGGAAAACGGCGGGAGCATTAGTAAGCCCAAAGGCCATGACCAGGTATTCAAAGTGGCCGAGGGGGGTGTTGAAAGCCGTCTTCCATTCATCGCCCTCACGAACCCTCACCAAGTGGTAGGCGTTGCGGAGATCCAATTTCGAAAAAATGACGGCACCTTGAAGTGGCTCGAATGCTGAGCTGATGAGTGGGAGGGGTATTTGTTCTTGATGGTGATGTTATTGAGACCACGGTAATCGATGCAGGGACGAAGGGACTTGTCTTTCTTGGCCACAAAGAAAATCCAGCAGCAACAGGGGACGAAGAAGGCCTGATGAGACCCGCGGCGAGAGAATCGCGGATGTAGCGCTCCATGGCCTCCCTCTCTGGACGGGACAGGTTGAAGAGGCGGCTGGAAGGCAGGGAGCCCCGGGAAGGAGATCAATGGCACAGTCATAAGGTCGGTGAGGAGGCAGGGAAAGGGCGCGTTGCTTGCTGAAAACCTCGACGAGGTCATGATAAGCAGGAGGGATGGAGGAGAGATTGGGAGGTTCAGCGGTGGGCGTAGGAGCCTCAGGTAGAGCAGGAGCAGAAGCAGACAGCAAGCAAGATGAGTGACAGGAGGGACTCCAGTTGGTGACTCGACTATTGGTCCAGTCGAATTGGGGGTTGTGTGCCACCAACCAAGGCTGGCCGAGGACCAGGGGAGCGTGGGGTGAGGAGAGGACGTGAAACTGGAGGGTCTCGTGGTGATTGCCGGAAAGGGTGAGGTGAAGGGGTACGGTGCGGTGGGTAACTTGAGCGAGGAGCTTGCCGTTGAGAGCGTTGGCATTCAGAGGAGTCGTGAGGGGTTCCAACGCAATGCCAGCTTGGGTAACGAGGTTGGAATCCAGGAAGTTCTCGTCCGATCCGGAGTCGATTAATGCAGACAAGGGCAGGGACTGCTGATTCCAGGACAACACGGCGTTGAGCTGCATATGAGGTCGCGGAGTAGGTGGGGTGGTAGAACGACTCGCCAGGACCCCCAGAATCACTGGCGAGCCTCCTCTTTTGGTCGAAGGGAGCAGGAAGAAAGGAAGTGCCCAGACTGACCGCAGTAGATGCAGGATCCCGATTGCACCCTCCGGAGACGCTCAGCTGGTGAGAGACGAGCCCGACCCAGTTGCATGGGAACCTCTTTGGAGACGGCTGAAGTGGAGACAAGGCTGGGAAGAGAAGCAGCAGGGGGTTCAGGTCTCGATCTAGGAGGGTAGAGAGGAGAGCCACGGGAAGAGGAGATGGAGGAACGACGGACAGCTCTTTCCCGGTAACGCTCGCGGAGGCGGTTATCCAGTCTAATGACCAGGGAAATGAGGTCGTCGAGACTTGATGGGTCATCCCTGGCAGCCAACTCATCTTTCAAAGAGTCGCTGAGACCGTGCCGAAAAAGCCCTTGGAGCGCCCGGTCGTTCCAACCGGACTCCGCAGCAGTGATGCGGAACTCCACCGCGAAGTCGGCCACAGAACGGGCACCCTGGCGAATGGTGAACAACCGTTGATTAACGTCCGTACCTCGGACGGGGTGGTCGAAGACATTCCTTAATTCCGACCTGAAGCGGGAGTAGGAGGTGAAACAAGAGGAACTGCTCCCCCACAAGGCGGACGCCCATGCCAGCGCATCCCCCTTGAGCAACCCCATTACATAGGCGATGCGGGACCCATCGGTGGAATACGAGGTGGGCTGCTGCTCGAAAACCAGGGAGCATTGGATGAGGAAGGCGCGGCACATACCCAGGTCTCCGGCATAACGATCCGGAGCAGGAACATGAGGCTCCTTGTGCAGGAAGACTGGCGGATCCGGGGGTGAAGCGACGACAGGAGGGAAGCCTTGGGCAGCGAGTTGTGAAGACAAGTCTTGTATCTGATTCTTACTCTCCTTTACGCTGGCGGAGAGGTCGTGCAGTGCTACCATCAGCTCCTGGAGGGATTGAGCCTGTTGGCGATAAGAACGCCCTGTAGGGACATGGCTTGGCGGAGCTGGTTCGTGTCCGCTGGGTCCATGCTTGGTCAGATCGTTCTGTTATGACGAACAGGAACGAACCCAAATGCAGACACGGAAGGTTAGGATGGAGAGTGAAAATTTAATTATAATAATGAAACAAGCGATGACAGAGGTAGTAGAGACGATGGGCTGGATTCTGGAGGGGATGCACAGGAGGACAGACAGGAGGGAACCGGGGAGGCAGCTAAGCGTGCAGGCAGGCGGGGCTGGCAGGACGAACAGAGCTGGTGGACGGAGGAGTAATGGACCTGAACACGAGGGGAAAACGACAAGAACACGGGTAAACATACAAAACATGCAACACGGAGAGAACAGTAAACACAGCGTAGGAAAACAAGTAACAGGAGTCAGCTTTCTACCAGGTAGAGGAAACAACGATCTGACGAAGAGTGACTGGAAAACCGGGGTAGATATACTGCAGGGCTGATGGAAATGATGGGAAGCAGGTGTGCCGGAATGGATGACGGAATTGGCAACAGGTGAACATGATGGGGAGTAATGAGGGAATGATAATAGAATAATTGAAAATAATAAAACAATTAACACAACAATCACAAGGGAGGAACAAGACAACGGAAAAAACAAGACAGGAACATCGGGAATATGACACAGCTGAAATATGCTAGTCCCTTGCCAACTAGGTGGGGGTTACGTTCTTAAAAAAAAAAGTACGTTTTATTTAATTCAGAATGAAATTACAAGTTTAAACATCAAGGAATATGTAGAATTTACACAAGAAAAAAAACATATTTATAAAGGGGTTATTATGATATATACATTACCGGTCAAAAGTTTTAGAACACTATGGCTCTTTTGCTGGATCCAGAGTCGGCGACTTGCACTGTGAACCCACGTTAACCCATTACTTTTTTTATAACTCTGAAATTGACATTATTTTTCAGTTTTTGGTAACCTAAACTTTTTTTTGTTAACCTCTGGCAGTTTACTGCTTACCTTTGTACCATTTCAGGTTATTCACTGGACTTGAACTGCTTACATTTCAGTAAAAACTGGAAAATGGGGGTGTTCTAAAACTTTTGACTGGTAGTGTATACATATTATTATTATTATTATTATTATTATTATTATTATTATTATTATTATTATTATTATTATTATTTATAATATGTATTTATTTATATTTATTTCAGAAGTTGACCAGCAATTATTCTTCCCATGTTTCACGTCTATAGTCCGATAAAAACAATATATTTTGAACAACAGTCACTGGAAACATGTAGATGGTCAATCGTCATTCTACAACAGTGGTCTCAAACTCAGTGCCACAAAGGGCCGTGTGTATGCAGGTTTTCATTCCAACCAATTACTGCTGCCTTAATTGGCTCAACTACTCATTTAGCCATATGCATGCACCTCTGTGCATTCTTGAAGTTAAAGCACAATTATTATTTAGATAACAAAAATATTAAATTTAACTTTATATACATTATGTGCAAGCCAACATGATAATTTAGCAAATAATGGAACTAATTATCTAATCAAAAGCGGAGGCTGCAGTAAAAACCAGCATACACATGGCCCTCCGTGACACTGAGTTTGAGACCACTGGTCTACAGCGTGTTTTCCATATTTATGTATTGACCAAACATATAATTAACCAGTATAGTTTGTTGCTTGTTGATATAGTCCAGCATACCGTACAATATAGTCTCTGGAGTTAATAATATATTGACACCAATTTTTTTCAATTTGTGCCCATATCTCTTTTGTTCTGTCACAATCTATTAAAAGGTGTTCTAATGTTTCTTCAACATTACATTGTGGCATTGGACAGACAGTTGTTTTTACAAAGCAGCTCCTTGTGATATGTTAGAAAGGTGTTTCTGTCCCGTGTGTTCGTGGGTCAATTTTGACCCATGATTTAACTCAGTCCAAAACACTCAAAAACAATGACTATCATCCAATATTGTTTTTACTACATCATAACGAACTTATTATGCATTCATAACCATACAATCCTGTTGTAATTTTATTTTATGGCCCCAAGGCCCCAAGACACATTATTTCAATGCACTGCTGGGTCCCGAACCCGATTCCCGGACCCGAACACCAAAGCATACACTTTTTTTAGAGAGACCTTCAGAATTGTCTAAAATGGTCAAAATCAGTTTGTAGTGTTTATATAGCTGTTGTGGAGGATATCATGAAGCCTTGTTCCAAAAAAAAAACTAGATGGTAGTTATTATATAATTTTTAACTTGAAATGGGTCACGGCAGACCTTAACATAACACAAAGGTTTTAACAAAAGTTCTTACCGGAAGTCGACTGACTTAGGTAAGAACCATGTCTCTCATACTTTCCAACAGTTGTTTACTCCAAATGCTTTTAACTGTGGTTTTACACTTATTATGGGTCAAATATTTGTACATAATAATTCCTCCATAAATATGATTGAAGGAACCAGGGTTTGGAAAAACAGCTCCAAATGAACTAGGTGTGAAAGTCCCCTAATAACTTCCATATGCCTCTATGCATTGCTGATTTTTAGTTCGACATTAATGTCTAAATATGTTATTATGGCCAAGGTGGCCATTACTGTGTTATATATACTCCCAATTTCACAGTGCTTACTGTAACCTTTTTCCTCAGCTGAACACCCTGGCTTGCCTCACATTTACTAACATTTAAGTAATGTCAACTGACCATCAATAATGCATTTTTAATGATGTGCCATGTTATTAATAATATATTAAGCTTTTATAAACATCTTTAAGTACGCCTCACTGAGAATATTTGGATTGCCTCACATGCTGTCATGGTAATGTTGTCCAGGGTAGTAGGTTACGGGGAGCAAAGAAAGGGATTACGTATTTTACATTTTACATTTTAGATTGGGATTTACTTCACTTTCCCCTGCAAAAAAACCCACATTATAATTAATTCATGGCAAACACCTTTGAAGCCGTTAATATATTCACTGTGGCTTCCAAGCATCGTGTGTCGTGACCAAGTGCCTGACATCCCTCTTTCCTTTTAAATGAAGCCAAATGAAAACATTCGGCAATGAATTGCTGCTAGTGCTGACAACAGTTCCCTTCAAAGCTCCCCTCTCCATCCTGATCATATGTAATCCACGGCCTTGAAAGGAGCGCTGAAAATGCCTGTTTTACGCATTCTTTTCTCCATTCGTAACGTGTAGGAACCATGGATGGCTAACAAGCCACTTATTTGTGTAATTTTTCACCACCCTGTCTGCAGTACGTAGATAATGATACTCTTTCCAAAGAGCATGGTATGTGTGAGAATCAGAGGCCATCGACTTGTGATAAGCTATAAATAGGGCCAGCTCCTTAAGTGCTTTTTAACTGTACAAAGGTACTGTAAAAATGCAGAAGTTCTTACCCACAGATCTGTGCTTCGAACAGACACTTCCAAAGATTGCAAATGGGGTATAAGGATGAAGGCCAATATTTAAAGAGCAAAGATGAAATTAGATACAGGCTAATTCTACTGTTATTGCGATAGTACTAAACACAGTACTCGGAAGTCGTAAATAAAGGTTTGGTAATGATCATGGCACATGTTGCACAAAAGAATGGTTCCGGGTCACCTGTGAGCTGCATCCTATTGAGGCGTTTAGACTTTGTGCAGTAATGGAGTGAAGACAGACACTCCTGAGCTGTCTAAGACCAGGATACACACAGTGCTGGATACTCCCTGGACATGCAGGTAAAATGACAAAACTAAATGGGCTAAATGCGCCCTATAGCCTGGATTAAATATACACTGTGTAAATCAGTCATGAGAAAATATGGTTTGGTCACTGGACAAGGAGGGTCATTACTTCAACTCATGGGGCAGACACTATTTTCATACTCATCAGAAAAGAATGTTACCTAAACAAAGCAGAAAATAATTATGACAAACATGTATTGCCTCCTTACATGTAATGACCATCCACATTTCAGTCCGTGGGATTGTATTCAAGCATGGGCTGGCTTTTTGGAAACACCCATGTTTGTTGATTATGTAGGGTCCGACAGTGCATGTGCATCAAATATACTGTATATATATATATATATATATATTGTCGCATCCCAAGGGGCAGGACAAGGAAATGGCTGCTTGCCTCTTTAATTCTTGGGAGCCACTGAAGAGGGAAAGACTACATTTCCCAGCAGCCCACAGTCCCACACCTGAATGAAGTCAAGCGATTGGGACTACGGTCAGCTGAAGGCCATTTAGAGGCCTATTTAAAGGTCTCTTGTGTGTCACACTGGGGAGGGAGTAGGTTGGTGTTTGTGGAGAGTGTTGGTTGGTGTATTTTAAGAGAAGTGTATTTTAAGAGAAGTGTTTTGGATTGCTGATTGTGTTTTGAATTGGATTGTTTGAGGACCCAGCTTTGTGTATCGATTTGTGGACTGTTTGAGGAACTGGATTGTATTTGGACTTGGATTACTGACATCGACAAAGATCAGGATTGTGGACTTTGTGTTGTGAATTCCCCCGAAGACCCCACCCAGGGACGGTGCCATCTTTTTAACTGATTGAATTTAAACATCAAATTGTACATTTATAATGGCATTATGCATTACAGTGAATTCATAATATAATATAATAATACACTACTTACAGTAGTGAATGCATACATTTTCAGTATATGTGGCCCCAGTGGGGATTGAACCCACAACCTAAACGTTGCCAACGCTGTGCTCTACCAACTGAGCCACATAAAAAGTAAACATTATGTTCTGAACTGTAATTCATTTAACATTTTACTGACAGTGTTATGTAACTGGTCATCCTGATTTCACAACTTGATATACATGTGACCCGTTCATTTTGATGATTCACTCTTCCACCTCTGTATGCTGATGAATGCCTTTTTGCAGAGGCATGTCTGCCACTGTTGCTAATGTGTCATTAAACTCAATCAAATCATATAGTGTGATCGCTGGCTGCTCTCTACATATAAAGTTAAGTGCAGACAAAATGTCTGATTTGTGTATGATTCAGCCAGGATTGATGTTGGCAAGGATTGATGTAAATGTAGCTGGCTGCCCAGGTATTTACATAAATGCAAACCAAAACCGTCAATAGTTAAGGTGCGTAATGCGAGATCATGATTGTCAGACAATCCTGCTCCTAAGAACACCAATTAGTACCCAAGCAGGTTTGTTTTGACCAATTAATACCCAGGCAGGTCTGCAGCTTCAGAAGTTTTTGGGTGATTCATATACTAAGGGGCCTATTCTGACCTGACTTAATCTTTGAGGATTCTTAAATAGTTCTTTTCTGGATGCAGATATTTTAACTTGAGGTGTATAAGCTGCCACTACAGATATCCACACTTGGGGCATGGTTTTGTTGATGAAGGAGTCCAATGTCTGTTTTTTTGGTAATGAAGATAGGTTCTTTTCTGGATGCAGATATTTTAACTTGAGGTGTATAAGCTGCCACTACAGATATCCACACTTGGGGCATGGTTTTGTTGATGAAGGAGTCCAATGTCTGTTTTTTTGGTAATGAAGATAGTAATTCTTACATTATTATTATTATTATTATTTTATTTTTTAGATTTTACCCCATTTTTCTACCCCGTTAGCCAATTACTCCATCTGTGCTTAGTTCAATCCCCTCCCTTGTAGTTCGCTGCCGTAGCCCTGTGACCGGCAGTGACAATGGCGAAGCACCGCCTCCTCCGAGACAGCACTCATCCTGCTGGCACCCCAGAACCACTCCTGTGCGCAGCGAACTGTGTCGGCTTCCCTCCCCCCTCCCTGGGGCGGACAGCCAATTGCCACCCGGTGGCACTCCCGGCCAGAGCCGACTCTGGCGCGACGGGGAATTGAACCTCGGTCGCGTGGCCATATATGGTTCTTTTCTGGATGCAGATATTTTGACTTGAGGTGTATAAGCTGCCACTACAGATATCCACACTTGGGGCATAGTTTTGTTGATGAAGGAGTCCAATGTCTGATTTTTGGTAATGAAGATAGGAATTCTTACATTATTATACATTTTACATTTACATTTTAAGCATTTAGCCGATGCTCTTATCCAGAGTGACTTGCAAGATGTGCATTAATACATCGTAGGAACAATCATATTTTGTGCACGAGATCAGTGCAGTAATACAGCGATAGACATGTACAGAATTCAGTGGTAGTGGAATCTGAAAAGGTGGGTTTTGAGTCTCTTGCGGAAGATCGCATATATTATGATTATGATGATGATGATTATTATAATATAATAATATAATTATTATAATTATTATAATTACTATAATTACTAATTATTATTATTAGGTTCATTACTTCTGTTCAATCTTGTCAAACATTCCACAACAATTTGTCATCGATCATTGCATCATGTCTGTATCCAGTTTTCACGATTCCCCTTGCACATCAACGGAAGATGTGCCACTGGGTGTTTTTGAATACTGGTTCTTAGGTCCCTCCATTCAGGTTTCAAGTCACTGACCTCAATTCAAACAAGCTGATTTCGCTTAATTAAACTAAATTAATTTCATTCAAATCAAATGAAACCTTCCCAGATTCATCTACTACCATGTCTGTTTAACACTGCATCTCTCTATGGTGGCGGAAGTAAGAGATTGTAGCCAATGAAAATGTGTTCTCCGTGAGTGACTGACAACGTGGATTGCATCTGATTGCTCAGGCAGTCATCGAAATGCATTTTAAATGTCTTCATTTTGGCTGCACTTGAATTCTATAATCCAGCTTAAAGTTCACATCTCTGCAGTACAGCTTTTGCGCAGTACATTTTACACTGTGGAGAAATAGACTGTTGCTACTTTTCAATGAATGAATGAATGAAATACTGTACATATATAAAATAATCAAAATAATAATTTTGATAAATAAAATACCACAAATAACACAAAATAACAAGAAAAAAATAATCAGCCAAAACATGTATACGATACATGTTAATTATATGTAACATTTTGGTTGTATTTGGCCGGTCTGGTAAAGACGCGGGTTTCGAACCGCATCCCTGACAGGCAGCGCACAGCACACCGGACCAGCCAAGTGTGGTGCGTTAGACCGATACGCCATCCGCCGCCCTTAAATTGTTTTTTATCGCATGAAAACTACTATAGTGGCACTTTGGTCTTCCAAAATTAGTCACCACTTCAGCTTTGAAGGAACCCTTTTGCAGTGTAGCTGACACGTATCCAAAATGTTCTTACCTCGTTAGTGTGACTGAGCTTGAAAGCAGCATCCGTTTACATTGTACTCACAGCATCCAGTACACAGCAGACAAAGGAATCTTTCTTTAGTTGAGTTTGAGTAAAAATGAGCAGGATAACGAAGGAATAAAATAAGTTGGTAATAATAATAACTTCTGTTCACTTTTGCCTTCACGTTTACTTTTTGCTTACGGTCAAAAACTGTAGTGCTCCGAGCTCCTAAAGCTTCCACGTTCTACTTCCTCACTAGTTTGAATGAAACACGTCACTATAAATAATAGTGCATTATGGCCGATACCTGGCTTAAAGGACCACCAGCAGCAATAAAACTTAAAGAGATATTCCACATTTCAAAAATGTAAATAATATGTAAATACATAATTATGAGCTTATTTCATACAACATATACACTTAGATCATTTTAAACAAAACTTATTTCTGGCTCCTACAACTACCATTTATAAATATGTCCTTAACGCGTGCTATGACCCACCAACCCCACAGCGTTTGCGATCCTGGCCCTAATTTTTTATCTATTGTTTTAATGGACACAGTCACCCTTGCTAGTCCCAAAGAGTTCATTGTCTAGTGTAGCACCAGCACTTCCTGCTCCTCTGTGGCTTGTGTCCCCTCTCTGTCATCATTATGTTGCTTACTTCACAATGAACCAGGAATGTGCTTTTATGGAGATATATTACATTTTAGTGAGGGCGGGGATTATTGTTTAATGATTCTGGCAGCTTCTAACGTGCAGACTGTTAAATTTAAATTCATTTTTTCTGTGACTGCGTATGCTGTCCGTGAACTTCACAGCAGAGGGTGAAGTTCATACGTCGATGAATATGTGCACTTTTTTGTGCACTAATTGTGTTTGAGATGGTTGCATTCAACAACTACATTTTGACAAACAAAATATTGTTCGCATTAAAATAGTTTGGAGTGTTGCAACAATTCCTGCGATAACATGAGAAATATGGGTTGATGTAACATTTTTAGGCATTTTTTTTAACAGACGCTCTTATCCAGAGCGACTTACATTTTGCATTTCTTTACATACAATCCATTTATACAGCTGGATATTTTACTGAAGCAATTCAGGTTAAGTACCTTGCTCAAGGGTACAATGGCAGTGCCCCCACCTGGGAATTGAACTTGCAACCTTTGAGTTACAAGCCCAGTTCCCTAACCATTACGCTACACTGCCTGCCCTAACATGATGTAATTCTGCGCTGCTGGCCACCATCACTACTGGCACAGTCAAGTTTAGATTCTGAGCTAAAAGGGCTTTAGTTGGTTGAGGCAATTATCAAAATAAATAAGATAACTTTACGACATCATGTATCGCAGAAGTGACAAAGTAGTGTTTCGACTATGTTCGCTTTCTTTGTTAATATTGTTTTTTTTTCATATATCATATTTACTGTGTGCAGTTCTGGGCACCGCACTACAAGAAAGATATAGAAGCTCTTGAAAAAGTCTGGGCAACTAAACTGATACCTGGTATGAAAGGTAAAAGTTATGATGATAGATTTTTTATAAAACTTAGCTAACGGAGACTTAGGGGGATTTTTGCGGTTTTAAATTCCTAAAGGGATTAACAAAGTAAAATACCAAAGATTTTTTAAGATAAGTGGGGTCAGCAGAACAAGAGGCCACAGGTGGAAATTAGTTAAAGGCATATTCCGCACTGATATTAGGAAGTTTTTCTTTACACAGAGAGTTGTCAATGCCTGGAACAGCTTGCCAGGTCGGGTAGTAGAGGCAGAAACGCTTGGGCTATTCAAGTCCAGGCTAGATGCAGTACTAGATACTCTTTAGAATGGCCCGTTCTCATCATTATGTATTCTTATGTTCTTATTTGCCCCTCTCAGACACCAATGGTGGCCAACGTTTGTCTTTGCTTTCCCCTTCTCTGTGCTTTGTGTTAAAATAACAACCCAATTTGTAATATATTATATTATGCAATATATATTTGTGGTTAACATACCAGAGAGTCAGTGCAGTGAAATGGAACTATATACTCCTACCACTTTCCTACCACAAGCACTTTATACTGGAGTGATTGTGAACCATCAATTTTGTTTATTTGATTGGTCTTCCTCATTGCTAAATGCAGATGCAAAAGCAAGAAAATGCATTTGATCATGAATAAATTCAGCATGAGCAAAATTAAGAGACAGGATATTGATGAATCCACAAACACTCGCTGAGGAACACTTTGTAATTACTGTAATTGTTTTATCTTCGAACATATCACACAGCATTGGCCTATGATTGGCCCACATGATGTCACACAGGTCTCTTAGCCACTCAGATTAGAGTGTGCATTTTGAAAAAGAATGTTGTATGTTTCTCTGTGCAGGAACCCCCCTGATTGGATTAATTTCCCCCTGTGACATGTTTTGACCAATCACAGAGGAGTGCTTGAAGAAAAAATCAACACCTGTTTAAGAAGGCAGCAGTGTATTGCTGTGGGGAAGGAGTTGGCCTACTGTGACCCAGATTGCATGATCAAATTCCAGGTGGAATTATACTGTGATATTTAAGTTGGTGGTATTTCACCTTCATTGCTTCGATAAATATCTGAGTGTGTACCTTTATAATAAGTTCCTCTGGAGAAGGGTGTCTGCTAAGCAAATAAAGGTTATTATGTCAGAAAGGATTTCCATGTTCCATTTTTTCTTTTTTTGGTTAGGATAACATTCCTATCCTAAGATTGGCTAAATCTGCAAAAATTGGCCACAAAATCCTTGCACACCTCCATCATACATAACAATGTACTATTTTTCATTATTTATCCTGTATGAGATATAAATATCAGGACATAGGTGTGTTTGCTGCACTTGTTTATGGAGGGAGGATAATTATCACATACTAACGTCTAAAAGAGGCTGACCTTTCACTACAAACAGTAAAGGCAGGGGGACTTTTATTGACACATTTTAATTTTGACCTTATGTTAAAATAGAATCAGAATGCAGGTCTTCTTTTTTGCCCCAAGTTAGAATGAGGTACTTTCACAGCAGGCAAGATATCCCCACACAAATAGTGAAGCAGTAACACTGAACCAGTTGGTAAGACAGCAAATCTACAAAAGGTCACTTCAAGTTAATTTTAAAATGGTAATGCAGCCAAACCGATCCATATGTCAGCGACATTATGAATATTTAATATGCCGTTCCTCTCGTAGTGTGTGAGTTTACCAAAGTCCTTTTTACAAAAGAAAAACTAATCATGTTAATTAATAAAATACTAAGCACTGCGCATCTCCATTAGATTATTTGCAAACGAATAGATAAGAAGATATGATATGTATTACAAGCGAAGCCGGAGCTAATGATAATCCATGTGCATTTTAATGAATAAAGTTGACAAGCTGAGGGTAGCGTCCTCTTTATTCATTACGTCTAGCGCGCTGCGTCGCACTCAAGGGAATCCCCTTGATGTGGTCCACTTTCAGAAGGGTCTAGACGCTGCGGAGTGGAGACGTTTCTGCAATCCACGCACAGACGCGCAAAAAAACGGAGAGAGATTCACAAGCACAAGTGCTCACAAAATGTGACAAGTGTGACCGAGTGGCGTCCACAGGAAGGGAGATGGGGGCAACCTGTGTAGATTGCGATCGGAGCATCGTGCCGCTTCTCCTCGCTGAACATCTGTCACCACAGATGTCTCTGATCACAGTGATCCGGCCTGTACTCCAGCAACAACAACAACAACAACAAAAACAAAAACAACAAATAAACTAAAAGATAGCCAGGAGGAAATGCTTTAACCACAGCTTCGCACAGGTTCCATCCCTCCGTACCCCTGGGAGGGGGAAAAAGTCATCTTTTGCAGAGACTTCACAGCAAGAGAGGTCACTGTCTCTCCTACCACAGCCTGACGATGGTGCCATTTACTGACGTAATTTATCGATGTTCTTGGCAGACGGCCTTATATATGTAAGATTTAAACCACGGCATGCCGCGCATATACAAGAATATATGGTACGCCAGAGGTGGCAATCGACCCAAGGCTACAGTTAACCACCCCTGAAGTGCCATATATTGATACGCTTGGCAGACGGCCTTATATATGTAAAACGTAAACCATGACATACCGTGACATACACAGGAATATATGATGCGCCAGAGGTGGTGATCGGCCCAAGGTTCTGAAGTTAACCACCCCTGAAGTGCCATACATTCTCGTATATGCACTGGTACGGAGTGATTTAAATCTCTTTTACCCCAGATGAAATTCAATTACATGGACACTTTTAAATAAAATGGAAGTTTTAACAGTTGACAACTAGTAGTCACCAGCCACTGCAGTGGTAACCCAAGGAACTCTGGCTGCCTTAAACTCACCATGTCCCTGATGGGCCAACGCCAATAGGGTCATAGCCAGCTAACAACATTCCCCTTATGCACAGTGACAAGTGCCAAGCCTGCACTAATTTACATTTATGTTTACATTTTAGGCATTTAGCAGACTTATCCAGAGTGACTTACAAAATGTGCATTAATACATGGTAAGACTAATCATAGTCAGAGATCAGTGTCCTGATACAATAATAGACATAATCGTTGGCAGCTGCAAACCGTACCTATAACACAAGGAGGGAAACTTTTTTTTTTTGTTCGTGGGGGACAGACATCAACATAGATACATATTACAAGATGCAGTATGAACATGAAAGCAGTGGTGATGACAATTAGTGGTAATGGAGTCTGAAGAGATGGGTTTTGAGTCTCTTATGGAAGATGGCCAGAGATTCAGCGGGAAGAGGCAAGACCGTGAGGAGCGGCTGCCGGGCGCCCGGAGGGATGGGACAGTCAGTTTGCCCGAGGAGGCGGAGCAGAGGGGTCTGGCTGGGGTGTAGGGTGTGATGAGTGACTGGAGGTATAGGGGAGCAGTTCCTCTAGCAGCTTGATAGGCCAGCACCAGTGATTTAAATGTGATGCATGCTGCAATAGGGAGCCAGTGCAGAGAGGAGAGTAGAAGGGAGACATAACGTTATTCATTTATACAGCTTGATATTTACTCAATCAATTCAGGTTAAGTATGGGTTAACTATTGCCAGAATCCCAGTGGCAATGGATAGTCTGTCCTTGGGAATATCATGGATATTCATTAACTGTTATATAGCACCAAAACCTCCTGTCACAGAACATGTTCTGGAGTTCAAGGAGTTGATGGTAGGAACACAGGAGCTGGACATGTCGTTACTATAGAGAAATTGAGGTTGCCCTCCAAAAGGCAAATATAACTTGATAACTAGTGTCTGACCCTGAACGTATCCCATATGGCATGTTTTGAAATGATCGTCAAAGGTTCATTAAAATTGCCACTCCTGACACTCCCCGTATAGAACACAAAGATTTCATGCAAGCACAGGTCGCAAAACATGAATAAATTGAAACTAAAAGCAAACCAGCATGTCATTGGATGTTATTGCTGTATGTTTTCCTTGTTGTTTTTTTCATGCCTGTAAACTGAAGACATTTTCATGTAATAATGTATTCTAAGAATGTAGTTAATTAATGTCAAATGTTCACCTTAAATCAGCCAGCGGGAACAATATATCCGGTCTGTCCTTGCAGCCAGAAGCCTTTTAGTGACAAGAGACACTAATTACAGACATTGTGAAGATGTCCTTGTCACAGGGTCATTTAAGGAGAACCTTCAACATGAATAATTTGTTCACTTCCGTGCCGCAGAAGAGTGCAGTTATATCCTCACCATTATGAAAAAGCCTAAATTCTATGGCAAAATTCTATGTATTCAAATGGCAGTTGTGTCTCAAAGTAACATCAAAGTGCAGCTATTATTCTCAATCACATTTTATGGAAAAGACGACATTCAATTTTCATCTGTGTAAAAAGAAATTATATATATTTTTATGATTGTAGCCTTCTGAGATTGTTTTTGTTTTAGGTCTTGACAACATTCGTCATTGTAGCGTTCGGTGGCTGCTGCGTTGTTGATTTTCTGATAATTATGAGTTTATGTGGGTTGGTTGTATGGGGTGTTTTCTTTGGTTAAGGTGTTCAAACTATGCTTGTTTGCCATTTGGTTATGTTCAAGTTTATCTGTGAGTGTTTGAAGGCTTTTGGGAGTTTAGTTGTTTCAGTTATGTGTGTAAATGTTGTGTACGGTGCATGCCCTTTCCTCTACGTGGTTATTTAGCTGTGTGTCTGCATTGCCCCAGGTACATCATTTTTATTGCTCTCGTCAACTCCCTTGCTGTTCCCTGGTGTGAATGTTTCTGATAGCAGTGTTCAGTTCCTGTGTTCAGTTCAGGTGTTCAGTTCCTGTGTTCAGTTCCTGTGTTCAGTTCCTGTGTTCAGTTCCTGTATGTCTTGCAAAGGGTGGAAGAAGGGAATAATCTTGCAATTCAATCTGAAGAGCAGTCTTTGTCTAGTGGTGGGAATTTCAGCCTTGAATCATTTGATTTAGTTCACTACAGCCATTTTCTCACTGACTCCTTCACCAATTAATTTAGTACTATTTCCGGTTAGTCTATTATTCCCGAACCATTCATAGGACCCATGTATAGACTGCATCATTCAGCGCAGATTCATTCAATGACTGCTCACAGCATCAATGTCTGTGCAGCAAGCTAGCTGATGTGCATGTTAAAACAAGTTTGACACCCTATTTCTCACTTAGTTAACTCAATTATGGTCTGTTTATAT
Source organism: Aldrovandia affinis (assembly GCA_029706075.1). NCBI lineage: Eukaryota > Metazoa > Chordata > Actinopteri > Notacanthiformes > Halosauridae > Aldrovandia > Aldrovandia affinis. The sequence continues at coordinate 1,129,827 of JAINUG010000160.1, forward strand.
ACATTTAGGTTTTATAAGAAATTAAAATGGCCATTGTTTCATTATATTTGTTTGTGGCTTGCTACAGTAGCACATATTGAGACTAGTAGCCGACTGTGATGCTAGGAGGGGTAGAGGGTACCAACTGAGCTACGTAGTCCTGTAGCTCAGTGGGTAGAGCATGGCACTGGCAATGCCAAGGTTGTGGGTTTGATCCCACGGGACTACATGTCTGTCGTTCAGATGGGTGGGGTAAAAACCGAGGTCCTGACTCTCTGTGGTCATAAAAGATCCCATGGCACTTCTCGAAAAGAGTAGGGTGTTAACCCGGTGTCCTGGCCAAATTCCCAACCCAGGCAATATATATACAATTAATTCCCTCCCTCCTGGCCTCTCCACTGCTGTATCTGATGTGTGGTGAGTTTGTACTGGCGCACTTTATGGCTGCTTATTTAGTAATGTAGTATCTATTTTATGTGACCTGATTTAGGTTCACCCAGGTGGGTGCTGCACATTGGTGGTGGTTGAGGTGAGTTGCTCCTATCATTGTTGTTTGTGTCTTTGTGGCTTAGTTGGGTTCCTTGAAAAGCGCTACTATATAAATCCAATGTTCAGTTCAATTCAATACAGAGAGCTGCTTCTCCTCTTTGGTTGCTGTCAGGTGCTGCTCCCTCCGAAAGCCTGGAAGCCTACAGGACCTTGGACAGCACACAGTTTACAGGACCTTGGACAGTGGGCTCACACGCAGGCATGCTCACCTGCGGCTGATCAGTAATCAGCTCCGGTGTTGGCTTATTGCTTCATTAGGCCTCTATAAAAGCACAGCCTGCCATGCCTGGAGGAGGTCTCTGTTTTGGGACATGAAGGAAGTGGAGCTGCTTTTCTGTTTTACCCTCTGTCATATCGTTTTTCTGCTTTACCCTCTGTCATATCGTTTTTCTGTTTTACCCTCTGTCATATCGTTTTTCTGCTTTGTTTGATTTTGGCTGCCCCCCACGAGGGAATAAAATGGCCACTGGTCTATTGGAACACTTCATTTTTGTTTATTTTCTATCCACTCGCCACCTGGCATGGTGACCAGCCCTGTCTTCCTGCCATGTGGTGGAGAATGCGGACAATTACGGCCCTGGTGGATGGAGCGGGTAGAACCTTTTTTTGTTTGTTTATTTCACCTGTGGGTTTTTTTTTTTTTTTTTATTGTTTTGCTTCTTCCCCCAAAGGAGTAGATTGGGCTCCCACTCATTTTTGGCTGCTGTCAGTGGTGCTGTTCCCTCTCAAAGCCTGGGAGAGGGAACTGCTCAGTAATCAGCTCACTTGTTGCCACCGACAACTCCCTTGGCAAAATAATGTTATCTGGCCCAGTTGAAAGTGAAACTATCCTATATGAATACGAATAGATATGCCAGCATGTAAAATACGAAGGACATCCCTCCCTCAAAGAATCATAAATAAATGGACATATAATCTACAGTGTGCAGTCCAAATCTACAATAAAATGACCAACCATATTTTGTTTGTTCGCCCTGTCGAAAGAATTAGTTAATGTGTGGACATCCATGAATTGAGAAATACATACAATACAGTCCATATACACTGAAAATGTATGCATTCACTACTGTAAATCGCTTTGGATAAAAGTCTGCTAAATGGCATGTATATATATATATATACAGTATGTACACTTAGTTCACTGACATTGTTCTCGTTTGTTTGGTGTCTTTTTCCTGCATTATGTTGTTGGAAAGCTTTTCTTTTGGACGCCGCTTAACGTCATTTCTTCTGTGATGCCTAATGAATTAATTTCTTCTCCTTTGGTGTTGTTTTCCTGTGCTGTAATACAGCGTTGTGGTGCTGTACCTCGTTGACCAATATGTCTATTTCCTGATCCGTACATTAAAGTTTTCTTTTTCTCATTGTTCCCTTGTGCATGGTTGCCGTGTATCCATTTTTTGGCGTGATCTGGACGTGCGAGCGTGCCATGCTGTTTCGCAAACTGTGAATGAGGGCGTTGCATTTCTTTGATTGTGTAATTAGAACCAGTCTTTAAAAAAACCATGAGGGGAAAGAGAAGAGAGAGGCAGCACAATTTAATTAAAGGCTCTTATTGTGAAACATGGCAGCAGGTCTGACTGCCTTCAGCCAGTGGTGTGAGAGTTGGGAAGGTAGAATCCGTGAAACCTATGACCTACAATCAAATGTCGAACACATATGGCAACCGGCACAACAGCTGGTTCAAAGCACAGTCAACAATAAAACCCTCAGGGCCCTAATTTGGTGAATCAGAACGGTGTCGGTAACTCCAATGCAAAGTGAGGACGGTGGTGCTTTAGGGCGTGTCTAACACAATTTCGGTAATTTTGTGATTTAGGACGATAGAGCACCTCTGGCACAGATTTGTCAGCGCAAGAGGTTGGATTAACAAAACAAAAATACACGTGGGTGCGGTGCGTGGGGGGGTTTGGTTTCATAATGGCCAATCAGAACACCTATTTTCTATCCCTTTAAATGCCAGTGCGCTAACGCTATAGCAAATAGGCAATTTCCTGACATGGATGACAGTTTTGCGCGCCAGGAGTGCTTCTCAAAAGAGGAGAGCGATTTGCTTGTGCGGGAGGTGCACAGCGTTGGTGGTATATGCGCTCACGGTATTGCCTTTGGCGTCCAATTATGTATTCCATTTTCTGTAGTGCAAATGGAAAGAATAAAACCATTTCACATAAGAAAAACAATGTGCATACAAACATATATTTATTTAACAGGTCTTTCATGTCCGTGCATTGAATAACCACAAGCTGTGGTTAAATAGTTTTTAGCTTAATTTTAGCTTTAGCTTGCAAGTTACCAATGGATTGGACAATTTGCCTCAACGTGGAGGGAAATTCAACCCTATGTTCATATGTGCCCATCAATAAAGTCACCAAATTGCACAGAGCGCCAGCGTTTGCGTTAAGAGGTGGTCTAGTTGGACGTTAATGCAAATTCATTATTTGACACCAAACTTGCATAGCGCCCGATTGTTTTCATTGTCACACTCCCTATTGCGCTGCCCAGCCCATAGTCACGCAAACGCCTTCATTGCGCACCATGAAATTGCCAAACTCGGCGGAGGCAGGAAATATTCAGTTTGCGACAGACGAAACTGGCAATTCGCCAGCGATAGGGCATAACGCCGCTTACCGCCGGCACGAAAATAGGGCCCTCAGTGTATTAAAACATCCGAGGAAGTAAACAATTTTGCAGTCTGGATGTTGAAAACATCTCACTTAATCCTATTCCAGGCTTTGAGGAGCACTGCCACTGTGCACTGCCATCTTCAAAATTTCAACCAGCATTTTAAGGAAAGTGGCCATTAAATTCTTCTGAAAAATATTCCCCATGGCCAAACGGTACTTGTGAGTTTTAAAGAATTCCATCGATGCCTAGAGAAGTGTATCTTCTTATGGGTGATAATTGTCAACTGACATAAACATTGCATGTGCCAGAGTAAGTGGCGATTGAAAGATGACCTCTAATCTTAAACACTTAATTGAATGATTGTTTGACACATGGCTTGAAATAGAGGCTCCAGCGACCCCCTGGTGGTGGAGGACTGAAATGCATGTGAGAAAACAACCCAACATTCATGGCCCGACTCTTAATATGTAATTTGTGGCCACGGCATAAGGATTTTATTCCCATGCATTAGTAAATTGTTAGTATGTTTCTTTTTTTCTTCTCTCCAGAGGGGCTCTGTACATTACTAACCCATTTTATTTTAAATATTAGTCCGTTATGAATTATCCTGTAACTTTGCAGGTCAGAATTCAAGTTAGAATACATTTCCATCAATGTAAAAATCATATTCAAAAACATAAATGATTCTTTATGCCAGTTATTTTTTTTAAAAGCTGATTTGTTTGTTTTCCGTCAACTGGAAGATTCTTAACACATAATTTTCAATAAATAATAATTTCATACTCTCCATGGGAACATTCCAGAACAAGTTAGAATACATTTCCATCAATGTAAAAATCATATTCAAAAACATAAATGATTCTTTATGCCAGTTTTTTTTTTTTTTTTTTAAAGCTGATTTGTTTGTTTTCCGTCAACTGGAAGATTCTTAACACATAATTTTCAATAAATAATAATTTCATACTCTCCATGGGAACATTCCGGAACTCTCTGCTGGTGTCCATGACAACCTGGTACCTCATCAGTATCCCTGCTTGAGCCTCAGGCTGTGCGGCCATTTTCTCCTTCTCAGATGATAAAAGGTTACACCTGTTTACTGTACATGTGGGACTTTGTGATCTTTGCACACTAATACACAGAGTAGCTGCATACTAACGAGGCAAGAAATATGCAATGAGAGAAATATATGGGTGAGTTCAAGAGAGTGCAACCTCAAACCATTATTTGATACATGTTTTTTGTATGATATCTGCATTGGCAGTCACCTAACAAGCACCTTATTCATTGGCCAGAAGCTTTTAGTGGCTGGAGATGGTAATTATATCTCAGCAGGAAAAATGTTCTTTAAGGGTGATTTAAGGTGAATCTTTGACATTAACAAGCTACATTTTCAGAATACAAAGTTGTTGTTTTTTCTTTGTCTCTCTCTCTCTCTCTCTCTCTCAAGTTGAGCTTAATATTTGATTAAAATATATAGGCTAATATATAATAACAGGGTCGGCAGATAGCATAGTGGTCTAATGCACCACACTTTGGCTGGTCCGCTGTGGTGTGCGCTGCCTGTAAGGGACGTGGTTCGAAACCCGTGTCTCTACCAGACCGGCCCTGGTTGTCAGCCCCGATCGGAGGCGGCATTTGGCTGTCTGCCTCCGGGGGAGGGTGAGCCGGCATGAGTCCGTCGAGGAGCAGGAAAAGGCGTCCGTGGTAGAGTTCCGTCTCAGAAGAGGCGGATCTATCAGCCCGGAAAGAGTGTCTCAACCCAGAGGATGGGCAGCAGACTTGTGGGGAAGGGTGAATTGAGATAAATACCCTCTATAATTGGCAACCAAATTGGGAAAAAAATGGAAGAGAAAAACTGTATAAAAAATTAGAAATAAATGTATAAAAAATATATTTAAAAAAATATAAATATATACATATATATATATATATATATATATACACTCAGTGGCCACTTTATTAGGTACACCTGCACACCTACTTGTTAATGCAATTATCTAATCAGCCAATCATGTGGCAGCAACTCAATGCATAAAAGCATGCAGACATGGTCAAGAGGTTCAGTTGTTGTTCAGACCAAAAATGTGAAGAAATGTGATCTAAGTGACTTTGACCGTGGAATGATTGTTGGTGCCAGATGGGGTGGTATGACTATCTGAATGACTATAGAATGGTGCAAAAACAAAAACATCCAGTGAGTGGCATTTCTGTGGGCGAAAATACCTTGTTAATGAGAGGGTCAGAGGAGAATGGCCAGACTGGTTCTAGTTGACATGAAGGCGACAATAACTCAAATAACCACACGTTAAAACAGTGGAATGCAGAAGAGCATCTCTGAACACACAACACGTCAAACCTTGAAGTGGATGAGCTACAGCAGCAGAAGACCATGCCAGGTTCCACTCCTGTCAGCTAAGAACAGGAAAGTGAGGCTACAGAGGGCACAGGCTCACCAAAACTGGACAGTTGAAGATTGGAAAAATGTCACCTGGTCTGATCAATCTCGATTTCTGCTGCGACATGCAGATGGTAGAGTCAGAATATGCTTCCATCCTGCCTTGTGTCAACGGTTCACACTGGTGGCGGTGGTGTAATGGTGTGGAGAATGTTATCTTGGCACACTCTAAGCCCCTTAATACCAATTGAGCATCGTTTAAATGCCACAGCCTACCCGAGTCTTGTTGCTGATCATGTGCATCCCTTTATAGCCACAGTCTACCCATCTTCTAATGGCTACTTCCAGCAGGATAATGCACCATGTCACAAAGCACATGTGGTTTCATCTCAAGCTGGTTTCACAAGCATGACAATGAGTTCAGTGTACTCCAATGGCCTCCACAGTCACCAGATCTCGGTCCAATAGAGCACCTTTGGGATGTGGTGGAATGGGAGATTCACAACATAAATGTGCAGCCGACAAATCTGCAGCAACTGCGATATGCTATCATGTCAACATGGTCCAGAATCTCTGAGGAATGTTTCCAGCTCCTTGTTGAATCCATGCCACAAAGAATGCAGGCTGTTCTGGGGGCAAAGGGGGGTCCTACCCAGTACTAGAAAGGTGTACCTAATATAGTGGCCACTGAGTGTGTGTGTGTGTGTATATATATATATAAAAATTAATTAGACCCAGATCATATAAGAACATGTTTTTATGGACGAAAAAAATGTAGAATAAGAAACATTTAGTTAGAGTTTAAAGTTTTCTCTGACATTCTCTCTGCAAATGTATGCCTGTAATATTAAATATTAAATTAAATTAAATCAGGTTGCACTTTATAAATGCACACACTACTACCAACTTGCTAGTCAGCAAAACGTACATGCCAAGACACAAACCTGCCTTGTTGGGTTTATATTTTGTGGATCTCTGAGGCATGGCTGGGTCGTCCAGCAAGAGGACGTCATGAGTGACATTATAAAGTGCGGTCTCCTTCTGTAAAGAGACTATTTTTTGGAGGGGGAGGGCGCAACAGAGCACAGTAGAGATTAGATGAAGAGGACAGGGCAGGATACGATCAGAGTCCTTAACATACATTCATTCATTAATTTATTGATCTTTCAGATGAGACATTAGACACTCCCTACGGTCATTAAAGATCTCGTGACTCTTATCGCAAAGAGTGTGGTGTGGTGTGGGGGGTTCCCTGCGGCTCTGGCCAAATTCCCACCCTGGCTCTCCCAATCTGGCCATCTAATCATCCCGCAGTTTGATTGAATAAATACATGCATAATTTATCCACCTCAGATTATGTGTGGTGAGTGTTGTTGTTATATTCTGAGTCCCTGTTCTGTTGTTTTTGGTCGTTGTTTATGTTTCATCTGTTCCCTTTCGTTATTTGTTATTCTGTATTGTGTTTTCATTGTTCTGTCACGTCCCGCTCCGTGTCTGTTTCTGTTCCGTCTTAGTTCGTGATCCACTCCCTGTCTTGTCATGCACTTCGGGTGTTTAGAATTTCCGGGTTTCCTCCGCCGCTTTATTTTCTCGTTTTCTTCTTTCCTACTTTCGTGATCGCACTTTGTATATATTAGTTAGATGTGTACAGTACTAACTAACTAATCTACTAACGTTAGGGATTTAGATTTAGTTACTAACACTACTAATCACTAATTATCTCACGCTTATTTCTATCGCTCATTTTCTCTCTCCCATTATCCTATCCCTGATTAGCTTTCTATTCTCTCTTCATACGCACGCAACGTTTCTCTTTGCGTACCTCCCCTTTTACTATGCACGTGTCTGCCTGTTCTCCCAGGTCGTTAATTGTCTATATGTTTGTATGGTTCAGTGTCCGTGTCTTGCGTTTCCCCCTTGTTATGTAATTATCTCTTCCCTGTGTTCCATCCTCTCTCTCCTCGTTGTCTCACCTGATTTCTATTATGTCTCCCTGTATATATGTTCAGTGTTTTCAGTTCTCCATGTCAGTACGTTGATTCTTATTCCCTGAGCCTACTTTTCCGAAGCCAGTGTTTATAGATTTTTCCGAGACTACCCTTCTGTTGACTACCCCGAGCCTGCCTAGCGATTTTGTTTGTTTGCCTTTCTGCCTTCCTGTTTATCGACCTTTTGACTGCCTGTTTTCGACTTCTCTCTGCCTCGCGTTTTTGTACCTCCGATTCTCTGATTCCTGGTTTTGATCCCTGCTTCCCAATAAACTACTCTTTTGCCTAAGTCCTGATCTGCGTCTGGGTCCTTGTCCGGTTCCTAACAGAACGTACTGACCAAGATGGACCCAGCAGATCCAGACCAGATGCGTTTTGCTCTCGAGCAACAAGGTGCCATGCTCGGACGGCATCAACACCATCTGGAGACGGTCACCCACCATCTGCAGACCCTCACCTCCAGTTTGGCGGAACTAACCCTGACGCTGCGAGCTCCTGACCCCACACCTCAACCCGGATTTCCCTCTGCGCCGGTGCGCGAACCCCGTCTGCCCCCTCCGGAGAGGTACGCAGGTGAACCGGGCGGTTGTCGTGCGTTCCTCACTCAATGCCAGCTGATTTTCCAACTTCAGCCATCTACGTTCCCCAGCGAAGTTTCCAGGGTCGCCTACGTCATCATTCAACTGACCGGTCGTGCCAAGACCTGGGCTACTACTGCGTGGGAGGGGTCGTTTCCCTACTGCCAGAGTTTTAGCTTGTTTTCCGAGGAGATGAAGAGGGTTTTCGATCGGTCTAAACATGGTCACGAAGCTGCCCGCGAGATGCTCTACTTACGCCAGGAGGGAGGGTCGGTCTCGGACTACGCCATCAACTTCCAGACCTTGGCTAACTCCTGTGGCTGGGGAAGGAAGGCGCTGTACGACGCATTTATCTTCAGACTATCTGAACATCTCAAAGACGAGATCCTGACCCGTGACCTACCTGAGTCTTTCGACGACCTCGTCAGCCTGGCCATCCGAGTAGACTCCAGGCTTCAGGAGCGTCGCCGTTTGCGTAGTGTCGGGGTTGTTCCTGGGTCTGAGACGGCCGGGTTCAGGACGCCTGCCAGAGTCAACATCCATCCCAGAGTGGCGTCTTCACCTAACCCTGACCCTGAACCCATGCAGCTGGATCGTGCTCGACTTTCCCGTCAGGAGCGTAACCGCAGGATGGCGACTAGGTCCTGTCTGTACTGCGGGGAGTCAGGGCACTTCATCCCCAACTGTCCTTTTAAAACTGCCGGAGCGGGGTTCTTCTTCGTGGGCAAGAAGGACGGGTCTCTTCGCCCGTGCATCGACTATCGGGCACTCAATGACATCACTGTCAAGAACCGTTACCCCTCTCCCCTCATGACTTCTGCGTTTGAACAGCTCCAAGGAGCTACTATCTTCACCAAGTTGGACCTGCGCAACGCCTACCACTTGGTACGCATTCGTGAGGGGGACGAGTGGAAGACGGCCTTTAACACTCCTACTGGCCACTGGGAGTACCTCGTCATGCCTTTCGGCTTGACCAATGCTCCTGCTGTTTTTCAAGGCTTAGTCAATGATGTTTTGAGGGACTTTATTAATGTGTTTGTGTTTGTGTACTTGGATGACATTCTTATTTTTTCCAAGGACCTTCAGGAACATACTGTTCATGTCCGCAGTGTTCTCCAGCGTCTCCTGGAGAACAGACTCTTTGTCAAACCCGAGAAGTGTGAGTTCCACTGCCAGACGACTACTTTCCTGGGCTACATCATCTCAGCCGGGAGCCTCCAGATGGATCCTCAGAAGATCAAGGCTGTTCTGGACTGGCCCCGGCCGGTGAGTCGCAAGGAGCTACAGCGTTTTCTGGGATTCGCTAACTTCTATCGCAGATTCATCCGCAATTACAGTACCCTGGCAGCACCCCTCACAGCGCTCACATCCGTCAAGGTCCAGTTCGACTGGAATCCCTGAGCAGAAGAAGCTTTCCATGCTCTCAAGCAGCGCTTCACATCGGATCCCATCCTCATCCATCCTGACCCTACGGCCCAGTTTATCGTGGAGGTTGACGCATCCAACATCGGTGTAGGGGCCATCCTATCTCAACGCTCCCCCAAGGATAAGAAGGTACACCCTTGTGCCTTTTACTCTCACCGACTCAGCCCCACGGAACAGAACTATGACATTGGCAATCGGGAGTTACTGGCAGTTAAGCTTGCCTTGGAGGAGTGGAGGCATTGGCTGGAGGGTGCCCAAGTTCCGTTCTTGGTGTGGACCGACCACAAGAACCTAGAGTACTTGCATACCGCCAAGAGGCTTAATTCTCGTCAGGCCCGTTGGTCCCTGTTTTTCGCGAGATTCAATTTTGTCCTGTCCTATCGTCCCGGTTCTAAAAACACCAAGCCTGATGCCCTATCCCGCCGATTTGATCTCCCTTCCGGTTCATCCGAGCCTGAAACCATCCTACCCCAATGTTCTATCTATTCTGTTCTCCTGGACATAGAGACGACTGTTCGCTCTGCTCTGGAGGGGGAGGTTGGTCCTAGCCGCTGCCCCACAAACCGTCTCTCTTCGTTCCCAGCTCGGTTCGTTCCCAAGTGCTTCAGTGGGGTCACTCTTCTCGCTTGTCCTGTCATCCGGGCATTAATAGAACTGTTACTTTTATTCAGAGACGTTTTGGTGGCCTGCCATGGTCCAGGATATTAAAGATTTTATTTTTGCCTGCTCTGTCTGTGCCCAGAACAAGAATTCCCACCAGCATCCTCCTGGTCTATTACAGCCCCTACCCATCCCTCACCGCCCGTGGTCCCACATAGCCCTTGACTTTATCACTGGTTTGCCCCCCTCCAACAATTACACTGCCATCATGTCAGTTATCGACCGTTTTTCTAAAGCTGTTCATTTTATCCCTTTACCCAAACTTCCCTCTGCTAAGGAGACAGCCACCCTTATTATTCAGAACATTTTTCGATTACATGGTATCCCCAACAATATTGTTTCTGACAGAGGTCCCCAGTTTATCTCCAGGTTTTGGAAGGCTTTCTGTTTACTTATTGGTTCATCTGTTAGTCTCTCCTCAGGTTTTCATCCCCAGTCTAATGGCCAGACAGAGCGGGCTAATCAAGTCATTGAGACGGTCCTACGCTGTCTCTGCTCTCAGAATCCCTCCTCATGGAGTCAACAACTCCCTTGGGCGGAGTACGCGATTAACTCGCAAACCTCTTCCTCATCCCGTATGCCCCCTTTGAGTGCTCCCTGGGCTACCAACCACCCTTGTTTCCCAGTCAGGAGGAGGAGGTGGGAGTTCCTCTGCTCTGGTCTTCATCCGTAGATGCCGACGCACCTGGAACCTCACGCGGCCGCAACCTCCTCCGAGCCAGTGCCCGCATGAAGGAGACGGCAGACAAAGGACGCTCCAAGGCTCCCGTTACCGTATTGGGCAGCGGGTCTGGTTGTCCACCAGAGACATTCCCCTGAAGATGGACCACCGCAAACTCGCACCCGATTTATTGGTCCCTTCCCCATTTCCAAAATTATCAGTCCCACTGCTGTTGTGTTGAAATTACCCCATACTATGCGTCGTATTCATCCCACCTTTCATGTTTCCCGCCTCAAACCCCTTGTAACCCACCCTTTGTGTCCCGCCCCTGAGCCACCCCCACCCCCCCGTCTTATTGATGGTGGAGATGCCTACACGGTCCGTAAGGTATTGGACGTTCGCCGCAGGGGCCGTGGTCGCCAATACCTGGTGGACTGGGAGGGCTACGGTCCCGAGGAACGAAGCTGGGTCCCTTCCCGCTTCATATTGGACAATTCATTAATCAGAGACTTTGAATGTTCCCGGCCTGTCTGAGATCCCGTCTAGTGTTTTGACCTTGCCTGTCTGAGATCCTGCTCTGTGTTTTGCCCCTTGCCTGTCTGAGTTCCTGTCCTGTGCTTTGCCCCTTGCCGGTCTGAGATTCTGCCATGTGTTTTTGACCCTGCCACCTGCGTTGTCCCTTGTCTGTCTGGCTTCCCCCTGCTTTTCCTGTTTTTTTCTGTTTTTGTTTTTGTGCCCCCTGTTAGAACGCCATGGGGCGTTCCTTTGGGGGTACTGTTATATTCTGAGTCCCTGTTCTGTTGTTTTTGGTCGTTGTTTATGTTTCATCTGTTCCCTTTCGTTATTTGTTATTCTGTATTGTGTTTTCATTGTTCTGTCACGTCCCGCTCCGTGTCTGTTTCTGTTCCGTCTTAGTTCGTGATCCACTCCCTGTCTTGTCATGCACTTCGGGTGTTTAGAATTTCCGGTTTCCTCCGCCTTCGCTTATTTTCTCGTTTTCTTCTTTCCTACTTTCGTGATCTTTGTATATATTAGTTAGATGTGTACAGTACTAACTAACTAATCTACTAACGTTAGGGATTTAGATTTAGTTACTAACACTACTAATCACTAATTATCTCACGCTTATTTCTATCGCTCATTTCTCTCTCCCATTATCCTATCCCTGATTAGCTTTCTATTCTCTCTTCATACGCACGCAACGTTTCTCTTTGCGTACCTCCCCTTTTACTATGCACGTGTCTGCCTGTTCTCCCAGGTCGTTAATTGTCTATATGTTTGTATGGTTCAGTGTCCGTGTCTTGCGTTTCCCCCTTGTTATGTAATTATCTCTTCCCTGTGTTCCATCCTCTCTCTCCTCGTTGTCTCACCTGATTTCTATTATGTCTCCCTGTATATATGTTCAGTGTTTTCAGTTCTCCATGTCAGTACGTTGATTCTTATTCCCTGAGCCTACTTTTCCGAAGCCAGTGTTTATAGATTTTTCCGAGACTACCCTTCTGTTGACTACCCCGAGCCTGCCTAAGCGATTTTGTTTGTTTGCCTTTCTGCCTTCCTGTTTATCGACCTTTTGACTGCCTGTTTTCGACTTCTCTCTGCCTCGCGTTTTTGTACCTCCGATTCTCTGATTCCTGGTTTTGATCCCTGCTTCCCAATAAACTACTCTTTTGCCTAAGTCCTGATCTGCGTCTGGGTCCTTGTCCGGTTCCTAACAGTTGTGGTGCAAAACATTAAAAATGTCCCCATTTAGGTGCCTTTCAGACTTCTGGAATTCTGGTCAAAAACTGATCAAAGAAAACCCTGATAAAACACACCTGGCAGAAAATAAAATTTAACTGATACATAGTAAATAATAGTAAGTCTATAATTCTCCATCTCTACAACTTCTCCAAAACTCTTGCTTCTGGAACTTCTGGTTGTAGACGCATTTGCAAGCATTTCTTGTCCAACTTTCTTTACAAATCACAGAAATTTGTGTTGTGACTTGACTCTTTGGAAATTAATTAATCTACTGAATGTTTGACAAGAGCCATGACTGGGTGATGACTGCTGTGTGGGCACAGCAATGTGATACTCTTGGGCTTTTGCAAGCCTTTAGTGTCATTCTTGTCATTATAATTTGGCTAATCGGGACAGGTCACGACAGGTTTTTTTTATTTCCTTTTCTCCCTGATTTGGAGTCAACAATTATGCCTCGAGTTACTGGTATTCCACTCACATCCCACACAAGGAGCACTGCAGCTGTAGCACTCACCTGCAAGCCAGTGACAATTTTACACCCTGCGGCTGTAGCATGGTGTGATTAGTTCCCAGAGTTAGAGACTTGAGTCTTTAGCTCAGCAAGCTAAATTGCTCTCTTGTCGCATCGAGATCCCTCAGTTTGAAACTCGCTGTGGGCAGAACCAACTCCGTTACACCCATAAAGTACTGCAGGGGAGAGCTAGCGCTGACTGAAGGAGAGGCGATTCTCCCGCCAACAGTTGGTAGCACGTGGGCGCCTAGTACATCAGCATTTGTTTCTTTCACCACCGTTCTATTTCAAGAGAGACAAAAAATGTGAAAGTGATTGTGTAGATACTTATTTGTAGAAATAAAATACTTTCAAAGGCTGATTCATCACCTTCATGATCATGAAGTGGATCATTGTTCCGTCACATTTGCCACAAAGAGATATACTAATCCTCACTCAGGTCAGACATGATAAAATGCATTCCGTTCATTATGTTCACTCTTCTTCGTAGGGTGGAATAAATACAGCTATCAGGCTTTTATTGGTGCATGGTCTCGACTCTTTAGTGTTCTTACTCACTCTGCCTGTACGCCCACACACACCCCGACACGTGTTTACACATATTCATTTCTTATATAAGTTGTTTTTTACAGGACAAAAGAAAATGATAATAGGTTTTACACACACATAAATCCGAATCATCGCCACGAGGGGAAAAAATACATCATTGGTGTCGTGCCCCTAACTGGATGCCATTCATACAGATAATAAATTCATAAACAAATAAATAAGCCTTCTCCTCCTCTCTTTCATACCCTCAACGGATAAATTGTTATAATCCTCAATTTCATTAACTGTACCCATGATTTAATGTTTTGCTCCCTCAGTTCACTCATCATTTGTGCCCTATTACTAATTCAAAGGAGGGTATGAATTGTGAAATCGAGGGCTCCAAAGGAATGTATTTTGACTTCTAATGAACGGATTGATGATTTTAAATGGTAATTTGCAGGTAGAGATTACAGAGGGATTTCATTTTGACTGTTATCTCCAGGGATCCATACAGTTAAAGTGGAGAGTGAGGAGAGATGGATTCACTGCTGAATTCCTTTTCTCTGCACCTGTCTTCCACTCCCAGCTATAAGCTGAACATGATCAGCCTGCTTTCTGCACATGATTAGCATTCGTAAATCAACATCAATAGATTATTTATCCAGTACAGTTGTGACTTCTTATCAGGCATAATATACGTCTGAGATGTTTATGTTTACCAAAGCATGAACATACAGTTATACCTTTTGATTTGTATTTTCTGTCTTTATGATACAATTACTTTCCATGCAATATTACATTGTGTTTTTTAAACTCAATAAAGGTGATATAACTCATATGGTTACTGTCTATTTATATCTTAAAACGGTGTAAACAAATCTCTCCTTTTGGTTTTAATTGTGCCTAATGCTTCTTAAGTTGCTATATTCATCATACATAACACGTTAGTAGTAACACGTTAGATTAACGAAGCAGTGATAAATTGTCAATACATTTTCAAAAACTACATTCAATAAAATAATAAATGTATAATAAAGTTTGTTAGTGCTGCTTGAGCACGGCTTTCTGCCCTGATTCTATCACAGCCGCACACAAAATAGTTTTCTAAACAGAGAGCAAGTTGGGATTAAAACCCTGAAGCCTCTGGAATGTTTCAGAGCTCCAAGTCGCACGGAAATGGGACACGTGCCTCTGATCTTGTGCCGTTTCTTTGCGGCATTGCTAAATAAAAACCAAGGCTAATGTGATGTATTGTAAAAATTAAGCCTTGTCCTTGCGATACGTCCTTTGTGATGCAAGGATTTAGAACGAGTTGGTCCTCCTCTTTCTGGCTCATACGTCCACCTTGTGCCATCGTTAGCTAGCTGTGACATTACATTACATTACAGGCGTTTAGCAGACGCTCTTATCCAGAGCGACTTACACAGTTTCACATTTCTTTACATACAATCCATTTATACAGCTGGATATTTTACTGAAGCAATTCAGGTTAAGTGCCTTGCTCAAGGGTACAACGGCAGTGCCCCCACCTGGGATCGAACCTGCAACCTTTGCGTTACAAGCCCAGTTCCTAACCATTATACCACACTGCCGCTGTGACAGTAGAGCTGCCTGTGGGTCTGTTTGGGTCGGGTGCGGGCCTGGGACTTGTGGGTCTGTCAATCAGGGATAGATATAAATATTCAAGGAAATCATCACGCTGCCCAGCCAGAGTGGCGCTGTGTTTCCCAGGGAGAGACGTTTTTACATATTTATTCACACATTTTCATAGAAAAAGCAACACACACCTGTTTTTGTTTTTTTTTTTTTTCATTTTGTTTGTGATTTTATCCCACTTTCTCCCAATTTAGTAGCCTATTACACCCTCTATTTTTCATGTCAATCCCCCCCTCGTATAATTTGCTGCCGTAGCCCTGTGACCGGTAGTGACAAAGGCAAGGTATCGTCTCCTCCGAGACGGCACTCATCAGGCTGTCAACCGTAACTCCGGTCTACTACAGAGCCACTCCTGTGTGCAGGCTTTCCTCTATTTCTTGTAAAATTTTCAAAACGAAACATTTTGATTGTACATTATACAGGATACAACGAGTATGATGAAATTCAACTCAATTTCACCAATTTCCCACAAGCCATTTAGTTTCCATGTACACACTACAACTCCTAAATAGTCATTCTGGCATTTACTTCAATACCAGGGTTAAAATACACAACCAAACCACAGGCCCAATTCATACTGTGAGCAGGCAAGAGGTTTGTATGTGTGGTAGCATATGTTGCCACTGATGTTTATGCATGTAAATTGTGTATTCTTATCCATAATAGCTAGCATATGCTTCTCGACTGTTAGGGATAGATATACAGCATGTATGAAAGTCTTAGGCAAAACTGACAACATCCATTTGTAACAGATGTTTAATTTCTTAACAAAAGTAGTGACTAAATAACATGGTATTTAGCTACATTTTGCTATAAGTTCTGCTACTGTTTAAAAAACATTTCGCCTTTCTTTGCCTGATAACAGGAGAAGCAGAAGGTCTGTGTCAGCCGCTGCTTGTTAGAAGAATTAAAAATAAATCTCTGTCATTAAGGTTTTTCACAGCAAGATCAATTGCACTGCCCCAAAGCTGTACCATTCCTCATTTGGAGGGATGCGTTTCCATTAAAACACAATTGCTCTAATGTAATTTTTCAACCCTTTGCCTCCGTCATGTTATCAATCGACCGTAAGTTGTACTTCTCCTGCTGTTATGAGTCACACTCGCGCCGCTATGAAAACTTAATCAAAGTTATCAGGAAGGCCTTTCGATTTTGTAACAACTTAGACAGTACTCTCTTTAGATTTATATTTGTAGATCATCTCTTTTTTTTAAATGTATACTGGAAATAAGAACAGTCTCTAAGTTTGATGCTGAACTATGTTGGCAGTGTTAATGACCACCTTTCACAAACTGGTACAATTTGATGTCCTCCACTGTCTCCATCCCCCTTAACAAAGAATGCATGGGCTTGATATTCTTGCTCCACTTGAAAAGCTAAGAAATGCCATGGAAACAACAATCTATTTAAAAATCTGAACAGTGCTGGGCATAGGCTACTATCCTTTATTTTGCTAACTTTCTTCTCTCCTAGAATCTAGAATTGATGACTTGCAAATCCCAAACCCCATAAACTTTTAAAAGGTTATGTTTAGCCCTGGGTTATACCCCATTATGCCACAGCTTCAAACAGCCTCTCAGCCAATCAGGACACAGACGTGTTCAAACCCATTTAATACAAAAGAATGAGCTATTTCAGTCAAGCATTTTAGAGAGTGAGTAAAGATGACTTTCTGAACACAATTACCAACCGGCGGACAAACTGTTGTCATGATTACAGCTAAGCATGAAAAATCCTCCCTATGGGCCATTTTAAAAGTGGCTTCAGAGCTTGTTTGGTTCCAAGTAATCGTGTACCTCATCCAATCTCGCAAGAAGTGAGCTAGTGAGCTGCCGCCCCCCTACACCACCTCTGGATTTCTTGCTCTCTGCTTATCTTCATTCGCACTTCGGATTTCAGAAGTCCATCGGTAAGATGTGGCAGCCACTGACTCACTTCATTAGGAGGGAGTGTTCACACGCCGTTCCAATGCGCGCCGCTAAGCCGTTTTGCTTTTGCCGAGTGAAATGGTCTAGCAGAACCGCACTATTGAAAAAAAACTGCTGATTTAATTTTAATAAATGCAAATGTCCTGTCATTACATTTTATATGAGATTATCGACCTGGGAAAAGAGCTTGCACAAGGTGATGAAAAAGCAGACATCATCCTATCTGGACATAAGTAGTATGAAGTACAGTAGGCTTTTTTATTGTAGTATTGAAATGTGTCCTTTTTGTCCTTGACTATTACTATGAGTGTTGTGTTATGTGTAGGTGCACTTAATATCTCATTTAACTTTCTTGTGCTGTGGCGTCCTGAATCTTCTTGTGATTTATTTACTTAATGAGTAAGTCTCTTGTTAAATTCCTGTTACCCTTGCATTGCTTGCCAGCATTCCCTTGAGAAAGGATTCGCCAAAACATTGGGCTGTGTACTGGCCCATCAATGGGAGGAATAATGAAACTATATATTATTTTCCTTACAGATTGGATTGAATTTCTTCAACGTGCTCCCCATAAATACTGCCTATTTACATGCTCGTATTTGATGAGATGTGCCGGGTTATTGGCACGGCGAGTATTATAGCATTTATTCCATCTGAGCGTGCTGCACGGATCTTTTTTATCGCTGAACTCGCCACCCCGTGTTTCAGGAGGAAATAAATGAATATTTGCATGTGTTTGTCAAAGTCAAAACCTTTGATTTGAAACAATTGATTTGAAATTTTGAGTCCAAGCCGTTTTAGTTTTTTTCGCTCAATGAATAGGTATCCATTGTCGAACATTGTTAAAGAGAGAGAGAAATTTGTGTTGCTGTTGGTGATCTTGTTCAGCAAGCATAAGCGGCTGCCAGAAAGTGTGCTTTGATGTAAAATGTGTAATGTTCACCAAAGCATGTCATGTTTATAAATCAAGAAAACAGCTATTCTATTATTGACATCAATGCATTTAAAGAATAGTCGATTTCCCGGCATGATGCCAAATACAGTTTATGACACAAATTTACTCGCACAACTTCAAAACCTGTAATCACATAATTCTGTATCTGACAAGCAGAGCAGCAGCCAGTTGGCTAATGTGTTAGTTTTTTGACTGCATTTCCACAAATCCACCCTCTCTCCTGTAGTCAAGATCAAGGTAAAAACTTGCAGTGCACAAGGTTGTAAAAACGTAATTGGCAGGAAATTGAATAATTGTCAGTTCCTGCTTTTTGCTAGCAACGCAGAAAAATATATGCCTTTAAAATAAATGTGAGACAGCGTGTGTCGAGTGCAGCACTGCCATGCATATTAATATTCACAAAATAAACGTTCAGATCTTTTTTGACCAGCTACATCTGTTGCTGCGATGAAAATGGTGCCTGCGGGTGTGACAGGCGTACTCACAGTTGATTGGAGTTCTTGATTTGATTGACAGGAATGTCGTTGAATCACACTCCAGTAATTGTCTTGTTTTTCATAACACGCTGACCTCACCGTGTGATTTATTCCATTTCTGCGTATTGCAGTATGTAAATTGTTCTAGAACGCCCACACAGCTGATTGATGCTAGATTGATATACCACCTCTCTGTCTTGTGATGTCTTTTACTTTGTTTTATGCTTTATTTATTTTTTAGTAGAGGATTGAGGTACACATACTGAATAATCTGTACAACTACTTGCACTTGCTATATATATATATATATATACACTCAGTGGCCACTTTATTAGGTACACCTGCACACCTGCTTGTTAATGCAATTATGTAATCAGCCAATCATGTGGCAGCAACTCAATGCATAACATTTACATTTTACATTTTAGGCATTTAGCAGACACTCTTATCCAGAGCGACTTAAAGAGTTTACATTTCTTTACATACAATCCATTTATACAACTGGATATTTTACTGAAGCAATTGAGGTTAAGTACCTTGCTCAAAGGTACACCCAGCAGTGCCCCACCTGGGAATTGAACCTGCAACCTCTGAGTTACAAGCCCAGCACCCTAACCATTACACTACACTGCAAGCCATAAAACCATGCAGACATGGTCAAGTTGTTGACCAGTTGTTGTTCAGACCAGAAATGTGAAGAAATGTGATCTAAGTGACCATGAAATGATTGTTGGTTGCAGATGGAGTGGTGTGACTATCTCAGAAACTGCTGATCTCATGGGATTTTCACACACAACATTCTCTAGAATTTACAGAGAATGGTGCGAAAAACAAAAAACCATTGAGCGACATTTCTGTGGGCGAAAACGCCTTGTTAATGAGAGAGGTCAGAGGAGAATGGCCAGACTGGCTCAAGCTGACAGGAAGGCGACAGTAACTAAAATAACCACGTGTTACCACAATGGTATGCAGAACAGCATCTCTGAACGCACAACATGTCGAACCTCGAAGTGGATGGGCAAACGCAGTAGAAGACCACTCCGAGTTCCACTCCTGTCAGCTAAGAACAGGAAGTGAGGCTACAGTAGGCACAAGCTCACCAAAACTAGACAGTTGAAGATTGGAAAAACGTTGTATGGTCTGACGAATCTTGATTTCTGCTGCAACATGCAGATGGTAGGGTCAGAATTTGGCATAAACAACATGAATCCACGCATCCATCGTGCTTGGGACTAACAGTTCAGGCTGGTGGTGTAATGGTGTGGGGAATGTTTTCTTGGCACATATTAGGCCCCTTAATACCAATTGAGTATCGTTTAAATGCCACAGCCTACCTGAGTCTTGTAGCTGGTCATGTGCATCCCTTTATGGCCACAGTCTACCCATCTTCTAATGGTTACTTCCAACAGGATAATGCGCCATGTCACAAAGCACACGTCATCTCAAGCTGGTTCCACAAACATGACAATGAGTTCATTGTACTCCAATGGCCTCCACAGTCACCAGATCTCAGTCCAATAGAGCACCTTTAGGATGTGGTGGAACGGGAGATTCGCAACATGAATGTGCAGCTGACAAATCTGCAGCAACTGCGTGATGCGATCATGTCAACATGGACCAGAATCTCTGAGGAATGTTTCCAGCACCTTGTTGAATCCATACCACAAATAATTCAGGCTGTTCTGGGGGCAAATGGGGGTCCTACCCAGTACTAGAAAGGTGTACCTAATATAGTGGCCATTGAGTGTATATACAGTGATATACATATGTAAACATAGCTAAATCTGTTAAAAATGGGCAGGTGTGTTATTGCATCACATTTATTAATTGGGAAGATGCTTTTTTTTTTTATGTCACTTTCAAGGCTGTTATTTCAAACACCACCAAGTGAAAACAACAAGGGTAACAACAAGCAGACTCCGCCACTGCACAAGTGAATGAAATGAGATATTGGCCATAATTGTTTATCAAACAATCAGATTTGTTTGTGTATTTGTTAGAAATTGTTGTACACTTTGATTCAATAAACTTGCGTAAAGCAAGGATTTGTCTGTGCATTTTAGTGTGTTGACAAACCACACTTCATCTGACACATAATGAGCATGAGTACATACTTTGAAATGAACATAAATGCCCCCAAATTTGGTTGTATGATCGAATAATAAATGAGATCCATTAAGCATACTTAACATGATGCTCTTGGCTCTTCTCAATATTGCAATAATAACAGAAGGAGTTTAAGTCAAATAGATAAAGAAAGATAGATAGAAAGTGCTGTAATTGTAGTTGTAAATCATTTTACAAGATTTGCCCGCGTTGACTCAAGTTAGTTTTTTCATTGATTCCCTCTGGAAAATGTCCACTGTGAAGCACTGTGCGACAACATTATTGTAAATGGCACTTTACAAGATAGAATGAGTTCATTGATAAATTGATTGACTGATTTATTAGTGGCAGTTAAATAGGTGCAAAATGGCATGGCATTAAGCTGCTCTCTCCATCTGCAGACACCATGGACACACCTGTACAACACAGCATGGCCACAGATTATTCTCCTCACCCAAGAGGCCACACAACTCCTGGTCCAGGCTCTGGTGATGGGAGCGAGTCTATGTTCCCACAGCCCTATGTTCCCCCAGCCCTATGTTCCCCCAGCCCTATGTTCCCCAGCCCTATGTTCCCACAGCCCTATGTTCCCCCAGCCCTATGTTCCCCGAGCCCTATACAGCCCTACGTTCCCCCATCCCTATGTTCCCCCAGCCCTATGTTCCCCCAGCCCTATGTTCCCCCAGCCCTATGTTCCCACAGCCCTATGTTCCCCCAGCCCTATGTTCCCCGAGCCCTATACAGCTCTATGTTCCCCCATCCCTATGTTCCCACTGCCCTATGTTCCCCCAGCCCTATGTTCCCACAGCCCTATACAGCCCTATGTTCCCCCAGCCCTATGTTCCTAAATATCTATAATGTTCCTTGTTCTTAAATACTATTCTACTGCAATTCCTTGCTGGTGGGCCTACCAGCCTGTGCCATCAAGCCACTGCAACTAGTCCAGAATGGTGTCAATCCAAGTTCACCCACATCACCCCTCTACTCTCCTCTCTGCACTGGCTCCCCATCGCAGCACACATCAGATTCAAATCACTGGTGCTGGCTTATCAAGCAGAAGAAGTCTGGTATACCCAAAGCCACAACAAAATCAGAAGACAAGTTCTGAGAATCAACAGCTTGCATGATAGGCGGCTCACAGGTCAACAGCTTCAAGCACAGCTTAACACTGGTCGAAGTAAGGAAGTCTCAGTTTCAACTGTGAAGAGAAGACTTCGAGCTGCAGGTTTAACAGGTCGAGTGGCAGTAAGAAAGCCATTGCTAAGATGGCAAAATAAGAAAGAGGCTTGTCTGGGCTATGAAGCACCACCAGTGGACTACTGAAGACTGGAAGAAGGTCTTATGGACCGATTAATCCAAATTTGAAATCTTGAAATTTTGAAAGGTTTTTGTAATGTCCTGGAAATTCTACTGTTCAAAGGAAGCGAGACTGTGATCTTAAAGTTCAAATAAAGTTTTATTACTGTTTCAAACAGGGCAGCAGTCTAACACTGTTAGAGTATCTCCGAAGAGACAAAGGAAATACAACAGTATATATCTTTTACATTCGAGGTGATCATCGCTCCTTGGAGTTTCACCCATTGGTCATGGTTGAAACCTCTCCTTTATTGATGGGTCCAGACACACATTTTACCCTCCCAACATACATATTTCTTGCATACATTAGGATGGGGCATACACCAATGACCCAGTAGTAACTTTCCATCTGTGTTATTATGATTTTTACAGTGCAATAATGAAGCTCATTCCCAAGGAACTGACCTTGTCGCTTCTTGCTCCCCAACCCAAACATCTCAGTATCTCATACTTTCACATTCCTTGTTTCTCTCCCACATCTGGCAATACACACTTATCTCTTCCTGACAGGATGGTACGCAATATCAGGAAATCTACAAGATGCTTGGCCTGCTCGTGGAAGCAGAAACAACTTCCTTAGTAGAGCTGAAAGCGGCCTGCTCCAAGGCCTAATTACATTTTTCCCTTACAGTAGGCCATGGAGTAGGCGAAAGGATGGTTCCTCAGTGTGTGACACCAACTGTCAAACATGGAGGAGGAAGCATGATGGTCTGGGGCTCTTTTGCTGGATCCAGAGTCGGCAACTTGCACAGAGTGACTGTTAACTCACGTTAACCCATTACTTGTTCCCTGAAAAGGGCCTTTTTTTATAACTCAGAAATGTACATTATTTTCCAGTTTTTGGTAACTTAAACTTTTTTTTTTAACCTCTGGCAGTTTACCGCTTACCTTTGTACCATTTCAGGTTATTCACTGGACTTGAACTGCTTAAATTTAATTAAAAACTGGAAAATGGGGGTGTTCTAAAACTTTTGACCGGTAGTGTATGTTAATAACTCTTTGTTTGGCAGAAGGCAACATGCTACCTTCATGCTGGCTCCGGAGTGCCAGAGATTTTTCCTGATTAATTATTAAGCTTAATCAATGCAGGCACTGGAAGTGCTCAGTATTTCACGATTTAAATTGAATATTCAGGAACAGACTCTTAATAATCAATCACACTGTGCACTCAAACTCAAATGGAACAAAAACCATAAACATCTCTGGCACTCCAAGACCAAAGTTGCCTACCTCTGGTGCATGCCTCTGCATGATGTAAGAGTGACACAAGGCCAGAGCCTGAACCTCACAGCGGGTTAATAGAATTTATTATCACACTGTGTATCGGATTGTCTGCTATTTGACTTTAAAATAACCTTCTGTTCCAGTGGCTGTCACCGTTTAGTTTTTATTTGAATGGAAATGTATGGAGGATTAAATTAATTCAGTATAAACTGTAATATCAGTAATAATAAGAAACAAGACCCCCTTGGAAAAGGTGACCCCAATTTAACAAAAGTAAGAGCATGTATGATGGGAAATTATTAATTAGAAAGATAAGTGCTTTTAGCCATAAAATTGTGGCTCTCCCCTTCCCCCCTCCCTTTCTTCCACCAATTGAAAAGACAATGGATGACCATTGAAATGCAAATGAGATGTCATCCAGGTTTGCAGTAGCCCTTAGTGTTACAGGACAATAATCAGTTTATTCAAATCAATGTTGATTGTTTTTATGATTTATCATTCAAAATTATGGTAATAATTTAATCAATACTGCAGCCCAGCACCACAAACATGTCGCCTAGACAACTTTACATTCAAAAAGAGAACATATTGGTCACGACTTATTCAACTTTGGGAAATTGCAACCAACCTTTTGCCTCTTGTTCATTGTAGTTTAGCACAAGATCCGGCACTCTATTTACGTTTTTGAGCCTTGAACCCAATTGCAATGATGTGTAATTTATTTCAGTCCCAATTGCATCAGTCTCAAACTTTCTTGCTCCCTAGAGGAGATTAAAATACTACAGTTTTATCTTTGGGACATGGGAAACCAAGGGCAGAAATTTCTAAGCACAACCCAAATTTTGAGAAGCGTAGCCAACCTTTTTCACACAGCATTATACTATATATTAAAAGTACAAATATTATAAAATACAAGACGTTGTATATAGCTACATTTAAACAATGAACATAATAAAAAGATAATTGTAATCCTCAACCATGCAATGCCTTTTATTTAAATCAGAAATGACCACATCTCATATTTGAGATTGTTTACTTAAAAAAATAGTTTCTCAGTGAGGAAATGACAATAATTGCCATAATGTAGCTATTGAAATACAAATGTCCTTGCATTAGATCTTTAGCCTATAACCTTGTTGTGAAAAGGCTGAACATTTACACTACCGTTCAAAAGTTTGGGGTTACCTTCCATCTGGACTATGGCTAATCGGGCACTCCTTCATTCTTCAGCAAGATAACGACCCGAAACACACCTTGAAGTTGTGCAAGAACTATCTGGTGAAGGAGAAATGTGAACAACAACTCAAACTAAAGACCTGGCCTGCCCAGTGTCCAGACCTCAATCCCATAGAACTTGTATGGGACAAACTGGAAAGGAAGAGTCAAAGCAAAGCAACCCACAAGTTTCTCTGGGAATTGCTGCAAGATAGCTGGGAAAACATGTCGGGTGATTTCCTGCTAAAACTTATTAACCGAATGGCCACTGTTTGTGAGGCTATTCTCATGCCAAAGGGTGACTATTTTGAGGAATCCAAGATTCAATTTTCAATATAATTTTCTTGAACATTTCTTTGATGTTCATTTTGTTCATTGTTACATGTGTTTTTTGTCATTTTAAAGTATTTACAGAAATGTATACAGTGTAAAGCATTGTCAATTATGAGATAAAAATAGTTTCCAGCAGGTGACCCCAATCTTTTGAACGGTAGTGTACATATAGAAATGATTAATGATTCTGTGAGGTTTTCAGCATGCTGTGTCCAGTGCTGTAGCTATTAAAATAAGTGAGGGTAAATGCATGTAGCCACTCAAAGGCGTAATTGGACTATACAGCAATACAGTAGGCTTGAGTTCAACCTGCTTATGCTTCAATAACCTTTTTATTATTTTTTATTTTATTTTATTTCTGATTTCCCATTTTCTCCCAATTTTGTAGGCAATTACACCCACTATTTTGAAGTCAATCCCCCCTCATATTATGACTTTCACTGCCATAGCCCTGTGACTGGTAGTACAAGATCAGTGAAGGCAAAAGACATCATTGCAGGCATCGTCTCTTCTGAGACAGTGGTGGCATTGACTAGATGGACAGTGTTCAGTGGTAGTGGAGTCAACCGGAAGATTAACTCCAGTCCTGACCGATTGCGGGAGGTCGTCCACTCCAGAGCCACTCCTGTGCCAGGCGCGGGAGGGTGAACTGCCAGCCCGGAGGGGTCTGGCTGTAGGGCCTCAGTACCCTGGCCCTGGCGGACAGCCAATCGCCAGAGCCCCAGCAGTGGCACTGGGGCGGACAGCCAATCGCCGCCCCCAGTGGCACTCCCGGCCAGAGCCAAATCTGGCGCGACCGGTGGGATTGAACCCCGGTCGCCGTGGCCAGCTTCAGACATTTTAACCACTGGACCACACAGGAGGCCTCAATAACCTTTTTTGACATACGCTAACCAAAAGGTAGCATTATATGTAGCACAGCAGACTAAATTGTTTTGTTAAAATCATATCATAGTTTTGGTGGACATTATGTTTAAACCTTCAATAACGAAACATTGCAAAAAGAAATGTAGAATGTGCTAATCATGTAATCTTGTGATTGTTATGGTTTAACAACTTTGATCCTGTTGTTAGCAACATGCATAATTCTGTCCATATGCATAATTCAAGAAATTACTTACATGATACGAAACATGGGCTGTCATTCCCTCAACTGAAATTTACAAGGAGTGTAGTTTGGTCATCCACTAACGGAAAGATGCTTGCTTTACAATAGCCAGCTGGACTGAAATAGATAAAAAGCTCATTAATATTTCAGCAAATGTCCTGTCATGATTTCAAAGCCCAAGTCTCCCCAACATCCCAGCATTTGGACACAGCAGGAATCTTTTGATCACTGGCCACTTCAAACACACTGACAGAGAGCAGGTATTAAAGGCAACAATATCTTATCTTTTATCTTTAACCAAACTTCAAAAATATGAACAGGAGTTGCATCATGGCACAGTGATGTTGGACACCCCCCCCTTTCTGTCTGTCCTCTTCAGCTAAATCTATAGTGGCCTTCTTTTGTCCCTCGGAGCAAGAGCACCCTGGCCTGAGAACTCCTTACCCTCTTGGGTGATGGAAGTATGCACAACTTCCAAAAACACAAGTTCAAGGCATGTACAACTCACAAGACTAATTCCATAACAGGTCACATTGCTAGCCCAGTTCCTATCAGTGCAACCCCTGAGTTGGTAGAGGTCACAGTGTATGCATTGTACACCATCCGCCAAGTTACGGGTTGGCAGGGCATACCCCATACCTGTACAGTGTAGCGGATGAGCTCTGGTACATGAGCATCCACTGCTAAGGGTGACGTCGATAAGAGTGTGATTAGTTCCCAGATTTAGAGACTTGAGTCTACAGTCTACAGATTGTGGCTACAGATTTACCTGATTAGTTAGCACCTAGAACTGTTAGAGCTAAACTTGAGTCTTTAGCTCAGCAAAGCCTGTAATGTAATGTAATGTAATGCAATGTAATGAGTCTTTAGCTCAGCGGGCTAAATCGCTCTTGTTGTCGTCGAGATCCTCGGTTCGAAACTCGCTGCGGGCAGAACCAGCTCCGTTACAACAGCTCAGAGAGTATGGCCCTTTTGTGGGTCTCCGACAATAATAACAACAATGACCACAGACTGTCAGTCCATTACAAGCATTAACTTCTGTGCCTTCTGACCCCATGGAAACATACAGAATTCAGAAACAACTTCACACAATAAAGCCCCAAACATGGGTATTTTGTGTTTCTTCCTTATCTTCTTCTTCTTCTTGTTCTTCTCTTTCTGATTCCACTTCTTCATCTTCTGACTCTCCTTCTTAATTTTCCCGCCGATTACATCATCAAACATGCTCCATGTTTAATTCTCCATATTGGTCAATATCTACTTCTACCATCATCTATCTGTAGCTATAGCTTCCAGTTGCAGGACATGCAGGCAAATGAAAAAAAGAAATTACATAAAAAGACTAGGGTTGCCAAACTGGAAAATTATCCATCCATCCAAAAGGACTAGGGTTGCCTATCCCAAACTTCGGGCGAGAGGGGATATTCCCTTCGCCAATCCATCGCAGGGGGAGGAAAAATAATGTGTGAAGTTTCAGAGCAAAAATTTATGGGAGTCAATGATAGATGGAGGATTGTAAAAGAATGTGTGGGGAAGTCTTAAAACATTCACATGGGAGCCAATTGAATATGGAGGGTTTTGAGAAATATTTTATGGCAACATTGAAAAGGATGGCAACACTGACATCTGGCAACACTGAAAAGGATGTGCACGTGATGTCACTTTAACCAATAGAACACGCTCAAAAAACCTTCACAGACACCATTTCATCTGGCTTGCTTGCTACCTCATAACAGCAGAAGATAAAATGCCATTTCTTATAGAGTTTATTAATTTAAGATTATTCGCACTGCTTTGGAACAATGCTTGTTTATTTTCTGTTAAATATATTGATATTTAGTTGTGACTTGGCATTATTTTGATATCAATGATTTGTTATGCAGAGAACATGTAGGAATTGTATTTTATAAACGTACAGAGAGTATACGCTTTGTATTTCAGTAACTTGGATTTTTTTTATGTTGGAAACATTTCTTGTTCAGATGGTATTATACAAGGGATAAACTGACCAAAAAGAAGACAAAATATACACCCACACACAGAAAAGTACATAATCTCCCACCATGCACCTGTTGCTCCCTGCCTGAGTAGTCACAGAAATCTTTAAGGATTACCAATTGAGTGCATTGCAGAACATCATCACACACTTGTGCATTCACATGCATGTATACATGCACAAGCACAGACACACATACACCTGCACACACACGCATGCACATACACACACACACACACACACACACATGCACAAGCACACGTGCAGGCACATTTGGCTGCCCAAATCAAACAAGAAACTTGTGACCTGAAGTGGTTATATAACCAGGGACACATTTATGGAGTCTGTCTACCATGTGATTGAATTAGGTTACTGCACCACTGGATGCTAGCCCTCCACATGATACTATGCCTGTTCTGGCTTTCTTCCTGTGCACTAACCTTCAAAGTGGAGCTTACAGGGGGGGTTCTAAAACTGGATCCTGACCCCCTGGGTCCATTAAATACCCAGGGGGTCCATAGAAAAATATGAAAAATATTTTCCCATTTAATTTCCATAATCTCCGTAATTCATTAATCGCATATTTTACACGAAATAAATCCCTGTCCGATTATCACATCATTGACAATATTGCGATCACTGTAATCAATCATTATTTGTATTGTACCTAGAGGTTATAGATTCATGACATGACATCACAATTGGGATACACTTCCACGTACCTGTGTTTTAAAGGGCCACTTCATTGCAGCCTGTGGGTGCTGGACAGAAATATCAAATCCTCAGGTTCTCAGCTACAGGAGGGTCATTTTAGAACAGGGGTGGGCAATCTTACCCTGTGTGGGCCGGTGTGGGTGCAGGCTTTTGTTCCAGCCGAGCAGTAGCTCACCTGATTTGACTAATCAGCCAATCAAAGTCTTCAATCAGGGCTTTGATTAGTGGAATCAGGTGTGTCACTGTTCAGTTGGAACAAAAGCCTGCACCCACACCGGCCCACACAGGGTAAGATTGCCCACCCCTGTTTTAGAGGGTCTGGAGATTTTAAAGTTGAAGTTTAGGAACCCTTGACTTACAGAGCGCCATAATCTGTCTACCAGCCAAGCAGCCATGATCAGTATCTTCACAGAACCTGTTACTTACGGGTTGCATGGAAGCAGTTAGATGGTCAATGGTAGTTGACCTGGTCCAGTTGACCTGGTCCAACGGCATGGGATCTGGAGACTGTGGAATTGTTCATTAAGACTGTCCACCCTGCCACAGGATTGCCAACTGGCCACTGACCACACTGAGCTCATTCACGGGTACAAAGGGGCTCTCTGGTAGATATGGTAGATCTCTTTGAGACAACTAATCCAAGCAGGTTTCTTGGTGTTTTTCCACCCCTATATAACAACACACCACATCAAATATAATCTGCAATATTTATGCATGGAGAGCAACTGATCACTGTTCCGTTTTGCACTTGTGCTTGTCGTCTTATCACTGCCGCACCACCATTTGAATTAATCACTGTTTGTGTCCTTTGGGATTATACAGTAGTTGTTTACTCAAATTGAAACTGTTGGGCTTTCTTGTTTGATTTCTTCTTCTTTTTTTAAACTTGGAAATGATTTCCTTAATGCTCACTATCTTGTTGTGGTCCAAGTGCTATTTCTCCTTTCTATTCAAAACCTCTCTTTCAATTTCAGTTGTTGGCATCGCCCTTATGCATTATTCTGTCATTTGTTTTCATCTTTTTGTAATACCCCGTTTCCTGCTATGTTGAATTTATAATTTATGCCAGGACAGCCGCATCTCGGCTTTGCACATTGAGAAGTGCTCTGCAGCAATTTGCTTGTGATGGAAATCAATGCTAATTATTACTCATTCAATTATACTGACTTCCATGATAACTTCACCAAGAAAATGGTTTTCAGTAAAAGGACACAAAATGTGGCACAAATTATTTCTTCTGTACGTATGTCTAAGCATACCCTTTTTTTCCCCACAGTTTTTTCTCCAAATTTGGTGACCAATTGTACGCTCTATTACACCATCTCTCCCTCCCTACAAGGCCGCAGTAAGGCCACCAGTACTGGCAGGAATGGCGAACCACATTCTCCGAGATGAAACTCGTTCAGCGCCGACCGTGAATCTGATACAGCCAGAGAAGCTTTCTGCGCATACGGCGAGCTCATCATGTTTACATGTAAAGACTTGAGAAAATTCAAAACTGTAAAACCTGGGGAAATATGCAGACATGTTTTAATTTTAATATATTTCAATAGTTTGTGGTGCATTTTGTTTTAAAATTGTATTTTCGTTTTGAAGGAATTAAACTTTTTTTTCTCCCAAACACAAGCTTATCTTTTACAATTTTTGAGAGCTTTTACTTAGACAAGTAGATTGCTGTCCTTGTATCTGTGATACACATTGATAGTGCAGATTGTAGCATTCTGGATTACAACAAAGTACAATTTCTGTATGGGGATAAGATGCAATATATTTTGGCAGTATTTGGCAGTCCGCCCGACAGCCAATTACAGCCCCCTAATAGCACTCGCAGCCAGAGCTGGACTGGCACAGCCGGGGAACCGAACCCTGGCCACAGTGGGCAACTTGCCCTCGGGGAGTGCCTTTACCGTTACGCCATCCGGGGGCCCTTAAACATACTTCTTCTCTTAATGGAAGAACATTCTATGTACATTCCATTGTATGTGTTATGATTCTCTTACATGTTACGTATAAATTGTTGGTCTTTATTTTAGTAAAAGGCCAAATTGTGGCATATTGCCAAAAGTCAATGTGGCTAAAACTGCTTTGGGCTGCATTAGGTGTTCATTTGAGACCATATCCTATCACAGGTGTCAAACTCATTCCATCGAGGGCCGAGTGTATGCAGGTTTTTGTTGCAACCAATGCACTACACCAGGTGATTTCACTAATTAGCTCACTTCTTCAACTTCTTCTAAGAAGTGTCACTTAAGTGAACCTAATTGGAATCACCTGGTGTAATGCATTGGTTACAGCAGAAACCTGATGGAATGAGTTTGACACCCCTGGTCTATAGAGTGCATCTAATTTAAAAAATATTCCCATCATCAATGAAACGCCCTGTTTCAAGCATATCCTCTGTTAGTGTTGACTCTTCGATGAGGTTTCTTTCATGTGAAAATGATAACTCCTCAGTTTAGGATATCCAGTAGGGCTCACCTCTTTGAAGATTCCTCTGGATTAAATTGTGTAAAGAAGGATTTTGTGCATCAGCAGTCCTACACATGCCTTTGGCTGTTGATGAAGTATGATCAATTGTAACTACTACACTGAGGATAATCTGAGGTTCAAAGGCCAAGGACCTAAATATTGTATTTCCCATACTGTAAACATTGACTATTGAATGAGTAAAACGTTGGGCAGGATGCATCCTGAGTAACTAAGTCACTTAACAATCTGGGCCTCGTTGCCTGGTAACAATGGAACTCCAGACAGGATGGGGGTTCTCGGTATCGATTGCACTGGAGCGTGTCAGATTTTCTTCTTCTTCTTTTTCATTGTAGTGGCACGCCCCACACTGGCATCGAATCCAGCTCTGGCCAGAAGCCTCACGGGTTGCCACAGAATTGGTCTCAACGTTGCCCCGGGGAGGGAGGGCTTAATACCTCAGAGTTTTCCTCACCTCATCATCATCTCAAAAGTGGCTCCTGGATGGCCTGCAGTCGTACAGTCCTCCGATGCAATGACTGCATGGCAAGGATGTATGAATAAAGTAGCGTGTGATAAAGTAAGGGCATAATTTTGATGACTTCAACATCTCCTCAAAATGGGTGTGCATCCTGATGAATCAGAGGCAAATGGAATGTGCGGAATGTCCTAACAGGAGCACAATGCAGGGAGTGTAGGCAGGGAGGCAGTGTAGGGCAGTGTAGGGCAGGGAGTGTGGTATAATGGTTAGGGAACTGGGTTTGTAACGTTAAGGTTGCATGTTCAATCCCCAGGTGGGACACTGCCGTTGTACCCTTGAGCAAGGCACTTAACCTGAATTGCTTCAGTAAAATATTCAGCTGTATAAATGGATTGTAAAGAAATTTAAAATGTAAGTCGCTCTGGATAAGAGCGTCTGCTAAATACCTGTAATGTAATGTAACAATGCAATCAGGGCAAAACACACACTCTGGCTCAGCTCCCTGTATACTGAGGTCATTTTCATCGACCTTATTCATAGTGTATACTTCATTTGGAATCCGTCCCCCCTCCCACCGTTTTATTCTCTCTTTTTTTTCATTGCTATCAATCCATCACCCCCCCCACAACCAGGCACATACAGTACACCTGAGGTCAGGCTTGGGAATGGTTCTGACCCAGTACAGCTCATCTGCCTTTTTCAGAAACCCTGGAAAACAACATTTCTTCTATTATGTCCTTTTAGTATAATTTCGAATCTGCCAGCATCAGATTGCACAGAAGCCATGGGGTTGATTTGGGGGCTACAATGCCAATCGAGGGAGCCTGTGGGCGTCAGACTCACCCTGTGCCACATTTCGAAATGTGAGCATTATGGTAATCATAATAATAATGATGACTGCCAGCTCATGCATAATGGTATAGTGTGAGCATGCTATCCCAGCTATTAAAATGAGCACACCCAGGATGAAAAGTGTTTATTTGCACTCAATTCGGGTCTCCTTTCAGGCTCTCTCCCTTGTTTGGGTTGGGTCAGCCAAACGGGACTGTACTGAAGTAGTTTGTGTTACAGTGGCCTGGAGTCAGTCAAGGTGCCATTTACTTTGACTTACCCCCAAATACACTACTGTTTTGATTTGTTTTGATTTTGTTCTTCACAATCGCAGTTTGGAAAATTCAGCAATTGCCCAAATTAGTGGCAAGCTGAGTTTGGGGAGAAAAACAAACTAGCACCTGCATGTCATTTTGAGTCAGGCAAACCTGAATCCAGGCCAGAGCGTAACTTATTTACCCCAGAAATGTATTTGTGGGGGGGGGGGCGTCATGAGAGGGAAAAGCTAGTGATGCACCATCACATACATTTCATACATTTATAATTTATCAAGGTCATATAATAGATTATTTTATAGATTTATACATAAATGGCCAGTAAACCTCAATCGATGCAATAAGAACATTCCATTTTACTTGGAAAATTTTACTCGGCCCACAAGGACGTGTTTGGTCGACCGTGCCTTTGTCAGAAAGTGACCTACGACAAAAAGTATGAAACAAGGTGTGAGGTGTGTTTATACTTTAGACTTTACCAAAAGTATGAGGTGTCTTTATTCAATTGAGTGCACGCCGGTCATTTATTTTTGGGAATATCTAACATAATGCATTCCTTACAAAATAATTGATGGCCTCGCTCTTTGTTTTAAAAACATGCTGAAGGAGATTTGGCAAGTCCTCTAAAATAAGGAAACGGAGAGCAATGACCTTTCTTTCTTCGCATCAATTATTTTATCTATAACTCAGTCATGAGATTTACTTTGAACTCTTCTCCACTGGCAATAGAATGGCAGAGAGGCCCACGTGGTATTGTGTACTTCCCAGAACTGCATTATCCCAGAAAGCTTTCCCCAGAAGCTTTCATTAAATACGAGGTTGTAACAAACAGTGGCTTGTTGCCATTTAATGCGCCAACAATTTACGCTAAGGGAATAATATTTATTCACTCGTGAGGGATTAATTAACATAAAAATGATTGGTTGAACTCTGAAGATAATTTCCAGCCACAATAACAGGCTGAAACAATACCGCTATTGTTTCCTCGAGTTGTCGCTGAACGAGCCCTCTTAAATGAGAACAGACCGATGCTTTCTGTGCTCCGTGGACCAGGCAGCTCTGTAATGGATCACCTGAAGACTCCTGTCTCTCACAGATCCGAACAGGCCAGGTCGACGCCACACTGCTCCTGAGCACTTGCAGTTGACTTTAATAAATATGGATGCCCATCTGTGTCTCCTTCACTTAGGTACCAGCGGACAGCAGCCTCTTACTTTCAGTAAACCGGCTTAGCAAAGGCTAGATTAAAGTTATTCTCTTTGTCAATTGTATTTTTATGCCATTTTTTTCTCCTCCACCGCTTTAAGAAAGCATGGAACTGTTGAGTGAGAAATGAGCGGCGCTTGTGTCAAACCTGCGTTCTCCTGCGATGTCATCGGTATTCACCGACTCCTTCTGTATTAAAGGGGTTGTGCTCCCCTTTTTTATATCCATTTTCTATTTTCTGCTTGGCTACATTGCATGCACAAACATTTGGCGACGACGGCTTCCCCTCACGGGTCAATTTGGCAGGCCCTGGGACTCACTCACGTCACCACTCGGGAAGGCTTCTGATCCATTCCCCCTCGGGATGAATCTGAAAGCGTTTTTTAAGTGATATGAACCCTGTATTCTTAAGAACTCTTCTGTGTTCTTCAAAATCGTTTGGCGTAGCGTTCGGCCCTCCTGTTGATTGTTTGATTATTCCTTTTGACTTGCTTTTAATTTGACAGTTTACTCAATGATTTTACCCTCTCGCTAGAAGCTCATCTTTGTGGATTTTAGCAGGGATCCTGTCAGTGTGAACAGTGAACCTTATTTCTCCCCCCCCCCTTTTTTTTTTTTTTTTTTACTACTGTGCCATACGATGTGTGTGGTTGAGAAGGGCGCCACTGCAGCCCGTGTCAGGTGATATGGGTGGGTTTGATGCCCATAAATGTCAATGTATGCCATTGGCCCTAAAAGAGATGTATGTACCCTTGATTTGTATTATGGTATGAATGTACCACTGGAGTCTGCATTACGGTCTGAATCCCTGGCGGCAGTGTGGTATAATGGTTAGGGAACTGGGCTTGTAACGTTAAGGTTGCAGGTTCAATTCCCAGGTGGGGCACTGCCGTTGTACCCTTGAGCAAGGTACTTAACCTGAATTGCTTCAGTAAAATATCCAGCTGTATAAATGGATTGTATGTAAAGAAATGTGAAGTGTAAGTTGTTCTGGATAAAAGCGTCTGCTAAATGCTTGTACTGTAATGTACTAATGTAATGTAATCCCACGATTAAAATAACTCACTTCAATACTGCATGTTTATTTGAATTATAAAGATAAACGGGATATGTTATACAGGATACAACTACTGTACAACACACAGTGACATGGATATAATCGTCAGCCACATTCTCCGTACGTACAAAAATATAACGTTCTATAACTTTACCACAATGTATTATTTTAGATGATATGTGCTGTATTGTGACTGTAGTGTATATGCTGTATTATTAATACCTGTCAGTCATAGCTATTCAGACTAACACAACAGCAGCAGCCAGCACACAACCAACGTATGCTCCGGACTGCCACACAGTGAATGCACCTGTTTATGTTAGCTACATTATCAAATACAGTATCAGGCACATTTGTTATAATATAATATTTGTTGTGGTGTTGTCACTACCTGCTAAAACAACCATTTAGCTACTTCATTTCAGCTGCATGTTTATTTCAAATAAGGAATTTATGAAATACAAATACAACGCATATTAACGTCAATAGAATCGCAAGATATATTCTCCGTAGGTAAAGATCACCTTATGTAAAATGCATTCAAGTTAGATGATCTGTGCCAATATATGATTGGGGTACATATACTAATATGTGATTGATATACAGTATGTATACCAATTCTCACACATCTAGCAGCACAAGACAAACGTTCTGTGTCCTCACTCCAGAATGCCCCACATTGAACATACATGTTAGGATTACATTACTGGATCAATATACAGTGCTATTCACATCTAGGCTGGCCATTTCCAAAACCCCAGAATGGAGGACACTTCAGGCAGCGGCAATTTAACATGTAATTGCATGACCAATTTAAAACCATAACCTATACAGACTAACTGAGATTGAAAATGTGTACTCACAATAGCTGGATGGTCTACTTTTGGTCCTTCTGAAATAAACCTGTGCTCTTTTGACCACTCTGGGTTGTATGAAGTCTTCCGTTTGGGAATTTTGCAGGGCTGGCTAAGATAGCACCGAACACTCTCCAATTACTTAAAAGAAAAATCATGTAGGTTGCCGCTCGCGCCCGTAGTGTAGGCTACGTAAGAACATTATATTAAAGCATGGTATTTGTTGACATTTATTGGACCAATGACACAGGCGATATGTTATTCGACAAATACATATGCCGACAAGAATTGTTCGGTTCAAAACTTCAAGAAGAATTGAATGTTTTTCTAGTCTAGACTTCAAAAGGAGGATGCCGGACGGAGGACAGAGCCCTTGAAAATCGGACTGTCCGGCATAATGCCACCCTATTCACACCTGTTCCTCTACCAGCAATGTCGCTGTCAATTCTTCTGCTCACCACTTAACATGGCAATTTGCAAGGTGTCATAATATCTCCGTCTTGTGCTGTTGTTTTAACTCACAATTCTGTTTCAACTCACAATTCAAATCAAAGCCTATGATGAAAAACCTGTTGTTGTTGTTGTTAAAATAATACAAATCAAATCATGCTGCAGATTCTCAAATATGTTAGTAAATGCAATATTAGTGTTATATTAGTGTTAGACATTTGTGTTTCATCTATACTGGATGTCAATGTGTCAGACCATTTTTTTATATTCTTTTTCGATGCCATATTGCGTTCCTCTATAATTATCACAGAACATACTGTTAAAAAAGATCATTTAAATGCCTCAGCAGCTGCCAAGCTCTCTGCTCTGATGTATGCTCATTGCACATCTACGACTACCGCAAGCTGTTCGGCACATGACCATGGCAATTTTAACAGCGTATCGAGAATCGCTCTAGATACCGTCGCTCCCAAGAAAGTCAACCAAAAGGTGAATTGGCAAACTGAGAAGACACTGCAGTAAAGCTGAGCGCAAGTGGGGCAAAACCAAGCCCAATTCCCCCTATGAAGGAGCATATCACCATGTGCAACATGGCTGTACGAACTGAGAGACAGATTCCCTTCTCCAGAATCATTGCGGAGAAGAGCTGCAACGTTTCCAACCATAGATTGACTTTTAAATCCGGTCCCCAGCTTGCCACTGAATCAGCTAGGCGTCCGACTCGAAATGTGATGAATGTGTATCATTCTTCAAATAAAAATCGAATATAAGATCTGGCACTGCTACCCCGTGATACATTATACTGGGGATGAGCGTGAGTACTCGAGT
The DNA here is from genome assembly GCA_029706075.1 of Aldrovandia affinis. NCBI lineage: Eukaryota > Metazoa > Chordata > Actinopteri > Notacanthiformes > Halosauridae > Aldrovandia > Aldrovandia affinis. Next base: position 1,166,981 of record JAINUG010000160.1, read on the forward strand.
GCTCGATAAGGACGGTGCTCTTCAGTAACGCTCAGGCAACTCTCCATGTCTGTTGAACCAAATGAGCTCTCAGCAGACTGGCAGCTGGCCTCTCAAACATAAACGCATGAGTGGGGAACATTTTTTTATTGGAATAAAAAAAGGCAAAACCAAAGTTCTCTTAGTTGGCCTCAAATCAAACGGAGATATAGATCTATCACTCTTATCTTGGAGCTCCACAGATGGAATCGTGAGATAGGTGATGCTAGATTCTGATCTTAATCTCAAGGCACACATGGTCAAAGGCATTTAAGAAATATACTATTGCAATGTACTTTTACTGGCCTCTCTAAAGAAAATCTATTAAAACGACATTATTCTGAATTCCGTGGCCATTTTAACTAGAGACAAGATGAGATAGCATATCACCCCTGTCCTGTTTATGTTGCACTGGCTCCCTGTGTCCTTTAGAATTGATTGTAAGATTGTACTGCACTACTAAACCCTTTCAACAAGGTGTCTCATTACTTTTCTTACACATAAAATCACATACAATCTGAATGTCTAGGGAAATACAATATGAGTCACACATACAGCATAAAAAAAAAAAAATGTTAAAGCCTTGATCAAAAACCCGCACAATTTTAACACTTCATCACTGTCCCTCCCGTTCATATTTATTCATCAACTTGCTCATCCGTGACGTTAAACTGTGGTTGATACGGTTGGTTGTAACGAACTCAGTGGGGTGTACCTGGCTCTGGCAAGACGTGCACACAAAAATGTTTTGTAAAGTTACCAACTCATTTCACTGATGGGAAATGGCCCTTTTGCTCCTTTCGTTTTAAATCACGTGCAGCAACTACGCAGAGCTTAATATCACTCCCTGTATTTGTGTTGTTCCTCTTTACATTATGCTTTTTATTTTGCCTGCTGTTAAGCACTTGGAGCTGCTTGTATGTATGGAAGGTGTTATACAAGTAAGGTTTGTTATTCTGATTCATTTGGAATACCCAATTAGTTGGTTCTCATCGCTGCAACCTCCTCTGTCAATTTGTGAGAATACACAGACAAGCACGCACTATCCTCCAAAACGCGTAACATCAGGCGCTGATTATTTTCGTTGAGCAGTCCATCAGTCCACACAGGTGTTGAGTCGGAGGAGGACACTTCATGTGCCACTTGTGCAGGCACACTGGGTGCCCAGTTGACCAGAGGGGGTTTCTGGTGTGCGATGAGACATAGACGTCCCGCTGACTGAAGTCCCTCCCTTCATTGTTGATGCTGTGGCCAATTATGAGGCTCGGAGAAGACGGTACATCGTTTTTGTCACTGCCGGTCTCAGGGCTACGGCAGCGAACTCACGATACGAGGGGGGATTGACCTGGAAAGAGAGGGTGTAATTGGCTAACAAATTGGGAGAAAAATGGGATAAAATCTTTAAAGTAACGTTTTATTAAGATTAATTCCAATGTGTGTCGCATATATTCAAAGGAAAAACCTTTTTTTTCCTGCAAATCAAGTTTCCTTCCTGTTGTTTCAGTCTACACTTCATACGGCCCACATAGCTTCAATTCAATAGTATAAATCGAAGGAGATTATACGAACCCTATACAATGCCCTTGTTAGGGTGCAGTTCTGGGGACCGCACTACAAAAAATATATAGATGCGCTGGAAAAGGTCCAAAGATGGGCAACCAGACTGATTCCAGGCATAAAAGACAAGTGTTATGAGGAAAGGCTAGAGATGCTTGGACTGTTCAAGCTTAGTAAAAGGAGACTTAGGGGAGATTTGATTGAGGCTTTTAAATGTATTAAAGGAATTAACAAAGTGAATTACAGGAAATTATTCAAGTTGAGTTCAGTTAGCAGAACGAGGGGGCATAAATGGAAACTGACAAAGGGTACATTTCACACGGACACTAGAAAATATTTTTTCACACAGAGAGTGATCAATGCGTGGAATAGCTTGCCTGGACATGTAGTGGAGGCTGAGACACTAGGGATATTCAAGGCCAGGCTCGATCCGGTGTTAGACACTCTAGCCTTTGGGTAAACTAAGCATTGTGAGCAGATTAGTGGTAGGAATGGATGAGCAGTGTTGGGCTGAATGGCCTGTTCTCGTCTTCCCCTTATGTTATGTTATGTTATGTTATGTTATGTTATGTTATGTTATGTTATGTTATGTTAATTCACTTCAAGTCATTCCCATTATATTACTAAAATGGGGTGGGGGGGCAAACAGAAGAAAATTGAGAATTGAAACATAGAAAATTTGAATTGAAACATTGAGCAGAACAATCAACCAGTCAAAAATTGTCATTATTAATGCAGCATTATGTAATTAGTATTCCTGCCATTTATAGAACATTTCACTGCACTGTGACAGCTGTTTTGATCTTTCTCTATTCCAGTCACATGCTGCCATTGTGACATCCAGTTCAGGGATTTTCATTTCCACTCAATAATATATTCCTGTGTTTAAGGAATAAAAATGTTTAAATACATTTAAGACATTTGAAACACCAGCCACTTTCTTTAGCATCACATTTACATGTGTAAGTCAACCACTTTGACTATGTAATATTAGCTGCACAGTCATTGCATCAGTGGAGAAAAAGTCTGGCGCATTTGGCTAATGCAGCTTTCAGGCACCCACTTCACCAGTGTCACTCTTGCACAATATAGCATGATAAGACAGGGACTTCACAGGTGATTGAAACCCTCCCTCCATGGGCGACACCCTCCCTCCGTGGGCGACGGGCAATTATGTGCCACCTTGCAATGCTGCCAGGCACCTCCGACAGGGTACAAAACCAGATTGCGAAGCGTGCCACACACCGAAACCCGATGTATTAGCATAACTACAGTAATCTGGCTAAAAACATATCTCTTCACTTTAGCCTTTTGCTAATTATGCATTTAATGTACCCTATTTCTATCTTAATTTATCAACTTTTATTGTTATTGTCATGTGTCATTTTATTTTATTTTATTTTATTTTATTTTTTATTTATTTTTTATGTCTATTTTATGTCTATTTTACTGTATTTTATGTGAAGCTCTCTGTATTTTATGTGAAGCACTTTGGGCTGCAATTTTGTATGAAAGGTGCTATATAAATAAAGTTTATTATATTATTATTATTATTATCTGGCTACCACAGGAATCATTTTCCTTTATTTGATAGCTGCATCTTTATTTCATTGTTAGGTTACAGTTGAATAAATAGAACAATCTATTAGGAAACAGATAGTTTGACAGTAAAAGATGGCTTGTAAAGATGAAACAAGGCAGGCATTTCAGATGTCGCATACAGCATACATAGTGACCAATTTCATTTTTACTTTCACATAGTCTTCGTATTAAAACTGAATTGAATTGAATTGAACATTGGATTTATATAGCGCCTTTCAAGGTACCCAAAGCGCTTTATAACGACAATAACAGGGGAAACTCACCTCAACCACCACCAATGTCAAAACTGAACATATATTTTTTCATTGTTATTATTGTGAATAGGTGGGCTTTCCACATAAATCGCCAGCCTTCCCATCTACAGTGTGTAATGCTGGAATTGACACTGGTTTATCTGCCGTTTTAAAAAAGAAAATGTAAAACAAATGTGTATTTTATATACGTCATGAAATATTTACTTTATGTCAATGATTGTATGAATTTTATTTTGTCAATGTTGAGCAGATTAATCAATCAAATCAAAACCTTTATTCTATAAGGCACGAGTAGAACCATAATATCAAATATACTAATACGATAAGATAAGATAATCGGTAAGATAATAATAATTATAAGATAATACATAAGACAGCACAGATCATATGCATATGTTGTAAGAATGTGTGTGTGTGTGTGTGTGTGTGTGTGTGTGTGTGTGTGTGTGTGTGTGTGTGCATGCGTGCATGCGTGCGTGTGTGTGTGCTTTGATTAGCAAAACACATGGTTGATTGTTCAGGTTTCCTTATTTCCAGAAAACAAATTCCTTTATTTGATGCAATTTTAATCATATAAAACATTTACTGGAATGTCCTTTGTGATATTGAAATGTCAAAAGAAAAGAAAATGAATTTTCTGAATGGAATTCTAGTATTTACAGTATTTACCATACCATTTTTATGGCATGTTTAACTGCTTATTATATATATTTTAATCAGAAACTGTTTTATGATTATGATTGGTTGGTCTCATTGTCCCTTCACAGAAAATATCAAATTTATGGTGGACAATGATATACAGCGTAGAAAGCCCATTCATCTAAGGGAACAAAAGTGCTTCCATCTTGTTCTCCAGTCAGTAGCATAATATCTTCGGAATGCAGTCTGAAACATGAATGTTTAATGCTGTGCAAATTATCCTTGTTTATAAATGAGAGATTTTGGCCAAGATCTCCTGCAAATGGCAAAAAAGTTCAATAAAAATGAATTCAAATAGAATCCACAGCACCCTTGTTACAATCAATATTTATATTTGCTTTGGATTTTCTTAGTTATTAATAATTTATGAGAATGTATTGCCAATTTTCTATATTTTCATGTGGGTATTAATGTCTGTCTGAAAAATAGATCCAGCGTGCACTTTGCATTATCAGGATGAATATACCACCTCTGCATTCAGCATGACTGTTCATTCTCAGGGTCTGGTTTGTTCTGTTTGTTCATAGACATATTATTATTATTATCGTTGTTATTATTATTATTATTATTATTATTATTATTATTATTATTAATCATATATTTTTTCTCTATAGCTGGGAATCAATTCTCAGCTGAACTATTTTTGCTGCAGTGAACATCCCTGGTCCTGGTACTTCCAAACACCTAACCTTCCACTAACCTTCCCTAAACCTATTTTTGCTTTGGTGTTATTTTGGAATATGTTTCTGGGGCTGTTGTGCAACCTCCCCCCCGTCCCCCCGTCACCCACATACCCCCTCTGAGGCCTGGGGGTATTAAGAAGCCAAATTGCCCCTTGATACTTTTCGTAAGCCAGTAGAACCTTGTATATGTGTGTAGGGAGCTGAATCACCCAGTCTTGGTAAGGCTTCAGTTGTATTACATGTTGCCCAATATTGTGTAATGCTATAAATGCAATCATTAGCTAAAGAGATTATGTTCTGAATTAGAAAAAATAATATTGACAAATCTAACATATATTTACACAAACTCTTACAATTGTGTTACCACAGTCATCCTTTATGATGACAGCTAGCGGTGACAGCTAGCCATCTGAACAAATTTTGATTGTTGAGCACAATCACCACCCCTACTACTACTGCCACTACCTAAGTTACTTCTGCTGGTGCAAAAGTGTTATCACTACTCTTTCCCCTGATCCGGTGTGATATTTATCATAGTCATAATTGTACCTTTCCTCTTTTCTCCCCGGCTTCGTGGCACCTGCCCGGAGCTCACCTGCCCCAGAGTCAACCCCCACCCCTGCCATGTGTTAGCCGGATGCCGCTGGCCCGGACCCTAGCTGCTGGTTCCATCCCCCGCCCTGCCCTGGTATCTGGAGGGATGAGGTCCACCCCACCCCTACACTTAGAATGCCCTTCCGGTGGTCTGTTAAGCCTCATGAACCTCAAGGACTATTTGTTTTGTTTTTCTCTGTATCCCACCATTTTCCAGGAGTTCATCTCGACCGCCTTTTAAGGGGTCAGGGAATAATTTTCCCACATTGGCTCCAATGGTGTTCTGTTTTTTTGATTCCCTCTGGAAAATGCCAATTGTGAAGCGCTGTGTGACAACCTGTTTGTAAATGGCGCAATACAAAAATAAAGATTGATTGATTGGTTGATTGACTACTACCACTAATACTGTTACCACCACCAGTGCTAAAACTACACTTATTACTATTGCCACTATTGTTATGACAACACCAATGGGCAGAGAGCAGCAGAGTACCTTCAATCAGCATCGGTAGGATAATACAATCATATCATTGTATACAGGGTAGACTAAAAAAGAATCACAGCATCTGGTTTGCGATTGCTTCATGCAAGGAATGCATTACTCTGAGGAAGATCATCAGGCTCGGATGAGAGAACAAAGTTGATATGGCATCTGTCTACACTTTAAGTTTTCAGAATATCTGTAAGCATTTACAAGGATATATACTGTAGGTGACCCCTAACGTCCATAAACTAAGCAATACAATACACATTTAAGAAGCCCTCATATATTCTGTGATACCTTGTCTGTTTGAGCTGATTTGTTTCCTGGAAAAAAATATTTCAAACTACCTCCAAAGGAATAAACAGTTAAGTGATAAACAGTTAAAGCTATCGGGACCATTAATGCTTTGTTATTTGCCCCATAATACTGTATACGCACAACAGGAACGTTTTTTGCCATTTCCGATCTGTAAAATAAAAAACAGGATTCGGTCAACATTATGGAAAGCAAGACAAATATAAAATGAGGGAAGCAGCTCTCATTATTCTCTTTGAAACTACACTAAATGTCTAACAATATATTAAGCTTGATTTGGCATATGTCATTTTGGTCTCACCTATGGATTTCCCTGTTACTTGTGGAGTTATAAATATTCAGGGAAGACCTTTACAAACAAATTACCTCAATGTGTCACACAAGTTTACTCAAGTGTTACGTACCCTCACCCTCTAAATAGTTTCTGGTACCCCTCAACCTCCTCTCCTCCACCTTTTCCTTTCAACTTTAATGTCCAAATGGGGCGTCAACCACTTTGTCCTTACAGCCAGGTGTGATCCAATCCCCAGATTCCCAGCCAAGTTCAGACGTATCAAATGCAACGTCTGGTTTTTTTTCAACAAAACTAATTGAAACATGTTTATCTGAGAATTGGTTTGCCAAACTTATTTCCTCAAAATATGCAAGTTATTGATTTGATTTGAGTATTACTTTTGCAAAGATCTGGAGTGCTCGATGATGGTGGAACATTTTCCAGAGCACAACTCTGGGGAGGTTTTGGAAATAATATGAGTTATTTCAGAATATGCTGGGCGATGTCCTAAAGTGTCCTTTCTATCTCCCTCTAGTGTGAATAAATGCTGCCTCCAGCATGTCAAATACCATTACCGATGCCGGCGTAAACGCTGACTTGCACAATTCTGAACCTGTACTGTCAATTTTGTTCATTTTGAGGCCTTTAGAGTGTGTATCACTTCCTAATCGTTTTATGAAATTCAATATGGCAAAATGAAATAACTGCGGCTGTCGAACTTTGCTAATCTGTGTCCACTCCGTTACCTGGGAAATATCATGTGGCTTGGTGACTGAGAACACACTACACCGCAGGGATAAAGCATATTCGCTTACACACCTGGTATTCATGATTTTATCAGTATGAGGAGGGGGGGGAAATTAAATATCTAAATATGAATGAAAGATAATTGGATTTATATAGCGCTTTCCTTCCAGGGAACTCAAAGCGCTAAAATGATAGGGACAGCTCACCTCAACCACCACCAATGTGCAGCACCCACCTGGGTGAACATGGCGGCAGGCATAGTGCGCCAGTACAAACTCACTACACATCAGATACACAGTGGAGAGGCAAGGAGGGAGGGAATTAATTAATTCCATGTATATATATAGTATGTATGTATATTGTTTAGGTTGGGAATTTGGCCAGGACACCGGGTTAACACCCTACTCTTTTTCAAAAAGCACCATGGGATTTTTTATGACCACAGAGAGTCAGGACCTTGGTTTTTACCATCCCATCTGAACAACAGACATGTAGTCCCATGGGATCGAACCCACAACCATGGCATTGCCAGTGCCATGCTCTACCAACTGAGCTACGGGACTACAATATGGAAATTGTTGTTAGTGTTTTATTCAGACTGTAAGAGGTGTGGGCAGGGGGAGGGGTCAGTTTTAATTACACAGACCTGAATATGAGCGCTGTTATCCTCTTAATGATAATCAGATATATTAGCATTGACCTATCTGCCCACAGAGACAATAGGTTCCATTGTAAAACTGGAAAATTAATGTGAGATTATTATGAATAGGCAGATGTTTTAGAGATTAACATGTTTTAATAAGGCCCGTTCCATATTTATGAATTTTCAAGATGGCATGAAAGCCAAAGCTGAGGTTCAGGTGTGAATGGATTTTGAAATTGAGTATTTTAATCAGCGGTTCTCAATCGTGGTCCGACAGACCCACGGGGAATTCTATTTTTGTTTTTGCCTTAAAATCTGCAACTGATTCAGACGCAAGAAACCAGGTGAGGTGAGTTACGTATGTAATCGACCGCTTTAATCAATCGTGTTAAGTGCAGACTGAGAATGAAAACCAGCAGACCCTGTTGCCCAAGACCCTGTGAACCAAGAATCCGGTCTAGACGGGCTGAAGTTCTGATTTTTCTGTGTTCCTGTTTGAGCAAATCTTTGACTAATGTTTTAGGATAAATAACACTGATCTATTCTTCATTTTGCCCCAATATTTCACTACTGAGTAATGAGATGTCATTTATTTGAAATATGAAGATTAGTATTTAAATCGTACAATTTCATTCCAATCTTTGCATCGTTTTATCCATCATATTCTTTAATGGAATTCATAGTTTCTAGTGCAAAACTTTGGAACACATGGCAATAAACAAGGTGTATCTGATCAAGCTTTCCCCAAAAAGGCCCATGAAGATGCATCTGAATGGCAGAATGGCTGCCAAAAGATTGTGAGGAGGCATCTGTGTACACCAACATCAAAATTAAAACACAGAGACAGTTCTACAAATGCATATTTTACGTTGTAATGCTCACGGACTCCATTCATCCATTCAAATCCATTACTGATAATGTCATGAGAGCCAAAAAGAGCCTCCGTTTCCTGTCCATTCCGTGAACATTAAAATATAAATATAGTACCCTCCAAAATTATTCACAGCCTTGATAAATGTGAGCAAAGAAGGCTATATGAAATAAACAGTACTGGCAATTAGCTATAGTGCATGCTCAAAAATGGGCAAATTATAATATTTTATACAAATGCAATTGCTCAGAGAAAAAGATTTTGTTTATCAAGTAATGTATTTTTTCCCAAAAATATAGGTGTTATAATTCACACCCCTGTTCTCAGTACTTTGAGCACCCTTCCCTCACAAGGATAACACTACGGAGCCATCTTATTGTTTTGTGTGATTTGTGAACATATTGTGGAGATCTTGGACCATTCCTTCATACTGAATCTTCTAAAGATCCTTCAGATACTTCGGTTTGCATTTGTGGACTACCCTCTTAAATTGAAACCACACATTTTCTATTGCGTTCAAGTCTGGAGACTGAGATTACCCTTGTAATTTTGTGGTCCGTTAACTATTTCTTAGTTGATATTAAGCTATGCTTGGGGTCATTGTCTTGCTGAAAGTTCCATTTGCAGCCAAGTTTCAGCTTCCTGGCAGAGGGAACCAGATTTTTGAACCAGATTATGGTACCTTTACAAAAATGTAAAGGTACCATTTAAAGGTACTTGCTGGACCTTAACAAGATCCTCAAGACCAGCAAATGCAAAACAGCAACATAACATCAAAGATACACCACCATATTTCACTGTAGGTATGACTATCTTTTCAACATAATCATCCTTTTTCCGACACCAAACCCACCTCTAGTGTGCATGGCCAAAAAGCTCAATTTAGGTCTCATGTGACCATAACACCCGGTTCCAAATAGTGGATTAATAAAAAAAGTATTTCAGTAATTTCAGTTTCAGTAATGTTCACAGCGAAATGTGTCTATAATACACAAAGGCATGAACCTGGGTAGGTGTTTACGGTCGAGGAGTGAGGAAAATGCTCAGACACCTCTCAGACACAATGACATGCATTCTCTCTCTGCACAGTAACAAAAACAGCATAATTGCCTATTTTAGCCATCTGCACAAAATTTCACAGTTTTCAGCTGCCATTGTCCTCCCCATCTAAGCCTGCATCACTTGTGTCAGATTTGCATTGGTCTGGTTATTGAAATCCATGCTGGGTGTCTAAATGCATTTATGTTTATTCTATCGAAATAACGCCCTTTGGTTTTTCAGAATGTAATCTGCTAGTGGACAGGAATCTATTTGACAATGGCTGTTATTTTTTGTTTGCTTCCCTCTCTCTGCTTATTTTTATTTGTTTACCTCACTCACTCAATGAAATGCGTATTAGCAAAAGTATATATGTTCGTTTTATTTGTGTGATGTCACAATTTTAAATGTTTCAATCGGTCTCTCTGCCAGCTTCCAGGGAGATGAGAAAGCCAAAGTGTGTTTTGCTTTTTCTTACAGTTCTGGACAACGGCTCAGATATTTCTGATTTGAATTAAGATTATTAGGGATTCCCCTGATTAACAAGCATGAAGAAAGCACAAACTCCTGGACCTGGACACTGCATTCTGCCGACCTAGATTTCTCTGGCCTTCTCATTATCTGTTGGGGTAAATTCTTTCAGAAGTAAACTATTGAATAGGAAGTCCAAGCACTTGATAAAAAGCCCCCACCTGTTTCCCACAATGTCCCACAAATAGCTAACCCTCCAGCTTCCAAACAGCCGTTGGATTTATGGAAGTATGTAGTGAATGGGTTATGAATACATCCATTCAAACAATTTTTTCTATTCCACTGATTTCTAGGAGTGTATTGATCACCTTTTTCCTGGGGTAAGGGAATCATTTTCCAGTTTTTTAACAATTGTTTACCTTTTTTCTATCACCCCTGAAAAAACATGCAATGTCCAGTGTTATTGTAAAAATGGTACAGTAACAAATGCATTTTTCATAAAATAAACCAAGGGAATTAAAAAAAATCTGCATTTTATCTTTTATCTTTAGTAAACTAATGCATATTTATTTGATACCCAGCCAGAGAAAAATAACTACATATTATTATTTTTATTTACTTATCAGGGAGACTGTACAAATAGCATTCATGACAATCATACATTGCAGCCATACAACATTGTGTAACATCCGAAAACAAAATACAATCAAGCAAATCAGCCCATTAAGGTCTGACATGGACATTAACGAGTTGGTAACGTTCAAACCCGTCATCAAATTTAAGGATGTCATATTCCAAGAGGATCCATTTTTTCAATGGATAACTTAAATATCTCATGTGTTATACCACTTGCAGCTGGACCTATTTTTATCAGTCATGGCATCTGCATTACATGTGCGTTTATTTCTGCGCGGGAGATGATACTGCGCTGAGCGCGAGGCCCTGGAAGCGGCTCAGCGATATCGCCGAACGCTGATCCAGAGCTTCTTGTCCTGGGCTCTATTGGGTTCGTGTCAGGTGAATAGGACGGCCAATCCATCATGGACACATTCATCTGCGCCAGGAGTGTCTGATAAAGGCCCAGATGCAGCCGCACGTTTCTATGCATAAATATGAGGGGATTGCTTTCGACGAAGCAAGCTCTCATTGTGTAGGGATGAGACTTGTGCAGTCATTTTGGTTCAGCAATGCGGTTTCCCTGGAGTTTTGTAACCAAGACCTTAGATTCAGAAAGGCCTTTTCAGGCACAAACCAGGTGCGAACCGGTCCACCATTTGTGTTACAAATTAGTGACCAAGGAGGATTTTTTGGAAATATTTAGAACTTATATTTTGTGAATGTAATACTAGAAATGATGATACTTGATGACAGTTATGCAATATTCATGAATATTAGCCCCTTGAAATGTAAAATATGTTGCCAATCACTAAACTGATACATAAAGGGTATTTAATAAACTATAGAATGTCCTTCCTGCCCCGGGGGACACTTTCAAGGGATACATCTCTCTGTATCTCATTTTCTGTCCTTTTTTAATTAAATATGTGGTTGGCGATATATGCGTCCTCATTAACAGATAAAATGTTGTACTCAATTTAATTCTTTATTCCAGACAGCTTTTAACAAGTTAGGAAGACAGATGTGTACTAGCAAACCTCTGAAAATATTTTTCATAAATAATCTGATCACTGAGACTAAACTCAACCTGAAAAATTGTTGGTAGTTACCTTGTTAGTCTCTTTAATCAATTTAAAAGCCTCAATCAAATCCCCCTTTTGTCTAACTTTGCTATGCCTGAATAGATCTAGGGGATCTAGTGATCTAGTTTGGCGAGGACGGTAGCAAAAAAGCACCTGGACGGTAGTGTAATTGCTAGTCTCGGCCTTTGCAAACTGAATATTTCTCGCCTCCCCCCACACTGGTAGTTTCGTGGTGAGCAATAAAGGCATTTGCATTGTAGGATCCCACTTAGGCACACCAAATGGCAGAAGTGTCCGAGCGGTGAAGGATAGCGTGTAGTCTTACCTTTGTGCTACCAGAACGGGATTAAATGAATGCTATCTAACTTCAGTTAAATTATGTGACTCCAATTAATTTATCTGACTCCAATTAATATTTGGTCTCTCTTAACAGCGGCTTACAGAATGGCATAGCATGCAAATGAGAGACTATGGTCTCTCATAGTGTGGCTCTATTTGTGTTGCTGTCTCTATATGAGATGTGGATGTGCCTTTGGCTAGTGTGTAGCCTACCATGTGGTGGCACTAGTGTATAGGCGAGTAACCATGGAGTGCACTTATCCAAATGTATATAAGAACATAAGAACATAAGAATACATAATGATGAGAACGGGCCGTTCGGCCCATCTTGGCTCATCATGTCCTAATATAAAGAGCATCTAGTACTACATCTATCCTGGACTTAAATAGCCCAAGCGTTTCTGCCTCTACTACCTGACCTGGCAAGCTGTTCCAGGCATTGCTATGTGTGTGTGTGCTGTTAACAGTAACCTTGCAACCACAATGTGTAACTGCGGTAGCTGAGATCAAGGAAAAATGCTGAGCTGGGATGAATATAGTTATTAACCGGAATTCCAACAATTGTTAAACAGACAGAGTACAGCCAAATTCTAAGTTTAATAATACAATTGCAGAATGTCAAGACGACTATATGGCAATGATGCAGAGGAGGTCGTATGAGTGAAATTCCTCGAGGCATACCACTTTCCCCCATGTCCCCAAACACCAACGGAAATCTTAAAACACCAAATAAGGGCATAATCACAGCAAAGCGGCAATGAGTAACAACAATAAACAGCAACCTCCCTGCGTTATTTCTGTTAGCATATCACACCACGGTCATTATTAGCGGTACAGACGGTTCCTGACGTGTAGGTAATTTACACTCCCCACCGCTCACCTTTGAGCGGGGTTCTGAGATCTTTATTAAGCGCCCACTAAGCGCCCACCACACCACAACGTCAATGACACCAACCCATCGCTCATGACAACAGCTTTTCAACAACACCAAACATTATTATACCATTCATGGGAATGCTGCAGCTTACAGTCTACGGTATATTACATTTTAATTCAGTGATTTGGTCAAGAGTCCTGAGAGCAGCCCCCTTCATATCCTGTTTTGCCAGAGGCAGCAGGACTGCTTTTATGAGTGTGGGGGCTCCAAGGCATTTGGGGCAATAACACTGTTTACTCATGCCATCTGCTGGACCCCTGCCGGCACACAATTCACATTCTTTGTTATTTTGGGGCCATGGTTCTGTGAACGACCCTACAGCATCAACAGTTTTACTCATCACTGTATTTTAAATAAAGTATGAGCTTTTTACGGATATAAAACGCGGATATGTTTCCGGCACATTCATCCTGCTTGCCCTGCTTTTGGACTGTTTCAATTTGGTCCCGCTGCAGATAAATCCTCCATCATACAAGACCGTTTAGTGGATTTTCAGTTTTTCACCTCACTCTGAGGCAAATCGCTCAAGAAAGGACTTCAAAATAAAGGATTTGAAATCTGTATCTGTAAGCAGTTAAAACGTATATGGACTTTGCACTTGTATGCAGTTTTTCAATGCACTTGAATGAGAGGCAACCCATCGAATTGTCAAATTGTATAAGATACATGTTTTTAAAAATGAAATATATGTATGCGCACCAGTTTTTGTTATGTTGAATATTCAACGTTCACTGGTTTATTTTCTTCACAACTCATGCCAACAATTACTAGAATGCAGAAGTTGACAAATTGAAGAAAATGTGTTAATAATAAATAAAACATTTTTGTAAAATGCAATAAAAATAAATGTTCTTCAGGCAGAAGTCTTTGATTATGTTTGCCCTTGTAAAAATGGGGAATATATACACATATACTACAGTTGAATATACAACGAATGCTATATTTGAAAACCCTCTTGGGATTTCTAACTGGGTGTAGGATTTAATGGCTTGGCCTTACCATTGTAATTCTCTGCAGCTTTATTAAACACGAGGCATCGGTGGGGAGTGTGTGTGTTACTGCACGAGACCGGTACGCACGCATGAATACGAACACACCGTATATAAACATTTACGGAATCTGCTTTGGAGGCACCGTTATCCAGGGTCATTTACATTTTTCATGGATTTACAGCTTGTGCATTCTGCCTGCTCATGCGTGCTGGTTAACCGTGAGCTTAACTGGGACCAATGGAAAAGTACCCGAAGCACCGTATGCAGGTAGAGTCCCAAGTGGGACATTGTCAGGATGTGAATTATTTAGACCCATCCGTGACAAATTGCACCTTTTACCTTTTTTATTTTGCAACAACCTTTTTGAGATAATTGCGCAGCATGTGGGGGTGGGGGGTGGGTGGCTGCTGGCAAAAGCTGTTGTGTTTGTAAATGATTGCCAGCTTGAGTGTTAGAGTCCTTCCCTGTTGAGTACCTGCCTATTGTGTTTCCATATATACCCACACTCACCCACACGCACCCACACGCACGCACACCGGTGACGTGAAGGCATTGTACAGTTGGCACTTCTTAAATTTTTGGGTTTCAGATTTTTCTCCCTTTTTTCTCCCAATTTGGTAGCCAGTTACACCCGCTATTTCCAGGTCAATCCCTCCCTCATTGCTCGCTGCATAGCCCTGTGACCAGCGTTGATGAAGGCGAAGTATCGTCGCCTCCGAGACGGCACTTGCCAAGCCGGCACTCCAGAGCCTAACTCCTGTGCACTCCAGAGCCACTCCTGTGCCCAGCCCCTCCCTGGGGCGGACTTCCCCCCTCCCTGGGGGCCAGAGCCAGAGCCAGAGCCGACTATGGCACGGCTGCGGAATCGAACCCCGGTCGCCGTGGCCAGCGTCGGACGTTGAAACCACTAGACCACGTGGGAGGCCCCCAGTTGGCGCTTTTAAATGGGCTGAAAAAGGGGTAGAGGAAACACCCCCCCGACCATGTTTGTAGAATGGCTCACAGCATTAGCAGCCGTCTTAGTGCTCGCACACCGTAAATTAAAGAAATAGTGCCTTCACCACTTCAAACAGCTTTTCCGTGTAGAGTAGAGTGACAGCGATAACATTTTTAAATTGTATGACATTTACCATGAGACTCTGAGGCTTAATGACATGAAATAGATTTTTTTTTCTAACAGGAACACCTTTTGTATCCTCACCTGCAGTTCACAGCACAGCAGAGTAATAAATTACTTTCTAGCCCACGAGGTTACTGCCCTGCAGGCATCAAATGGAAAAGGAAGATTCTGTGAAGCCAGAATGCAGAGCCAAAGAGCAGACACTGGAGTGAGGAACATCAATTTAAATGGCAGCACGATTTCACTCATTTGTGTGGCAGATTGCCATCAAGGTTAAAACTGTTCTTTGTCCATCGTCCCTCGGTGTATCCTTTATTAATTTAATTATGGGATTTCGTGTTAGGCCAAGGAGTGGCAGAATTTTGTAGTCACCAGTGTTCAATTTTCGAGTCCAGAAATCTGGGATGAAAAAAATCACACTTCACAGTTCCAGCTATCAAATATCAAAAAGTCAAATTTGAGATTACAAAGAAATCCAAGTTAAATCTCTCTTTGTGTAATGCGTTTGCCTCTCTTTTCACATTTAGTCCTGAAGTGGAGCTCTGTCTCCAGCGCTTGAACATGACATAATGCGCACAACCTGTCCTGTGTGGGCAGGCACTTCTGTCACACTGTATAATTTGGTTGACACTAATTGTTTGTTTGGTGTCGCACTGTCTTGAGGCTGTTTTGCGTTGGGGGAAGGGGGGGCAAGTGAGCTAAGCCTCAACAACAGTTGGTGGGGGAATGTTCTCTGGGCTTATCTCTTGTAATGAGGTGTGCATTGCTGTTTTTGAGGTGAATCCAAGTTTTATTTTATTTTTTTGTATGTAAATCAACAGTGAAAATTGGCCTAATTCTGACCCTGCATGCGTTGCTGTGTGGTGTACTCCTCTGGACCTGTAGGATTTGTTCTGTATGTTTACTGCATGCAGGGTTTCTATGGGCCATTTTGCAAAAACTTGCTGTGTGAGCAAACACTCCCCCCCCCATCTATCTCTCGTGCTCGTCACAACAACCTCAACAAATTACATTAAGGTGAAGACGCAGTATGTGGACATTTTCAGAAACTCTGAGCGGCTTCTGACGATTCAATCGTTACAACGAGCCAAGAGTGTCTGGCGAAATCGCCGGCATGAGGTTACTTGTGTGAAGGACGAGGGAATGAACCATGCCCACAATCAGTCTATTCGATTAATATTTTTCATGGGGTAAAAGGGTTCGAAGTAGGATTCAAAATGGTTACCTTAGCTGGGTATTCCATATCCCACACAAGCAGACGGGCGGAGTTGTGACATGGCCTCTCTCTCAACCTCTGCCACTGGTTCTCTGGTCGACCAGCAGTGCTGCCATGCCATGGAGGCTATCGCTGCTGCCCCACCTTCAACCCCTGTGGTGTCTCGACCTTTCACCCAGCCCACACCCAGCATTCCACAGCACCACGTGACAACTTCCATCTAAACAACATTAGATCAGATTTACTTTGCATAATTGCCAGTGTGGAATAACTTATTTTAAATAGCAATGAATGGCCTCTCGTGTGGTCCAGTGGTTACAACGTTCGATGCTGGCCAGGGCGACCGGGGTTCGATTTCCCGTCGCGCCAGAGTTGGCTCTGCTGCCATTGGCTGTCTGCCCCAGGGAGGGGGGAGGGAAGCCGACAGGATGTTGGCTCTGGGGTGCCGGAGTTACGGTCGACGGCTTGGCGAGTGCAGTCTCGAAAGATGCTTCGCCTTCGACACCGCCGGTCACAGGGTTACGGCAACGAACTCACAGTACAAGGGGGGGGATTGACATGAAAAATAGCGGGTGTAATTGGATACCAAAATGGGAGAAAAATCTTTTGGGTAAACTAAAACTCAATGAGGCTAAAGAGTCAGATGTTGTATGTACTGTTGTCATCTACATTTAACATATAGCACCATTTCACTGATGAAGCCAGTATTCCAGCCAGATGGTTTTACAAATAGAACAAATTCTTTTTCCATGTGTTTTCTCCCCAGAAATATAGTAGGCTCGAATTGAATACAGAATTAAATAGGATTAAAATAGCATAAAAATCATTATAACAAATTATTAATAATGATCGTATCTAACCTTTTTATATGCACTTTGTACTAAAATATGTAAATGTACTGTAAACGCTTTCTAAATAAGACAGGATATATTTTAACGAATTGATAATAATTCATATTCAAGATAACAAATAGACCGTTACATGGTATGGGTTTCTCGTTTTTGTATAGAATGTTACAGACAGCATAGCCCTGGTGCTGACCTGTTTAATAAGTTGTGTTAATAACTTGCTAGTTGCAAAATGACCACACACAAAATACATGTCTTTCCATTGAAATATTATTGAAGCAACAGGGGAAATAATGAAATCCTACAGTATAAATCCTCATGCAGGAAAATTCCTATATTAGTATTTTATTCCAACACCAAATCCCTGTCGTAATTCCTTGATTAAAATAGCATTTTTTATTTGAGGTAAATTTACTGTGGTGTGGTAGCGGCTCCAGGAGCCTTGTTTTTGCACAGCCCATGAATGCCGGCACCGCATCCGTTCATTTGAATATGAATATATCCTGCTCCTGACAACACCATATTTTAAAATAACAGCCTAGCCTACTTCAGCCAGATGTGCATGTTCTTTGCTAGTTTCCAAGACAATTTCTAGAACATAAGAAGCTTTCCACTTCCACTGAGTTTTATGGAGATTCTTCGAGGGGGTGGCTAAAGGGGAGGCCAACGGTTTTTTCCGGTGGTGACTTGAGCCCCCGCAAGCCCCTCTGTACCGCTACTCTTGCCACTGTGCTCATTTTCAACAGCCCTCAAATGAAATCATTGCAATGCAAATGTAAACAAATGCAATCAGCGTGCCATTGTCAGCCGGCCAAAACATCTCTTTCTCCTCTGTCCCCTGTGTTTGGACATTGGCATTTGGGCACTCGGCGGCTGAAAATACAGGGATTAAGCATACGGGGGAAGTTGCTTAAATGCTGAAATGCTTTCCCCCTTTTTCCAACCAGGCAGGTGTTATACATCAGTGGTGAGCCGATGTGAGCTTCTCCCTTTCGCTGCGAAAGTGCTTTGAGGTTGTTAAAAGGCACTGTATGAATGCGATCCATTATTATCATTATAGGTTATTCTCTCTATTTGCTCCAATAGCGTACAACAACAACAAAACATTATTTTGACAATTTGGGTGACCGCCTGGGTGAAGCGGCCGCACGGTCGATATCGGGGGGATGTCGTGCCTGCCGACGATCTCCTGATGTGTTCTCAAAGGTTTTCTTAACACATTTTGGATTATGGATTTTCGTTTTTTGTTGTTGAGTGAGTCTCATTACCAGGTCCACTGCACATGAGTGATGCGAGCGCTGTTTTTCTCTGTTTTCATTGTTTTTTAATTGTATCCCTCTCACGCAAGGGTTCCAGAAACAAAGAGCGGTGTCAGTCCTTTACCGCAGAGGAGGGAATAAGACCAAGGGGACCTCTATTTCACAGCCGTAATTCACTTCTCAAAAAAGTGGCATTCCTGGGGCTTTCAGGTGGAGAATCCAGCTAAAGTGCCCATTCTCCACGCATCCTGCGGTGCCAAATCGAATCCTGACCTTGCCAGTGTCGACTGTGGCTGCCAGCCCCACATGATGGCACATAATTGGTCATTATTACTATCGCCAAGGGAGGGAGGGTTTCAGATGCAGGGTTTCATGCAAGAGTGGCTCTGTGACTCCTCTTGGTCCATCGGCAGAAACAATTGTCAGAATATAATGTCTTACAACATAAATCGTAACTTTTTAAATAAATATGCCACAAACCAAATGTGCATCCTAACACTCTACAAGTAACACATTACATGTGCTTGAGTAGTTTATTTTTATTTTTATTTACTTCACATTTTTTCACAGTTTTTCCCAGTTTGGTGGACAATTATACCCTCAATTGATTCAACTATTGCAACAATTGGACCAGCCTATGGGACCGGCAGTGACAAAGGCACCGAACCACCTCCTTCGAGGCTGAACTTGCCAAGCTCGTGCTGTCTTCCCTCCCCCTCATTCGGGGTGGACAGCCAATTGACGCCCTGAACGGGACTTCCAACCAGAGCCAGGCTGGTGAAGCCAGGGATTGAACCCAGGCTGCAGTGAGCATCTTGTACTTAGAACTAGTGCCTTTACCTTTTGTGCCATCCAGGGGCCCCAAATGAGTAGTTTTTAAGGAATTAGTACTTTTAAAAGTTGTTTCTGTGGACTGTACTTTGAAATAAATTGAGTAAATTTTGTCCTTCCTTCTATTATTTTTTACTACAATATAAGTTGATAAACATCCCCATATATTATTATTTGTTATTCATTTCTGGAAAATAATGTTTTCATCCTCAGTTGAAACATCAAAACCAAACTGCTCTTTTTATCTTTTTCGCCCTCTCCCAGCAAGCAAGGAAAAAGGTGGTAGCCATTTCCTCCCTACAGTCATCAAATTCTAATATATCGCCGGTACCTCCAACCCCAAGGGAATGGGACACTAGATCCGGTCTTCAAACGAACCTCTCGACAAGTACAAAAACCTTTTGATCAGTCAGAAGTACAAAGAGATAGCATTCAGGCAAGGGGAGGGGGGCAGGGAGCAGACCTCTACAGCCATCACAGTAGGGCTGGGGGTGGGGGAGGGGGTGGAGAGGGAGGACTCTTATCAAACTTGCACAGATATATATGGCATGGTCAGAGACATACAAGTCAATAAAAAAGTAATGCACAACCTTGAGCTGTATATCAACCACTGCAGACTACCGTCAACATACATAACGCCACCCACACACACACACACACACACACACACACACACTCCTCTGAGCTGTCCAATGGATGATGAAATGAAATAAATAAATACACCATCTGTTGCAGTTTGCAGCAGGTGTGACAGATACCCAGTACTGCGCCTTTGTGTATTACAGAGATATTTTTCCACTCGTACAAGTGATCCATTTCACACACTTCTCAGACTTTTACTGTAACAAATACGCCTTTTTGAACTTCATGAATCAAGTTGCATGTGACAACTAAATTAATCAAGTTGCCTCAAATATGTGCGCCAATGATATTCATTGTCTACTTTGCCTCAAACAGCTTGTTGTAAAAAGTATTCACCCCCTTTGGCATTTCTTGCCACTGATCAACGCAAAATACTCTACAGTGTCAAATGGAAAAAAACGTACTTTAAAAAGTCATTGTAGGTAACATCAAATGTAGTAGAGAGGGATTGTTTACATATATATATGAGGTATATAAACATACTTTGCAGTATATACTTTAAAAACAACAACAAGGTTTTGAGGAATTTATCTGCAAAGCTTATCTTAAATTACCATTCCAAGAGGAACACGTCGAAACGCAGGGCTGATTATTGAGTGAACACGGCTGTGGCAACTTTGACAGCTAGTTTCACTTGGTGTAAAGCTACCATTAATCCTTCCCTTTGTCTTATAAACTCACAATGAAGGACTGTATCCAAGTCAATATGTTATCTCCAGTGTAAGATCTGAGTGATCGAGCCTCTGTCTCTAAGGACGATCTGAACAGTGACCAGGCTTGTTCATCTTCATCTAGGATCCTACTCTACTAGTATTTTTTTCTTTCGCTGACCTGTCGGAGAAGCTCACACAAGCAGCCTCAGATTCAGAGTCATGTCATTTCAAGAAGATTTCCCCTTTAGTCAACTTTTCTCTTTAAAATGTGTGTGGGTTTGAATAAAGAAATTGCATGCGACTTCTCAAGCTCTCTCTCAATTATCAGTTGACCCTAGTACCCAAAACATCACATTACAATACACTACACCCTTTTAGCAGACACTCTGATCCAGAGCAAGTACATTCATGCATACAATACGCTACAATACAGACAGGTTCATAATAGCATAATAGTAGCAGTAACTACAAAACGTAACAGTTCCACGGGCTAGAGTTGTCTATACTGTTACCATAATCAACTGCCCTGAGAAACATATTTGTTATATATTCAACTGTTATTGTTATTCTGTATTGTGTTTTCAATTCCTGCAATCATGCAAATGAACTGTTAAAATTTGTTAGATGTGTACAGTACTAACTAACTAATCTACTAACGTTAGGGATTTAGATTTGGTTACTAACACTACTAATCACTAAAACTAAACTTTGTTCATTCTCTCTCTTTATCCTATCCCTGATTAACATAAATCCATCTGATCTCCCACATGCAGTCAGGGCCAGTTTCCTAACTCTCTCTCCTCCCAGTCACACCTGTTTTCCATCAAATCCTTCCGTGTCACCGTTGATTCAATTTTCCCTGAGACCCTTCCGAAGCCAGAGTAAAAGCTGTTGACTACCCCGAGCCTGCCCGATTCTGTTTTGTTTGCCTATCTGCCTAGTTATTGACCTTTTGTGCCTCATCCTGCTAATTCTCTGACACTGGGTATCCCTGAGTGTCCTTATGTCGTCACAATATTCAACTGTGCTGTCAATTCCTGCAATATTAAATGAACTGTTAAAATTTGGATTAACTGGAAAAACTAAACTGAACAACATAAATCCATCTGAACACAGGGCCATCAAAACCTAACCATGCCATGGTGCTAGGTGTCTCATCCTGCTAAGACACTGGGTTCCAGTGTGCAATGCGCCCCACAGTCTGGTATCACATCCAAACCATGCCAGTGTTGACTGTGGCCTGCAGCGTTGCTGGGCGGCACATAGACTGGCCGTAGACCCAGCCAGACATGGAGGGGTCAACAGGTTCTCTTCTGATTTCTGGACTCTTACGTGTGCGTACGGATCTCTTCCCAGGGCATGTGAACTTCGAGCTCTTACTGATAGGCATCGCACACAGGGAAGCAAAGCAGAACATATTTATTTAGTGTTCTGTCAGCGGTTGACCCCTGAGGTGCTTTCGAGCGCATCGCTTGACAGGTCCTGTCATCGACTGCTGCTTAAGTCATTATTAAGCCGAGACCTGAATACATGAATGCCCCCCTTAAGACAGGTGAAGTGGGGTAAAGGTCAGCCATTAAATTGACCCAGGTGAGATTCTCAGTTCGTGCTTGTGTATTAATTTGCATTGATGTTGTTATGCATTTCAAATTTGTTTTCAATGATAAATTCTGAGATAGTCTCCATAACTCTCCAAGTCTCCGAGACTTAGGTATCTCATGAAAAGGGAGGGGGGGGGGGGCTTTATTTAACATTACAGGGAACACTTCAAAGAAAGGATAAGCTTTCAAGGCTTTCTTTAAAACTCGGTAGTGTCTCTAAATTGACATTGATTCAATTGAGTGCTGTTTTTTCCGGTGACCTTTCAGACGATGGGACTTTGATCACGATGCGAAGCTGCAAATATAGAATTCCTTTCTTTGTGTGTGGACGGCTCTCGACGCTCTTCAAGTCTTCCTGTAACGCCCCTGCCTGCCAGCGTGCATCCAGCGCATCTAAAATAAATCTGTCATTAAACACTTTTAGCCTGTTCACGGCGCATTGACGTCAACAGATTCTCAGTCATACCGCAGTTACTTTCAACGATCAAAGGAACCAAAAAACATCAGCAGGAGAGTATTGATTTGTTTAACACTAGGGCTACACTGAATAGTTATAGTGTACACTAAAAGGGTCTGCCTAGGGCATGTCAGTTTAAGCATACATCAGGGAAGGGTGTCCCTCAAGATGACAATGCCCCCGTCCACAGAGCACGAGAAGTCGCCCAATGGTTTCAGGAGCAGGCAGTGTGGTGTAATGGTTAGGGAACTGGGCTTGTAACGTTAAGGTTGCAGGTTCAATCCCCAGGTGGGACACTGCCGTTGTACCCTTGAGCAAGGTACTTAACCTGAATTGCTTCAGTTAATATCCAGCTGTATAAATGGATTGTAAACTGTAAGTCGCTCTGGATAAGAGCGTCTGCTGAATGCCTGTAATGTAATGTAATGTAATGTAACGCTATGCGGATTTCCTACCCTAACACCGATGTGCATAAATTCATTTTCAAAAGACGGAGACCCTTTCCAGAATGGACCTGAGGAAAATGGACCCTAATGGGTCTACCCAGACCCTGCCAGACCCCTGAGTAGAGAGGGAAAGGGAGGGAATGCGCCAACAAAAAACGATTGATAAATGGGCAATAATACCTTTCCTTAACTAACATCCCTGATCTGACAACTGATCCCCAAAGAAGTCATTTGTTTAATATTTCAATATTAGGCATATTTTAGTCTTAAATTATACATTCTACTGATGTATAACTGTTACGTTCTTAAAACAATCCTGTCAATAACTTTCACACAAAAAAGCAACACAAAAGTGACAAGAAAGTTTAGCCAACAAAAATGGCTCAACAGAAGGTGGAATATAACACGGTTTTAGATAAATCAATATAGTTAGGCCATAATACAAATAATACAAAATACATAGGCTAAATATTGATTAAATTAAATTAAATTAAATTAAATTACATTAAATTAAATTAAAAAACTACGCTTAAAGCTGTGCCCGTGAACCTTCTTTTAAAAAAAAAAAAATAAAGCCTTGTATTTGCAGTAGAATATTGTTGTTCATTGTTTTTTTTCCCACAGTTCTAATAAAAATAAACAAATAAACATGATGGAAGGCCCTGGCGGGTCCATTACAGCAAATTAATTTCAGTTGCACTTACCCGATATCCATGGCAATTATATGAGACCCAACCCTTACCCATGGGACACGTCAGGATTTTATATCCATGCCATATCTGAATACGGGTTGTACTGGCAAGACATGGTGTCCCAACACCCTATTAAGTGACTTTACGTTGATGTTTCCAATCAACCTTTATGTACCACACTGAAAGGAAATTATTAATACAATTCCACAGTAAGAGAGCTATAGCATTAATTGCCAAAGGCACCGATAGGGAAGCATTACTTTCTTTAATGGTACTGTAAAACACACGCAAATTAAATAGATAGATAGAACACGGTACGGCAGTGTCAGCACTCAAGCAACGGATTTAGAACGAACTGGTTTTAACAAGCTAAGATGCAGGAGCTCTTCCACAGTGAATTGGTTTTTCCAAGTGGACACCATGCAAATCCCACCATCGGTGTGAGTAAAGGATAGTGAATTGCTGGAACTGAAAGTCGCAGGAAATTAAATGTGGATGTTTTCACTTGCTGACCACTACCCACGCAGGCCCACACATTAAATGAACGGGTGAGGAGAGGGAAGGAAGTAACATTCTTCAAAGTGTAGTGTATTCTGTTTGAAGTTTTTTCCTTTATTGATCTTGGGATTCAAAGTAAACCTGACAGTGGTCATGAATGAATCATAGTGAATTGTTCCGAGGGAAGTTGTCAAGGGCTACAGGGTCTAATACAAACATCCTTAGACATTTAGTCATATTAAATCTAAATATTCTTCCCAACAATACCACAATACATAGGTTCACACATTTTTAACATGTCCCTTTGTAGCCAGGCATGAAAATAGGCCTTATAGGTAGTATTTTTGACACCAAAAACCGTCACCGATCATTGAGAACAATTCTTCTCAAGGGGTTACAATAGTATCTGTTGAGAGCGTTGCAGTGCATGTTGTTACCTTGAAACTTTCCCTCAATCTGATAACCCTGACCTACTCTATAATAACACACTTACTAACATTGATCAATATTAATGTTGGTATTAATATTACAATTCTGTTCTCCCCTCAAGAGGCACCCTGCTCACTGGTCGCCATACATCTTCTCTTTCCACCTCAGCCTTCAAAAGACCTCTAAAAACCCCAATAGCAGAACTGTCTTACCACTTTCAAATAATGGGTAGTGAAAACCTCTCTCTGTAGTCCACATATTTTTATGATTCCCAAATTTGGATTGGTAAAATACAAACAGTTGAGCTATTGACAATCTCAGATGTTGGTATAAATAGGGAGCAGACAAAATGCTTAAATTGAGGCAGCATACTATTGTTAACAACCTGACAAAGGCACAAAGTTGTTTTTAATAATAAACATATCGTTTTGGAGTTAACAAGAGTGTGGGAACTCAATTTAAGTTTCTGGTCTGCTTGCTTATCTGATGGTTGGCAACTCATTACCTAGGGTGTACATTTTATATTTTCTCCACTTATAAATAAAAGGAGCATCTACTCTGCTACAGAGATCTGACAGCAAATATTATACGGTATATACAAGCTAGCTCTTAGTCCTGGATTCAATCATTTCAGACATTTGTCCTTAGCTTTGACTTACAAACTTAGAAACAAATGTGAGTGTAGCTGTTTTTCTTCACAAACCATTAGACAAGTTGATTTTGTCTGACTGCTGAAGTCTGCAAACTGTGTTTGTGTAAAAAAAACAATCAAATTATAATAGGTGCATTACTTCTTGATTGAATTTATATCATTGCATGATTACATCATAATGTGATTTATTTGCTTTGCAGAGGTACAGGCCCAGTTTCAGCCGGCTCCTGCTGAAAACATGTAATATGAGTGAGAATGAAATATGAGAAAGGTCCAATTTTCGAGTGCGGTAGCCGTCACTGCAAGATAAATAGATTCTTAGTGTTGTTTTATGTGGGGGGAAAAGCAGTATGAGACCGTTTGAAATGAGAGGTTAAATGGGGCTCCTCTTTACTCTTTTCTTCGATATAATCTACCTCACGGACACCTTAAGGCATCCAAGACATTCATTTGTAACGGTAATTAGTGGGGGCATTGGGGCTCCGCCCCACCTAATCCTTCCACCAAAGAGAAAAAATAGTCCCTTAATAAATTCCCTGAAGAAAATGTCATAATTGTTCTGAATGAATAATAATGTAATTGTTGTAACAGTTCAACAAGATGGTGGGGTTGCGACCAAATTTCTATGTCAAATCAATGACATCATCACAATTATACCTGTAAACTTTATTGTCCCATGAGTGGAAAATGAATTACAATTCAACCTGTAGTTGCTAACTACAATATTAATGCATTAAAGAAACAGGAAAACCTGACAACAGACAACAATAATAAAACTTTTTTTTTTTTTACAAAAAAACTATTAGACAAGACAATGGCAATTCAGACCTCCAAAACAGGCAGATATGTATATGAAAATGAAAACAATGGTGGTTTTATAATATAAATAAACATATAGATAACCTAAAATCTAATTTATTCACTTAAATCATTCATGTCTTTTTGTAATTTTCCGTGGCTTAGTGCGTCATTATTTCTCAACTTAGTTTTAAAGTGTTTTACTTACAGACATTTATAGCATACTGTACATTAGGGACATCCATACAATGTAGTACATATTTAGATATATCCCCACACATTGTGTATATTTACAACCTCATTAAGGAAAACCTCATAATGATTTTTTTAATTCATTTTCTTATGAACTGTGTATATTGCTTTTAGTTATAAACCATGTTTTGTTTGCGTGTTAAGTTTATTTATACACAATAATTGATACTTAAAAGTTTGTCCTGCCCCACCCCCTTCTCTGGTCAGTGGCTGCATCTGGCGTTAGTGGTTTCTTTATAGCAAACTTCATATTGCATGGATAATATATTAATCATGTCACTATCATTTACAAGTATCTTTAAAGCTTCAAATCTGTTCTGTAGGAGCCTTCAACATAAAATAGTGTGCCTCAGAGTAAAGAAAGTTAATTTCACTAAAATCCTTTTTGGAAAAAAGTTAATTTAAAGTAAAAATTTTTAAGTACTTTTTGCAATAGGTGCTGCCAGACTCAGATTCTTGAAAAGTCATTGTGTGGAAAAAGATGGCCTTCAGTGGGCATAGATATATTTTGAGCTTCTTTTCGCAACATTGTGCATTGCAACCTCATTAAAAGGTTGCAATTCACCCATTCAATAACACCCAATAACAGTTAATTGGCCCTTAAGTGAACAAGGTAAGCGGCCGCTACGAGCATCTTGAGCACACCCGTTAGTTAATCTTGTCATGTCAGAGGATGTGTTCATCTGTCATTTCACTCGAGAACAAATTGTGAAACAAAGTGTGTTCCGTTCAGTTCAACGTGTGGGAGTTAACTAAGCACATAACATTCATTCATTCTGCCGGTGGGAATACAAACAAGATGTCGAAATGGGGGGAAATACAAAGTACTTTATCGAAAGGAATGGCATTCCAACCCCAAGCTAAAACAGTGGATCACATCTGCCCCTGGGGGATGACTCCAAACCAGTTTGCATGTATTGCAATACTCAGATCCGTGCACTGAGACCAGTAAGCACAAACCACGATGTGCACCATGCACACGTGATGTGAGGAAATTCACAGTACCAACTACATTGGGCACCGCGGATGTGTGGGAGAGATGACCAGAAATGCAGAGAATTGAGAATTGCAACTTACCTTGCCTGCCATACATCCACCAATGCTGTGGAAGGTTTGGCGGATATATTAAAGGATGAGTTTGGAGCATTTATGTGTGAACGAAACGCACTGCAGTAATTAAGTCTGTTCTAGCGTCACATTTCAAAAAGGATTATCCGCGTTACTTGTGTATTGGACAGACCACGTTTGATTGCACAGATGTTGCTTTCTAATAAATCCATTGGGCTAGTTTTTAGTTTATTGGGCGGAATGTTGTCTTTGATTGGTCTGGTAGGTGTCAATCAAACCTGGCGACACTGATAAGTGCCACTGGGGTGTACAGGGTTCGATCTGAACTGAGGAGCACACCAGTGCACCATACACCAGTGCGTTAACCTAACTCACCACTCAGGAGCCCAGCAAAAGTCAACCTTCCTGCAACGTTGTGACAGTACGCCGCGTTGGCTGGGGAACGGGGTTGTGAAATAAGCTAGTGCTGTTGCATACAGACCATGCATTTGATGCTGAAAATCCTATTGATCTTTTTTTAGAGAGAAAACACGCGTTCATAAGGGCATTATCCAGCATGAGCAATATAACTCCGTCACGCCTCTTTTCTCAGTAGAAGGAAATAGCATTAAGAAATGGTAACGGAGGCAACAGTGAGTATACTGAAATTTCAATATTTCATCATTTGTGCACCTTGACGAATGTCAGTATGAACACTATTCTTGTTCCCTTTCAATGGCGCATGACTAAGACCACCCGTTGCGCAGTTTGGAATGAGTGGGGGGATCTGTGCCTGGTTGCATTTACAATCAACCATCAACTACCAAAGCATGGGATTATGACACATTGTTTCCATATGGCGCCTGTCCTCTTTTACACTGGCGTTAAACTGGAGTCAATTGAATGAAAAGACCATTTTGTCTGAGAATTTAGGACTGGTGCCGTTCTATCTGATAAATGAGGCATGGAGCCTGTTCGGTTTAGGGATGCATGATTGATGCAATGGAGGCTGAGGAATGACACAATTTCACCTACGGTTTGATGATTGACAACTGAGATTTGACTATGTTCTACTATGAATGATATTCTCTATTATGTTATTATTTATTCCATAATTGATTACAAAAGAAGAATACAATTAAAATAACAAGGGATTAAATGATGCTAATTGAACCGATAACTGAATTCAATTCTAACCTAAAAGTTAATTGAAAGTATGCCTATATTTATTGAACATATACATTACATAACATTGAACTAGTTTTTCAAAGCGGTACAAGATTGTGTAGTTTAACTGGACTAACGGTGCTCTGTCCTTTTCCTACTCCGACTGTTTTCGTTTTCCCTTTCAGAACAGATTGCTTGGAGCACCGTTGCCGTCGTATCTCACCCCAAACAGTGAAATACGCAAGCAATTATGCTTACCGGGATATTACTTCCAAATAACATATGGCTGTGGCTCATCTGTTCAAGTGTGTGTCTTCCATGATGAAGAGTGCAGATTTAGAGGGACAGGCACTGTAATCATCTGCTGCGGAGAGGAGAGATATGGCCTGCCTACCTACACCTCTCTGTCAATCTATTGTGATGGTTTGTCCATGTCCTTGCCACTGATGAAGACATTGCTGCTGACATGAAAATAAATAAATAAAAATGTAAGCAAGTTCAGTCACTCCTGGGGCTCGGCTAGCCTAACAATGCCTCGTGTGAGATATCGCTGAAGGATTTATGATGGCAATATGCTGTACAGTGAGCTGGCCAGGGAGGCCTCTGCATACATTATGCTGTGTATCCTCTGTGTGTTGTTGCCCAGTTTTAAATTAAGATTCAGAAAGACATTTCCAGACAACCTCTTCATGCTATAATTTCAAACTGCTGAAGTAGTTTTCTCTACATGTTTCAAAATCGCCATGTACCTCGACTCTCTCCTGACGTCTGTCACGCCTCCGCCTCACTATCTCCACCTTTTTCTTTCAATTGTTTGTCCAAATCGGGTGGGGGTTGTTAATAACGTTGTCCCAATGGGCAGGTGCGACCCTGTTCAACAGTAAATATCAAATATTTCAAACGCGATGCAGTGTTTTCAGTTAAAATGAAGTGGGAGATAAAGTATGTTGCCTGAGAGTGGTATCATCCACTAAAAAACCAACATTGCCCATTGTTGTTTTGAATGCATTTGAAAAGCCATTTTAGTAATGGATGGGACTTATATACGTATGCTGTATGTGGCAACATTGAAGTTGAAGCTTTGTGCAGCTATGCCCCAGATGTGTAGAAGATATAGGCCAGACAAATGGGACCTTAAACGCTTCACTTTGGCTATCCAAATATCTACATCCACATTGATGTCACATTGTGATAAAAAAACACATTTGTCTGCAAGCAAGCTTCCAAGCTACATAAAGCACATTTCATCAGGCTCACACACACACACACACACACACACACACACAAACAGCATCAGGAACATTTTACCAGTAGAAGAAGGGTACAGCCTATCAATGTTACCTGTCTCATTTTTAATAGTATGACAATATTATGACAGTTTTGCATTACTAATTTAGCTAGCTGTGTTTTCCTTTTCACCCCAAACCATGAGTAAGTATACGGCAGCCAAAACTTTTCAAAAGCTACACATTTCAATCCGGTTCCAGTCAGACAGCTCCTAGCTCCTAACTCAATACCTTACTGCAATGACTGATTCTGTTTTAACATGTCTTTCTTTACAACTCACTTGATTACTGTGGCAGAAGCACAACTCAGAGAAATGAGAGAAATGAAAGCAAGACAGTAGTCTTATTCTCTTTTCCACTATTAGAGATGCCACTGTCGTGAGAACCTCACAACATCTGCAGAGCTGGAAAAAACATTTTGCATTTTGCATATTCATAACTCCATAACTGTAACAAAATAAAAAAGCGATGTTCTGTCATGCTGAGCTGTGGCTCTGTCTAGTGATGTCTCTTTGCCATGTTACATTACTTAGCCTGCTTGATTTTACTTCAATTCAGCTATTGCAGTGCAGAATCCATCTAAACACACATAGGGACTTCCTGAGTTTGTGTCTACTACATTTTGGCATCAGGTTTTCTGCAGGTGACGGCATCTATGAAAGGACAACAGTTTTAAATGCATCTAGTCAACAACAATGGTTTCAGAATTTTATTATATTTTCATTTTTCCTGCTCCTTTTAAAAATGTGTTGTCACTAATACTTGATGTAATTTAATTGTATCTATACCAGTCAATTTCTTATGACCATATTTTAGGGCAGAAACCTGCAGTGTGTTATGTAAAGGTAATCTCAAATTATATATATATTTTTTGCATATCATTGCAAATACCGGTTTTACACTGAAATAAGCATAAGATGGCTGAATATCATATTATGGTGATTATTGGCTGCATCAGGTCACATTCCCTGTGAAACTAATCTTCCTGTCTCCCCTCTACATTGCTTTTGATATTGAAGATGTTTTGAGCCTCAGATTTTGAAGCATGTCAAACCGTTTGCAAATATTATCTTAGTCTGCTCAGTTTATTTTGTTTAGCTTATTGTTTCTCTCAAATATATCATTGGACACATTTATAAACTTGGAACCACTGCGCTTTTTCCAGGATGCTGTCAGCAATCAATTAAAAATGCAAATGTATTTACTCAGAGGCTATGTGAAAAATGATTCTTAATTGAATATGCCACCAATCACTGCCTAAATGATTCATTGACTTCATTTTCAACGTTTGAAATGGGCCAATTTAAAAAATTTTAAAAAATGAAATGAAATATTGCCTGCCAACTGACTTATAAAATTATAATTTTTACTGGAACAATGTGGTGAAACGTATCCTTTCTGGCCACTGTTTTTAATTGTGTAAAACATTGTGTGGTGCAGTTCCCACCAACTATTAGCGATCAATTACGCTGCGGTAGCACAGAGTTTTGTCACTGGCTTTTCAGGTTTATGAAGGTGTGTGCCAGTGCAGAAATGTTCACCATGCTCAAAGAATCCATGGCGAAAAAATTATTAAATGGTGTTTACTGTATGAGGGGAACATATGGCAACATTAAATGTCCCGTTCTGATGATCTAATGCAACCAATCAATCAAAAATGTATTTGTATAGCGCGTTTAACAAATAATTTGACACACTACACTTTACAGCAGGCCCCAGCCTTAAACCTCACAAAGGTGATAAGGCCTTTGTAAGGCCATCATTGCCTAAGGAAAGGGTGGCAAGGAAAAACTCCCTAGGTTGACGAAACAGGAAAACCCCTTACCCTGCGTTTTAACAGCCGGCGATTCTAGGTGATGAAATTGCCCAGTGGGCGTTTCCCCGTGTGTTGTCATGCTTCAATGGCCTCCTCAAAGTGGTTCCGACGTGCTTACGAAATTTTAGCATGGTAAACAAATAGTTCATCAGTGCTTATAATGTTTATGCTCTTGGAGGGAGAATCTTTATTATAAATATTAGTTGGCTAGCAGTATTGTTCCCTTCAACATGAACCGCCAACTCATAAGGCTTTTTACAATTGCGGCCATTTACTTGCGCTGGAAACGGAGGAGGTTCCGTGTGTGTCATCCATGTCGGAACTAGGAACCAAATTTCGGTGTTATGTTGGTTCCGCGTGGAAGGTAAAAACAGCAACACATGAATTTGATTGGCTCTTACCGGGCAATATCGCCCGAAAGTTCAGCATTCTCAACTTTTTCTGTGTCGCCGCCACGGCCACAAATTTAACATCGCCAAATCGCCTGCAGTCGCTGGTAGTTGCCCGCTCTCATAGACAATTAATGCATTTCCGGCAACTAGTTGCCCAGTTGCCCGCTGTTAAAACGCAGGGTTAGGAGGAATTGGACTCAAGAGGGGAGTCCATCCTCCATTGGCTGGTCCAGGGTCAGATGATCACTTGCTTCACTATTCTAATAACAATTAAACAAGGCTGACCAGCTGACTGGTCATAAGTAACACTATGCATTATATTGGCGTTATACCAGTGTACAATTTTAATAACTATAGGAACTAATGTGTAACAGCAGATTGTTAAAAAACAACCACATAATAACTAAGGTGTAACAGAGTTGTGTGGTTTGTGTAATTACACAGGTCATCTGTATAACCCCTCACTCTGAGTTAAAAGTGATTCAGATGTGCAGTCTGAAAACATGTTATCTAGAGCCCGCAACCCACTTAATGAGCTGATGTGTTTTCTCTGACCCACCCCTCATTAAATTGTGCCTCACACATTCAAATTTGGAGCAAAAATGTTTTGAGCGTACATCAAAATAACTGCATGTGCACTAACTAGTGTGGTATTTCATTTGATTGGTGCAAATAGCAAGGGAGAGTCTGTCAGATACAGTGTCGTGACAACCTTAACCCTTCCCGTGACCCCCCCTGTGGGTCCTAATCCACTGTTTGGGAACGGCTGCTCTGCATGACTAATGGTATTAGTTACCCCTGTGCTATCATATATATTCCGTTATATAAAGCCTTGAAACCCCAAGGCCTTAGCCAGAAACATTTTAGATTACAGTGCAGTTATTAATGCTTCATAAATAATTGACACAGCTTTATACTTTCTTAAAAGTGACATTATTTATTATTGTCCAAGATTAACAAAGATTAGTGATATGGTAATCAGAAGGAGCATGGTGGGGGTGGGGGGGGGGGGCGTATGTATGAAGCTGCTCAGGGTGAAAATGAAGTCATAAATGGTGGAAATAAACCAATACTCCTAAGAAAGTAAGAAGAAAATCTATAAAAGTATAAATATTCCTTAGCCTGAAAAGTACACTTAACTTGCCACATATTTAACCTTGCGATGTTAACGTTCTGGAAGAAACACCGTCTGGAGGAAACTGCAAGCTCATTTTGGGAAGGAGATTTTTGGCATTGGTTGTGGTGCTCAGTGTGCATAACACTCTGCAAACAGCTGCTGACGGTCAAACTATTTATGTAGCGCTTTGGCAGTAAAGTCCACAAATACTTTCACATTTACACTGTTCAGGTGGAAGAGCTCAATGATTTTTGTTATTATTCACAATTGCTACAGCACAGCAGCACACGGTGGTGAGAAGAACTCAGAGGCAGGTAAAATACACGCAAGTGAAGGAAGATGATCATTTTAATTGATGAAGAAGAGTTTAGTTAACCTGGTGCTAATATTATCCTGCTATGTTTTGGATGGATTGGAGTCGGACATGACAGTTTCAGTGCCATGTCCCATATTCAACTTGTGGGAATATAGTCACCCTACATTTAGGCTAATCAGTTTGCTTTCAATGATGAAGAATGGAAACAATCTGTGAATAACTGTGAATATTTATATAATGTACAGGCATGTGTGTGTGTGTGTGTGTGTGTGTGTGTGTGTGTGTGTGTGTGTGTGTGTGTGTGTGTTTGACACACCCAACTTCGGAGGAGTTTGTTTTCACAACTGGTCTGTGCAACTGTCAACAATTTCATTGGCAATTTTCTCAATATTTGGGATTAACTCACCACAAGCACATGTGCACGACACTTCATATGACGCAAAAACACTCAGGAAACCACTCACGGGATTTGGTCTGACTCCACGCTGAAAGTAGGTGTGAGAAGCTTAATAACTCACTCCCACATTCGACTCTGAGCTCGGGCTTGAGCTTTGTACTATCACACTCCTAGAAGTAATTTGGAGACACTTGATAACATTTGATAACTACTGTTCTTGTACTCCATCCCTTGGCATCACTACTGTCAGACATCAACCTATTGATGCAAAGAGCATGAGACCTGGTTTATACTGTAATACGGCTGACCATTAAATATCAAAATTGAGTTTTGTGTCAAGGCAAACCTTTACAGGCCAATTTTCCTCAAAGTGGAGTTTTATATGATCTCCTGGAGGGGGTCGCCAAGTATGTGAATACCATCAGTTTTAAAAATATTTTAAATGAGAAAACAACCTGGTCTCATGCCATTTGTGTGGCATCTGACCATAGCGACAGGCATGAAAGCAGGCTGGGAAACTGAACTTAATTGGTAGGTGATAATACATTTCTGAAAAGTTTCTTAACAATATACAGGTAACTGCCAAAATAAAGGAAACACCAACATAAAGTTTTCTTAATAGGGCGTTTAGCCTCCACAAGCTGCCAGAACAGCTTCAATGCACCTTTGCATAGATTATACATGTTTCTAGAACACCATTCATCGACAAGAAGTTCCATGACCTGGTGATTTGTTTATGATGGGTGAAAACACTATCTCAGGCGCCACTCCAGAATCTCCCATAAGTGTTCAGTTGGGTTGAGATCTGGCGACTGAGACAGCCATGGCATATGGTTTACATCGTTTTCATGTTCATCAAACAATTCAGTGACCACTTGTGCCCTGAGGGTGGGGACATTGTCATCCTGAAAGAGACCACTCCCACCAGGATAGAAATGCTTCACAATAGGATGAAGGTGATCACACAGTATGGCTTAGCATTTATTAGAGTTTGCCTTGTTTTGTAAGAGGTTGGGTGGACCTAAACCATAACAGGAAAATGAACCTCACACCATAACAGAGCTGCCAAAAGCCTTCACCGTGGGAAACAAGAACTTAGACCTGTATGTCTCTTTTGGCGTGCGCCACACATGCACTTGACCACTTGCTGAGAAGAGGGTGAAGGGTGACTCATCTGACCACATGACCATTTCCACTGCTCAGTAGACCACTGCCTGTGTTCTTTGCACCACTTTACTTGCAAACGTGCATTTGTAGGTGCAATAGGAGGTTTATGCACAGCAATCCAACCATAGTATCACTCTCTGTGAAGTTCTAGAGGGACTGTGAAACTGCGTGCTAACACACTAGATTAATGTTTCCCTTGAACCTTGACCCAACGCACAGACATCACGATCAAGGAGTATGCGCTTTAGACCACAGCTGCCCCTGGTTGATGAGGTCTTTCTCTCAGACTTCTGTGCAAACATCCGCTTAGCCGCTGTGCCTCCTGAAACTTCAGCAAGTGGAGCAGTCTTAGTCACTGAGGCTCCTGACAAACGTGCCCCAACAATCACCCCTCTTTTAAACTCTTTTAAAGCCACTGGGATCTCTTCTTCTAGCCACGGTAGTCAAAATAATTGGAAACCAGGCCTGCAGAGCATTTTTATACATGACCCTAAGCTACTTGTGTAGAAGCACCTGCTTTAAAATATACTTCTCCTCATTTACTCAAGTGCTTCCTTTATTTTGGAAGTTACCTGTAGATAGGCCCTTAAAATAAGGCATGACCTAAAAAAATAACCCTAGATAGTTGTGTATAAGGGAACCTAGTTTTATCTGCCTGTACTTCTGGAATGTACTGTTTATCTATACTTCCTTCAGTCCAAAAGCAGTCACAAAACGCTTACTGTAGTTTCATAATAAATGTTTTGACCTTTGGGTGCCATAGACCATTAATATAACCACAGAAACAGCCCTCCTGGTGCTTTTCCTACTCAACAACAATTAATCAACTTTACTTTTCATCTCTGTTGAACTCTCAAAGTTAGCCACACGACCTTTCTTCCATCAATTTAAAAAAAAGTTTTGAGGGTCTTTGCATTAATGCTGGCTGAACCACGAAGGTAAATTCATTCAAATGTATTGGAACAAAATAATTAACGAAAAATCGGTTCAAAATAGGTTTATTTCCATGAAAATTCCAAGCAGACCTCGGATTATCATTTTCTACAAGGCAG
Source organism: Aldrovandia affinis (assembly GCA_029706075.1). NCBI lineage: Eukaryota > Metazoa > Chordata > Actinopteri > Notacanthiformes > Halosauridae > Aldrovandia > Aldrovandia affinis. Next base: position 1,203,350 of record JAINUG010000160.1, read on the forward strand.
TAAAAAATGCAAATATGCTCAAATAATGTGCTGTCTCGAAAGCACCCAATAGTTTCTTGCAAACCCCGTCTTTGATTGTGATGGATTGATTTGCACCATTTCATATGCACTTTGCAACTGTCACACCACTGTTTATTTGAAATTGGGCTCCCTATGAAAGATGAGAAAGATGAGAAAGGTTTAATGGTGTTTATTTCCAAGTATGGCTTTACTGACAAGTATAATTTATAAGGATAATTAAGTATAATTGAAAAAACTGACTGATCGTCATAATTTGCGCTTGTCATCCATACCCTAAAACAGGTTGAAAAGAAAACAGGGTGGGAGTGGGTGGGAGTGGCTTAGCCTTTATGCTCTCTACACCCTACATTTTTGGCATGTCAACCCTTTGTTTATATATTATTTATTTTACCCCGTTTTTCTCCCAGTTTGGTAGCCAATTACTCCCACTGTGCTTAGTTCAATCCCCTCCCTCGTAGTTCGCTGCCGGAGCCCTGTGACCGGCAGTGACAATGGCGAAGCGCCACCTCCTCCGAGATGGCACTCGTCGTGCTGTTGACTGTAACTCCGGCACCCCAGAACCACTCCTGTGGGCAGCGAACTGTTTCGGCTTCCCTTCCCCCTCCCTGGGGTGGACAGCCAATTGCCGCCCCGGTGGCACTCCCGGCCAGAGCCGGCTCTGGCACGACGGGGAATCGAACCCCGGTCGCCGTGGCCAGTGTTGGATGTTGAAACCACACGGGAGGCCAGTTTATATATATATTCATAAGAAATTGTTTGCCATTTTCAATAGTTCAATAGTTCTTGTCATCAACTTTGTTATGTTAATTTGTCCTTAAAGAAACTTTAATTTCACCATAGTCCTCCCATATTATGGTTATTCAGTACTGATGGGAAAGTGAGACATTTAACAACCCCAAATTTGGTGGAGTTAGCATGTGCTGTCACCAATCATAGTATCTTGCTCGGGGGAGAAACATCTTTTGATTGGTTGGTTCCTAGGAGTCAGTGACTATACCTGTAATTATGTTCCTGAAACCTCACTCTCCAGTCACTTTTTATTCACTGATTTCTTTGCTAAGGACGTGATGTTTGCAGGTAAACTCTTCATCATGTGAAAAATCACATGAATGCAAGTTTTTGGAGTGATTTATTTTCAAGTGATTTACATGTGCACTTTACATTTCCACGCGTATACCACATATTGTAACAAGGTTTCACATTTACATCCCAGGTATTCACATGCGATCACATATGTACATGTGTTTTTGGACATTTCACTTGTGAAATTTGTGTAATTTATCCGTAAGGGAAGCTTCCACTGTGTAACCAGGGGTATGCTGTGAGGACTACAAGCTTTTGTAGATCACCCTTGGTGACAGCAGCATCGCATTAGCCCTGCCCAGACCGAGAGAGAGAGAACTGGAAATCTTTGTAATTATACCCACAGTTTGGTGGGTATTTTCAGCTCTGGCTTAGTGCAGCAATTCATTAATGGTCATTATTGCCAGCGCGATAATGAACTGAACTGGAATGCAAAGGACAAAGCGCAACATAAATGGATGTGCCCAGATGAATATGAATATGATCTGAAAATAATGAGGGAATCAATATCCACTGAGCAAACACATTATAAGGGAGAAATAATGTACGGCACAAGACAAGAGGCCATGCAATTACGGAGAATTGCCGCAAAGATATTAAACAAAGGAGAAGGCAGCTACACATACATATTTAACGCAATTACAGGGCAAAGAGAGATATCGCTTTGTGTACTCAGATATAGAAGAATTAAACCCATTATGGTGCCTGTTCATCAGTAATTTCACTTGTGTCCTTAATAAATCTAAATCCGAACATTTGGGGAACAGGTTGGACACTTATCTTTTGACATGTTTATGATGTGAGCCAGCTCTGCTCCATCTGCTCCAGCAGTACAGCTGGTGAGGGGTCACACATACCCGAATTTATATCTTTTGTTTTTTTTAAACTGTAGCTTTGACATTATTTTATATTGCAATTTTCTTATTGCAGTGATGGCTGACTTTGATCATGAGTCAGAGACCGATGCTGCCTGTTTCAGTGCGACACAGCGGGTTCTCTTTGGGTGCTTACAAAACGCTTTTGGCGGTGGCAACAAAACAGTGACAAGAAGGGCAATTTGAAGGATATGTTGAAAACAGATTTTCAGCAAAAACCACCAGATTGCCTTCCCCCAAATCATATTTTTTGTAGACATCGCTAAGTGTAACCATAGGTTATATAGTACTCTTTGTCATATCATGACTGTTTATGAACCAAACATTTATTATAATTGCTTTATTTTTATTTAGTTTTTCTCTATTGTTATACTGTATATTGTGTATTGTATATCTGTTGCTCAATAAAATAGTAATAATAATTATATGCTAAGCAAATTATGTGCATGCTAGATTTTCTTTATATATAACTAGAATAATAATATTTAGGGATATTGTGTACTAGTAAGTCTTCGCCTACAAGGAGATGTACTGTTTCAAAAGTGGTGCAAAGTTTTTATTTATAACCATTGATAAATATGTTAATATTTTTAGACTTAAATAATGCTTATTTATCTTGATTATATTCCAATAGCATAATTTTTATCTGGGTAGGATGTGTATTGGGTTTAATGGAAAAATAATATCTAGCTAATTTTGTACCAATTGTGAATGTCATGCAGCCAGTGTCAATATCTCTGTATCTGGTGACAAAGCCGCTAAATTGGAAAGACTTGTGGAAATTGGAAAGAGTAAGATTGTGCTGTCCTGTTAGTGTTATGTTTGTGTGTGTGTGCTTGCTGCCAGCTGTGAGGAAGCTTTTCCAGTTGCCAAAGGAAATCATTGAATTTAATCAACCTGCCCTCCAAATGTTATGCTTGAGTGAAGGAGTCCACATTATTGATTTTTTTTTATGTATTTCTAATGCGTTTCTCTATTTACTCTGCGAATCTTGCTTCCACTGGTTTATTGTACAGTTTAGAGAATAATTACTTTGTCTCTTGGAGATTGCCCCCTCCCCCTTCCCCTGTAACGATCAGCAGGAAGCCAAAGAGGAAACACTGAACAGAAAGAAATGGTCACTCAACATTTGAAAAACATTTCTTCTCAGCCTTGCTTGTAGAGAATGTGTCGTTTAACTCACAATCATTCCGATATTCATACCATCAAAGTTGTATTAATTTGTTTTGAAAACATTGTCACGGCAATGGAGATTTAAGAACCTTTTATGTGAAGCCATAATCAATCTTCTGATGCCGCGCCGACCGGAACGGGTCAGAGAAGAGAATTATATAATTATGTATTCCTTTGTCCTTGTCACGGTATTGATCTGACTCAGCCCACTAGAGTCTTTAAAGTAGTTGTAACCACATCTGTCAAATAACCCTGAGGAGCCGGCTACGGCTGGTGATATCCCCTGTGTAGGAGAGTGTGTTTAAATTCACCCTCCCCTGTTATTTCCAAATGAGAAGCATCCCTGTAGCTTATTGCGCCAGCATGCGGTCAATGTGTAAGCAGGTGCACGGTATCAAGCCTTTGCGCATTGTACAAATGGGTTGCAATTGTGTGCCTGTATGTTTTATTTTTCTATAATCAATATGCCTTTTGTAACTTGTCATTTGATGTGGCTGACCATAAAACTCCTGAAGGGCCAGTTTATATTCAAATCAAATCTTTTTTGTCTACTGCACCACTGGGTTGCGCTATATTCTTTTTAGAGATGTCTGTCTCTGGGATTCGCAACTACCTATCACAAGCACGTGCGTACAACCAGGGGAAAATATTTTCTTTGGACATAAGCACCTGTAATATTACTGTACCAATTGTTGTCCCATTCCCCACACTTCATCTTGCTTACTAAATGAAAATGATGCAATGGCAGTGCAAAGGTGTGTGCCAGATTTCACACATCATATTCTCACATTCATAATACATTTCATTCAACGGCCACAGCACTGAGAATTGAAGCGCTATCTGTTTTTTGGGGGTTTTACATTAAAAAATAATAATAATAATTTTCTCCCAATATGGTAGCCAATTACACCCGCTATCTTCAGGTCAATCCCTCCCTCATAGTTTGCTGCCCTAGCCCTGTGATGAAGGCGAAGTGTCGTCTCCTCTGAGACGGCACTCGCCAAGCCGACGACCGTAAGTCTGGCACCCCAGAGCCACTCCTGTGTGCAGCGAACTTCCTGTCGGCTTCCCTCCCCCCACCCTGGGGCGGACAGCCAATTGCCACCCCCGGCGGCACTCCCGGCCAGAGCCGACTCTGGCGCGGCCAGGGAATCGAACCCCCAGTCGCCGTGGCCAGCATCGGACGTTAAAACCACTAGACCACGTTGGAGGCGCCAAGTGCAACCTGTTTTTAAGCTAATTTGCCACAGCAGGTTTAAACTTTACGGTATGAAGCAACGTTTTTCTGAATCACAAAACATCACGTCCAGTGAAATCAGTGGAATCGTTGACTTAATGACATGGTGAAAGTGGTCTTTTAGATGTGGTGTGGCATTCTCTTCCCCGCCACACCCTTGCCGGCGGCCTTGCGTAAACATTGTCAGCTAGAATATCTTTGAAACTGGAAAAATAATCACACTTTTTAAACCATTTAAACACACTGTTCTAGATTGATGTCTTCATTCATCATCTGAGAAATGTGAGAAATAGACAAGCTTCTGTGAATTTGTGTACTGTGTAAAACCGGTCTGCAATGTCTCTGTCCTCAATGAGGATCTCAGATGGATATAACACACATTTATATTGCATTTCTATAGAGCTGCTCGTCCAGCTACGGCACTGGGTTTCACTGCAGTGATGTGTCCCACGGCCTGGTTTTGAGTCCTGTTTATACAGGGTGGTGCATAATTGGCTGTAGCATCATCCAGGGAGGGATTTTTTCTGTCTGTAATGATTTTGATCTCTTTGCGTGAGAGCAACTCTATCAAAAATATTTTTTTATGAATTTTTTTTATGTCGTAATACCATAAATGTATTTTGTGTCTTGAGGCTGTTTACACATGAACTGCCATTTATATCCATGCCTCTGTGTATATTTTGATGCTAAAATTTAGTGCAATACCAGGTTTAAATAAATATACTGTATGCAAATGCAACTCCTGATGAATGTTGCACAACTGTATTTTGGATCAGTTCAGAGATCAAGCGTACAGGAAAATTGTATAACCAGTGGAATTTTGAAAGTGTGAAATCATTAAAGCTGACCAGAAGCCTTTGAACCAACAAAGCTTTGTTCTCTGGCCAACTATATGAATACTTTTTCAATCATCAGAATTTCATGAGGCAGTTTTTTTGCATTAAAATACATGATGCCTACCTTTGTTGTGTTTGACCATGTAGTGTTCTCACAGTCTATTGCACACATGTGAAACACATTTTAGTTGTGGTGTATATCAGTTTTTCCCCCTTATTTTCCTTTTGTATACAGTATACAGGGTACAACACAGCACATAATTCAAATTAAAAAAGAAAACAGAAGGCCTCCCGCGTGATGAGAATAGAGGCTGTGATTGGCTAACAAATTGGGAGAAAACGGGTTAAAATCAGAAACAAAAAGTTAAAAAATGAAAACAGGACAGAAACACATTGAGTGTTTTTTCTAAAACCCTGCATGTTTTGTGATGGTGATCATGCAATGTGGCGCCAAGAGTGGCACCAACAAGGAGAAAGTGGAATTTCTTAAAGCCAGAGGACTATGCTTTGGATGTCTAACAAGGGGACATATGTGCAAGAACTTCCATAAACGCATAACCTGTCACGCATGCCAACAAACACATCCCGCTGTGTTGCATATAGATATTGAGAAGAAAAAGAAAGGAGCAGAAGATGAGTCTTTTAAAGAAGCATCTCAAACATCAACGGTGAGCAGTGCTTTGGTTTCCTTAGAAACAAGGCAACACATCGGGGGAAGCAGTAAAGAGTGGGCACAATTCTACCAGTTCAGGTGAAAGGTAAGATTGTGCAAACACGCTTCCTCAGAAAGCACTGATCTCTTGCGCAAACTATGATCGTTCGTACTATTGTGGCAGCCAGCATGCCGCAGTCAAGCATCTGAACGGAGTCAAATGATTGGGACTAAGGAACGGCTGAGGGCCATTTGGAGGCCTGTTTAATCATGTGACACGTTGGAAGGAGTAGGGTGGTGTGTTGGAGTAGGGTGGTGTGTTGGAGTAGTGGAGAAGTGTTGTTGAGAGAGAGAGAGAGAGAGAGAGAGAGAGAGAGAGAGAGAGCAGGAGAGAGACAAGAGCGTCTGCGACAACCATCAAGAGCGTCTGCTAAATGCTTAAAAATGTAAAATGTAGACAGAGACAGAGACAGAGACAGAAACAGAGACAGAGACAGAGACAGAGACAGAGACAGAGACAGAGACAGAGAGAGAGAGAAGTGGGGAAGTATTTTGGAGTGTTTATTGTGTTTATTGTGTTTGACGTGGATTGTTTGAGGACCCCACTGTGTTGTGTACCGACTACTGGACTGGATTACGGAACTGACCTGGATTGTGACACTGGATTATGGACAACAACGACGAGATAAGGATTGTGGACTTTATGTGTTTTGGATTCCACCCGAATACCCCGCCCTTTGTTTTGTGTTGTCAAGATTTGTAATAAATAAATAAATAAAAATTGTAAAACCGGGAGCTCTGCTATGGTTTGCACTGAGGCATTGGTGACACAGCTAAATGAAAAGCCATGTGCCAGCAGAAGCCTGTCGCCAGTTACTGGATATCTGGGCTGGAAGTGGGCGGTCTCAAAGACAACACAATCCTTGAGCTGCCAGACGTTTATACCTAGAGTGGTAGCCTTGTCCATGAAGACAACATTCCATCACAAGATGAAATTATAGAATGGCTAATGGATGTTGTGTTGACTCGAATCAATGATGGAATTTGCCAATTGATTGGTGTCAATGCTCCAAAGCCACTGGGGCCATCAAGACTTATAAACAGTACAGGTGATGGACCATACGCTCTAAAAACTCCTAGAATGGGTGGTCAATGGTGCACTCAACAGTAACACTATCATGAATGAACATGGTTGGCTTTGCATGAGCGGTAGTATAATTTCTATAGGGAGCTTATAAGAGCTGTTGGGCAAGCAGTATACTCAAGATTTTACAGAACAACATTGCAACGAAAAGGGTGGGATGTCAATGGAGGATCAACAATTCATGAAAACTGCATCCAGCTCTGCAGTACTGAAAGATGGACAGTACTACCTGAAGCTGCCCTTTCACAAAGAAAGATGTGAGCGTGCCTAACAATCACATAATAGCAGAGCAGGGAGAACTTCCCCTCTTGAAAAAGTTTAGAAGAAACAGAACATTATTTGAGGAATACAGGTTGAGATTTCCTCAAAGGATATGCTGAAGTGGTGCCCCAAGAACCATTGAAAAGTGACAATTGTAAAGCGTCGTACTTGCCAAATTATGGAATGTATCATCCAAGAAAGAAAACTAATCTGTGTTGTCCTTGATGTATGGTCATTTTTTGGTGCTATATCACGAGACCAAGACCTTCTTCAAGGACTTGATTGGACAAACACATTGAACAGTGTTCTACTTCGCTTCTGTCAGGGACTATTAAGAGACAATATTGGCCGATGTATCCCCCGTTGACCCAATGGTGTCATGAGCTAAGATCTTAATGAGTACAGAATGATGGTTAATCTCTTTGGAGCTGTATCTTCTCCATGCTGTGCCACCTTTGCACTGACAGACTGGAAAAGGCAATCAAGGGCAATACCCAGCTGAGATAATCAATAGCATCAAAAGGAATTTTTATGTCGATGATTGCTTGAAGTCTGTAGACATCCAGGATCAAGCCACATCTCTGTATAGAGATCTCAGAGACGTGTGTACTATGGGAGGATTCAAAACTGACTGTCTATGCCTTGATACCTGAGAAGTGAAAATATTGGACTTGAATAGGGAACAACATCCTGTGGAGAGAGCGTTTGGAACTCAATGAAACGTGGAACTCGACACCTCTACCTTCGGTGTGGTGGTTAAGAACAAACCAACCACAGGACTTGGAACACTGTCAATCATTAGTTCTGCATATAATCCCCTGGGATTCCGTGCACTCCTCACACTCACCACCATTTGGTGCTTCGGGATCCGTGCAAGGACAAGTGTAAGTGGGATGAGGATGCTTCAGAGGTGATGTGTCAGCAGTGCCAGTGGTGATTCAATCAATCTTTAATCAGTCAATCTTTATTTTTGTATAGCGCCATTTACAAACAGGTTGTCACACAGCGCTTCACAATTGGAATTTTCCAGAGGGAATCAAAAAACCAGAAAACCATTGGGACCAGTGTGGGAGACTGGAAAATTATTCCCTGACCCCTTAAAAGGTGGTCGAGATTAACTCCTGGAAAATTGTGGGTTACAGAGAAAAACAAAACAAATAGTCCTTGAGGCTCATGAGGATTGCCCCAGTGGGATGGTCTCCATGTGGACAGAGGTCTTATACCAAGGGACTTGGGATAAAGGCTGCATAATTGCATCATTTCTGTTGGATTGCAGTGACTTATCTTCGATTGACAAGCTTCAAGAAATACATTCTGCATTCTGCCTTTGTGGTGATAAAAGCAAGAGTGGCACCTTTAAAACAAACAACCATTCCCAGGCTAGAGCTCGCACACATACATCAACTCAAAGCTCAACTTTGCTGTTGATGCCTCACTTGGGCTAAGAACTGATGCTTTCTTGAAATCTAAAATGTGGAATACTGGTACAGAATTTCTCTAAAGAGATAGGCAATGTCTCTGGTATGACCCTGCAACGAGACATCTCTGTTTACAGTATAGTAGTGGACGGAGAGAATAATTCCACAAGCAAACTTTTGGAAGGCTTCTCTAGGTGGGATAATCTTAAAAGAACGGTGAAATGGACTTTGAACATGCTTCAACACCTATTCCAGAAAAGAAACAGAGCACAAAAAAGCACTCAGTGGACAGGTAGACCATAACAAGCAACAAAATCTGTTAGCAGATCATATGTGTCAGTTTAAAGCAAAACTAGGCACATTAAGCCTTTCTGTGGAAGAGATGGGCTAGGCAGAGGAGGCTGTTGTGCACTTTGTTCAAAAGCAAAGTTTCCAAGAAGAAATATGCTAAGGAAAGGCACAGCAAAGAAAACCAGCCCTACAAACAGACTGGATCTCTGTTGTGGAGAATGGAGTCCTGAGGGTGGGCAGAAGGCTAAACAAATCTGCAGTGCCTGAAGAAACAAAACACCCAGCAATCCTTCCGAAAGACAGCTGTGAGTCGAAATCCTTCACCGCATTCCATGAGATGGTTAGCACAGAGAGAGGAATCGCATGATTTCCAGGCTGCGGCGATGGTGCTGGAAACTGTGTGTTAACTGTGTAGCAAGAGTAATAATTAGGCAATGTGTGGTCTGCCAGTGTCAACGAGGAATGACCTCCTCTATGACCGCCCAATCATTTTCATTACATTTGACATTTTAGGCATTCAGCAGACACTCTTATCCAGAGCGACTTATACAAATTTAATTGTTTCTTTACATACAATCCATTTATACAGCTGGATATTTTTACTGAAGCAATCCAGGTTAAGTACCTTGCTCAAGGGTACAACGGCGGTGTACCCCATCTGGGAATCGAACCTGCAATCTCTGAGTTACAAGCCCAGCTCCCTAACCATTACACTACACTGCCACCCTATAGCAGTTTCGGCACGAGACGATCCAAACAACTCGGAGGCATCAACATCAAACCAAAGAGTCATTAAACTGAAAGAAAGACTCATTTCACCACCAAGTCTGTGTAAGGAGGACAACTTGTGTGCCGGAAAATGATGGAAGCAAGTGCAATGCTTCGCAGACCTCTCATGAGCAGTATAAAGCAGAATCCCTTCCCTAGAGACATAGTGCTTGCTGTGGATGGTACAGCACCACGCAATTCATGGCTAATGGGGTGCATCAACAAACCCATGCCAGACTCCAAAGGTTTTGTCCACTGCGTTCATGCCAAGATAAGAACAAGGGAATTGGACAGGCTAATTAACAAACTTTTTTGCTGCAAGAGGCAAAATAAAGCTCATAGTATAGGACGGTAATGGTTGTGTTCTGATTGGAGTCAAGTTCTGCACATTACATGACAATCATACTCACATACACACATCATGCAACCACATCATGGACGCACGGTCTTCACCCTGTTCTTGTCTGCGACTTATGGATTTTGAATTAAAAAACGGACACAGGGTGTATGCCACAAGTGTGTGTGCATGCACATGCATGCGTGTAGTGTGTGTGATTAAAGATTAGGTATAGCAAAGGTGTGTTATTAGTATGTTAGATAGATAATCAAGTTCAAGGATGCAGTGCACCAGTGGTGCGATCGCCTTTGAGTTATGTGCAAGATGGCACACCAGGCTTGACAGGCACCGCTCATTTTAGATATTATTTTTGTCTTCACGAGCGGCCTGAAATCATATCTTTGAATTTATGTTCGCTTTGTGTCATCAGATTTCACTTCATTTTTTACAATCATTAAAAGCTGAACCAACACAGAGCAGGGTCAGAACGCATCAGTGGAACTGGACTGGTTGGTGGAATATTGTCTGTCCCCGTAATAAATAACCGACTGAAAATCGCATTCAGAATTAAATGAAATTATTTAATTGACTCCAGTTTATGGAATAAAACTGTGTAATGGGTTTTCGTACAGATTTGTTAGGGGGGGCTGGACAAATTGCAGTCCTCGTATTATGCAGACTTAATTCAGCTTGCCCTCTCTTTCATTTGTCACTGAAGTCATTATTTTTGGAAAGCAGGATAAGATGTGTGCCACACAGAGGCCACAAAAATGTATTAAACAGAAAATCAAAAAACAATTGCCTTGCCTTCTTGGGCTTTGAAAGGGTATGTGTGAATAATTGCACTAGTTGTACATTTGTAAAATTCTTTGTAAACACTGGCTTTCTTAAGTGAAGAGTTTGGATTGGAACGATTTTACATTTACATTGAACAACTACTGTTTCTCATTACATTGTTTTGAAAGGACACTGAATTGTAAGCCCAGTTTAACAGTTCAGTGCTCTTATTGTATGCATTTTTTTGCAGTTAGCTTCAATTAGAAATGTAGATATAGGTAAAAATTGTATTACTTTTTAGAGGTGGGACATGACAGGTCATCACAGGTAGTATTTGTAAGGTAGATGCTACTTCCAAAACAGTTTAACCTTTGGCCTAAACTGACACAAAAGGGCGGGGCTGATGTTCACTCTAATACAAAGCAAATACAGTGGAGTTTTTTTTTGTTTGTATCTCATTAAGAAACCCTAACTTATTTTTCTCTTTGACATTATAGAGTATTTTGTGTTGATCAGTGGCAAGCAATCCCAAATTAAATCCGTATTGATTCCATGAAGTAAGAAAATATAATGTGAAAAATGTCAAAGGGGGTGAATACTTTTTACACCCAATTGGTTGGTATTCAACCTCCCCAAGTTTTCCCCCACCCCACCCCACTCCTCCTCCTTCACTGGCTCTCTGTAGCCGCTCACATCAGATTTAAGACACTGCTGCTGGCCTACCGGGCTGTGACTGGAACAGCCCCTCCCTACCTCTCAGCCATGGTCAAACCCTACACCCCAGCCCGACCGCTGCTCTCTGCTGCCTCTAGGCGATTGGTTACTCCCTCATGCTGAGTGACCAATGGCAGCTCATCCCGGTCATAACTCTTCTCTGTCCTGGAACCACTGTGGTGGAATGAGCTCCCCACTGATGTCAGGACAGCCGAATCACTGCCCATCTTCCACCACAGACTGAAAACACACCTCTTTAGACTGCACCTCGGACCGTAACCCACCCATCCCTATATATTAAAAAAATATATATATATTATATAAATAATATATAATAATCTGTTGCATTTATTGTTCATTTACTTTGTAATTAGCACGTTGTTTATGTGGCATACTTGACGAATGATGTGCTTAGACATTATAGCATCAAGTGGTTGTTCATTTACTCGAGCTGAATGCACTTTCTGTAAGTGGCTTTGGATAAAAGCGTCTGCTAAATTATTGCAGGTCTATTGTCTTATACCCACTGTATATTCAAAATATCAAAATGTGTCAGTTACATTTTGATTAGGCAATCGCTAGATATATTTATTTTATGACATTTTATGTGTGTGTATGTACTTTTTTTTTTACAGGAACAAGCTTCTGATTCTCAATTCAAAATGCGATTCCACCATCCACTACATTTATATGGCCATGACAGTTAAATTAATTGTTGTGTTTATGCCAAAACAAATCGCTTCCTCCTTCCTGAAAATTAGGGAATTCCCAGGGGGAGGGTGAATTACATTTTCAGTGAGTGGTCAGTTGGTTGCCCGGCAGCATGATTCTTCTGTTTTTGTTTCCCTGGAAACACAGGTGTGTGTTTGACTGGTGAGAATCTGTCACATTCCTTTGGTTTTTGTCATTGAGGGAGGTAAGTATTTTTTCGAACATTCTTTTGGAATATTCAAAAAAAAATTAAAACAATTGTTTCAGATTTTAGCCCATTTTCTCTTAATTTAGTAGCCAATTACATTATTGTGAGTTTGCTGCTGTAGCCCTGCGACCAGCAGTGACAAAGGCGAAGTATCATCTCCTCCGAGACGGCACTCGCCAGGCTAGCGACCGTAACTCCGGTACTACAGAGCCACTCCTGTGCACAGCGAACTTCCTGTCGGCTTCCCTCCACCTTCCCTGGGGCAGACAGCCAATTGCTGCCCCCTAGTGGCACTCCTGGCCAGAGCAAACTCTGGCGCGGCCGGTGGAATTGAACCCAGTCACAGTGGCCAGCGTCGAACATTGTAACGGCTGGAGGCCCCAGAATATTATTAAAAACATGTAATTCCATCCCAATGGTAGCCTACTGTAGCCTTTTGCATTGTGAATGGTTTTCAGAGCTATGGACAGTTCAAAATAAATATAGTCCTTTATTTTAAGGCTAAAATCCCCAAATCCTCACTTCCCAAGCAGGAGCCCTGTGTGCAGTTTACATACTGGGGGCTGTCCAATGCTGAGCTGAGCAGAGATTCTATGAGTTAAATTAGCCAATTCATCTCCTTTCCCAGTTTCTGTTTGTGTTGAAATTGTTGTTGAAAATAACAGATATCAAATGTTCAGCTGTGAAGAAACAGTCCAATATTTGGTTTTGAAATGTGACACTTACATATGGTATGTGTAAGGCTTCCCAGGTGGTGTATCTAGCTGAGGCACTCCCTACATCTTGGATCAAATCCAACTGTGGCCGGGTGCCCGGAGTTGCCATGGCATCAACCTGGAAAAGAGGCTTTCAGCGGGCAGGATAGACCCCACCTCATCGCTCAGTAGGGGCTCCACTGTTCAGATGCCTATGATCCGTCTGTGCCAGGCTAAGTGAGCTTCACAGACCTCCTGCATTTAAATTTTTACATTTTACATTTTAGGCATTTAGCAGACTTACACAGTTCACATTTCTTTACATACAATCCATTTATACAGCTGGATATTTTACTGAAGCAATTCAGGTTAAGTACCTTTAACTCAAGGGTACAACGGCAGTGTCCCCACCTGGGAATCGAACCTGCAACCTTTGCGTTACAAGCCCAGCTCCCTAACCATTATGCTACACTGCCGCCCTGCACAGTAACTGCACAGCTGATGAACTGTAGAGTGAAAAGAGTGCCGGCTGGCTCCACAGGATGCACGAGACCCTTCAGGTCTTTGTATTGTGTTCTACAATCTTTCTATTGGTGATAATGGAACAGTGTGGAGCAAAATCTGCAGGGGATAGAATAATAAACGAATAAAATACTAAAATACTAATAAAATAACTTAATGCTTGAACAGTCCAAAGACATGCACGTTAGGCAAAATTGCCCGTAGGCATGAGTGTGTGAGTGAATAAGTGCCCTGCGATGGAAATCCAATCGCCCCAATGCATGCTGGGATAGGCTCCAACCCTAAAGGAATAATTGAAGATGAGATGAGATGATTGACATCGCTATCCTAAATGCTTGCATTGTTTACAATAAAGCCAATAATACAAAGATGAAATTGCACGACGTCAGTACGTGAAGTGCGTATGTGTCCTGATTTGGCCGCCTCCATTACCAGAGGTTTGCTTATGATGATCCCAACAGACACAACAAACAAAAGGCACGCAAAAATTAATTAACTAATGACAAAATGAAGAATGAGATTAATTTGTGACATTACAGAGAATGATACGAACTCAATTAATTGAAATATAACTCTTCACGTCAAATTTCAAAATGGTTCCATGTAAAGGTAGCTGTGACAAATAAATGTAAGAATTTATCTGTACATCATTTACACACATATTTTGTAGGCTATATAATAACACTGATTTGTTAAAACGTTTAATTGATATGACATACCATATATCTCCACAAATTATGTATTATAAATGATCTATAAATACATATTTTCATAATTTGTATATGTTTTTCAATTGCAACATTTTTTGTGATTGGGCATAGCACATCACTTTATACATCAAAATAAAGATGAAACATGCTATTTCCAATGATACAGAATTTGCCTATTGTTTCTCTTTCCATTTCCAATAAGAGGGAAGTGTTAGACTGAAGGTTGTCTGAGTGTGAATGGGTGTGTTATGTGGCGAGACACACTCCGTGTTTATACAGAATAATGCAGATATGCGTTAAACATGAAAGGAAATGAAAAAAATACTGGCGCTCTGTTCTGACCATGTGGGCAACAACAGTCTTTGAGAATGTTTCTCTGATTACACACAGTGTGGACGGCGCCCAGGAAGGGGAACAAAAGAAAACTCTTGAACATGAATTATGTTCTACGGTATGGTTTCTGAAAAATATAGGCAACGTTTAGTATCATAAGCAGGGGTGCACATAGGTGGTACGCATTCATACCACTTATGTGCACCCCTGATTATAACACAACACAGCAGTAATCAAAGTGGGCAGAGAATGTGCAGTGAATGTAACGATATGCTAATTGATGGTTTGGATGATTGGGTGGAATAACAATAAAAGCAGTTTCAAAATTTTGACCAGCACATTGGGGTTGACACCCTCAACTTGCCCCTGCCTGCCATGGGAACTTTAATGACCACAGTAGGTCCAAACTTTGGTTTAACATATCGAAAAGATGGCACCTTCCACAGAGTGGAAGTCCAATTACTGCACTAGGGCACTGGATATTGTGGTCCAAAGGGAAGACTGCCCTCTGCTGGTTCAGCGGCGCTACTTCTAAAAGCAAACTGGCTTTTCCTTGAGGTCTCCAATCCACGCAGTTTACTATCCAAGACAAACCTTAGTTTCAACGATTCTTCACGAGAAGGCTCAAGGGAGAATTGTTTTATCATGTTTTAAGATCAAGTCTTTGTTGCGCATTTACGTTTGAATCTCCAGTCTAGATTTTTATCAACTGCCCCTGTAGTCAACACATGAAAATGTTTTTAAAATGTCAGTGTAAAAGTATTCATTGCATCATCATGCCAGAAGCAATATTTTAACCTATTTTATACCTCCACTAAAGGCTTATTTCCACTGTGCTTGTTAATATCCACACCCGCTAATGTACCTTTAATATCTTTGATGCAAAATGAAATGAAAATCAAACACCTGCTCGGTAGGTGCTGACAAAGGATTGTCTAGGAAAAGGACACTGCAATGTCTGAAATTGTAAAGTGCTAAAAGTAAAGTGCTGTCTGGGCCCAAGACATGACTAAGCACTTTAAAACTTGCAGTTTTGATGAGATCCCCTCCTCCCACCCACAGGTCTACAACTCTTACTGTCGGTATCTCATCCACCTGGGGGAAAAGCTTGCGTTCTCGTGGAACGATGATTTGTGTGAGAATAAAACCACCGTAAATAACCCAGAGTGTCGCTGTGTGTCGCGTCTTCTCCTGGCTGTGGTCATGGCGATGGCCGTCTCTGGACCGCGAGCAGTAACCGCCAGAGACGCAGACGGAAAAATCACACTTCACGGTTGAAAACCCACTTATTTTGATATATGCATATTGTGTTAATACAGTTGCGCTCAGACCGTGGGAAGTATGTATAACTCAGGGGAACCATGAATTTAAATTTGTCATCATTAATATTAAATAGAACGAGTCAATCTAGTCCTGATGTCATTTATTTCAAAGAGCGCTGCTGAGAGCATTAGGTGAGGCAATACATCAAAGTGGCCTCGCTGGAAAGTTGCATTAAAATGTAATACCTTCTCTTAGTCTTGGGGAAAAAAAACTTTCGGGGAACTTTTAAATTGAACGTGAAATCAAACGTAGCGACATGGTAATCACTCCACAAATAAGACTGTGTTCTGTTCCCATCGGATCGAATCATTTATTTGGCTTCTTTACTTGAGAATTGAGATAATTATTGCAACTGTTCTGTTCTCTGATTTAGTTTTTTTGTATATATATATACAGTGCCCTTTTAAAGTCTACACTGTGGGCGTGTAGGGGTGAGGCCCAAATGCGACCAATGGGGAATAAGGATCAGGAACACTCCTGATTGTTCATGCATCTAAAACACAATCGGGAGCAAGGGGCGTTAACCCACGAGAATCGCTACAGAAAATAAAACACAAACTCCCCGCATAATACTAAATAATAACTACCCCTATAAAGGGCGAAATAAAAGCGGTCCGTGAACGGAACCGAATGATAGTAAAACCAAACAAAAGTCTCTGACATGTAGCCCAACACCACACGCAGAGGAAACAGGAAATAAAATAACTTGCGTCGCAACACAAGCAAAAAGAAAACGAAGCTGGAATAGAATCCAGACGCCTAAGACGCAGTTTAGGAAAACAAAAATAAGTGCCCTGGGTCTGTCGGTAAGTAACCCCGAAACACAGACCAAACAAAATAAGAAAAGCTAGACTTCCGTAGAAGCTAAAGTGAAATGCTTTTTTCTAAATGCTTTTTCTAAATGTTTTTTCTAAGAATGATACCGTACCGGCTTCAACACCAAAATGAAATAGACACTGAAGCACGGAGTAGTGAAAGCAGCGAACTGAAGTAGGCAGTGAACACCTGAAAACAATCCGCTGATTAGGTATGGAGATGAGCAGGAACGTACTCACGAGGATAGAAACGGAGTACGCCCACACAGAGCTAAACAGGCACTCAAACCATGACATACACCCTGTCTCAAAAATGTCACCTTTCGGTTGCCTTACAGCCTGAAATTAAAACATTAAATCAGACCTTTATTTCCACATTTTACCCTACAACTCCTCTCAAAAAACTCAGAAAAAGTATTCTAGCGAGCATGCGCGAGGTGATGTATCAAGAAAGAGACAGAGTCCAGTAGTAATGCAAAAATGATCACGCGAGTAGCCACTTTATTAAAAGAGACGATAATTATCCATGCTCCATACACCGCACAGCTATGGATAATATCGGTGGCAAACATCCGTGTTCCATACACCGCACAACTACGGATGATGCCCAAAAACCCTTGTTGGAACAAACACGTCCTTAGAAGGACTTTTTTGCCCATTAAAACGCCTTCCGTAGTCATCACCACAATTATGAAGCAACAGTCCAATTCACCCTTGGTTGGATAAACACTTTTTCCCTGCAGCTCGAGGGACTGCACCAAACACTCTGGGCATACTGGTCGCGGTGGTTCTAACACTAATTCACTGCGACCAGCTAGCTAACACAAACACATAATTACAATAACACACACATAAAAGATTAACAGAACAATTAAGCATTTAACACAGGGGGGAGCACACAAACACACAACCGCGTTCCCCCATGATGCCCCACACCCCTCCCAGGATCGCTACAATATCATACCCAGTCATCCACAGCAGAGAAGGCTGAAACTGACACTTTATTTGCATAATGTTCTTGCTGTTGTTTATTAAAAGGTGTTGTTTTAAATTCCATCTGGGTTTGACAAGCTGTTAGCCGGCCTGTTTACATGGACCTTAAATGTTTCATTTGCCCAGGTTTCCACAGAAGAAGTAAACAGACCGTTCAGCCGAGGTGTTTTAAATCCGATTAAGTGCATCTGATGCTGACATTCAAACTATGTGTGACTTACCGGATACTGACAAAATGGGTCATAATTAGGACATGGATCCATCATGCACTGGAGGGCAGTAATAAGGTTTAAATGTGGTTGACCAAAAGCTTGAACACGCCGTTTATAGTGTTCAGACAGTGGGTGCGGTTCTATTCACAGATTTATCTGTCCTGATTGTAACAGCTCAGTTTTTAAATATAAATGCCCCCCCCACCCCCTCCCATTTTTTCTTTTCGACGCCAGTCTTGAACTCCCGATTGTGCTGAGTTATCATTATGGCCCCCGCACCTGGACTCCGGGAGCACCGCAGCTGAAGTGTGTGTGCGCTGCTCCGATGCGCTGGCCTGCAAGCCAGCGACTATTTTACACACTGCGGTCCACGCAGGGGAGAATTGGCGCCAATCAAAGGAAAGCCGGATCTCTCGCCAATGGCAACTGATGGTCACCTGTGGGGGGGCGGGCGTGTATCCGCCACAGACTCCCGGTCCTAATCAGCTGACGGTACAGCCAATGCCAAGGCTCCAATCTGTCACCACAGGTGCCCAGCTCTGCATTCGTGGCGAGTTACTGATTGAGCTACTTTGGAGCCCGACAAGTTTATTTATGAATTGTTGAATTTGCGAACTGTGTGTTAAATATGGTAAATCAGTCCAATTAACTTTCATTGCATCCTCTGGCAGATCTATTTTTTCAGTGGTGAAAATGTCTCACCAACCTTTGTGGCACTTGGAGCTTGTTTCATCTCACTTACAGTACAGCTTCATTTTAAACAGAGAATTACCCTGTGAATGCCCTGCGCTACAGCAAGGGTACAATTGTCCACGGGGTAGGCCCAAGGTACAGTTAGTTGTCATCTCTGTACGTTTGCTGATTCAAATAAAAAGTACCCTAGATGGACTGAATGTCCTGACCTCTTTATTAAACTTTCTTACGTTGTCATTGAAAACATCCCTGGAAAAGAGCAGTCAGCAAATTGTCTCCCAGACCTTCGCCTGCAGACCGCGCATGTGTGCGTTCGAAAACGTTTGCTCGTATTCGCATGATCAAACCGCCGCACATTAACAAAAAAACGAACAGCACATACAGAGTGATCTCTCACCACCGGCGACGCGGTTTTTCTCGGCTCGTTCAGACGCCTGCGTACGCAGACACACTGCAGAGCGTCTGGCAGGATCGAACGGAAAGTAACAAACTGTTTTTGTCCTCCGCAGATTCTCGCACTTCCTGCACTTCGTCTGGTTGCCAAGTTGCATGCACAGTTTCCCACATTGGAAGAGGCAGTGAGCAATAATCACAGACTGAAAGGGAAGAAAAAAACACATTAGACTGAAAACACTGCATCATAGTGAAAAATCTAATACAGCAATGGCCCCCCACTGAGGATAGCAGAAGAACTGCATGGCATGTTTATGCTCTTTATCCAGGCACCTGGATTATCATAATTTAACTGCAAAATGAGGATTTTTAACTATTGAAGGCTGAAGCAGAGAAGAGATCATGCAAGGCTGAAGCAGAGAAGAGAACATGCAGTCAGAAAAAAGCAGTGCTATAGCCAGTAGCATTATGTAAGAGCAGGGGAGCACAAGCATATGAAATATGCAGATATACAATATACCTTTAGCTATAATACGTAAACATGCCTTAGTGGTGTGTATTCATAATTTGCAAAGAATAGGAATAGGAATATGTTACTGTGTAAGGAAAATAACTAAATGCATGTATGTAAAATAAATCACACATCTCATGTAAGATCATTTATGATTTATTTCATACTAAATCTGTGTCCTGAGAGAAAAGAAGAATGAGATTTTTTTTTTTTCTTTGTTCTTTTTTCTGCACCATGGGGGGGGGTGTTATCAAAGGGCTGTACCTATCAAATTACATATTTTTAATTCCATACCTGGACTTATTCCTTTGCAATGAACTGTGCTTTCAGATGAACACAACTGTGCGTCTTCGAATGTTCTAAGAACATGTCCGGTTGGAATTGATGGAATGCTTATTCTGATGATTATTATATTTTCAAAAAATATTTTAAAAAGTTACGTTACTCACACATACAAAGCATATATTCTCTCTACATCGGTAAAACATCATATTTTCCTACATTCATCCAAGTAACAGTATTATACGCATTGAGGTGCAAGGGTGGGTGCAAGAGATTGGTGGTGACTCCATACACCGCACAGCTATGGATAATATCGGCGGCAGACATCCGTGTTCCATACACCACACAACTACGGATGATGCCCAAAAACCCTTCCTGGAACAGCCCTCCCCCCCTTCACTCCGGTGCGCCATTGAAAGGCCAAATGAAAGGCGCCATATACCGTACATTCATCCGATTGGGAAATTGGATCATCAAAAGGAAAGTTCATAAGTCCGCAGCCATGTGACAGGGCCAATCCGAAGCAGGAGTAGCCTGCTAGTTCATTAATTAAATAGATCGATGTGATTAATTAAAGCAGCCCCCGCATTCACGTTAACTTCAAAGAGTCTGGAGTGGGTTTTGTTGCTTAGTGTCTTCTTCTGCTCTTTCATCTAGCGGGTGGGTAGCTGAGCTTCCTCCTCCGAGAGTCCTGTAAGCAGCTTTGTCAGATTAGTGCGAGGAATTCGTCTCTCGCATACACTTCACCGCTCTTCACCGCTCGCTCTCCTTACATTTTACTTGCTAAAATATTTAATTCTTTGCTCCTTTTATTTTTGAAAAGAAGGGACTGCTTCCACACTGTAAAAATGTTCCCAGACTAATGTAATGAGGCACTGGGATCTTCCGTGCGCCTGTGATTCACATGCAAACCTCCCCATGTACGTAGACTGTGCGTCACCAACCTCACCTGTGACACAGGGTTAGGGTCGCAGGCAACATAAACAACAATATGCGTCGATATTTACAAACTGCTTCTTTTTAAAAATGTTTAAACCTATTTTCTATGCACCCTTCTCTGCTGCTTTCAATGCCTCCTATTCCACACACACACACACACACAGAAACATCCCTCTTATACACACACACCTCTCATACACACACACACACGCATACACACAGAGAAACATCCCTCTCATACACACACACATGCACACGCGCACATACGCAAACAGAAACACCCATTTATCAACACACATACTGTATGTACATACTCACATACACACACACACATACTCACTCAGAGTATGTTTAACTTTTCAGCATATACTGAGTTTTTAACTTGCTTGTGTAAAACTTGTGGGGGCCATTTTATTTGACCTTGAGCCAGAGCTGAGCATTTTCTCTCATTTTATCATCTTAATTGAATTGAACTGAGGATAAAAAAATTAAACATGGAAACCTTCCTCACTAATATATGCAGGTGTAACATGGCAACCGTACTCACTGATATGGACAGGTCTAACATAGCAACCACCTTCACTGATATGGACTCACTTCAGTCAAAATGGTCCACAATAAAGATTGTATCCATTGTACAGTTCATTGTACGGAGTAGTGAGCACAGCAAGGCATAAGTAAACCTTATAAATTGTGAATTAATTCATTTAATAACAATGGAAGTACTCTGTACAGTAATGATCTGAGTAAAAAAGACTCCTAAAGACAGGCTTTTGTCTTATTCATTTTACATTGCATACATTTTTGTTTCATTCTTATTTATTTAAAATAATACATATGTATGCATTTCCTGCATTTTTGATGATACCTCACATGTTGTGGCACGTTCTGTGACAAGACGAGGATGATTGTGGTGGTGATATGCGCTCTGTTTGCACTTGTGAAGGGGCGGGCATTCAGAAGACTTCCCCGAAGACATATAAATATAATGACACGGAACCTTTTTTTGTTGAAGATCTTATTATACAGTACCAAAACAACTGCATCTTTTTAGCCATCAAACAGCCACCCCTGCTGTGTAAACAGGGCGAGTTTTTCCGTTTATTAGATCCGTTGACTTATTTATTTTATTTTTCTGCATGGTCGACAGAGATGGGGAATGAGACTTGATATTAGGGTCTCGGGACTTGCATTATGTAGGTAATGAGCCGTGCATTATGCTAATGGGAGCTCCCGCATAGGCCTCAGTCACTATGCTGATTTGGGCTGCAGGACAGCCCACCAATCATGTGCCTCCCTGGGAATCCAGAGCGCAAGGCCACACACACTGTGCTGATGAGCCTGCTACACCTGCTTCGCATTAATTCCTTTTACTTATTTATTTCAACGAATGTGAAGAGAAAAAAAATGCTCTTTTTTCCACGCTTGTTGATTTGTTGTCGTTTGTCATTATCGTCCGTTTCCTTGGCAGGCGGTCCTCGTCCCGGCGGGATTTTCAGGGCTGTAATTGTGCGATGTGTTCAACGCTGTACGTCACAGCTTAGACGAGGGCGGTACTGGTTTAGGCACGGCGCTGTCAGACCTGCAGTGACAACAGTGCATGCGGTCTTGTTGTTCATACTGTGCATGCTGTGACAACTATCAAGTTCCCATGGCTCGTACAGAACTGGGAAAAACTGCTTTTTCCTACTATGCACCGTGGGCGTGGAATAATCTACAGGAAGGGCTGAAGTTAGTTAATCTCATACCTCTGGGTGATTTTAAAAGTCTCATACAAGACATTGTAACTGAGGAATGTAAATGTTTTTGAGATGCCATGTTTCCTCCAGACTGAATAGCCGTCTCTGTGTATTGTTGTATGTACCGTTGACTGTTGTATTGTCTGTAACTATTGTGTAGGCCTACTGCTGCTACCTTGGCCAGGTCTTTCTTGAAAAAGAGATTTTAATCTCAATGAGACTTCCTGGTTAAATAAAGGTTTAAAAATTTAAAAATTTAAAAAAGTGAGGATTTCAGTTCTGGGGCAAGATACAAGTATCCAGATCATTTCAGCTCACACACAAATGTATACAAAACTAGAGCCCCCCCACCCCACCCCCGCCACCAGAGGTTGATCTAATACAGCGCTGCATTAAAAACACGAAAGCTGTCTCCAAAGATGTCGGTGGTCTACAACTCCACCGATCTGTGATTGCGAAAGCTGTTTGCTGGTCAAAAGCATGGGTTTGAATTAAGTAACTGAATGAATTAATAGGAGGGAATGAGATCCCCACTTCAAATGAAGCAGCTGGTTTGTGGCCTTAATGGATGAAGGTCAGAATAAAATTCAAAATTCACACAGACAAGAAAGCATCTTCTTGAAGCACATTGTCGAACACAATGCTTTTGACCCCAATTACCATTAGAGCCCTGTAGTAATTCCATTAAATTAGGGGGACAAAAATAATTTGGACAATAAATACATCAATAGTATTAGTATGTATGTATTACTGTAATTACAAGTATTACTGAGTAATTACAGGCCCTTCAATGAATTGTCTTGATCAGGTTACTGTATGTGTGCATTGTTACAGAAACCATTAGAAACTAGCTAAAAATTAAAAAAACAGTACTAACTTTATGATTTTTTTTTCTTGGTTTTTCACTTACTTTACCAAATTAAAAATCATATATGCAATGTAATATTCCCACAAACAGGTGCTCTTGTATTATTTCTTGTGTATATATAATACTTTTTACATATTTTTTCACTCATATAATTTCCCTAAATGTATAATTTCCCTGCGGTAGAGTCAGTTGAGAATAAATAACAAGCTACTTAATATGCTGTTACCAGCAGGGGTCATTTGCAATTTTGAGTTTAAATGTAATACTGGAGGCATTTTAAAGCATGAGTCCAGCTACAATACACTGATTATGAACACAATGAACCATTTACAGTAACAAAAATAAAACAGCATGGCGTACACACTATGCAGTTCTGTGCTAGCTGCATATATTAATCTTAATGCAGGAATCCAGCCCCAGATGCAGTCTGCAGTCTACACAGAGACACTGTTGACACACAGCCAAAGGGATTTTATCAACAAGCCCCCTAGGCACCTTGTTTCTTAGAAAAGGGCCTTCGTTTTAAGCCTGTTTGAGGACAGAACATAAAAAATAAGAAAACAACAACAAAGGTAAAACAGTCCAGTTCCTAGATATTTATATCGCTCAAGGTAGGACCCTTAATATGGTTGTTTATGACCTTTTCTAACATGTAAAACCTCATTTTAAATCAAATCAAATCAAATCAAATTTATTTGTATAGCGCTTTTCACAATTGAATTGTCACAAAACGCTTAACAGAGGGGGAACCCAGGCCTAGACCCCCCCAAAAGCAAGCCTAACGGCAACAGTGGCAAAGGCAAAGGCAAATGCATCGACATTTGTTTTAAGCTAAACTCAAAGCACATTTGTCACTTTGTACCACTATATTTCCAGGTACGTGTCAAAGGCAGCGTATAAACCAAGTAAAAATATAAAGATATGCTGCATGAAGTGCTCTTATCATCAAGTACAAGTATCACACACGCCTGCCTAATGAGTACACTGCACCGAGCATGGAAGGTAAAATAGTGCTGGTCAAAAGAATCGCAACCTTCAGCCGCTGCCATAAAATATTGGCCTCTGCCTGGGTCAACTACTGATGAATTATGCCTCCGTATTAGACTTGCTCTCTGTGACATTCACAGAATGTCATTGTGTCACAGAGGATTCACTGCACCGTGGGTATATATGTATTACTGAAAAACTAGAATCTGATAAAACATTTTTCTTCTAACGGATCGGGTTTTAAAGGTGAGGGTTGAGGGGTTAATTTATGAAAGATATAATGGGCACTTGTAATTTTTCACAGAGACACAGGAAGTCAGAAGCTGAACTTGCCGAACTCGGTGGGTGGACAGGATTTCACTGGGCATTCAAAAACACACATTGAACTAATTTCTCAAGTCATGTGAGGGATGCTTTGTGAAGGTTCGGGGGCAGGGGGCAGGGGGGGGGGGGAGGGTGATGGCTAAATATTCTTAAGGAAAATGGCTAAATTCCAAACAGAACTCTATTTCTGACCAATCACAGTGAAGGATTGTGGCTGGCAGTGTAGTGTAATGGTTAAGAAGCTGGGCTTGTAACTCAGAGGTTGCTGGTTCAGTTCCCAGGTGGGGCACTGCTGTTGTACCCTTGAGCAAAGGTACTTAACCTGAATTGCTTCAGTAAAAATATCCAACTGTATAAATGGATTGTATGTAAAGAAATGTAAACTGTGTAAGTTGCTCTGGATAAGAGCGTCTGCTAAATGCCTAAAATGTAAACGTAATGTAATGATAGAGGACGATAAGCCACCAATGGTGACTGCTGGTCTTTCAACTAGCACAGTTTCTATTAGCCTCTCTAATAGGATGTCGCAAGTGTAACAATCTGAACCAGGGGGTGGAAACTATCTCGCAACACCCAAAGAGTGCTTTTAACAGGAGTTGATCTTAAGTCAATTTAATACAATATCTTTATTGGCTGTTCAGGAATTTGTTTTGTATGCAGAGACTCAGGTTTACCTGAAACAACACATCAATATTCATAAGTACTCACATAGATCACAATCACACAGACGATCACATAAGAACAATAAAAGAAATCATGGCATATATCCATATTCCACATCGCTCAGTCCCCTCTGCCACACCAGTGTTCATGGTTAGTGTCAGCAGTTTTCGCGGGTTCCCTGGAGCATGATTTTGAGACGGTCCCTGGAGTGCTGGGCAGGGCCATCTCATTGAATTATTGGGTGCTAATGCGGGGCACCTGCCACAGGTTAGGTCATTGGGGCTGGGCTGCAGTATATAAGCAGTAAAAATAGAGTACTGCCTGGCGGGTCCTGGGAGGTTGTTTGGCGGAATGGCGGAATGGCGGAATGGCGGAATGGCGGAATGGCGGAATGGCGGAATGGCGGAATGGCGGAATGGCGGAATGGCCTTCACCGATCTTGAAGTGCACATCATTGGCTAGGAATGCTAAATGCCAAATGTTCAAATTTGTTAAACTATTTTAATTGGAATGGATGTTAATTGAATAATTGTAGGTTTGCCAAATATGCAGGATCTTTTTCACTGTTTAATTTGAAAATCTCAAGTTAGTCCACAACAACCACTTCATTTGACTGTTTGTAACTGAGTGTGATTGTGTGAACGCCAGAACCAGTGATTCCCTGATGAGTTACACCTGAGTCAATTTGAGCTATTTAAGGGCAGGTGTGTGGGCACCGAGGGGAATCAATGTCTTGACAGGGTACGTGGTGATAATGTATAGAGTGCTTTTGTGAAATGTTACGTGTTGTTTTTCTTAGTTTTAGTTGTGTCGTGGCTTGTTGTGTGTGGATTGTTTGAGCTTTTTACTGTATGATTTATTGATCCTGTTTTTTTGTTTTTTTTTTTTTTAAATATGAGAATTTGTATGGTTTTTGTTTTGACTTATTTTAGACTGTTGTGTTGATTTTGTATGTATTCCTGTAGTGTTGTCTTAGTTTGAATTTACTTGTGTTTTGTGTCTAAATATAGTGTCATTTCCATATGATTTCTGTATTGTGTCAAGTCTGTATGGTTTTCTGTATTGTATTGACTTGTATATGTGATATGCATTATTTAATAAATATAAATAAAGTGCTTTTGTGCTGGTTTGGGAGTCTCTTTAAAATAGTGTGTATGGTTTTTATGGGTAGTGCATCAGCCAGCATCATCACAAAGGATATAACCCTGAATTAGTCCTTTGGTGCAGCGTGCTTTTAATAATGAATTGTTAAATAAAGACATTGTATTCGACTCTTTTACTTGTGTGTCGGTGTGCAGTTTGGAGAGTGGTGGGTTACCTGCAAAAACAAAAGGGGAAAAGGTCGATGGGTTAGTGTTGGCTTTGTCAATAGACAGTTCTGGTTCTGACCAAAAAAGCATGATGTCATCTGCGTGCAAAGATATCTTATGGGTCACCCCTCCCATGCTGTTGTTGCTGGCTTCCCTGATGACAACTGCTTAAGGTTCTAAAGCCAAAAGCTAAAGCCATTTGCTGCGAATGCCATTATCAGATGCATAAAGTGATTCATAGTTCTTTCTAAATGTTTCACTAATTACTTTTTCCTTTACGGCTGAATTATTGTCACCATCCTTTATTGTAGCAATACAAGATTTCTTAATTTATTTATGTAGTCTGCAGGCTAAGAGCTTTGTAGCTTTTTCACCACGCTCTTTCGATTTAGGATTTTATCCACACAGATTTATATACTCATGTTGTCAAGTTTGTTGGCTAAAAAGTTAATATTGATAGCATTGAAGGCAGAAAAAAAAGTCAGAAAATAGAATCCGGCATCTTATTTGGGCACTTCCAGATGCTTGTATATGTTATTCAGGATAGCTATTATATCTCAATCTCTTAGCCCTGCAAGCAAACTGAAATGGGTAGAGAGCTCTTGCAATAGGTTCTGCACCATGATCTGCTCAAAGCATTTAATCACAACAAAGGTCAAATATTTTCCAGTTTTGATACCACATGCAGATATAACGATATTTGAAACATCTTACTAGAAGTCTGATCCAGTTGTTCACTGCATTTTTAAAGCTGTATAGGGTCTATTCTGTGGGGACCAGAAGATTTGTGAGCATCTAAGCGATTATACTGTGCTCTCACGTTCACAGTTGAGATGTCATATGGGATGATGACGTCACCAGTTTCGTGCCATGGCGGTGTTTCTGGGGGACACGTTCTTTGAGCCAAGTAAAGAAAGTGCTCAACGACTCTGCATAGTGTCGCTGTGAAAATGGGCAATGCATCAGCGGAGGAAAAAAAACCACACACATTTTATCATACTGAACGTATTCATTTTCCAGAATCCCCTACAGACAGTATGTTCCAGCTTTAGTCCCTTTAACTTGTAGTACAGTAGGAGAGACGGTCTCTTTACACGGGGAAAAGCAACTGTGGTACTTATTAGGCAAAAAGAAATGTTCCTGCACTTGCAAACCATTGATTTTCTTATCCTGAGGAAAAATGGGAACATGCCGGCTGTGTGTGTGTGTGTGTGTGTGTGTGTGTGTGCGTGCGTGCGTGCGTGCGTGCGTGTAACACCATTGGAACAGTGGTTACAAGTTTATCTTCATCAACTTCAACACAGGTTTTTGCATACTGTCCAGCATAACACGTAACATTAACGAGTAAATAAAAACTTGTAAACCTCGTGATATGGAATATAATAATCCTGTGAAGTGCAGAAAGACTTAATTTGGCTAAAACCAGGAAATGTCAAATTTCATCATTTGTTGTTTTGTTGATGGTGGTGGAAAACGGTGTCTCAGGCGCCACCCCAGAATCTCCCATAAGTGTTGAATTGGGTTGAGATCTGGTGACTGAGATAGCAGATATTGCATATGGCTTACATCATTTCATGCTCATCAAACCGTTTAGGGGCATTGTCATCCGGGAAGAGACCACTCCCATCAGGATAGAAATGCTTCACCACAGGATGAAGGTGATCCCATAGGAAGAAGACTTTGTTTACTGGAAAGCAAATAGTACTTAAAAAACTGGAACAGAGTCAGAAAAAAGCCCTCTCAGGGCCTCCCGGGTTTGTTTAGTGGTTACAACGTTCGGCGCTGGCCACGGCGACCGGGGTTCGATTCCACCGGCTGCACCAGAGTCGGCTCTGGCCAGGATTGTAGTGTAATGGTTAGGGAACTGGGCTTGTAACTCAGAGGTTGCAGGTTCAGTTCCCAGGTGGGGCACTGCTGTTGTACCCTTGAGCTAAAGGTACTTAACTTGAATTTCTTCAGTAAAATATCCAGCTGTATGAATGGATTGTATGTAAAGAAATGTAAACTGTGTAAGTCGCTCTGGATAAGAGCGTCTGCTAAATGCCTAAAATGTGATGTAAAATGAGTGCCACCAGGGGTGGCGATTGGCTGTCTGCCCCAGGGAGGGGGGAAGGAAGCCGACAGGAAGTTCACTGCACACAGGAGTGGTCTGTAGTACCGGCGTTATGGTCGACA
The DNA here is from genome assembly GCA_029706075.1 of Aldrovandia affinis. Taxonomy (NCBI): domain Eukaryota; kingdom Metazoa; phylum Chordata; class Actinopteri; order Notacanthiformes; family Halosauridae; genus Aldrovandia; species Aldrovandia affinis. Next base: position 1,232,343 of record JAINUG010000160.1, read on the forward strand.
GCCTGGCGAGTACTGTCTCGGAGGAGGAGGTAAATCGCCTTTGTCACTGCCGGTCACAGGGCTACGGCAGCAAACTCATAATACGAGGGGGGGATTGACATGAAAAGAGAGGGTGTAATTGGCTACTAAAATGGGAGAAAATCAGAAACTATTTTTTTTTTTTTTTTTAAAGCCCTCTCAAATTATAAATGTTATAAATATATTTTTTAATCTGTGGCATCAAATGTCATTTAAACTCTTTATTTACAAATGAAGCACTATTCGGAATGCGGGCCAAATTGAAAGAGCGTGGTGAAAAAGCTACAAAGCTCTTAGCCTGCAGACTACATAAATAAATTAAGAAATCTTGTATTGCTGCAATAAAGGATGGTGACAATAATTCAGCCGTAAAGGAAAAAGTAATTAGTGAAACATTTTGAAAGAACTATGAATCACTTTATGCATCTGATAATGGAATTTGCAGCAAATGGCTTTAGCTTTTGGCTTTAGAACCTTAAGCAGTTGTCATCAGGGAAGCCAGCAACAACAATGTGGGAGGGGTGACCCATAAGATATCTTTGCACGCAGATGACATCATGCTTTTTTGGTCAGAACCAGAACTGTCTATTGACAATGCATTAAAAAGTTTTAAAGAATTGTCTACATTTTCTGGCTGTAAAATAAATTAGGGAAAGACCGAAGTTTACTGGCTTTCCGTTGATGAGACCTCAAGCTGACATTCGAAGGTTTGGTGTGAAGGTACCCGAAAGCGGGATTAAATATTTAGGCATATTATTTCCACCTGCTGTAAGAAAATAATGAACATCAACCTTCAACCCATAATTAATGAGGATTTGTATGAATAAGTATGAATTTTAAAGATGGAAGGGGTTGAATACGTCACTGTGGGGGCAAGATCGTATCAGTTACAATGATGGCTCTGCCTAATATTTTTATGCTTTGAATATGCTCCCTATTGCTGTGCTAACTGTCATGTACAAACAAAGTAGCGGTAGCATCAGGGATATCATCTGGAATGGGAGGAAAGCCAGGCTCTTGTTATCAATCCTTCAGGTACCTATAGAAAAGGGACGTTTTCATTGAAATTAATGGTACCACTGGGTATTCACACTAAAAAAACTATTTACCAACTTTGAGATTGGAGCAAATCTTGCCTGCCTGGTTAGATATAGTAAGACATGTTATATGACTGCATCAATCCAGGGACATACATAGGCTGGCAGGGACAGACATAGGCTGGCAGTGTAGTGTAATGGTTAGGGAGCTGGGCTTGTAACTCAGAAGTTGCAGGTTCAATTCCCAGGTGGGGCACTGCTGGTGTACCCTTGAGCAAGGTACTTAACCTGAATTGCTTCAGTAAAATATCCAACTGTATAAATGGATTGTATGTTAAGAAATGTAAACCGTGTAAGTCGCTCTGGATAAGAGTGTCTGCTAAACGCCTAAAATGTAATGTAAATGTAACATACTGCATATTAATCCGGAAGGTGCAGGCATTTCACCTCCAAGCTTAGAATATGGGGTAGCCTATATGGGGTAACCCTTTAATCAGGGCATGGCAATCAACAGTTGGCAAACTTTGTAATGAAAACGGATTTGCTACGGATACCGTATCCAAAGTGCCCAGTTCCTTAAATTGTCTCAACTTAAAACTCTCCACCAATGCCATTGGATACCCAGTAAAATGTACAGATCTGGGCTCCTAAAGTCAGGCTATTGTTGGAGAGGGGACTTATTCTCACATGGCTTGGGAATGTCAAGTGGTGCAAAGATTCTGGACAGAGATACTCAAAATTATTGGAGGTGCTGGTGGAGTCAGTATAGAGTTTGACCCTGCAGTATTTATCTTGGCCAGATTGTCTCAAACCCAAGGTAACTATTACAAAAATAGATATGTATTGTTTTAATAGTGGAAAAACATATACACTATCTGGAAGACAACCTCCAAACGTTTGTCAAATGTATTCATTAAAATAGGCCAATACAAAAAGGTGATTTATAAAATCATTCAAAAGTTGTCTGAATATGAAAACATGTATGGAAATAGTTGAATGAATGCCATAACGTAGGGATTTATTTGTTGGTAGCATATCTACTGTAAGGAAGAAAAGAAAAAGAAAAAGAAATGAAACCACTTCCACCTATTTATTAGTATGAATAAATGTAATGAGGGAAGGGGCAGTCTGACCCGGGCCCATGGAAGTGGCCTCTGCAGAACCCTGGAGGAGCTGAACACACAGTACTGGGTGAGATCCTGAGTTAGGGCGTGTAGGACAGGACAAATCCTTTCTATTCTAATTATTATTATTTTTATTTTTACATTTTGTTTCTGATTTTATCCCATTTTCTCCCAATTTAGTAGCCAATTACACCCTCTATTTTTCATGTCATTCTCCCCCTTGTATAGTGAGTTCGCTGCCATAGCCCAGTGACCGGTAGTGACAAAGGTGAAGTATCGTCTCCTCCGAGACAGCACTCGCCAGGCTGTCGACCGTAACTCTGGTACTCCAGAGCCACTCCTGTGCGCAGCAAACTTCCTGTCGGCTTCCCTCCCCCGTCTCTGGGGCGGACAGCCAATTGCCGCCCCCTGGTGGTACTCCCTGGCCAGAGCCGGCCGGTGGAATCGAACCCCGGTTGCCGTGGCCAGCGTCAAACATTGTAACCACTAGACCACCCGGGAGGCCCTTTTTATTCTAATTTTAAAATGTATTTATTTATATATGTGTGTATATATTCTCCCTTTCTCTATATTTCCTTGTGGTTGTTGTAATATGAGTCCTGTGTTTGCGTAAAAGAAACCATAATAAAAGGAGTTTTCATAAAAAGCGAATGGGGGAACACAGCAGACTCTCCCTCTGCCTCTCATTGTAAGCTGCCGACTCATCACAGTGGCAATCTGTCTCTCGCCCAAAACTGCCTGCTCATCACTGCGATATTCTGATAAAATTAGCGCTCTTAAAACCTGCCCAGCTGATTAAAAAACGACATGTAGCATGCAGTTTTATTACTTATTAGATCTGCTGATGAATTTATAATCCAGTCAGTGCAACAAAAAAAGTTGATATGCAACAATGTATGAATATTTAATAAATAATAAGGAGTTGGGCTTGGAATTCCTCGGCCATAATTCTACCATGCGGAGCAATAATGGGCCCAATGACTCCCATGAGATGGCTGCCCATACCATATCAGATGCACCGCCATGTTTAACGGTTGGGAACAGGCAATGTGGGATGAGGGCTTCCTTTGACTTTCTCCGAATATAAACCCGTCCAGGTGCAGGAAAAAGAGTGAAACACGACTCATCAGACCCTATTACTGCCTTTCACTGACCAGTACAGGGTTTGTGCTCATTATACGGCAGTGTTAGCATAATGGTTAAGGAACTGGGCTTGTAACGCAAAGGTTGCTGGTTCGATTCCCAGGTGGAGCAAGGTACTTAACCTGAATTGCTTCAGTAAAATATCCAGCTGTATAAATGGATTGTATGTTGAGGAATGTAAACTGTGTAAATCGCTCTGGATAAGAGCGTCTGCTAAATGCCTAAAATGTAAATGTAAAATGTAATGTTATACCAGGCTATGCGGTGTTGCACAATGGCTTTGGTTACAAGCGGTTTCTGAATGGCAGCCCGACTGTAAATATGACCTTTCTGAAACTCACAACATGCAGTTTTTATTGAGAATGGCTCACGGAGGCAGAGGTGTATTCAGTTCTGTGGTCATTTTTGAGGCCAATGCTTCAGTTTTTTTAACAACTGTCCTGTAGAAACTTGTAGGGTAGTGTGTGTATTTCTCCACCTGACCACCAAATCTTGCCAAATTGTATTTCAACACATACTACTACTCTTGCCAGGGCTGGACTGGGACAAAAAATAGGCCCTGCCATTTGGCTCAGACCGCCCATCACTAATGAACCAATGGGCCACTTGTCCATTTTTTGGGGGCGGCTGTTCGATGGCAAAAAAAGCATGTGATTGGGCCGCCCAGTGTCAGTATAGAAAATGAACCAATGGGCCGCTGTCCATTTTTTTGTTGGTCAGTTAGATGACAAAAAAATATATATATTTATATTTTTTTAATTTAAAATAATAATTATACCAGCCCTACCGCCCAAAACTAGACTGGCCCACCTGAATCGGCCCGGTAGACTATATAGCCAGTCCAGCCCTGACTCTGCCAAGCGTGACATTTTTACTGACTCATCTCAACTGGTCCAGTTATTCCACCAAAACGAGTTAGAGTGAAGTTGATCTTATTTTTTGTCTACATGATGTAATTAAATTAGACTTTTAGAATTATATTTGATATGTCATTTGGAAGGGGTTAGGAGAAATAATCCCCTTGATCAGAGAGAAAAATCCTAATAGTTTTTTAATAAGAGAATATTTTTTTATGTGACTGTGTTTGGGGCAAAACCAAACACATCCCCGGAGGACGCAAGACTAATCTCTAGTGGACTAGTGGAAAGGATTATTTAGCTATATATTCATTTATCCTTTTAGTTCCATCAAACTTTTCTAAACATTATTACAAGTTAGAATTGGTTGTTATTTCATATTTCAAGGAATTATTTATATTTGACTTTTTGCCTCCTCGTTTTAGAGACTGTGAGTGTTCAACATATTAGATAAATAAAGATGAGTTCTGCCAAGTTAAAATATCAAGTCAAATCATTTTTACAGTGTACACATAATTTATGAGGAAAAAAGTCAAATCGACAAAAAATATAAAAATAACATGGTGGGGACATTGATATCAATAAAAAAACTGCTTGAGCTACTGAGATACTTTAAATGGCCAGGATAATATGGATACATTTATTAATATTTTAATACCTGCATGTGGAATGAATCTTCATTTGGGGCAATATGCCCAATGGGGGGCCCTATAACAGCATTTCAAGACTTTTTCAGCATTTTAGTTTTTTAATGGTGTAAGCAGGTATACATGGTGTTGAGCAAGTAGGCAGTGGTGATGACAAATAGCTAGATGTACAGAATTCAGTGGTAGTGGAGTTTCTTAAAAGGTGGGTTTTTCATCTCGTATATGCTTGTATAGCATATATACTGTATATGTATATATATATATACAGTGCCTTGCAAAAGTGGTAACACCCTCGGACAATTTTCAAATGTTTTTTGCTTTCAAGCTTTCATTTATAACACTTTCATTTAAGAACTAATATCTGATATAAATACAGAAAAAGTATATAGAGTAGACACTGAAAATGAAATAAAAATGGAAAAACATTGATTGCTAAAGTTCAAACCCTGTGCTCTGGCAGCTGTAGGTTAATGCAGGTTCAACACACAACGCACAATGAATTGATCGGCCTCTTTCTGTGTGCCATAACAGTTACTGTCATTTGTGAGGATCATTGGTAGTGCATTTGAAGGAAAGACACAAGATTAAGACCAAAGATCTTTCTCAGGAAGGCAGGGATACGGTTATCCAAAGGCATAGATGAAGGATACACACAAATATCTCTAAAGGTTTGGATATCCCAGTGATCACTGTTGGCTCAATAATAAAGAAATAAAAGCTGTATCACACCACCCAGGTGCCTCGAAAAGGCTGTCCCTCCAAACTCAGTGACCAAACAAGGAGGAGACCTGTGAGAGAAGCCACTGTGAGGCAACAATTACTCTACAAGAGCTACAGAGTTCAGTGGCTGAGAATGGAGTACCAGTGCATCAGTCAATAGCATCAAGAGCACTGCAGCACAATGCTGGCCTGTATGGCAGGGTGGCAAGAAAAAAGCCAAGCAAAACATCTCAAAGCCCACCTGTTTGGTAGAGAGTGCGTGAGGGATCCAGCTAAGATGTGGGGAAAGTGTTTGTGGTCAGATGAGACTAAAATAGAGCGTTTTGCCAAAATGCAAAGCGTTATGTATGGCGCAAACCTAACACCATCCCTACGGTGACGCATGGTGGTGGCAGTATCATGCTATGGGGGATGTTTCTATTCAGCAGGGACTGGGAAACTTGCCAGAATAGAAGGAGTAATGGACAGAGCAAAGTACAGGCAGATACTGCAAGGAAGCCTATTACAGTCTGCCAAATAACTGAGGCTGGGGCAAAGCACGGGGCCAAAGAGGCATTAAAGCGGCTCAAGAATAAAAAGGTGAATGTCCTTGAGTGACCTGAACCCCATCAAGAGTCTGTGGCACAACTTGAAAACCGTTGTCCATAAGCGATGTCCAAGCAACTTGAGAGAGCTGGAGCAATTCTGCCAGGATGAATGGGTGAAAATTGCCTCCTTCCAGTGTGAAAAGGTGGTAGAAGCTTTGCACAAAGAGACATAAAACTGTTATTGCAACGAAAGGTTCTTTCACCAAATATCAATGCGAGTGGTCTGAATACTTATGCAAGCAGTGTATTTAAGTTTATTTTTATTTACGACATTTGCAGACATAACTAAATTCGTCTTTATAAAATTTCAGTTTGAGCATGTTGAGTTTTTAATAAAAAAATATGAAATGTAAAAAACGTATCATTTGTAATCCAGCAACATTTGAAAACTGAGTAGTCTACTGAGACTGAGTAGTTTTGCACTGTATATATATATATATATATATACACACATAAAGATAAACCACAACAAAAATAAGCCATGTTTGTGGTGATTCATGAAGCATTTACATAACAATACACAAAGTCATGCATATGTGCAATAATGCATGTGCCCAGTAATACTACAAAGTGATGCATGTGCTTAGTGATTCAAAAGCTAATGCATGTGCACAATTCTTCATAAAGTCATGCATGTGCACAGTTATGCATAAAGTAATATATGTCACAGTAATGCCTAAAATAACGCATGTGCTAAATAACACATGGAGCCCCCCGAGCCTGTTTAATTCACCATGAAAGCCACCCTGTCATGGTTGTATGTCCCTAGTTTATCTTCCATTGTAGTTATGCTCTTAAATTAAATGTCTCCAAATATAAATATATTTCCATAAGATTCAAAGCAAGCTGCGCATTCCCATTTCTCCAGGATGAATCCAGTAAACTCATGCGGCTCTCCTTACTGTAACCTTCCTCATTCAGATATCTCGGGATAATGAAAAGTAGAAGGTGACAGATAACACTGGTCTACAAAAAAAAAAATATATATATTTCTTGCATGGACTTTGGAAACTGGTTTTGGCTCATTTTGGGCTGCTGAATCCAAATCTGAGCTCAGATTTGCTCTATCACCTTTTTGCCTATCAAGTTTTTGTGCTATCGATGCTCCATATTCATGGATTTTACTAAAGTTGACCATCCAGTCTGGCAATCTTGGTGGGGATAAAACAGCAAAAGCTTGATTATTCCTTAAAATAATTTTACAAATGTTTTAAGTCATAAAAACATGTTTTACATAAGTTTATGTTTTTTGTGATTTGCAGCTGTGAAGACTCTACCTAATCTGCTGTTAAGACTCTGCCTAAACCTGTAAAGTTTTACAATTAAATATTGTAATTGAAGTAGGTACCTTTCATTGTAAAACATTTTTGCATCTATCGATCTTCTAATGCAACAGTGTTTTTGAACTATGAGTGTAAAATTGCTGTTTTCTCAAAAATAATGATTTTTCATAGTTCAAAAACCTGATGTGATAGGCAAAAACTAATGCCAGATTTGTATTCAGCACCCAAAAGTTAGCTAGAATCCATTGAAAAACCCATGCAAGAAAAATCGTGTTGACCAGTGAGTTGTCCTGACAGACAGGACATGAGTAGTGACTGTGCTGATTGACTTTTTAATGATCTTTTATCTGCTTATTTGTTGCTTAATTGTTTATATTAATTATTTATTATGAACTAATTATTTAATTATTTATTTATAATTGTTTTATTATGCCAAAGTTTACCTCTGTTATTGTGTTTTGCACAATATATTTGTATATGCACTTTGGGCTGCAAATCGTTGTATGAAAGGTCCTGTATAAATACAATTTATTATTATTATTATTTAATCTAACACAGGATTGATGGCACAATGGCACCATTCAAATCATTCAGAATGTTAGTGGGCTTGACCACAAGCCAATAGTTCCTTCAGGCTGGTTGCACACAAGCCTAGTATATTGTACAGGATTCAGAGATGGGTAAAAAAAAGAAAAAGCTGTCTATGTGAAGTAAAAATTGTGATAAAATGATATCTCCTATATAGGAAGAAGAAAATCTGTACATTATTTCATATTTTATTATCCCAAGCCATCAGCTTCAGGTCTGTATGTATTCTAACATTGTTTCTCTTGTTTCCTGTTGTCACGTTCTCTTGCAAAAATGCACTGAAGTCCATACAGTCCAGGAGAAGAATCTTGATTCATAAGTCTCTGGTGAGCTATGCCACTACATGCCACAAGAGGCCAGTGTTTAGACAGTTTCTCTGATGTACAATTAATATTACTTTGACATTACTATCATTTGATTAATAATGATTTTAAACCAATATTTTAAAATTAATTGATATAAGGATTTTGGGGATCCATTTGTTGAAGGAAATAAGTATGCATAACTATGCTATAACTGGTGACAAACTCGATCTTTGGCACAAACCACAAATGGGTTTAATCCAGATAGCAACACAGGTTCTTTTTGTATAAAATCCACACAAAATAGTACATTTACTCAAAACTACTATCACCTTAAACTGTATCAAACATCATGTTTCTACAGCGCTTGGGATTTTTTATTGTTCTGTATCAAGCCAAAATATATTCCCTAGATGAATAAGTACGTTATTTAGATTTGGTTTAGTAATAACAATACAATGTATTATTTAATTACAAAACATACAAAACAGTATTCGCACAGAGTCTGCCAATTCAACCAATTATACTTTCTCATTCCCAGTGGATATCACTCCCGTCACCTGGTTGGTTTTGGCATCATCTACTGATAGCTCAGTGTAATGCAAGGGCCGACCATTTTTACTGTAGAGCCTCACAAGCTAAACTGAGACATTTTGTGCACAGGCTTTGACTTCTGGGTCCCTAATGCTTAATACATGTGTAATTACATTGTAACTACAGTGGTAGTGACACTGTAATTACAGTGTATGTACACATTATTGCATTATACTTACACCTGTAAAACCTATTTCAAGTATTGTATTCTACTGCCATCGCAACATGAAGTCTCCATAGCTGTAAGTGCTAGCCAGCTAATTCATTATTCTTTCCCCCCACAATCATGATACGAAATTCAACATTAAAATGCGGAAATAGAGTTTATTATGTAACAGTGTGTATGTTCACAGTAATTACACTGTACCTGGCTGCCAAGGCTTCAGCTAATGTCAGACAGGATTAGTAATCATATACACAAATAAGTTACTAATGAATTACACCACGCCATGGTAAGGGTTTTTCTTATTTCTTTTTTTTATACATTTATTTTTCAGATTTTACCCCGTTTTCTCCCAATTTGGTAGCCAATTACTCTGTGCTTACTCAACCCGCTGTGCTTAGTTCAATCTCCTCCCTCGTAGTTCGCTGCCATAGTCCTGTGACCGGCAGTGACAAAGGCGAAGCGCTGCTTCCTCCGAGACAACACTCGTCGTGCCGTCGACTGTAATTCCGGCACTCCAGAACCACTCCTGTGCGCAGCAAACTGTGTCGGCTTCCCTCCCCCCTCCCTGGGGCGGACAGCCAATTGCCGGCCCTAGTGGCACTCCCAGCCAGAGCCGACTCTGGCGTGACGGAGAATCGAACCCTGGTCGCCGTGGCCAGCATCAGACATTGAAACGAGGTCCACCCCACCCCTACACTTAGGATGCCGAAGAATGCCCTTCCGGTGGTCTGTTAAGCCTCATGAGCCTCAAGACTATTTGTTTTGTTTTTCTCTGTATCCCACCATTTTCCAGGAGTTCATCTCGACTGCCTTTTAAGGGGTCAGGGAATAATTTTCCAGTCTCCCACATTGGCTCCAATGGTTTTCTGGTTTTTTGATTCCCTCTGGAAAATGCCAATTGTGAAGCATTGTGTGACAACCTGTTTGTAAATGGCGCTATACAGAAATAAAGATTGATTGATTGATTGATTGAAACCACTAGACCACGTGGGAGGCCGGGTTTTTCTTATTTCTAATAAGTCTGCACAGATACCCTTTCAGCTTAAAAATGTGGCACTGCCAAACTCCAAGCAGCCTGCGAGCTCTGGGTTCATGGCCCTAAATCATGGCTACATTCCAGCTCCTGTGAAATGCGAGCGTTTAAAATTCATATTGAGATGCATTTACATAAATAAAACAACTATGTACAAAAAATCTGATTACAAATGCTTATTTTTCACCTTTTCTAACCTTAAAAATGCCTAGAAGCTTTCGCATGGTTTTATTACCGCTTGACTGGTCCACAAAATAAATCCCCAGAGAAACTGCAGCTTGTACAGAATGCAGCTGCAAGGATTCTTACCAGCACGAAAAAGAGAGAACACATAACCCCTGCACCTTTTGACCTCCACTGGCTTTTTAAAGTTGATTTTAAGGTCATATTAATGGTTTAATGGTGCCAATCCACTTAAGGGGTCAGAACTTGCCTACATTAGAGAATGCCTCTCGGTGTGTGTGCCAGGCAAACCCCTCAGATCCTCTCCCCAGGGTGACCTCTAAGAGGAGAGGTGAGGCGGCATTTAGCCTTTATGCCCCAAAGCTGTAGAACTAGCTGCCAGGCCAGTATCTGCGAGGCAGAAACGGTCTACTCTTTTAAAAATCGTTTTACTCTTGCTTTTCATTAATTAAATATCCTTCTTACTTTACTCTTTTCATCTGACTATGATAGCCAGTTTTAATGTTTTATTGTTTTACGGTTTTATTGTTGTTTAAGTCACAGGTATGACATTAAAGGGCACCTGGCACGATTTTAAACATCGCCAAAGATAATTAAATCTATCTCTATCTGTATCTCTATCTCTCTGATGTATATCTACAATATACATCAGTTTTCTCACTTTGTGACAAGAATTTATACATTTTCCTACTTTCGTAGTTTCGGATGTGATGGATAGTCTGGCATTTGTGAACAGTACCAATATAAGTGGGTGGGAAGGCCACGGCAATGTTGAGCTCTCGGACAGAACATTTCCCAATATGGGCATGAACACCAGGGCCGAGTAGGGCTTTCAGGTTTGCGCTGTCTTTCATTATCACAAACTTCAGACTCAGGGTCAGATATCGATCCTCCTCCATCAGATTCAGATCTCGTTCCCAAATTGCCTCACCAATACACATTGGTATACAAACTAGCTTTTGTAGCTAGCTAGCTAATGCGATATTCCAATTCAATAGGAAGTTCATTGGGTTACTATAGTGATGGTTTAGTTATTGTTTGTGACAGTTCAGAACTGAAGACACATAGGCCATACTGTTGTTAGTCAGCACTGTGGTGCATCAGTCAGTGATTGAGTGTAGCAACACAGCCGATTCTTGTGGTCTCGCCTCTTCTCTGTCCTGACCCCTCGGTGGTGGAATGATCTTCCGCACTCTGTCAGGACCGTGGAATCACTGGCCATCTTCCACAAGAGACTCAAAACCCACCTTTTCAGACTCCACTACCAAATGAATTCTGTACATCTAGCCAATTGTCATCACCACTGCCTACTTGTTTAATACTTTTTGGATATGTATACTTGTTTACTCCTCAACAAAAAAAAATAATTACGAACCTTTTCCTTCCCAGTGTTATAGGTATGGTATGCAGCCTCCAACAACGTTGTCTATCGTTGTATTACTGCACTGATCTCTTGCACGAACTATGATTGTTACTACCATGTATTAATGCACATCTTGAAGTCGCTCCGGATAAGAGCGTCTGCTAAATGCTTAAAATGTAAATGTAAATGTAAATGTAAAATGTAAAATGTAAGCAAGCTAAGTTAGCTAGCTACCTCACTGAGTGAGAATAATGACCTAGCTATTTAATGTTAGCTATAAAACAAACAAAGTAAAAATAAAAAGCAATGTGTACTTTACAGGAATGTATTGATTTAAGAATAATGATAATAACAATGACTTAAGACAAGCTAGTTCATTCCTCTTTCTGTGGCTAATCACCTAATGCTAGTTGCCCACAGAGTGCAAAATGATAGCCTCAGCCAGCCGTGTAGCTGGCTACTAGCAACAACAACAACAAAAAAACAATTTGGGTAAAAAAATAGCAAAAGTGCTATTTTATATTTGGGAGATACTTGTCTCCATCATGGCGGCACGGTGGTGCAGTGGATAGCACTGTCGCCTCACAGCAAGAAGGTCTCGGGTTTGAATCCAGGCCGGGGGCCTTTCTGTGTGGAGTTTGCATGTTCTCCCCGTGTCCGCATGGGTTTCCTCCGGGTACTCTGGTTTCCTCCCACAGTCCAAAGACATGCACGTTAGCCTAATTGGAGAGTCTAAATTGCCCGTAGGTATGAGTGTGTGAGTGAATGGTGTGTGTGCCCTGTGATGGATTGGCGACCTGTCCAGGGTTTATTCCTGCCTCTCGCCCCTATGCATGCTGGGATAGGCTCCAGCCCCCGCAACCCTGACCAGGAATAAGCGGCTTAGACAATGAGATGAGACTTGTCTCCATCCTGCAATCATTCCTGGGTATAGTTCAAAACAATCTGTAGCGAAACGCTACAACAGATATGCATGTTTTGGATCTCTCATCGACCACTTAACTTATTCCTGGTGTGTTGAACCCATTTTTCCCAATGTTTTCCTTCTCTTCCAGTTACTGATGGGGAACGCTAGTGTGTCAGGTGCCCTTTAAATATACATTAAATAAATGTGACACTTTACATCAAGTGTGCTCAGCCCAGAGTCCTGGAGGACCAGTATGTGTGTGTGTCTGTTTTTGTTTACATCAATTGCTCAGGATAAATGAGCTAATTATCTGTACAGACCAACACTGACACAGTCGTTGGCTGCTGTTTATCTGACCATAGGACAACGTGAGATAAGCGTGCAAGCTAAGTCCTCAGCTGGCATTCAGATTTTTGTCAGATTAAGTAAATTATTGGAATATTATATTATTAAGAGCAGAAGTTGGTTTGAAACCAACTTTCAAACTTTCAAACCAACTTTCTTTCCACTCATTTCCCCACGTCTACTTACATTTGCATGGTAAAACCACAAGGTGGCAGCAGAACCTTAGTTTCAAAGTCAGCGTGCATTCTCAAAGGTGTCCTGCAACTTGTGCATGCTGCTCTGTGGATTGTAAAATGGCATAAAGGAACCTCAAAACTCCCCAAAAGCAAATGAGAACAGTTGCAGCCATGGTTGACTAATAGATGTCTTATTCTAGAATGTCATAATTTTTCATGCAAATTAAGGTGAAATTGGCCTGGATTTGTGCTCAACTTTGCTGAGTTCACGCAAAATTGGTGTTTTGCATTAGGGAATTGTAACATTTGCATTCCAGTTAGGGAACCATGTTAATGGAATCCAGGCATTTTTTACCTGTTACTCCCCATACCTACCTCACTAATTAGTCCCAATTATATATGCATGGTCTTTTCCCCTAAGGCCAAATTGTGTGAGAACCAAACACTTCATGTAAAAACTCTAAAAGCGTATCTTTTAACAGTGAACTTATATCTGCATTTATCACGGGAACATCAAAGCTTTTAAAGCACTCTCCCGAGACAATGCATATTACAGCAAATATGAGTATGGGTTTAATACGCATTTTACAAGTTTACTTTGCAAACCTTTTTTCTGAGACAACGTGGTTGCCATGAAGAAGTAATATCTGAGTTTTATCAAGGTCCAATTGAGAAGAATTTGGAAACTATTTAGGAAGTCTGAGAGAGAAATCTGAGAGGGAGTCCATTGGCGGTGTTTCTGATTATCTCTCGAGAGGACACTCGTCCTATGACCATTATTCTCTCTTCCACAATTTACTTTTCTTTTTCTTTTCTCTGGTTATTGCTTTAAAAAAAATATATAGATATATAACCCTCACCTAGCAGCCTCTGTCAGTGCACAGTAGCAGAGTCATCTCAACTGAAAAAACTCGCCCCTGTGCTTAAATCTGCTCTTTAATCTGATCAATTCTCCCTTTTTCCTCTCCTCCCTCCCCTGCTCCCCTGCCCCCCTTCCCAACAGTGAGAACCTTGGCACGGGTTGTGAAGTACGGCCTATTAACATTCACGATAAAGAGAGGAACATGGTCAGCTGACTAAGCACCCTACTTCAAAGGGCCCCAGCACAGCTGGTGGTGGGGTTCAGTGGAAGGGGCTTAAGCCTGGAATAGTCAGCTATTGTGTGGGAGCTGGAGCTGCCTCCGCCGTCAACACGGAATGATCCATACTTATTTTACGCATTGTACATAAAATACACTTTGAGTATTTTGGTTTGTTTTGATCAGTGGCAAGAAATCCCAATTAATTCCATTTTGATTCCATGAGGTAAAAAAATAAGATGTGAGAAATGCCACAGGGGGTGAATAGTTTTGACACCCGCTGTATGTTTTGAACAGGCTGTTTTACAAATGTATTCATTATGGGAACTCTGAGGTGAACATACAGGGGGTAGAGAAAACAATGGAAACACCAAACAATGTGTGAATATTTATTCAGTATCAAGGAGTTGGGTTGCCCTTTGCATGCAGAACAGCTTCAGTCCTACTTGGAGTGTTGTTGTACAAGTTTTGAACTTGTGGGATGTTGGGCCGTTCTTCAAGAAGGAAAGCCTCCAGTTCAGCTCTTTGAGAGACGAAGGCGGTGGAAATCTATGTTCCAGAACCTCTCATAAAGGTTCAATGATATTTAGATCTGGTGATTGGAGGTCATTGTTTATTTGTTTCTGATTCTTTAAAAAATTTTCTCTCAATTTAGTGGCCAATTATACCCCCTGATATTTATTTATATCAACGAGGCAAGCAAATTCTCAGAGGGCAGCTTCGAGACAGAATTCACCCACCCACGTTCTGGAGACACCCTTGCACACTACTCACCCGGCTCACCCTCCCCCCTTCCCCTGGAGCGGACAGCCAAACGCCGCCCCCGATCGGGACTCCCGGCCAGGGCCGGTCTGGCACTGTGTGTTGGGTTTCGAACCACAACCGTGATAGTGGTATATATGATATCCGTGATAGTGGTATATATGATATCCGTGATAGTGGATTCAGTGGTAGTGGAGTCTGGCAGTTCACACTTGTAAACGAGTGCATTAGACTGGTTTGGTGGTTTTAAGGAACTGTCCTGTTAAGTGTCTGTCTATCCTTGTCAGTGAGCTTCGACTTGCAATCACCATGTAGTTTTTAGTTTGGAATATGCTATAGTGATTTTCGATTTTCCCTTGACACATTGAATTATTTTGCCATTTCTGTCACTGACGCACCTGCAATTCTGTTTATAGAATATTTGACTGTTTATATTTTATATTTCATTTCTCATGTTGCTTTAGATACATACATGTTATGTTGATAAAATGATACCATTGTTTTTATGTTTTTTTAGTATGAACATTAATATTAAACTCCTATTATTATTATTATTATTATTATTATTATTATTATTATTATTATTATTATTATCAAATGTGTAGAATGTGTTTTTAATTATGATTTAGTTACATTTAGTGTTTTCATTATTTTGTCTCCCCCCTGTATATATTATATTCATTATAAGAATCTTTATATATATATATATCTGTGCTTAACTTAAATTCTACATCAAACCTTTTCTAAACAGAGCCACTCGTAGAAGCACTACATCATGTCGCACTAGTGTCGGAGTGTAAACATTCAGTTGTGAGAATGTAACCATTAATTTTTCTAACACCCTTCAATGGGTCTGCAGTAGCAGCTATCTGGGAACAGCAGCAGGCTTACGTGAGCGAGCACTAACCTTGTTGTTTCTGTTGTGCTGCCGCATGTTAAAAAGGTCTATGACACACCGGGCTGCTGGCACAACCAAACTCCATTACACTTCCTGCTGATGACAGAATAGAATAGAAATAATTATTGTCCGTAAAACATATCATAGACATTTTCCTTTAGCTCTCAATAATATAATATATGCCATTTAGCAGACGCTTTTATCCAAAGTGACTTACAGTAGTGAACGCATACATTTTCACTATATCAGTATGTCAGTATATGATCAGTATATAAGAGCTCTTAGACTTATAGTATATAAATAATCATACGCATATAATCATAATCAACAAACAAGACATGAATATGACATTGAACACAGTATGCCATGTGCTGGTTGGCATTCATGTTCTGACTCATCGTTGGTCATCTATATGACCAAGCCCTTATTTAAAACTGAAATGGCAGAAAGGAATGATTTTTACAGCACTTTCTCCTGCTTCAGGGCTCTTCCGAGTCTGTGACCTGATGGCAACCTTTATGATAAAGATTACAATGTGTGTGTACAATCCTCAAGGATTTGAATGGCTTTCCTTCTCACTGCTTGTATATACAGATCTCCTTGTTGTTCTTGGCAACACCAGTCATATCTCATTCCCCAGAGAGTCTCTACCCCATAATACACCATGCAGGCACTGTTGTGTTCATTCAACCATAACAGAATGCATACCAGGCCAAAAGGGACACAAAAAAGTACACCATCAGAATAAAATGTACTCTGTCAGAGCGTGCTGCAGAGTAAATTATATCACGTCTCTTACAAGAACCATCTGTATGAAAGTGACCTTTCTTCAGCCGGCGCTTAGTGTCCGACACAGCTGAATATTAAGCATAATTTAAAGTTTTACGGTGAGCAAGAAATAAGTGCTTTGTCTTAATGCGTGAGGTGGCTAAATTCCTCAAGCGCTTGCAAGAATACATTAAGCGCAGCCCAGCGAATGCAGAAGGCTTGACCACACAAATGTATCCCATTTCATGGTGGAGAAACAAACAACGATGTTTATGAGGCGGCTTCATGTTGCAGTGACAGCCTTTCTTTCCTTTTTTTCATACTAAATTTATAATCACCAATTATACCTCTCCGGTTGCCGCTGTACCACCTGCGCCCACATCGCCTGGAGCCCTGATGTGATCAGTGATCATTTCGGCTAGCGCTGATTGGAGGTGTAGCTATCGCTGTCGACAACTGGGGGCCTGAGTGCACCTGGTTTGTGTTTGGGAGGTACGAATTTAGCAGTAACCTGAGGTGCCCGTGCCGCCTTAAACCCCCCCTTACCCCCGGTGGGAGCAACCTATCGCGTCCCATCTCTGTGAACTCCCAGTAATAGTCGGCTAACAACTTAGCCAAGGCCGAGGTTTTAACTGGCACTCTTACTCTTAGAGCAACATTCTCCTCTAGGTCGGTTACATATCCTCCAGTCAAAAAAGACAGTGCTGCACTTCAGCTCACATGCTAACAGCAATTCTACGGGGTGTGAAATAGGCAAGTTAACCACATCGTGTCGAATCCATAAATGTTGATAGCGGAAGTTCGTATACGCACACATTAAACTGCAGTTTGCGCCATCGTAGCTCTGTAAAGCTGTAGTCCTGTTGATCTGCTGCTGAACCCACACCTTGCTCTGTATTCAATCAACAAACATTTGTCCTTAACTGTAACTTACAACTGTTCTTCTCACAAGTTAATTGTATGCATCGTAGTGATCAACATAATTGTATAAACGGACGTTTATATTGGATGGAGCCAGCCATGGCTGTGCCCAGCTAATGCTAGTGGTGTTTGCATTTTTACATTTTTAGGCATTTAGCAGACGCTCTTATCCAGAGCGACTTACACAGTTTACATTTCTTTACATATAATCCATAGCTGGATATTTTTACTGAAGAAATTCAGGTTAAGTACCTTGCTCAAGGGTACAACAGCAATGCTCCACCTGGGGATTGAACTTGCAACCTGTGAGTTACAAGCCCAGCTCCCTAACCATTACACTACACTGCCAGCCCTGCCCTTGCATGAACTCTACAAACTCAGCTCGGGGAGCAGGCAAATCCGCTTCTTCTTCACTACAGTAAGATTACACACGAGCGCATGCGATGCTTTGGGGGGCGGTAACATGAAGTGCTATCGACCATCTGTTTTCACAAACTGCACCTGTATTGGCCGTATGAGAAGCGGGAATCTTGTGGGCACGTGCTGCAAGGCAATGACACTTCCTGAGAGAGAGTCTTCCTGCACTCCACTGTGTTTGCTCAAATTCAGATATTGTTTCCCCCCCACCCCTCTTCCCCAAAGGTGCAGAGAGGGCACACAGGAAAATAATGGGGGTGGTGGAAATTCCCCAATGTGCTCAGGCTGCCGAAAAAGATAGAAAACCGTGGAGCCCTGATGGATGGACTCCATCATGGATGGTCAGCAGAATGGAAAGAGGAAAGAAGTGTGGCAGCAAATGACGGCGTCGCCAAAGTTTCCCTTACTTCTCCTCCTGTGCAGGGTTCACTGAATACAACTAGAAGAAGAAGAATTTTTAAACTGAGACCACTCAGCACACCTGGGATCATTTGAAATGAATGTTTTAATATTTATTGAAATTAA
Source organism: Aldrovandia affinis (assembly GCA_029706075.1). Taxonomy (NCBI): domain Eukaryota; kingdom Metazoa; phylum Chordata; class Actinopteri; order Notacanthiformes; family Halosauridae; genus Aldrovandia; species Aldrovandia affinis. The sequence continues at coordinate 1,250,786 of JAINUG010000160.1, forward strand.
TGCAAGTCATCAGCTCCTTGTGATTCCTTTGTGCATGCTTTACTGAACACAGCTCAACGTTTAGCTTCTTTAATGTTTAATGTTAATGTTTTCTGCCTGCAAATAGCTGATGAAAGTCTTTTCCTGCAGGAAAGACATCCCTGCGAGAGTGACGCTTTCTGTTATGCAATCCCTGAAGAGAACGCACGATGCAAGGGGAAGGCAAGAAGCTGTTTCATTTCACATAACAGAACAACAAAGCCTAATGTGCTTATTTTCATAACATCCTTTAGGGCAGGGGTTTTAAATCTCTGACCACAATAAAAATGTTTTATCCAACACCCTCCAACAGTTAATTAGACAGGAGTACATGGAGGCATCTCTAAATTGTGATGCAATAATATCATGGATATGTACATGTATACAAGACTCATTTCCAGTGGAAATTTCCTGTATAAGACTCCTATCTCTATGGCCCTTCTAAAGGAACGATAGAGTGGGGAAGTGGGGGGGATTTCTTCAACATTGGCCCACAGATTACCTGTCTCTCAGGTAATGCCCCCTTTCGACAGATATAACGGAGGGGGTGGATGAAACCAGCCTCGACAAAGACGGAACAAAAAGCAGCAGCGAGAATCAGCCAAGAGGAAAAGAGAAGATTAGAATGGAGACTTGTGGTGGAAGAATGCAGGCAGCGGATGAATGGGCCGAATGGTGGGCATAATGGGGGAAGTCAGGGCTCGTGAGGAAAGGGAAAGCTCGGAGCGGGAACCTGAGACACGGGACATGACAGGAATACGACGATTAACCCGCGATGAAAAGCCAACACAGGCAGCGGGAGATTAAGCACCTCCGAGCGTAATTGCTTTGTGCCCTGGAAGGAGAGGTGGGGTGGGGCGGCCGCCTCTTTGTCAGACATGGAGACGCGCTCCCTGGAGACAGCCCGCCTCCATCTGCTCCCGGGAAGGGCGGGGTCTGAAGAGCGCGACCGTGCGCGCCACCTTGTGCGAGGAACGCAGCCCCCCCCCCCCCCCCGTCGACTGAGCGTGACCCTCCTCTCCAAACCTCCGAGGACTCGTTTCGCTGTGTGTACATTAACACAGAGGTATTAGTGCACGGGCTGCAATGGAGACGGCGCAGCGCTCATTTCTGAGGGCTACTCGGTAACGAGCTCTCTGCAAGAGCTTTTCTTCACACTCCCCACTCGCTCACTAATAAGGCGGGGACTATAGCTGTCACGTCCCCAAAATCCTCCCGCGCCACAATAGCCGGGGGAACAAACACTGGACACAACACAACCAAATACCCCCCAGGCAACAGAGTGACAGTCACAAGTTTTATTTACAAAATGATATAAATAAAGGACATATTTATATAGAGCAGAGCAGGAGCAAAACAAAACAAGGTCCCTGTGCTGTGCCTATTCTAAACAAAGGAAAACTCCCTCACTCCTGGTGTCAAAAAGAAAGGTGAGTCTTCTGCTTACCCACGCCTAACTAAAAAGGTGCACCAAAACAAAGGAAAGCTGGTTTAAAGCCACACAGCAAGCCACACAAAGGACAAAATGGTTCAAGAAAACAAAAAGTTTCACAGACAAAAGAGCACTTCCAAAAGAACAGAGAGAGAGAAGCTCCCGATGAAAATGAGCTGCACAAAATCAAGACCCGATCAAAAACTGGGGTGCAGCCCGTCTTTATTCCCCATGGGCTGGGCGTGGCCAGCAGCTCACAGCCAGGGCACAATCAGCCTTAATTGAGGGCAATCAGCGAGGCATACCCTCCTGGGCGTGGCCTCCAACGAGGCAATCAGGCAGCAATTAAGAGGGCAAACAGCACCTGCTTGGCCTCCACAATGCCGGCCGTAACAATGCACAGCATCAATCAGAGGAGATGCGTATCTCTCACTGACGACTGCTGTGGGCCCCTGCTCTTGCATCGGGAGGAGCTGGCAACCCATTCTCGTTCTTTTTTTCATTTTTATTTTTTTATTTAACCTTTATTTAACCAGGCAAGCCATTAAGAACAAGATCTTATTTACAATGGCGGCCTGGGTACATACACCATTCACTCACACACTCACACCTACAGGGCAATTTAGACTCTCCAATTAGCCTAACGTGCATGTCTTTGGACTGTGGGAGGAAACCGGAGTACCCGGAGGAAACCCACGCGGACACGGGGAGAACATGCAAACTCCACACAGAAAGGCCCCGGCCTGGATTCAAACCCGGGACCTTCTTGCTGTGAGGCGACAGTGCTATCCACTGCACCACCATGCCGCCTTTTTAATGCAGGGCATTGCATGGGGGACCCTCAAAAGGGCTTGTGTGTTTGCGTTTGCGTTTGTTTGCCGTCTCTGTGCCTCTGTAAACTATTCTGAAAGATGGAATGGTACAGGGGCCCAGGATGATGGGTGCTTCTGGGACAAAGCAATTCGGTGCCAAGCAATTCTCCGCTCAACTGACCACTCAGAACCCTGCACCTGCTACCAGGGTCGGCGAGCACAGGCCTTTCATACTCAAAATAATGAGCGGTTTTTATATTGCACTCTCTGGCAAAAAGTTTGTCGAGTTGATTCACTGCACTTCTGTCTTTATTAAACGCTTAGTGAAAGCTGTGTTATGAGATCTGTTTAACTCATGTTCAGGGGGTGGCTGACCATGTCTTCATTGAAGTTCATCCATCGTACCAGAGCATGTGGTTCTCCTGTTTCAGCTGTTTTTGCGTGTTGTTGCGAGCCCTGTATCCCCCCACCTCCTCATCTCAGTGTCCTCAGCGCCTCAGGGGGAATTGGCGTCTCACAGAGTTTTACTCTTCGCCACAGACATCAGAATTCTCCCACTGCCAGCGAGTGCTCTTAATGTACACATATATACTTCAAGCCATGACTTTGTGTGGTCCATAATCCTTGAAATGGTTATTGTGGTAAGTGTTGCCGAAATTTAAAGGCCTGATTGTCGGACTCACTCATTTAATTACCATAATTGGGATGATTCATCTTGCTGATGTAATTTCCTCCCTTTGTGTCTTTGTACGTTTCCATGGCATTCATCCCCAAATCACTGGGTGAGGTGAAACGCGATGCTCAAATCCAAATTAGCCTTCGATTCAACACCTGAGCCAGTGGTTGGACTGGCCAACTGATATTTTCTGGAATAGTTTGCATGTCTCTTTTTTTGCCTTGGAAGTTTGTACTTAGATGTTTTGAAGGTTTAAGTATTCTGATGGTATGCACATTGCTTACTAATGAGGTAACATTATTTATAAAATATAAGAATTACTGTCAGATCCGGGAAGTGGGACACGTGAACACAAACACGTATTATTTCAAATAAAATAAACTCCAGCTCACCTTCAACAAATCCTGCATTCTGTTTGGATTAATTGAGAAGGACAGAGGGAAGATGATTGAAGTGTCACCTGAATATGCCCATTAAAAATGCACTGGAATACCTGTAAAGAATCAAACATGGATCGAGCTACAGCATTGCTTAGAGCTTACAGTTGATAAATATCTGCATCTATCAGAATTACAAGCAGCTACAGCTTCCAAATCATGTCACGCTTCTCTGCGTACCGTATGCTGTATGTTTCTACAATGCCACCAAGTCCATCGAGCAATTACAAAAGTATGTTTTGTCATACAAATGTTAATGGCATTGCAAATTAATATTATTTGGACTTTAAATATGACTTCTCCAGTTCTCCTGTTTCAGGTTCCTGTTTTTCCTAAATTGAGACATAATTTACATTGTGTTTTGATCATGAGAAAGAGGGTGAGCTCTTAAAATGGATTCGGTAGCGTTTAAAGAAAAATGTTGGAATAATACATTACGGGCTGCACAATAAATCATTTAGATTGCTTTAGTGGTTGATTGAAACTTAATTGCTGAGTGCTTAGCCAAAGCCCTTGACACAAAGTGCTTTCCTTTTTCTAATTGAATGCAGATCGCAGGAAAAGGCTGTGACACTTTCTGAATATGTATCGCTGGCTTGCTGAACAGCAGGTGACAGGTGTCTCCAGTGGGATAATGTCACGTACATTCCGCTCCCACTACATGCTCCGCTGACAGCCCTGACTTAGCCTGGCCCTGCACTTGAATCCCGATAACGCATTTAGACCCGAAACTATTTTGACAGCAAAAATCCAGAATGGATTTTCTAATTGGGAGGAACAGTCTTTCTGACAGCCAGTTTGTGCCTGTGCTTTGTGGGGGGCTGGGGGGAAGGGATTATACCCACAATGCACAGCAAGCTGGCTCCAGTCCAGGTTTGTGCACAGAAGAAAATAGGTTTCACACATCTTCGTACGCGATTTGTCTAGAGCCTTTACCGTTTCCAGAGGTGGTGAGCCCAAGCTAGGCACAGTAGCTCTGGGATGTATCCATAGCTACAGGATGTCAATCATTTATATGTGCCTTTTTGAATTTGGAAAATATTGTACATAATTGCAAGGCTGTGTACTTGATAAGTGTAGTGTATCAGTAAGTCATGCTGTCTGCACATAGCATTTCTGCTCAATCTTGAACATAAACATAGTTGACACGATCAATGATCATTTCCTCAAAGAATTGACTTATGGCTGCACTATTTTTTTTTATGACACATTTTAAAGAAAATTGTTAATAATTGTGGACATTTTTAACTGGATGATTTCTGTGCCAGTAATGTCTTCTATTTTGTTGATTTTTAGACGTTTCTGTTTCTTAGTTTTTTTTATACATGTTTGCTCTTTTCTTGTATTTTTAATAGAGATGATAGAGAGGTGTTTCTTGCAAAACAATTTTGCACCTCATACTCTACTGCACTTTGGCTATTTGAAGAGCACTTCATAAATACACATTATTATTAGTAGTAGTATTTTTATTGTGAAACCAGGGGCCTGTCTCATGAAGGAAGTTCAACATAGTCAGGGTATCTTTGCGTTAGCTGGCTACACAAAGCCTAACAAAGACAATTGCAGCTAACCTGTCTCACGACGGTGGTTATGAACTCACTGTCAACCCAGGTTTTTCTGATCCAGCTATGAGCGCGTGCACACAAAAGGGGCGGTGTTTGTAACACAGCCAATCGCATGCAACATGGAGAGATCCAGAGCAGCATATTTAACACAAGATGGGCAAACAATAATTATGAATAAATACAGAGAATATAAAAGCATAATCATGGCAAAAATGCAAAAAGTAGTACAGTTGCTGCTGCCAAGGTCAGAACGGATTGCTGGAAGAAAATTGCAGACAGTGTAAATGTGTAAGTATGGCCATCACTGCTCTATCATTAATGCACAGTGTCGTAATCATGTATTTTCACTGATGGCACAATACAATACTTGAATAACCTGCAAATTGCATTTCCTCAATGACAAATGGTTTGTAGGCTAATATATATTTTCATCATTATTCTTTTAGTTGCAACCCCAGCAGTGTAAAATGGTCTTGGCAGCAGATCAAGACCAAATACAAGAACATCCTTATCATCAAAAGTTGCAGTGCTCTAATTATTTTAGTGTTTTAATCTATTGCACTAATCACTCTCTGGAATCCTATGAGAAAATGACACAGCAAATTTCATTCATTATTGATAACTATATTCCACTCTATTAGCCACCTGCTATTTCATAGAAGCCCTCTTTTATAGCCAGAGTGGGAAAATGGCCAAGAAACTACAAAAACATATTCTTGAGCACGAGAACCACCTTGTGAACAACACGATAAACTGTATGTTTGCTCAGGTTCTCCGTATCACCAATGGAATATATATTTATGCACTGGTGGCCAGAAAATGTAGGTCTCTATAGACCCTTGCCCTGCGAAGAGCCCTTCTTGCAATCTGTGCACCTAAATCCACTGGATTCTCTATGAGTGGTGAGGCCATTTTTGAGAGCTGATTGGTGAGGGGGTAGGATTTTTACAGGATTGGATACGTTAGCCTAAACTTACCCTACCCCGGAGCAGGTTAGGTTCACGGCATAAGTTACCATGGCGATGTAACCTGGTTAAAAGTGAGCCACAGTTGTGAGACCGAAAAGCTAGGGTTAAGCCCAAAGTTAGCTCGCTAACCCACTAATCCTGCTTCGTGAGACAGGCCCCAGGTCTTACAAAAGGACTTGGAGGATTATTCTGCCATTAATTGCTTTTTATAAATGAATTAATGATTAATGAAAAGGACAATGGGTAGTTTTAGATTTTAACATTTTGTAGACGTCGTAGGTGCATCCATGTTTCATTTTGCTGACACCTCCCTTTAATTGCATCATGATATTGACTTGTGCTGACAAGCTTTTTAAAAATTGATTCTTGATGGTATAATTGGTTTCACACCTATGTCCTTTATCCAATCATTTCTAAGATTAGAGTGACATGTTGGGGATAACGGTTGAAACATGGATGTGTGAGGGCCCGCCACTAGATGTTGTTATTTGTTACCTTTTTAGTTGCTTTGCTCTGTTTTAGTCTTGTGTATTGAGTTAATTGTTTCATTGAGTTTATTATCCCGTGATTTGTTAATTGTTTATTGATTCATTGTTTTAGTGTTTCCATCTGTGCCTCGTTTTCCCTGATTGTTTTTGGTTATTAGTTTCCGTAATGTCACCTGTGTCTGGTTAGTTCCCCCCTACTTAAGTTGTATGTTTCCTTTGTTTCAGTCTTGAGATTGTTCTCACCTAGTTTTCCTGAATTGTTATGCTCAAGGATTTCTCTTGTCTCCTCATTTTGTTTGGTTTCTTTGTGCTACATTTTCTAGTTTGTTTTCGAGTTTGTACTTGTGTAGTTAGTTTTATTAGGGTTTTTTTTTTGCCTAGTCTCCCAGTTATTTTCTGTGTTCCATTTGTTCTTCAGTGTTTTGTTGTTTTATTGTTCTCATCAGTAGTAAAGATCTATCATTGTTACCAAACCATCTTTGCCTCCGTCTCATTCTCTGCACTTGGGTTCACTCAGTCCACCTCCTAACAGGATGAAAACTGGTCACATGCCTTGCAAGTCACATGGTCAAGAACATCTACTGGCCCTACTCATAGGTTATGACTAGGGCCCACAGAAATTTCTTGGCACTTTAATCAAATAAATGATTTGATTAAATTAGGGTGGCTGACAATGATGCATTTAAATATGCATTCTTATTTGAAACATTTATAAATTTGAGCAACAAGTAAATGTCAAAATGACATTTTTTATTCACAAACAAGATTTATAATGCAATTTAAACTGCTGACTTTCCGGACTTTTAAAATGAATGACGTGACACCCTTCCAATATGATTATCAATTGATTCGTAATGATTTAATATGGGAAAAACAGAGCAGCCAACAAACAAGCTTTGGGAATTCAAAACTCTGACCCAGGTTCTGATTTCTGTAAGAAGGACTGTTATTAAAGGCTTTCAATTTACCCCTACGCTTTGAGATAAATTCAACTGACACTGCAGTTTATTTATTTCACAGTGCATTCATAATGCATTTTAATAGCTGCGTTCATTTTTAGTGCACGTTGGTTGACAGCATTGCCAAATGGGGGAGGCTTACGGAAATAGATTAGTCCCAGGGGTGGTTAATGGGGAGCTAAATGCTATGTGAAACTCGCCTGAGAAAGGAAATGTTTCCACTTGGCTTCCATTCGAGCACTCTTAAAATAGGCCATGGGTCCTTGGCATATTACAGAACAAAAATAAAATTGCACAATCAAATTTGAATTATGGGAGAGGCTTAGAGCGAAGACGTTTTGACAGGAGAAAGATGTGAAAGACCCACTACGGTGACCAAAACTTTTTGATTAGAAAACTAATATGGACGGGAAACCAACTTTAATATTCAGCCTAGGCACTTGCTGACATTTTGGCTGATGCTGGCTAGTGGAAATGATAAATATTGAATATTATAAAGAGGGGGTGAAAAGCAATTGCTGATGTATGGCCAACACTCAATAAACTATATTTCATGTTCAAGTAAAAGTGTTCAGCTTTTTAAACCAGTTACATGGCACACATCTACAGTGCATGTGCACATGCACACATACATCCTGTAGAGACACACTCTGCTTCTGGGGAGCCAGCTACCCAGTCATGCAAGGCTAATCTGGAAATTTGAAAAGAAAGGCTGCTCACTCTGTGCAAGATTTTATTTGCATTTCGGTTTGCTATTTTGTTACTGCAGAGGAAGGAACTGTTAACTGTAATACAATATGCCATTTGATTCACTTTACTTTCTGTGTAACCATAGAAACCGTCTGAGAAATCCCACTTGTCTATGGAACTTCCTGCTGATTTAATTTGCATGGAGTACGATCTCTCTTTTCTTCTTGGCACTTTCAACTAGACAGTCAACTGTTTTCCTCTTGTCCTTCAAAAATATTAATTTACTCTTTTTACCAGTTTGTTATTAGCTGTCATGCAAGTGACAACTATTCTTCTCGCAGATCATAATTCATTTTTAAAAAATGCAAATTTTTGCATTTATTGATCTTGTATTTATCCCCCCCAAGGTTGTGGCAATGTAGTGTAATGGTTAGAGAACTGGACTTGTAACTCAGAGGCTGCTGGTTCAATTCCCAGGTGGGGCACTGCTGTTGTACCCTTGAGCAAGGTACTTAACCTGAATTGCTTCAGTATGTAAAGAATTGTATGTAAAGAGGATTGTATGTAAAGGAATGTAAACTGTGTAAGTCGCTCTGGATAAGAGCGTCTGCTAAATGCAATGTAATGTAAATGTGTTCAGCACTAGGTGTGTGGCCAGCTTTCACCGAGTGCCTTTAGCAAGCTCACTCCTTCACCATGCCTACTCCATTCCAGGTCTTCCCAAGCCTCTGGGGATGCCCAGGAGTCCATGAAGGAGTCCTATGGGGTCCTCAGCAAAATGGAAAACATATTTTCACTAAGGATACCATCATTATATTTCCATACTTCACGTTACATGTTCCAGACTTTCAGATAATATAATCCTAGGCTGATATACACATGCTTGATAATATTGCAATCATTGCAATTATTAAATATGTCTATTGTAATAAATAGCTATTTGAGGATGTCTTATACAGATCCAAGATATGATGGCATCATGATTTGGATATGCCTCCATGTACTAGTGTGTTAAATGGGCATTGCAGTCTGTAGTGGGTGTTGGATAAAGGTGCTAATCAACTTATTAAGGTGGGGGTCTGTAGCCACAATGTGGTTATTTTAGGGGGGTTGTGATGTACCTTTGAAAAAGTTAGCTAACCTGAATTGCTTCAGTAAATTTACAGCTGTATACATTTATAAAATGGCACTTTGTTCCTATGGCACCAACTTCATTCCATTTAATTGAAACTTAAAGTTATGTTATGATAACAATGTTAAAGTAATTTCCATTTGTTGAACAGACCACCCTAGCCCATACAAGACTAAACAATTAACTATCATTCATCTTTTATAAAAATACATTTTTGGGTCACATTTTCTATAAAGTGCATATGCATAAAGGCTATATGAAGCATTTATAACACCTTAATTACACTTATGAATTATCTTTATAGATCATTCATAAGTTTTGCAGAAATATCAACCAGTTTCAGCCAGACCCCTCCGCTCCACCTCCTCTGGGCGTCCCATCCCTCCTCGCGGTCTCGCCTCTTCTCTGTCCTTATCTTCCGCACGAGACTCAAAACCCACCTTTTCAGACTCCACTACCACTGAATTCTGCACATCTAACCAATTGTCATCAGCACTGCCTAGTTGTTCAATACATTTTGTATATAATTTTTACTAACCTTTTCCTTCCCAGTGTTGCAGGTATGGTATGCAGCTGCCTATAACAATGTCTATTGTTGTATTACTGCACTGATCCCTTGTGCAAACTATGATTGTTCCTACCATGTATTAATGCACATCTTGTAAGTCGCTCTGTATCACAGCGTCTGCTAAATGCTTAAAATGTCAAATGTAAAATTAAATAGTGTTGCCCAGAGTGTGGAGCACATTAATTCAGACAGTGTAACATTTTCAGTGTCTAAAAGGACTGTTTGCTAAATTAATAAACAGAATAAACAGATCATCTGCTAAACTAATAAGCAGAAATGTAAATGTACAGGTTACTGCCAAAATAAAGGAGACACCAACATAAAGTGTCTTAATGGTTCTCTGTGGCTCAGTGGGTAGAGCCCAGTGTTGGCAACGCTTAGGTTGTGGGTTCAATCCCCACTGGGGCCACATATACTGAAAATTGTATTAATTCACTACTGTAAGTCGCTTTGGATAAAAGCGTCTGCTAAATGGTGTATATTATTATTATTATATTATTATTATTAATAGGGCGTTGGGCCACCACAAGCCTCCAGAACAGCTTCAAGGCATACATTCCAGTGTCTGAAACTCTATTGGATTGAAGCAACACCATTCTTCCAGAAGAAGTTCCATAATTTGGTGTTTTGTTGATGGTGATGGAAAACACTGTCTCTGGCGCAGCTGTTGGCTTGAGATCTGGTGACTGAGATGACCATGGCATATGATTTATATTGTTTACATGCTCAACAAACATTCAGTGACCACTTGTGCCCTGTGGATGGGGGCATTGTCTTCCTGGAAGATACCACTCCCATCAGAATAGAAATGCTTCACCATAGGATGAAGGTGATCACACAGAATGGCTTTGTATTTATTGGCATTTACCTTGCCTTCTAAGGGATTGAGTGGACCTAAACCATGCCAGGAAAATGCATCCCACACCATAACAGAGCTAGCAGAACCCTTCATTTATACGTACTTCCTTTATTTTGGCATTTATTTTGGAGTTTGGCCATAATGCCATTATCTTTTTTCCCCACAACACAACAAAATGAGGGGTTGATGCCAGATCTTTAAAAAAAGGTCCAACATGCCAAGCCTCATTTAAAGTGACAGCAATTAAAGATGGTAGTAAAGCCAAAGTTTCCAAGAATGGAAAGGAAGGAAGGCATCTTTTTCTCCCTTTCACAAGTCCTGAACTTGCAGTCCTATACACATTACAACACTAGCCATCTTATCTCATAGGGGTGAAAAGGGGTGGAGTATTTTGGTCTTGTCTATATGCTGTATTATACCAGTGGCAGGAAACCTTGGAGTGCCAGAGATGATGCTGGTTTTTGCTCCAACCACCAAGCTTGGACCACATAATAATCCACTAAACTACATACTGTAGTTGGATGAATTCATCCTCTGCGTTTCACCATTCAGACACTGAATCCTGACATATGATGTGCTGCCTGCCTCCATAACGGAGCACTACAGCTGACTGTGTATTTATGTATCTATATATTTTATAATAAAATATACATTATTTATTCATTTGGTTTCAGGAGACTTACACAATTACATCCCACACGTCTGATACAATGAGATAACACCATATCACATTACTCTTCACATTTGTAACTTCATTAATTGCTGCATAGCTATCACAACTTTAATTGAAATATTATGCAGAATCTGTCTTTGTAAATTAGCTTGACAATTCATTCAACACACAGTCGAGGTCACCTTGTTGCTTTACGTAGACTTTTTAATTTTTTAATTGGCGTTAATTTAAAGTCAGGGCAGGTAAGGTACATAAAAAAGCATGAATGCATCCATGACAATATTTCCAGAAAAGTGTCAGATCAATATGATGCGAACATTACCTTTATTGGTTGAGCTGGTAGGCAGCGACTTGACCATCAGCATTCCACTCGAGATTTGTTAGACACCTGTACTGCAGCTGACCTCTCCTGTCTCTCCAGGAGCACAGATTGCCCGTTGCTCCCCAAGAGCAAGCAACTTCTACAGCATGAACATTGAGACAAATTGTTTAGTGGTCAATAACTCTCCTCCCAGAGTGCCAGAGATGTTTTTAGGTTTCGTTCTGTTCAAGCTTTATTGCACAGAAGATACATTATTAAATAGAACAGTAGTTCTCAAACTGTGGGTCAGATCCCACTGCTGGGCTGTGAGACGGGTTGGAGTTGTTCCCTCATACATGGAAAAAAATACATTCCACAGACATCCACCCTGGTGAAACGCTGTGCTGGTTTGTGCACGTGAAATTATTCTGCCGTAGATTCAAAAATATATTTTGTCCCGTATTTTAATATATGTTAAATGTTCCTGTGGTGGGTAACAGAAAATGTATTCACTCATTAGTTGGGTCATGGACTTGCTGACATAGAAAACCTGAGTGTTAAGAATGCTTAATGTAATATATGCTGAATTCACCCTAGCCATTTCACCTACCTAGTAATACCTCACACTGCATAGCTGAATGTGTAGGTAGTAATTGGGGGTCTGTGTGATTCTTTGAGACCAAATAGTAATGTAGTGTGCATCTCAGGGCCATGGCACCTGTCAGGGCCCACTGTCAACCCCCCCCCCGGTCTCCGTCATTTGACAGCAACGGCTAAGCCAGCGTTAGATGAACCCGTGTCAGTCAGGAAGGCTTGTGTCACAGTCACTCAGACTTGGTGTCAGACTAAGTTGTCATAGTTCTAGGAACTTGGTATGATGGTAAATGACAGTGACTTGGCAGCCTCGCCCAAGCAGCCAATCACAAAAGCCCTTTTATTTAATTGGCTGTAAAGACCAAACAGTAATCTAACATAGTCCCTGAGGTTAAGGTGAACACCAGCTGTAGATCAATGCTTTTTGGCTCTATACTGAATGCTTGCTTGAACAAAATGTAAAAGTCCAAAAGGTAAATGTGGGATGTTCTTCTTTTTGTGATTTTTGTATACATAATTTGTGTGTAAGGCAGGCATTCAAACAAAATTTGTCCTTAACTTTGACTTAAACACTCTTCACAAAGAAAACAATTAATACTTGCATTTATAGTGGGAATAAAAAGTATTCACCCCCTTGGACTTTTTTAACATTTTAATTTGTTATAAAGTGGGAACTGAAATTGATTTCTTGCTACTGACCAAAACAACGTACTAAATAAACTCTGGTGGAATCAATTGTCTTCAAAGGTCACATGATCCTTTGATTGGAGTCCACCCATGTACAATTAATTTCAAATTAAATACACCAGTCTGTTAGAGATCCCATAGTTGGTTAGTGCAGTTTCCAAACCAGAGCTTCATCATGAAGACCAAAGAACATTCAAGGAAAATAAAAGAAAGGGTTCTTCAAAGGCAGGAATAAGAATATTTCAAAGACAGAATGTCTCCCATATCACCGTTAATTCCATCTTAAAGAATTGGAGAGAATATGTAACAACTGTGAATAAATGTGAGACGCATATAAATATGCTGTTTATCAACACACCACACAGGCTGGTTAATAACCTTCACGAGGTTCATTACCAGCATGTTGTTCTCCACACAAACACACCACCCTCCCCATAACACCACACAATGCAGCTTCCCAGGCCTGCTTGCGTTCCCTACTAATAAATGTCACTTAATGTGCTCTGCGCAAACCATTCAGCCCATTAAAATAACTGTGATAATACGATACTTTAAAAGATTAATAACCCACCTATCAAAATAATTACCGCTGCTTGGGCCTAGTCTGTCGTAAAGCTTTACTTGTCCACCACAGCTCTCTCTCTTTCTCTCTCCCCTCTCTCTACCTCTCACTCTCCCTCTCTTTCCCTGTCACTCTTTCTACCCCTCCGTCCCTTGCTCTCTCCCTCTCTCGCTCACCACCTAATTCCAACGGCACCCAATTTAAACCGCTGCACCTGGGATTACTGCAGAGGGTTCGATCGCGGCTATCCCTCAAGATTAGAAGTGGGGTCTTATCCAGTGAAGTAGAACAGTCACTCCTGTGTTGTCCACTGAAGCCCCAGCCCCTTGGGACTTTGGGATGCTTGGCTTCTGATACACGGGAGACAGCTGATGCAATACTCAGCTTTCAGTTTTGCACTGTTCAAAATGATTAGCCTTATATTCCAAATTACAGTATATTTGCACACATAGGATCTGTATGGATGAGATAATATTTTAACACTACGAGATGATAGTGGTGCGATGATGCATGTTGCCTCACATTTGTCTAACATTGTATGCTGTGTCTGCCACCTCAACCACTCACTCACCTTCCCCCTCTATATATTATAATAATATGACAGCTGACATTATTTTAGTCACACTGTTTATGTCACTGGCAAGCTAACTACACATCACACTTAAGCGTATTAATTAATAATTCCATCATAAACAAATTGGAGAACAAGTGTGAGACACATATAAATGATCATTTCTGATATTGGTGGTTGTAGTTATGTTAACTTGGCTGCTAGCTTCACTGCCCCCTGCTGTCTGGGTCTTGTAATCACAGCCTCATTGTCTTGCCCCACTCTGGCACCAGTAGGATTTCTGTTTGGCTGTTGGGTTATTCCAATTTGTGTTCTCATTTCTTCTCAGTGTCCTCTTAACTTTTTTGTTTGAGTTGACAGGTGTTTTACATTTTACATGTTTACATTTTAAGCTATAGGAAAAAAGGCCTAACAAAAGCCAAGGCCCAGTGTAGACGCGCTCAGCAACAAACAACAATAATGTCTTTAATGCTGTGTCTGTAGGTCTAATTTATGACAATGTTTGGTAACGCTTTACATTAACTCTCCATAAAGCATTCATAATGTATTCATGAGCATTAAACAAAGGGTACATTACAATTACATAGGGCATTATGAATGCTTTATGACATGTTTTGCCTGTACATGACATTACACGTAATGATGCTGTTATGTAATGATCAACAGAGGCTGTTTGTGAATGCATACTGAGCTCTTCATGATGCATTCATTACAATTGCATGTGTGCATTATGTCACAACCTGGGATAGGTCTGACCAGGGCTGGACTGGGACAAAAAATAGGCCCTGCCATTTGGCTCAGACCGGCCCATCCACCCGGTGCGAGCCACGTAAACGGCGCCCCATTTTCTGTTGACGGGGGGTGCTACGAAAAAATAATTGCGCCCCTCGGAACACCCGGTCCGTGGTATAATATATATTTATATTTTTTTCATTAAAAAAATATATATATTAAATAATTCTACCGGCCCTACCGGCCCTACCGGCCCAAAACTAGACCGGCCCACCGGGAATCTGCCCGGTAGACTATATAGCCAGTCCAGCCCTGGGTCTGACCCAAGAATCACAGACCTAAATATGGTGCACACATAATACATTCATAAGCATGTATGAATGCATACCTACTCTTTATGAATCCTACCGTTTTTTGAACATGTATTGTAAATGGTTGGAAAGGTATTTATTTATTGTGATACTATTGTAATATTGTTCATTTACATTTTTACTTTTTTATTTGTTGATTTGGGGCCCCTTGTGACATCTGGGCCCTGGTACATCGCATATGCTGCATAACCTTCAGTTTCACCCTGTTATTATAATAATAATAATAATTATTATTATTATTTGTTTTTTATTTGTTTTATTATTTCTTTAAATAAATTAATACATTAAATTAAAGTAACAACACGGGGAAAACATACAGACTGTCGCTATAAATAGCTAAAGGTGAGAAACATAAGATACTGTTTTTTCAGTAAAGAAAATGAGAAAATGTAATTGGGCATGTAATTGTAATATGTGAATTCCTCCCCCTCCACACATTTTATTGCATACAGCAATTTTTCAAAAACACACCAATGTTATGAATATTTGATATTGGAAACAGGCCCATACAAGATTCAACATTCAATTTTAATGCGAGAATAATACACATTTATACAAGATTCGAGGAGATTAGAGGAAGCTTTTCTATTAGCCTGGGGGAAAAGTCTGCCTATTTTCTAAGAAATTGGCAGCAGCTGCAACCTGGGGTATCTTTCAAGCGTCTGTGCCTTGGGAGAGATCTTTCAGCTCTCCTCCAAGCTCAGGAGACTCACTCAATCACTGAAATAAACGCCATGGAAAACTTCTCTGTAGGGGTGTCCTTTTGATAGAAAACAAAACAAAAACAATAACCGCAATTTGCTTTGTTTCCACGGCAATGGCAGAATGAAATATCGATAGCTCCTGGCGGCTAACGGAAGACCAGGCGGTCTAAGCTATGGCTGGGACTGCACATTAAATCTGACAATATAGCACCCTTGCATGAGAAACTAGCCCACTGCCAAAGAAAAGGCGAATACAGTTATAACAACTCAAGCTAGCCAATTTAAGCATTCGGGAATGTTTGTTGTTAAGGTTCATTAACTATATAAAATAACTTTTTCCCATAGCTCATCTTTGCCCCCAAAGTCAGAAAGTAAAACTATGCGCATGCTTAAAATATCACCCATGATGCGCATGTACAAAAAAGGCCAGTTTTTTTCTGACTCATTTGGGAGAATCCATCCCTCTCCAACTTCATTACTTATGTCTATTCATTCACTTTCTTAGAGGAAGTGTCAAGCCAAAAGTACAATTTCACAGTGCCAATATCTCAAATATAAATCAGTGGAGGTTTTTACTCTTTCACAAAACAAATTGACATTGCTCTCTCTCTGCGTCTTCAACATCTTTAAGGCCCCCCCCCCCCGATCCATTTAGCAAATGAAATAAGACCATATACGTCATGTATTTCTTTGTGCAGCGGCACATTAAACAAAATGATAATTATATCACGTCAACATAAATTCCGAGGGCCGTTAGAAAAAGGGGCCCTTTGAGTGCTAAAGTGTTTGCTATGAAGCAATAAACAAAGGTCACTTCCTCCCAGGGCTGAAGTGCGCCTCCACATTCGGGATAGAGTCGTGCCTTTAATGTTCAAAGAGCCACCTGTCTCTGCCAGGGAGGAGATTTAGCTGCAGTGTTCGCATCGATAATGCATGCTGGACAGTATCCCTTTTTGTTTAGCTCATTTGTATGCCTGATATTTCTCTTTTTCAAAACAAATGGCTTTTTCTTCTCTCCCGATTTGGAACGGTCCAATATTATTCGTAGGGCCGTCTCATAGCCGCTGTGCTTTTCGGGGGAAGGTGCACACAAGCGTGCGGTCTCTCCTACAGCAGTCCGCCAGCCGAGGCGCACAGTCACCGCGTCAGAGGGAGTACACTGAACGCACAGTTAGACCGGAAGAGCTGCTGGTGCGCGATGAGACGAGGACAATCCCGCCAACTCCCACCCTCCCTGGGCAACACTACAACCAATTACGCACCACCCTGTGGGGGGGGGATGCTGGCCACGGTTGCCACTGGTACACTCAGGATTCCATACGCTATAAAAAAGGATTCATTCTGATTGGAATGGGTTGCAATGAAATGCGCAATGGCCTTTCAGGTGTTACTGTGTGCGAAATTGTGAGAATTGATTGAACTGTGAAAAAAGTTGGAACTTGATGAAATGCGACGTGACGAAATGTGATTTTCAGTTCAACGTTCCCATCACCTCCCCTCCGCACAGTCTGCTCAGCGTATGCAAATGGCTCCAGGCATGCCTTGATTGAGCGGGTAAGCACTTGGCATTTGTTTCTGAATTTATTCGCTTCTACTTAACACAAAGGCAAAAACACAAGAAAGCTTCTGCTTTCGACATTTTCCTCAGTAGTGCTGTGTTGGAGGGGAGAATAATGGAAATAAAGGCACACTGCAGTTCTGCAAATCCTTTAATAAATATGCTGAAAAATCAAAGACAGTTCCCCCCAATTAAGGACTCCTCATGTGCCCCACAGAGATGCCCTTCTTGAGCTCCGCCCACCCTCTTTTCTCTGGAAAGGAAGGCAGCCCAGTGAAGATACCATTAATGGACCAGATGGGAGACTATTTGTAATGTAAGATCAGTCTGGCATGTAACAAAATGTAAACATGGCACATTTGACCCAAAACTGAGCTGCAAAACCTGTATATGTGGGTTTAAATGCATGTTTTGGGACGGTTTCAATTGTTGTTGTTCATGTTATTAAAGTGAATGAGTCACAAGTTTGATTATACAACAATGCAAGCTCATTTATTCATAGTTTTTTTTATTAATTCAAGCATTGAAATAGTCTGCCCTTCTTGCCAGCAGCAATATCACCTTTTAAACTTTTCCTGCCTGGCAGCTGAAGCTAAGTAGATTAGGCTTTGGTCAGTACTTGGATGGGAGACGTCCTTGGAAAATTAAGTTGCAGTTGGGAGTGGCATTGGTGGACCAGTAGGGGCGGTCGCCCAGCTGAACCAAGCAGAAAACCAATGACTCAGGTGATGGGGACACAGTGCTGTAGGTGATGCATAGTTAACTCCAACAACAGAGGCCTCAGGTTCGCGGCCAGCTGAGCACGACTAAGACCTTTAATGCGATGGCGATTGTAATCTCGATGCACTCCACGGTCTGGTATCGATTCCTGACAGTGCCAAGGGTTGCCTGTGGCTGGCAGACCTGCTGGGTGTCACGTAATCAGTCGTGTCACACAGGGGGGGAGATTTCTCAGTTGGTGAAGTATACTCCTTTGACCTGATGACTGCGCAGCTCAAGCAAACGGAGTGTGGAGTGGAAAAGAAGGCTCTGGCTGGCAGCGCACGCTCCTGGAACGACAGCTTCACGAATACAACTGGCCATTTCAAATTGGCGGAGAAAAGAAAAATACTGATTAAAATGGTTTATTTAAGACAATTAAGTATTTGAATGCGTAAAGGTAACGGTTGAGGTTAGCTCGTAAGTTTTAACACTACGAGCACCATGATGTTTTTCAGTTGATTGGTCATTTTGAAATGAAAATAACATCGCCGTTGGGAAAGTCACGTCATCCCCAGTCCCTGACGTTTCCAAAACGTGTTTTTTTGACACACCTGTGTTGTTTGAATTGAAATATAACAAAATGAACGACTGTTGTAATTCAATACTACTCTTATGGGTATGACGTATTTTGGTCATTGGTGCCCTTCCAATAGGACAATAAGAGAGGCACCAATTCCCAATATGACAATTGCATAAATGTTTCCCACCTATTAATGTTATGTATCACAGAACCATTAGTCTCATGGGTGAGGGGAGGGGAGGAGACAACTGAATATGGTTGCATAATTAGCCATCATTAATGTGACTGAAACTGAGCGGGCCAATATTTTTTTGGAAATGGTACCAAGAGTATCACAAAGGTTTCTGTTTGTGCTGACTGCAAGTAGGGAACAAAAGGGAGCAGCAATTTCTAAATTAAGAAATAAACAGATAAACAAAGGTGTATATTGCTTATATGACTTATTGACTTATACATACTCCATTTTTTGAATTACTTTACATTTGTTCTTGCATTACATTTATATGCTGAGAACAAGAAAGGAGAGTGTTTTCATCACACTGAAACATGAATATGCGCACAGGATATTTATAGCCTACAATAGAATAATGCATTGTATACGATTGACTTTTCTGCACTCACAATGTGTGTTTATGTACGCTACATCTTATAAAGCCTTTCATGTTTTACATTTGTATTTAAATATACCTTTATATATAGAAGCTACAGGTAACTCCCAAAATAAAGGAAACACTTGAGTATATGGAGGGTTCTGGCAGCTCTGTTAGGGCGTGGGGTGCATTTTCCTGGCATGGTTTAGGGTCCACTCAACCCCATAGAGGGCATTTAAATGCCAATAAATACAAAGCCACTTTCATCCTGTGGTGAAGCATTTCTATCCTGTTGGGAGTGGTCTCTTCCAGGATGACAATGCCCCCATCCACAGGGCACCAGTGGTCACTGAATGTTTTATGAGCATGAAAACTATGTAAACCATATGCCAAGGCTCAGCCCAATTGAACACTTCTGGCACAGAGATTCTGGCACAGAGCCGTTTTTCACCACCATCAACAAAACACAAAATGATTCAGTTTCTCATGGAAGAAGGGCGTTGCATCATTCCAACAGTTCCAGACACTTGTAGAATATATGCCAAGGTGTTTCATATTTTTCTTAGTCAAAGATTATTCTTACAAAAATGAGTATGCAGTATGAGCATTACATGTAGTGACCAACTGTAAAATCATGAATGTATTATTCTGCTTGTGGAAATAAGAAGTATAGGTATCCTAATGTTTCTTAAGACCTGCCTGAACAAAACCAAATCCCTATTTTTGAGATGGTATGTACTAAATGCAATCTTTACTACTTTAAAATGTCAACGCCAGAAAGGTGTCTGCCTGTATGCCTGGAATCCCGGCCTTCCCGGTGTTAAATGAGCTGGTGTAGTTTTAAATAAATGTACTATTGAATTAGATTGCTGCTCTGTCTTTGAGGCACTCTTCCCTGATCAGTATGGCCCACATCAAGCTGATAACCCAGTAGCCATGACTCACCCATTCTAATCACATTCTAATGCATGTTATTACTGACGTAAGCTTTCACTTTGCATTAAATATTTCTCTACATCTACTTGTGCAGGCTTTCTGTGCGCTTTCATTAACTAGAGCCACTACAACTGCCCACTCACCAAGAGTGCAAGCTGGGCGCAGGAAATTTCATGTTCAAGCCTAGGCTACGTCATAAGCTGAATATAACTGAAGGTTTGCATTGGTGGGACACAACTGGCCTCATTGCGCCAGAGAAAGTGTGTGTTTAAATCGGCCAGGTTTCCTCGGGTTACCGTCACAAGTTCAATTGGGCCAGAGCCTGCTGGAATTCAGCAACGCATCAATGTACATGTGTTCAATATTTATTCAGTGAAGACAATAGCCAGTTGAGCCCAAATTGGACAGAGCAAAAGACAGGACAACCAGCTTGTCAATAATTGGAATGTTTATTAATATAATCACTATTAACGTCTATCAATCAACTCATTCCAATTACAGCAATATATAACCAAAACACACAATAACAATCAGCTCAAAGAATGAATACACAAAATTAAGGTGCAAGAACACACAACGACTGTTAAATAGATAAGTAAGCTGCTTAGCAAACAATATTTAAATGGCCAACAGGACAATGATGATCAGGAGGTACAAATCCCAGTACGTATCGGAGTTGTGCGCCGTTATTGGCTAGGTAAACCCACCATTCAGAGATCTTTTAAGACAGAATTGCGGCTATCCCACTTGAGTCTCGCTCTGTCACAGGTCGTCTCCTCGGTATCCCGTGACGACCACTGCTGATTGGTTGCGCAGGTGAGGGGTGTGTCCCATGTTTGATGCCTCCTTCCTCCGAGTGGTCGTGCAGGAGAGAGGGGTGTTTGGTTCAACACTATACACCCATGCTTACTCCATTTAATAAAAAAATTAAAAATTAAAAAAACGTACTAACCTTTTCCTTCCCAGTGTTACAGGTATGGTATGCAGCTGCCAACAATGATGTCTATCGCTGTATTACTGCACTGATCTATTGCGCGAACTATGATTGTTCCTACCATGTATTAATGCACATCTTGTAAGTCGCTCTGGATAAGAGCGTCTGCTAAATGCTTAAAATGTCAAATGTAAATGTAATGTAAAAGTAACGATTAAGATTAGCTCTGAAATCCATGACATGACATTTTTCAGTCAATTTTAAAATGTGGTTGTTGACGTCTTTTCCTCCAAGTGGTCATGCAGGAGGGAGGGGTCCTCCGTGGTCTATACCACCTTCCTGAACCAGCAAGGCCGCAATCATCGCCCCGCTCATTGTGGCACAGTGGGTATTGTTCCCCGTGGATTGGTTATTTTTATGGCACCTGCCCTGGCTCACCTCCTGGCAGGCTGTGGGGGGGATATCACAGTAACTGGTCTCCTGCTGGACTCCAAATTGTCTCTTCTTTTTCTCAGAAAAACCCCCCCATGTCTGCTTTATTAAATGACCTAAATCACCCTAACCTCGTGGTATTTGGGGAATTTTTGACTTCTTTTGCTTGTTACATATTGTTCCTTATGTCTGTAGTACACTGTGCAGGAGTAACCCTGTGGCACACCTCCTTTTTGTCAGGAGACCCAGCACTGTAATGTTCTGGCATCAAAATATGGAATAAATACAGTAGAGAGTGAATTGGTGATTTTTGGTAGTGTGGTATAATGGTTAGGGAGCTGGGCTTGTAACGTTAAGGTTGCAGGTTCAATCCCCAGGTGGGGCACTGCCGTTGTACCCTTAAGCAAGGTACTTAACCTGAATTGCTTCAGTAAAATATCCAGCTGTATAAATGGATTGTAAAGAAGTGTAAACTGTAAGTTGCTCTGGATAAGAGCATCTGCTAAATGCCTGTAATGTAATGTAATGATATTTACATATCCTCAGAAATCTCAATTTAACGACTAGTTCCCATTGCATTAGCTCCGTTCAATGATGTATGTAAAAAAAAAGGTGAAAGTTACGCCGCTCCTCTCATAGACACCAGCTCTAATCTAGCCCTGCATAGCCTGTAGAATATAAAATGGCCACTGGCTCGAAAGAAGGTGCACCCACAATGCTCCTGGTACATAAAGCCGCTGGCATAGCAGTGATTCAAGAGGAAGGATTCCAATTAGCCAATACTGAATTGGTGAGAAAAAAGAACATGATTTCCTATAAAGAAACATATTACAGAAATTCCCATAGTATATGGGTCATATTAATTATACATGTTTTGTATGCAAAGTTTTACTTGATTACTAAGCTGAACTGTAGCTGAACTCAGTTTAACATCAGCTACTGTATTATAGATTGAATATTTGACCAGATTTTACGTTTAGTGTATTATTTAATTCCCCGACATCTATATACTTGCAAAATTAATTTTAATAATCTTAAGTATTTGTTTTCTTTTAAAGTAGCCTACAATACTTTGTGTTGTACAGTACTTTGACTAATATCAACATTATTAATATTATTATAACTAAAAATATTTTATCATCTAAGATAATGATCAAAACGTATAATGAGATGTTTTCCAAAACTATTTCTGTCGGTGGAGAACGATGAGTGGAGTGCACACAGGGTTTAGTGCAGGGTAGCACAGCAGCAACTGGCCATTCCAAACTGGGGAGAAAAAGGAAAAATACATAATTAAAAAGAGAAACTACATCTATAATATATTACTGAAATCTTGTAAAGGTAAAGTCCATTACTGCTACTCTGCGACGTGAGTTCTGCCGGAGAGAGAGTGGAGAGAGTTCCCAGAAGGCAGTACTGTATTCCAGCCACGCGTGGGCTACTGGGTGTCTTTTATCAGCCAGTGCCGTTAATGAGGTCATGGGTGAGAGTGAAGCACCGAGCTCTGATGATACGTGCGCTTCATCAGCCATTAGTGGCAAGAAATTGGCCGCTTTCTTTCTCTGCTGCCACAGAAATGTGGAGGAAGGGGGGTTTCGGATAGCGTAGCGGTCTAACGCACTCGCATTGGCTGGTGCTTTGCGAGTGTGAGCTGCCTATTGCGGTCGCAGTTCTAAACCCAACTGCACCAGCCCAACTCTGGCCTGGAGCCCCGATCGGGGGCGGGGTTTGGCTGTCTGCCTCAGGGGGTGGGGGGAGGGTGAGCCGGCACGAGCTCGCCGAGGAGCAGTAAGGGCATTCCTAAAGAGCAGGTGGGCGAAGTTTAGTCTCGGAGGAGGCGGATCATTGCTGGCCTCGGGGATATTAGCTTGACCCGGAGGATGGGCGGCGGGCTCATGAGGGGATGGCGAATCAAAATAAATAGAGTTTTGAATTGGCTACTAAATTGGGAGAAAAACGGGGAAACAAATTTTAAAAAGGTGGAGGAAGGGAAGATGAGTCAACTCTCCTCATAATATACCCTGATTAACAAGGCAGCTTGCATGCCTGACTAGAATCAGACACTTCTAACAAAACTCTTTCATTTCAAATTGAAGGCCTGAATTTTTATATTCCACACTTCCACAGTGCTCTGAGTGAATGGTGAATTAGTGAGATAACAGCCTGACCCCGTGTGGGAATCGGGAAATAGGATTGCCTCGCAAAGTAGCTCCTCTGCGAACCGTTTTCCACGACAAGCACTAATGCATATACACTGTATCTCAAAGTCCCATGCAAAATACTTACATTTCCTGTGTAATGGGTGCAAATAGTCTCCTTTTTCCGCATCGTTTTCTCCCCAATTGCAACTTTAAGCCGACAGTATAGGAGGGTGCAGACCAGCTCATGTACCCCTCCGAAGCACGTGACGCGTGCCACCACTTCTTTTCCACTCTGCAGTCTGCCAGCTGAGCATCCTGACAGACACATTAACATTGCCGTACCACTGGCACTTGGCAAGCGGCAGCCTCGTCACATGGCATGACGGAAAGTCTGTCTGCCTCTGGGGCCGGCAAGGCTGCATAAAGTTGGCGTTCTGTAGAAACACTTGGCAAAGCACAACATGCACAAGAATCTCTGTGGCCCTGTCCGCTGAGCACGACATCGACGTCTTCATTTATAATTGCGATGGGGGGCCTCTTAGGTGGAGCTTCCTGTTAAAGGCAGTCATCCTTGATGCCGTGAGGAGCACCAGAGTTGTCCAGAAATGAATCCAGATTGGGCCACGGGGAGAAGCGTGCTGTAATTAGCCACAGTTACCAAGGGAGGCAGAGTTTCTTTCGCCAGTATTTTCCTACCCCATCGCACCTTCGCGGCGCTTAGTCCATTGGGTGTCTGTAGCTTGCCTGTGGCAGCTGTGCAGCCCGCCAGTACAACAGCTACGCAGCTGGTGGACATGTGTGCTCGTTGACACTCTGCCGAATTAACAGACGACGATGTAGCAAAGGGACAGTCCTGTAGATACAATTGGGCGTAACAAGTTGGGAGTACAAGAGTTAATTTCGTTGTTGAAAAGAGCCTAGCCAGCTCTCTCGGGTCCGAGGTCAGGCATGAAAAACTGTTGTGTTCGTACATGTCAAGAGCGTTGTTGGCTTAGAAATTATTTGGGATTAAAGCAAAGGAGGCCGATAAGGCTACCAAAGTTTTTGAAGCAGTTGGGGAAGGGTTTCAAGTAAAAGTCGATGACAATATTGTCAACTGTCAGCACTACTGCGTAGATGCGTTTGAGGCTTATCGGAGAGCTTTGATCAGCTAAAACCTTCACATTTTTCCATCAAAAAATGAATTAAGTTTGTTTTCTTGATGTTCCCATGAATACAGATGTATTTGTTTGTATTGATTTGTCTCCAATCTAGGCTCACAATCGTGCCTTTGGGTAAAGTTTCTGAAATATCAGCCTTTGGAACCTTTTGGAAAATCAGCCCTGCATGCCCCTATACACACACACCTCAATATTGACTGAGCTATATGGCTTTTGTATTTGTCTGTTTGTTTGATCGATACTTCTAAAGTACTTCAGAACGATATAAGATTGAACATGAGCTTGGGAGCTCTATGATTACTACTGATGTTGGGATATAACTGCCAATAACTGTTGCCTAAATTAGTTGAACATTATGGGCACACATTCAGTGTTCTAAGACCACCTGTGCAGATATAAATGACATTTGCAGTTAGCTAGATAGTGCTGAGTCTTTTTCTTTTTGCTGTTTCTGATGTTTTGTATATGCTGTATGACAAAAGGCCAGCAATGTAGGACACAACCGAGCAGTGCTTTTTCAGCTCTTATTTGCTTCAATGTTTTCCATCCTAAAAGGTTGGGTGTGTGTACTGCTATGCCCCACTGCTCCACCGATTGCTATATTATTGTTCAAAATGGGCAGGTTTAACCTGCCAGCTCCACTTTGAAACATCCTCTGATCTGGAGCTCTGGTGCTGTGATTACTGCATATGGTATTCTAGAGTAGGGAGGTTCCTTATTATTTCTCGAATGCACTGAAGTCACATCTTTTAATATCGCAGTGATGTGGATTCTTGTTGGCACGCTGGCCTTATAAGGAGGAGGCCAGCAGCTACTGCAGGCCCAATAACAACGGGTGAAATATTTCTCAGACAATGAGTGCTGAAGTAATTTGTTAGGTGGTTGCACACACATCACTGGACAATGAGTGTATTGATGGCTTGTAAGGAGAGACGAGCCTCAAACATAATGGTTACCTATAAACAAGTAACCACAGAAAAGCAAAGCCATTCATTCTCGTGATTCCTCCTACACCAGGACAGGACAGTAATAGTCTTGAGGGTCTGGATTATGGAATATAATATAATGGTATAATGTTTCCAATCGATTTGCTCGAGCTCTAAGGTCTGTGGGGGAAGAGGCAGGGTAGAAAAGCTTGCTTCGGTGACAGAAGAAAGAACACTCTCAAACTTTATGCAGTTTTACCAGCCCCGGAGGCAAACAGACTTTATGTCATGCCATGTGAAGACGCCACTGCTTGCCAAGTAACAGCGGCAAGTCAATATTAATGTGTCTGTCAGGCATTAAATAAGAGAGTTCGGACAACCGCCAGCCAAAACACAATGGGAAATCATTGTGAAGTATGATATCTTTGTTTTTCCTCAATCTTCTGTTAATTTTACATCATAATAGAGAAGAGATTTACAATGCCACAGTGAGTTAGGATGGAGATGGGGATAAGCACAGGCCTGCATATTACGGCAGTTCCACTACGTAGAGTAGGCTCATGTCTGGTGGCAGCGGCTTTGAATTAATTGAAGGGCAGAAAGAACAAAATTGAAATCATTTATTTTTTTAACACTTTCATATGTTTTCCTTGAATTTATACTTTATACTGTGAGTTCTGTGCCCATAGCAAAAGTGGGGATTACTTAAAGGAAAATTTTGCTCTGATACTAGGAACTATTTTTTCACACAGATTTATGAATGAATTACCAGGACTGTAAATGACAGCGACAAAGAACATAAAAAAATGTCTAATTGGGAGAACAGGCCATTCAGCTCATCGCATCATTTTGCCTACTGTCTAGAGAGTGTCCAGTACTTGTGTAACTGAGTTGGGTTCTGCCTGCAGCGAGTTTCAAACCGAGGATCTCTGACGCGACAAGAGAGCGATTTAGCTCGCCGAGCTAAAGACTCAAGTCCCTAACTCCAGGAACTAATCGTACTCTTATCCACGTCACTCTCTGCAGCGGGCGCTCACATACCAGAGCCCATCCGTTACACTTGCACACCCCAAAGGCCTCTGATTCTACGCCCTGACCTGGAAAGATGCTAGGCTTCTATGCATGAATGACTCTGTATAAAAAAATACTTCTTCATACCAGTGATGTCAGATCCTTAGCAACTAGTGTTGGATGTACTCTCCACAGTAAGTAAAATGATGACTCCAGATGGGCTGAATGGCCTGTCCTTGTTATTAAATTGCCTTTTATGTTCTTATGTGAGCCTGTTTCTGGAACAACTTTTTTTTGGGATAACCACAGAAACGGTAATGATCCACCCACTGTACAGCGTCTTCCTCCAGTTCTCCATCGCGGATCGCACTGGGAATTTATTTCATGGACTGAGGAAATGATCTGCTCGCATTGGCTGCATAATGATATCTCGGCATGTTGGCTGTGTCCAATCAATACGGTGAAAGAGCTGTAACTTTGTTTAAAACCCATTAAGAGGCATCGACTCAGACTGTACTCTGCACTGGGTCAGCTTACATGTTCAAGCACAGCCTGAAAATAAGCCCAATTGTATTTGTGGTCTATTAGTCATATCAGATGTCGCTCTGACAATTTTAGTGTTTCCCATTTTGAGGTTGAATTTCTCTGGTGGTCAGTAATGCCATAGAGATCCAATGTAACTGTCTTTCCAGTTGTATTGTGTCATTTGATATTCTGAACAAAAGGAGAAAAAAAAGTGTGCAATAACCGCAAATAATAAAAGATTATATTATATGAAATAATTGATTCCTTTGGCACAGATGTCCATGTTGAACCTTTACAGCTGTTAGCCTATGGATATTAAATCTGCATTGTTGATGAGAACACTAATAAACTGAGTTCCAGCTCCCGTTTAAAGACAATCCTTATCAGCAATATATTGTACTTTGACTTCTGAGATTATCTTGTTTCAGTGTACCCCAATCATTTCAAACATTATAGTATTTTTGGGTGCATTTATTACACTTCATGCATTTACTCCAGGCAGCAAGCTACAGGCTAAAACTGGCTAAACAGCATTGATATATGGCATAGCAACATTGTAAAACCATGAAAGTAGAAGCAGTTTTGTTTGCAATGCTGTTATGAAATGTTGCCATAATTCTTTGACAGAAATGTGTCATCGTGACACCTTCAGTCTCAAAAGTTTACCGTGCAATCAGCTGCCAAAACAAAAACAAAAACCTTGTCAGAACTTTTGATGTCATAGGTAATAATGGTAGCTGGGTTACAGCCTCCACAGTACAGTAACTGTATTTCTTTCGCTTGCTCACAGTTCATTCTGGGTCACTCCGAGTTTGGTAGGAGAACAACACCGTGCTTCCTTTCAGAGATGAACAAAAGGAACTTACCATTAGCCACCGGTAAACACATTTCTGTTTGCACGTCCACTTTTTGCAGGGTCGCCTCTAATGCTTGTGAGTTCATCCCAAAGTTGAACTTTTTCATTTGTTTGTTTGTCTACCTCTTTGTTTGCCACTCTATTCATCGAGCAGACCGTTACGTGTGACGTCTCTGGATGTGTTTCGAGAACGTGTAAATTGGCGCGCAGCACGCCCTTCCACTAATAGGCCGGTCGTTGAGAGGCAGCGTACCTCTCATTAAGGCATCCAGATATATATTAGATAAACTGGGCAGCAATGAGAGTGTGCAGGTGACCTGGAAGTCTAACTACTCTGCCTTCGCCAGAAAAGATCGTTTTTCGTGAGTTCCTGACCGGCTAAATAAAGGGTGTAAAATTGTCACCCTTAAATGCGCCAGAGGGGCACGCATGCTTCAGCTGTGGTTGGTTGGAACAGGGTGACCCGTGAGGTACCACTGCGAATTACAAATTGGGAAAATAATGGGCAAACAGTAAAAATATGTCTTTTTATGCTCTACTAACCGGTCTAACTAGCTAACTGGTTTCATACTAATCGGTCTAACATGCTGCAGTAAGAGAATATATGGGGGAGTCACATACAGTAGAAATTAACATGCAAATGCGTTTTTTGGTTTTTGCTTGTTTTATTTAGTGGGGTGGGGGGGGGGCGGGTTATATTCTCTATGTCCTCCTCCATATTTTCTGCAGCTCTTATTATAGCCACAGATTAGGAGGGTCTGTCCAATCGGAAATAGCATGTGGTTGCCTGATTATCATAATCCAGGAAGGCAGCAGATGATGAGTGTTAAGATTCTCTAAGTCCCAGATCCTGGATTGTCTGCTCAGAACACTGTAAGTCAGCAATAACGGATAAGTTGTGGCTCTGCATTCTGTCCTCGCAGAATACCAGTCTGCCCTGCAGTGCTGCAGTCGATCAAAACAAAGCGGCCTCGCAATCAGGATATTGCACATTTCTTATGAACTTCAGCTAAAGCACGGGCGTTTGTTGGCACCACAGAATAAAATCATCTTTGTTCGAGCTGAGGGGGTGGCCACTTCTCTCTGACGTAAAACACAAAGTAAACATCTGTGTGCAACAAACAATACAGCACCTGTCTATTAAGGGTGAAACAGTTAATGTATTCAAAGACGTACATGTACGCGGTTTTGATCAATGGTTCACGTGTCCTGCACTGCGGTTATTTTCCCCCGCTGCCTACTTGCTGCTCTGTACACAAAAATATTGGACGGTAGATTTATCTTTTTTTTAATTAATTTTTCAACAGCATGTTCATGCACACTCTCTTTTAAGTTCTGTCCTTGTTTAAATGCCATTTTAAATTCGGTTTGTTTTGTTCCACTACAGAGTGTACAGTTGCATCTGGTTGTTGACATTGCCTTTTTTTTTATATCCTAATGGAATTCATTATCTGCACAATATATAGAGATTAAATCAGGCCTCGCCGCTCCCCTTATCCTCCCCAACACGCTGTAAGCCACAGAGAGCCTGGCTTTAAGGGCTGTTCCTGGGCCACGCTGCAGTCTTGGCCATTTTCTGTTTTAAAAAGGTAACAGATGCACGGCCAGGATAAAAAAAATATTCAGCTTAGCAGTGGGACTAATACCGCGGAAAGCTGCTATCAATAAACACCGTGGGTACAGGACTGTACGGTGTGCTGTGGATGGATTTGGCTTTTTCATTCACATTGTACAGCAGACCTGGTACTGCTACCTTGACTTGGCTTCACGAAGCCCAATGTCAAAAGTTATTAATGCTTAATTAGCTCATTCATAAATAATTAACACAGCTTTATACTTCCTTAAAAAAGGCATTATTCATTATTGTCCAAGATTAATACAGATTAGCAATTTGCTTAAAAACTGACTGCTTTAAAAACTGCCATTTACTTGTCCTCTCTTTATTTATTTATTGAATCATTTAAGCCTGCACTGATGGTAGCAGATACAGCTTGCCGATTCCCTCTACTGTGTGTGCTGGCACGAGGGCAGCTGAGACAATCTCAAACAGTCATGCTTGTTGAAAAAGAACAAGAAAAAACACTTCTGGTGGAGCAGTAGACTTGGTCTTCATTTTGGAGACAGAAAATTGAGTGGAATACTTACACGGCTCTCATGAATGTTTGTAATGACAAATTTCAACAAAAGAATACTTTACATTTGAACCTAAAACAAAAGATTATAAAAAATCAACTGTTTTGGCAGAGCTCAAAACAAATTACAAATAAAAGTGCAGGTTATTTGAACAAATTCTAAGAAATCATTTTCGTTGGGGCTCATAAAAATGGTCACATATCAGAAAGACTACAATCTCAGGCACGTGCCCCCCACCACTAATGAGAAGATTGGAAACTACAACCCCCAAACAATATCCATTAACAAATCAATCCACTTAAAGGAGGCACGGGAGACAGTGAGAGAGAAAGACAAAAGACAAAAGAGTCTTCCGCTCGTAACTGATTTGAAAGCCTTTGGGCCAGGCCCAGAAAGACATCAGTTCTAATTCAATGAAAAGGGGTTCATTACTGGAGGGGCTCATGCACATCTGCTGTGTTTTATGATCACATCTGAAGAAAGCCTCAGGTGTTATCGCAGTGATCCGCCCAGCCCGATCGCACCAACAATCTGCCCAGATGGCTGTCCCGCAGATGGCTGACCCTTCACCCTGTTTCTCAGTCCCCTCTGGCCCTCCCTCGCTGGCTGTGCAGGGTTCGAAATCACAAACACACATCCCTCAAGCCATGATAGCTGTGAACAGATAAGTAGTTCTGTAGCTCAGTTGGTAGAGCATGGCACTGGCAATGCCAAGGTTGTGGGTTCGATCCCAGGGGACTACATGTCCGTTGTTCGGATGGGATGGTAAAAACCGAGGTCCTGACTCTCTCTGGTCATAAAAGATCCCATGGCACTTCCCGAAAAGAGTATGGTGTTAACCCGGTGTCCTGGCCAAATTCCCAACCCAGACAATATATATACTATTCGTTCCCTTCTTCCTCACCTCTCCACCGTGTATCTGATGTGTGGTGAGTTTGTACTGGCGCACTATGGCTGCCATCGCATTCACCCAGGTGGGTGCTGCACATTGGTGCTGGTTGAGGTGAGTTGCTCCTATCATTGTAAAGCGCTTTGGGTTCCTTGAAAAGTGCTATATAAATCCAATGTTCAATTCAATTCAATTTAACAGGCAGCCCCTGAAATACAGAGTAGATTCTCATCTCCCCACAGATTTGGGCCGATTTGATCAGGAAAACACACAAAGTTGGGATGTCAGCAAATCTCTCATCCTGACTAGATCCCCCCCTTTCTCCAATTTATATTTTAAAAAATGTCCAGCTCCTGAAGTCAGTTTTATGACCTGCTATATATATTATATGATTTTATAATAAGTTAGTAAGACCTGCCATTACAGGACCTACTCAGGAGTTAGTCTAGTGTGAGCATGCCAAGCTAATCAAAATGATCACCACATTTTGGGCAAAACCCAAATGTATGTAAGACACTTAAATAATAATGTGACATTAAGTAAAAAATGGACATGCAAGATTTTTGTATGACGTCAATGATGTATAACTTTAGTCAAACTAGTGTTGGATCTCCATATCCCCTTTAAATGTGCCGTTCACGGCCTGCTGGGTGGCTCATGGAGGGATACGAGTATGTCCGCACACTGTCTCAGTCATCCAAGTGATTTATTAATGAACGAATAGCGTTTAAAAGTTCCAGCGCGGTCTTCCTCAGGTCACCGAAGCGCTGTATCACGGACCTGTTCAAATAGACACGCCAGAGCGTTGTATCCGCTGAAGCCCTCCATAGCCATGCGCCCGGGTCTGGCAAGGGTTTCAGTCACACAAGAGCGACTCCTCCTTCAATCTGCCCGTGCCAGCTGCCCAGATTTCTCCTCCGCTGTGCAGTGGCTGCGCAGCTCAGCTGGTGGACTTCTGAGTGAAAGGCTTTGGGCAATATGCATGCTAGTCTGAAATCTCCCAAATTTTACGGAGGACATTACAGTGATGGGCCCTGGTAATACCACCTGGCATCCCAAATTGGGAGCGAAAGTTAGAGCAGTAGATGATAAAAATCGGTTCCCCAAAATAAACATGTAATACGTGAATTATGGGGGAATATTGATATACAGTGTCTGCATTACTACTACAAATCCATCCATCCATCCATCCATTGTCTAAATTCCTGGTCAGGGTCGCGGGGGGTGCTGGAGCCTATCCCAGCATCCGGGCGAGAGGCAGGAATACACCCTGGACAGGTCGCCAATCCATCACAGGGCACACACACCATTCACTCACACACTCATACCTACGGGCAATTTAGACTCTCCAATTAGCCTAACGTGCATGTCTTTGGACTGTGGGAGGAAACCGAGTACCCGGAGGAAACCCACGCGGACACGGGAGAACATGCAACCCACACAGAAAATTCGAACCCGAGACCTTCTTGCTGTGAGGCGACAGTGATATCCACTGCACCACCGTGCCGCCCGATAATAATAATAATAAACTTTATTTATTCAGCACCTTTTATACAACAATTTGCAGCCCAAAGTGCATACAGAGAAAGGCAACCGATAAAACACAATAACAGAGACATAATAAAACAATTAAAAATGACAAAATAATTCAGCAACAAATAGAGGAGATTAAAGATAAAAGGTCCGTTTATAAAACAGTAAGAATTCTAAAACAATAAAACAGTATCAATCCTAAAACAATAAAACAACAAATAAAAACAGGAACCTATAAAACAGGTGTAGATAGAACAATATATAATAATAATAATAATAATAATAATAATAAAAACAAAAGTAAATTAAAAGCACACATAAAAAGATGTGTTTTTAGTTGCTTTTTGAAATGTTCAATAGATGGGGCCGGGAAGGGAATTCCATAATCTAGGTCCATAAAAACAAAAGGAAGCCTCCCCACTTTTTTAATAGTCACTTTTTATTGTCTTACAGCCTGAAATGAAAGTGCATAAAATCCATATTTTTCCAGCTTTATTTACACATTTTGCCTTACAATATTCAAGTGAAAAAAGGGCACAATATGTGATAATTCATAAAAAATGAAAAACTAGAATAACAGGGTTGGAAAAGTGATCAGTCCCCTTAGATTAACCATTATAAACTTGCTCAGGTATAACCAATCACCTTCTAGATCACACACCAAGCTAATTGGCCTCCACCTGACATCAATTGTAGTGGTTTTGATTATTTCACAATAAAATCAGCTGTTCCTTGAGGATTCCACTCCTAGTAGTGCATGGTAACGCAAAGAATTCACCATGGCTGGAAAGGTGCTTTCAAAAGGACTCCGGGATAAAGTTGTGGATAGGCACAAGTTAGGAGAAGGATATAAAAAGATTTCAAAGGCTTTAACTATCCCTCTGAGGACTGTTCAGAGTATTATTAAGAAGTGGGAGGCATATGGCACCACCCACACCTTGCCAAGATCGGGTTTATTTGAAGGTGGGGCTAATAATCACTTGTGAGTCATTCTGGTTGGAAGTCCTACTGGGCAGCATGTGATTGGCTGTGGTGTTGCCAATGAGGTGTTGAGTGTCTAAATTAGTAAGGCATTCCTTGCCTAACTGCAACAATGATGACTCCCCTTGGTGATATGTGTCTGTGGTCGGCCCACACCAGCTGTGGAATTCTCTGGCCCTCAGCTGGCAGATTGCCATGTGGAAACTAGTAGTCGTCTGATTTTGCGGGTTCCGGACGATGTGTGTGCTGCTCCTCACCCCCCCAGACTGACAGAGGATGTTTCAGGGATGTGATGGGACAGGCATATAGTTGCACTTGGGAATTCCAAAATGGAGACTTTTAACCCCTTCCACTACGCCCCCCTTTTCCCCAACATTCCATCACACTTTGTCTCACTATTACCTGTGTAAATGTAAAGAAATAAAAATGAATAAAAAAGTAAATAAACCTGTGCCACCCAGACGTTATGAGAGAATTTCCAAAGAATTTTTTTGCAGAACAACCAGAAAAGAAAATACAAGCAAAAAAAAAAAAAAAAAGCAATGAAATATAAAAAAGGATGTTCAAAGGAAGGTAGCATATTTTCAAGAAAAATATGTAAAAAAGAGAAATGACAGATGTATTCCTGTTAGGACGTGCCCTGGGAATGAAGTAGAAGGTTCACTTGCTGTATCAGCTCCTCACACTGTATTCTCTGCCCTGGTTGTACTTTTCTTCTGAACCTCAATTCCATGTGGTTACTTTAATAGCACGTGGTATTCCACTTACCCAGCGGAGCAGAAAGACAAAATTGAGAAAACACATTTTTTTTTAGATGTTATATTTCCCTTCCATAAGAAGCCACGTCAGGAAAAGTAAAAAGCAGAAATTAACAAAAAAGGTCAATATGAGGAGGAAAGAATGAACACATTATCCATTTATTTCTTTGTTTGCCTATTAATAGCCATGTTAAACGTTTAAAACCAAAAATACATGAAGTGCAATTTAGTTATAATTATTATCACTAAATAGTTAAAAATGATAATAATCCAGGATTTTTCAACTTCATGTCATATTAACACAAATAATGTCCTATAACAGTTACCATGTTATTAGTATTCAATAACTGAGTATTCAGTGACTTGAGGATTAATATTGATACTGCCTCCTGTTGTAGATTTGATTTGCTTTTGATAACTTTAAAACTGCATGCCATCCATTCGTGTGGTCTGTAGTTATTTTACAGGAGGGGACAGACGATTACATCATGTCTTTACGATTACATCATGTCTGTATGATTACATCATGTCTGTACGATTACATCATGTCTGTACGATTACATCATGTCTGCATGATTACATCATGTCTGCATGATTACATCATGTTTGTATGATTACATCATGTTTGTACGATTACATCATGTCTGTATGATTACAGTGTGAGTTAATAATCTGATGACTATGACATATGGTTCCCTTCATTTCTGAGGCAACGGTTCAATTCATAATACAACATTAATGTAAGTGCAGTCAACCTGGTCTCTCTGATGAAAATGTCCAAGTAACCCTTGCATAAGGTCCTAGAATTTTTGAATAGATTTTAAGATTCTTTTACTTGTTTTTAAAGCACTTAATGGCTTATCACCAGAGTACATACAGTGCCTATAGAAAGTCATCATACCCTTTTGAAATAGTCACTTTTTTTGCCTTACAGCCTGACATGAAAATCCATATTTCCTTGTATCCTTACAACATTCAAGTGAAAATGCCTAAAATGTAAATGTGAATGTAGATCCTGTACTCTAACCAGATACTCAGCTCACATTATTAACTGAAAGTACTGTCCCTCTACCATTGAAACGGAAATGTTCCAATTCGATACATCTTATGAATACTCATGAAGGGGCATGACCAAGGACACTACAGGTAAAAATGGTTCCGCCCCTGGGCATGCCCCTTTGTGAATATTCAAAAGCTGTAATGTAGCAGTAGAAACATTGGAAACTCTGTTACCAATCAGAACCTCCTTATAGTAAGGAAGTAGAGCCTATGGAAGGGGCACAGAAGTTGACCATCTTACATAACCAAGACCTTGATGAACAAACGCATATTGGCAAAACAATTTGTCACTATAGTTTAGTGTGTGCTTTCACAACTTTTGTGACGGCAGAAAAATGCATATGATACTGACCAAACTATTGATGGCATATAAATGTAGCTGTGATTGTCCTTCAAATAAACATTTCAAACACTTTGGAGTACATGTGTGTTAAGTTGATGAAATTGAGATAAATATCAGACAACACCAAAATCACAAAGCCTCTCTGAGCTAAGCACAGACCTCAGGGGGTTAATATAAATAATCTGTAGCATTGCCCAGTCAATATCTGACCTGTACATGTTCACTGTGGTGGGGCACATGATGGCTGTTTCAGGTTCAGGCAGCAGGCCTTACTTGTTAAGTGCATTATGAGTGATATACGGTATAAACTGTAAGTGTAAGCTGACTCATGTGTCATCGGAAGGGGACATTTTAACTCAGTTAAAACAACAAGCTGATTAGAGTGTCTCCAGATGGGAAAACGTAATTAGTTGTCACTGTATTGGCAAATGTATGAAATGCTGCTCTTTACAGGAATCATTTTTTATCCCTGCCAGATATGGAGTATCAATAGATTAAAAAAACGACTCATTTCAAACACTACTATTCCACTACCTTCAAATAGTGAAATGGCAAGCAGACATTTTGAACTGCATGCCTATATTTTAAAGTCAAACAAGGTGTTAATAGTATGCACACGTTTTTTGAGTTGAAGTACAAATATTGACTGTCCCATAATGAAATATTTCTATTAAACATTCAAATGTTTTAAAATAATGAACACAAAAAAAACAAGCCCCTCTTCTTAATGTTAATTACAATTTTGTTTAAAACTGGTGCAGTGGTGCATCCTACAGCACTGATCTAATCCAGACCATGCCAACAGCTGCTGTGGTTGGTTGGCTGCATGCATTTTGGGAGCGCATTGCAGCAATTGGGACTTGCCTACAGTTTGCAATTGGGCACTTCAAATTGAATGAATGAATGGATGATTGGATTTATATAGCGCTTTTCTTCCAGGGAAAGCGCTTACAATGATAGGGGCAGCTCACCTCAACCACCACCAATGTGCAGCACCCACCTGGGTGAACGCAATGGCAGCCATAGTGCGCCAGTACAAACACACTACACATCAGGTACATCAGTGGAGAGGCAAGGAATGAATGAATTTTTAATGAATGTACTACTCTTTTTCGAAAAGCACCATGGGATCTTTTATGACCACAGAGAGTCAGGACCTCGGTTTTTACCGTCCCATCCGAACGACGGACATGTAGTCCCGTGGGATCAAACCCACAACCTTGGCATTGTCAGCGCCATGCTCTACCAACTGAGCTACAGTTGAGGTGGAAAATAAGGGAAGATTTATTTTTGAATAATAATGAAAGTCTATCTGCCAATCAGTCACAGCCCCAAGCCAAATTGGCAAAGGAGTCTGATCTATTACAAATTATAATTTGATATGGTTGTGTCATGATTAAAAAGATTTGTAAAAATCAGTAAAATGTATTATGTGATGTGCCTTGATCATATCTGCCAATACTGATACTTGAAAATACGGAAGACGTAGGCATATTCTAAACCATTGCCAATAACACATTTGGCCATTGATTTGTGGTACAGCTCGTAATAACAAATTTAATTACATTGGGTGGCAAAATAATGCAAAACTTAAATGAGTCAAAATGAGAGTCGGGGAGAAATTACAACAGGGGACCGTGCAGGAAATCGTTATAAAATACAGGAGGCCTCCTGTAAAACAGGGAGAGTTGGCAGGTAGGCTTAATTCAGTTACTTGGCCTCATATTCCTGCAAATGACGGTTAAGTGCAGCTCATTACGTTTTTAAAATGTAACTAAATAGCTATGATAAATATGCTGTGTCTAGAAGCTCTGTGGTACATCTGAGTGGCCTGTTAAATTCGCCCTGTACAGGAGAGGAAGGCATTACATTTCCTGAAACTAGTTTATTCTTCCTGTTCCATTGGTTGATGGTAAGGATGGAGAGCATAGACATCTAAATAAAGTTATTCTCTTTTTTCCTGAATCTCTTATTTAGCATCTATAATCAACATGTTTACTAGGAGGGGTGCACATAAGTGGTACGCCTGTACACATTCATGTCCTCAAACGTTAATCGCGTCCTCAAGATGACAAACTTTTGAAACATTACATTACAGGCATTTGGCAGACGCTCTTATCCAGAGCGACGTACAACAAAGTGTTAACCGTAGTCAAGAACAGTTTAGCTGAAAGCCACCCTAGTGGGAAGTATAGTTCCTAGGTGCTAGGAGCAACCACATAGTTAAACTAGAACCCTGTAGGTGGATCATGAAGGATCATGAACAAAGTTTGACATTTAGTGATGGTGAGACCTAACAGACAGGCTGTGCCATTACACATGAAAAACTGGTGCATCAATGGGCATGCTGGCACAGTGCCACCACACTAATCATCTGGAA
Organism: Aldrovandia affinis; assembly: GCA_029706075.1. Taxonomy (NCBI): domain Eukaryota; kingdom Metazoa; phylum Chordata; class Actinopteri; order Notacanthiformes; family Halosauridae; genus Aldrovandia; species Aldrovandia affinis. The sequence continues at coordinate 1,289,012 of JAINUG010000160.1, forward strand.
AGAACCCAGAGGTCAGATTGGTTTAACAATGGAGAGCAGTATGAACAGTATCTTATATCAGAGGGACGCAGTGTCACAGGCCCATGTAAACCAACAGAGCCGAAGCATATAATTATGGTAAAATAAACAGGGGGATGCAGACTGTGATTTAAAGTCAATACACGTCTCGACTCAACAGCTTCAGCACACAATGTTGTGGCCACCAGTGGTACTGCAGGGGATTTCAAAGAGGCAAATGTGTCTTTTCGTGGAGATGAACAGGGAATTTAGGGCAACTGTCTGGGGTTTTTTTGAGGGGAGAAATAAATACTTTATTTGTCAAAACTGGGAAGTAAACCACTGTCTCATGTTTCACAGTGCAGCAACATTACCACACTGCTAAAGTCTAAAGTCCCGTAGTGGTCATATGCCTGCCTGAAAATATCTTAGCTGGACAAAACGGAGTGCGATCTGCAGTCAGCATTCACTTCCAGTCTGTCCCTTCCTGTTGAAAAGCAAAATCCTGAAGTACTCAAAGAAGTAAAAAGTGTGTTCAAATATGAATGTAACTCTGGTTCGCCTAGATGATCCCTGGTCCTGGAGAGTCAACGGGTGTGCTGGCTTTTGTTTCACCTTTAAATCAGCAATTAATTCAGACGGAAGAAATAAATAAGTAATGAAATAAATAATTTATCAGTGAGGTTCTGGGTAACAACAAAAACCAGCAGAACCTGTAGCTCTCCAGGAGCAGGGTTGCCAACACCTGGTCTAGATTCTCTTTGGATGGAAGGATACAGGGTGTAGATAAAATAATGGAAACAGCAAATAGTATATGAATATTTATTAACTAATAAGGAGTTGGGCTGCCCTTCAATCTGTCTTGGAATGCTGTTATATAAGTCTAAAGAACTGTTTCTAGTGGGATATTGGACCATTCTTCAAGAAGGAAAGCCTCCAGTTCTTTGAGAGATGAAGGCAGTGAAAATACTCTGCACTCCCCATTCCAGAACGTCCCATAAAGGCTCAATGGTGTTTAGATCTGGTGATTGGGGAGGCCATGGAAGGTGTTTGACGTCATCCTGGTGTTCATGAAACCACTTTTTACATTTTTACTTTTTTTTTACATTTTAAGCATTTAGCAGACGCTCTTATCCAGAGCAACTTACAAGATGTGTATTAATACATGGTAGGAACAATCATAGTTAGCGCACAAGATCAGTGCAGGAATACAGCAATAGGCATCATTGCAGGCATCTGCGTACCATACCTGTAACACCGGGAAGGAAAAGGTTAGTGAATTATTATTATTATTATTTATTTTTTTGGGAGTATAGTGTTGAACAAGTAAACAGTGGTGAAGACTATTTAGCTAGATGGACAGAGTTCAGTGGTAGTGGAGTCTGAAGAGGTGGGTTTTGAGTCTCTTGTGGAAGATCGCAAGTGATTCCGCGGTCCTGACCGATTGCGGAAGGTTGTTCCAACAGCGAGGGATCAGGACAGAGAAGAGGCGAGACAGCGTGGAGCGGCTGCCAAGATTTTGTCACTTTTTTATTTAGTAGTGTGTATGGGGGCATTATTATCTTGAAATATGGGAACATCTTAAGGAAACAATATTTGAACCATACAATGCACCTAGTTGCCTGAAATGACTTTGTATTCCTTGGCTGTAATTCTACCATGCAAAGTAACAACAGGACCAATGACTCCCACGAGATGTCAAGCAATGTGGGTTGAAGGCTTCATTTGGCTTTCTCCAAACATATACCCATCCATATGTCTAGAAAAAGAGTAAAAGACAATTCATCAGACCATATTACTTTCTTCCACTGCTCAGAAGTTCAGGTTTTGTGCTCATTAAACCAAGTTATGCATTGTTGTGCAATGGCCTTGGTAACATGCAGTTTAGGAATGGCAGCCCTATCATAAATATCAGGTTTGCGAAGATCACAACATACAGTTTTTCTTGAGACTGGGTAACGGTGGTGCAGATTCAGTTCTGTGGTCATTTTTGAGGCTGTTGTTCTGTCATTTTAAGTGTCCATCTATCCCAATCGGTGAGCTTCAACTTGCGACTATTGTTCCCCTTTCCTGATAGAGTTATTTTTTGTTTCGAATATGCCGTCTTGATTTTGTCACTTGATTTGTCATTGTTCCCTTTACACATCAAATCATTTTGCCATTTCTGTAACTGACACACCCGCAATTCTGGCACCAGCCTCTTTCACAATCTGTTAGATTTCTCTCATGTTGCTTTAGAAACTCACATACTAAAGTGTTGATTTTAAAACCTATTTTATAGCAGAAACACATTGATAATTCATATTGACATTAATATGAAACACGACTCCTCTAAAATACAAGGCCTTTTTGTTTTGGTGTTTTGACTATTTTGTCTACCCACTGTACTCACCAATACAACAGAAAACAAATTTAACGTCCAAGGAGATGTTCCATCAGAATGGCTCTGTGCTGGACCTCAGAAACAGTCGGGGCAGGAACAGGCAGCCGTAAAATGAGCCAAGCCAAGCAGCCTGAATCACAGTCTCGTGACATGCAGCCCACTAAAAAGAGTAGGCTGTGTAACTGTGACAAGTGGGAGTACTGCTAACAGGCGCTGGCTGTCGTCAGTGTGCAGCTCAGCAACAACACCGAACAGTGACGGTGCGAAGCGATGTGGTGAGAACAACTCGACTGTGTCACTGCCATCGCTGACATTCAAACATTGCGAGATTTTGTGTCATCCAGGCACACTTCTCAGCGTGAAGGAAACACTCATCTATAAATATTCTGGAGAGTGGCTTGTGTGAAGGGACACACCACACTCACTCGCTTTTAGTGTTCCACATAGATTTTGGAAGGGCCTGGATTGGGGAATTGGTGCATATACAGTACAAGCTATAAATGAACATTATTTACACTTTATTTACAACATTATTTGTTATTTATAAACACAACAGTATACCATACATGGTCATTTAAAATAATGTCATTATTACTTCAAGAAAGGAGTTCCCTCTCTTTTCATCCATTTTAATAACTGTAATCTAGTAAGGAACACCGTTTCTCTTAAGTAGCCCCTTACGTAAATGAAACCTTAACGTTTCATTGAAATGGTTCCTTGCTGACTGACTTTCCCTGAATGGGTGCGTGTGCAAATGTTTAGGAGCTTAACCAAATAGCAATGCTAAGTTATAGTGCATGTAACCCCACTCGGCTGTGGGAAAAATTGAGGGGTCCCTATTTAAGTTTTGTGTGTTTTTTGGTGCTGGTTTTGAATCTGGATTTATTTGTACAACAAGGGCTGCTGCAAACAACAACCAGCGTACCAACTTGTACTACTAAACAGCCTGTGCAGCATTTATAAATGTAAAATGCAAAGACATGATACCTTACTGCACCCCCCCCCCCGTTACTGCCCTCCCCAGTAGGATAGTTCACACACAGGTTACAGAACATAACAGATATTCACATTTTTGTCAAGGTTTATTTGTGCACATTAACAGCTGCTTTTACTGCTTCCTCTACTACTTAAAATGATAAGCTGCAATACAACTTAATTGAGCTATACCCTTTTTTTCTTGCTTTCTTAAGGAAAACCCAAATGCACTCCGTATGTGTTTTTTAATCGCAGGCACCTGCATGCTAATTAGGGCTCTGTGCCAGATTTCTTGTTTTAAATGTAAATATAACAATATGATCAAATTGAATGAGGTTTAGAATTAGAGGAGAGTTTTTGTTTGCTGTTTTGTGTCAATTCTATTTTGTGCTAAAAGAAAAAGCATGCACGTATAATACATGCCATTTAGCAGACGCTTTTATCCAAAGCAACTTACAGTAGTGAATGCATACATTTTTCAGTATATGTGGTCCCAGTGGGGATTGAACCCACAACCTAAGCGTTGCCAACGCTGTGCTCTACCAACTGAGCCACACAGAACCACAGTACTGTCATAGTAACCTCCCCACTGTTTGTACGACATGCTACAGTCCAATTTAGAGGCAGACCTGCAGGGAAAATATAAAGGTCTAACCAGGTCTTGCTCTAAAGCAAGTGAGGCTCAGATTTTGGGTTATATTACACTGGGAGACTACACTATTCAGTTCTGAGAAGAAGCAAAGTAACACATTATGGAGTTTTTCTTCTTGTTAGCAGGGATGCCAGCTTTCAGCTAATTTGGCTGTCTGTTTATTTTTTCACACTGACTAATTTAAAAGCCAACGGGCCGCTTGGCTTTTCTGAGGCTTATCATAAAATGTTGTTACTATAATGAAAAACCAAACATTCTTGCGCTGAAGATTTCTGTACAGAAGTGTCTGTTTTGTGTCACCTTGGTGTTTAGTTTAAGAAGCCATTTGGCAGTTTTTCTCCTTTTAATGAGCATTGTGGAGAACATAAGCCCGAGGACATTTGGCTGTCTTAGGCCATTGTGTTCGCTCCTTCGCCAGAAGAATGGCACCGCGTTGGCTAGAAATCAGCCTGCTTACCCTGGTGGTAACTCCAATCTGGTGTTGTTAGACATTTCCCCCCCCCCTTCTAATTAGGCTTGTAGAGGACGGCAGCATTTCAAGCCGGGGCTGCTGTCTTTGGCTGAGCTCTGGGATTGTATCCATCCTGGTTCTCAGAATATTAACAATGTGCTTTAGGGGGTGGGGAAAGAATAATTGGACACCGAAATTCAATTTAGGAGTGTATCGTACTTATAAAGGTGCTAAAAGGTAACTTGCAGGAAAGGCACCAGGACAGCTTTCCAATATGGGATTTCAACGAGTGTGCTTTCTATGGCTGATTGAAAAGTTGTTTGCTATTCATGGGCACAGTGAAAGGTTTTCCCCCAAGTGTGAGAACGGGGAGGGCTTGTTTTTCTGTCCAGATGTGTTCCAGGGATGCGTGTTTGAGCCCTTTGTCTCACACACACTCTTATCTTCCCATCAAGGACGCGTGTTTGAGTCTCACACACACTCTTATCTTCCCATCAAGGACGCTGTGGTGGAAGAGTAACAACTACACTGCCCTTGCTCTTGCCACACTTTGGAATTTAAGTGTTCGCTAATGTATAACTTGTTGCCAATTTATTATGCAGCCAGATAAATTATAAGGTAATTGAGATTGAACTCTAAGCACAATTATGCCCAATAGAGAGCAGCGATATGCAGTAGAACATGTAGTTATGCATTATCTTATAAATAACATCAGATCTCCAGTACATTTATTGTGTTCAACATGCACTACTGTGAAGCCAACTAAATCCATTTTCAGGCGAGATAAGATCAGCAGTGGATGAAAGATCCTTTTAATAAATTGTCCAAACAAAGAATAAAGTGATGTGTGCAATCTGTGGTGTGGTGTATCTGATTACCACATATCACATTCCACTAAAGCATTTTGTGGCAGAAACCGAGGTTTCAACCAAGAGCCAAAATGGCTGAAGAAGCAGCCTGAGTCTGCTGAGTAACTGCAGGTCTCAGTGTTTTAAATGCTTGTGTGATTGTGAGATTTATTTTCTTGACAAAAAGAAACAGACCAACGATACTGGAGAACTCGTGAGGCATGAATGTGTAAACTCATCAAATCCAAGGAGGTAAAACACCAAGGGGGTCATTTCCCAGTATCTTTCATGTCCCCTCTTCACTGTTGGTGGTGCATGCATCCAGTCACCTCAGTATCAGATTACATTTCAAGTGGATCATTTGTCTCTGCCTTTTTTCTCTCCTCAGACAGCACTCATAAAAATACTTTTGTGTTCAGCTGTTTCCGCAGAGTTCGACATTTTATCATTTTTATTTTACTGTCGAATGCACTTTAAGCCAACATTAAAGATCCTCTACAGACCAACTCGATGGTGCCAATGACCCAGGACTGGGGGTGCTTGGGGACTAATTACTATTCTATTACAGTACAAAATGAGCTTGGGCAGACAGGACCAACAACCATTTCCTCGATTCACTGTCTGCAATGAAAACAACAAAAAAACACAGCGAAGAGGCTTTTTTTCCCTTCGACCTGCGCAATCCAAGATTAAATAATTAAATATATTTACGTCACACTTTTCCTGTTCTTTTCCATTCTGTAAACAGCAAATGTACTGTGAGGGCAGCAGAAAGGCGAGGTGTATTTCTGAGCTCAGCTCAGCCAATTAGACCCGCTATTTTTATGTCAATCTCCCCCTAGTAATGTGAGTTCGCTGCCGTAGTCCTGCCACTGGTAGTGACGAAGGCAAAGTAACGTCTCCTCCGAGACGGTAATCACCAAGCCGTCGACCGTAACCCGGTACTACAGGACCACTCTTATCCGCAGCGAACGTCATGTCGGCTTCCCTCCCCCCTCCCTGGGGCGGACAGCCGCCCCTGGTGGCACTCCCGGCCAGAGCCGACTCTGGCGAGACGGGGAATTGAACCCTGGTCTCCGTGCCCAGCGTCGGACGTTTTTTTAGAGGGGGCTATCGTTCAATTTTCATTTTTGATTCTTTATGAGCACACGCTGAAAGCACTGCCGGTCGTCTTCTGTTTCTGCAACTATGTTTACCTCACACAGACCACTGTAGGCCGATCGAGAATGCATGCACCCACCAGCATGGCAGATCTGGATCCAGATTGCCTGGCCACCTGTGGTTGTTGTCGTAGTCGTCATCCCTTTCTTTATTGGTTGTTAGTGGAAAGAAAGAAATGAATAAATTAAGCGCTTACCCACCCCTAATTCAGCTTTTTTTCATTGTTGTTGTTGTTTGTCTATTTGAGCTAATTCCATGTTCTTTTAATTCAAACCCTGAGTGTTTTTTAATGGCAGCTTCTTGTCGTAGCTCTGCTCTGTAAAAAGAACAGGGCGAACTGAGCCAATGCATATTTGCAGAGGACCTTGGACCGCTGGTGAGGTCAGTCAGGACATGAGGGTATTTATTAAATAAAATGAATCGTGGACTTCTGCCCTGTTCTCAGGTTCTTCGGCGAGAAAGTAAGGGCGTTCAATTCATGCAAGGCTCTCACCTGGGGGACCGTCTCAGACCAGCTGTAGGAGCAGCCAGTGCATATCAATGATGAATACAGTGTATTAACAATTCATGAGGTACCTATCGGTGGTGCTTAATGGCAGAGGCATCATTTGTGACAAGACCCAAAGGGAATCCAGAAATCTGTCATTCTTTTTGTAGGGAAGGGGGGGAGGGGGTCGAATGAAGGTAAACATACATTTCAATCTTTTGACTTTACATTTACATTTACATTTTAGGCATTTAGCAGACCCTCTTATCCAGAGTGACTTATACAGTCCACATTTCTTTACATACAATCCATTTATACAGCTGGATATTTTACTGGACATTTCTCCTGAGTGGCTTGGTCGGTAAAGGTGCCATTGTCCATGGCAGTGGGACAATATTAGACTTGTCCGCCAACATCCCTATACCGGTTCACATCAGCCAGGGTTCCTCGCGTTAACATGCATTAGTTCCTCCGACTAACCTCCACTCACAGTCTACCAGTTGTCAGAGAGAGATACGCCTCTCCTCTGATTTGCACAAGCTCTCGCCTGTAGTACATTGTGGCCTGTAGATGGTAAAATAGGTTTTGGCCTCAGTTTTTACCTCCTGTTGAAGCACTGACCATTGGAGAAAAGATGCAAAGGTTTGTCTGTGTCCCAGAAAAGGACAGGACTCTTGTGAATCTTGTTGTTCTTTTAAGGCTGATTAGGCCATGATTTTCAAGGCCTTTAAGTAACCGTTTGGGACTCATTCTCAGCTGAGTCCAGTTGCAAATAGATTTTGGAACATTAGGGACCTCTGAGATGGGGCCACCAAAAAGGTTATTTTCGAATAAAAATTGACTCTTATTTAATTAGACTCTAATACTAGTCTTATATTAACCATTTATTTTACAGGAAGAGTAATTTGTTGCTCATATAATGCCACAGTGAAACATTCATTACTAAACACTGTTTACTGAACCCCCAGCGAGTTTGATTCAGAGTGTGGAAGGACAGCAGAGCACTTAGTCACCTCACATTCGCACCTGCGTCATGCCGTGAAATATTACTTACACAAAGAAAAACACAATTTTCAGCTTTCCCCCAACTGTGATAAAGTAGGCTGTCCTGTATCATTAACCCATGGCCTAACATGCTTTTCATTTTGTAGGTTTTTCCTTGGGAGACGAGTCAGCTTTTTTCAAATCCCATTTGTATAAATGATGAATGGTGAATAATCGAAGCACATATAAATTCTGTATTATATCTGCAGAATATCAGAAGATGTGAGCAGGTGCATTGGTTGGGTGTGTCGGGCTCGTGTTCGTGTGTATGTGTGTGTGTGTGTGTGTGTGTGTGTGTGTGCGCGTGTGTGTATCTGATGAGAGGGTCACCAGATAGCTTAACCCATACTCTAGCACTTCTTGTGTCCGCTTCTACACCTCGCACTTACAATTTCTGATTCCATCTATGAGCACTTGGTTGGAATTTACGCTTTCTGGGCCACAGAGGACCGTGCATCAGGATTAGCCTTGTCACATGGCAGCGATGTCGCCTGAGACAGTCTCCTCATCAGCAGCTCAACCAACATCGCTATATATTACATTACATTACATTACATTACAGGCATTTAGCAGACGCTCTTATCCAGAGCGACTTACAGTTTACATTTCTGGATATTAACTGAAGCAATTCAGGTTAAGTACCTTTAGCTCAAGGGTACAACGGCAGTGTCCCACCTGGGGATTGAACCTGCAACCTTAACGTTACAAACCTAGTTCCCTAACCATTATACCACACTGCCACCCATATATACACCAAACTGCCTCCCCAAAACCCAACTTGCTGATGTTCGTTGTCTCCAGAATACTCACCATGAGAGGATCGTTTAAATGATGGCCTTAAAGATGTGGTAAGTGACCTAACAAATATATATATAAAAAGGGGGTGCAGATCAGGTTGCATCCCCTAATTGTAAATGAATTACGCAGCTAGAAAGAGTGGGGGAACCCCTCTCCTTCGCACACTTAAAGTGTGGCCTGTGGCTTTCTCCTTTCAGTCTTCAGCTTCAAAGGTCATTTTTCTATTATACATTTTCATTCTACATTTCCCATTCTAATTCTAGCTTTCAACACTACCATTTCAAACGAGTCTCCGGAGTGGAGTTCTTGCCTGCAAGGGATCTCACACTTTGGTGCTCATTCTTGCTTTGCTTTGTTTTCCAGCCGCCTGCGTTGGGTTTAACGACTTGCACACAACTTATGCTATCTGTTCTCATATTCACATATTCTCACTCATATTTCCACACTGCTAAAAGCAAACAAACTACAAATACAGTATAATTGATATACAGTCACCGATAAAGAATTTGCTATTGATTACATTTGATGAAAATGAGTATGCGTTTATGTTATGGCGTTTAGCTTGTTTGTTTTTTTGTTTTTTTAAATAATTTTATTTTTCCTATTTTACCCCGTTTTGTTCTCCCAATTTGGTAGCCAATTACCCGTGTGCTTAGTTCAATCCGCCTTACCCCTATAGTTTGCTGCCATAGTCCTGTGACCGGCAGTGACAAGGGCGCAGCGCTGCCTCCTCCAAGACAACACTCGTCGTGCCGTCGACTGTAATTCCGGTACCCCAGAACCACTCCTGTGCGCAGCGAACTGTGTCGGCTTCCCTCCCCCCTCCCCAGCCAATTGCCGCCCCCGATGGCACTCCCGCCCAGAGCCGGCTCTGGCGGGACAGGGAATTAAACCCCGGTCTCCGTGGCCAGCGCCGAATGTTTCCTTAGGTGGCTCTCGTGCGCTGCCCTCGGTTGTTCTCAGGGTGGAGTGCAGTGAAAAGGAATGTTGCCTCGCCCGTCACCCTTCCTATACGTGTACAACAAATGTGGCAGGATGTATACCACGCAGATGGCTTCCGTTATTTTACCTTGGTGTTCTTGACCTGTTACGGGGTCAACAAACGAGTTGAGTTTGTTGGGACTAGTATAAATATGCAGCACATTGGGGGACAAATAGAAATGTATGTTTTTGAGGTTACACGGTGGTGCAGTGGGTCTCACAGCAAGAAGGTCTCGGGTTCGAATCCAGGCCGGGGCCTTTTGAGTTTGTTGGGACTCTAAATTGTATGAGTGAATGGTGTGTGTGCCCTGTGATGGATTGGCAGCACATTGGGGGGACTGACCAGGAATTACAAATGGATGGATGGAATGGATGGATGTTTTTGAGGTTTGTATAATCAAGTCCAATCTTATGTTTGGTTTACACTTGTTCGGGGGTGGGCACTATGGGCTATGTGTAGGCCCTGTTTTTGTCCACACACACAGAGTGTATGAAATACTTTTTTACTGCCTGCTATAAACTCTTCAACCTTGTTAAGGAGCCCCTGATCCAGGGAAACTCGTCCACATTGTTGATAGTGTGATGCTATGTTCTGCCTTTGTGCTAATGCACTACTGTAATGGAAACTCATTTCAATCACAGATTTCTGCCTTTCGATGCCCTTAAAGTGCATCTCCTAGATTGGATCACCAAGTGGCTCATGAAGTTGTTATGTACTGTAATACATTGCCTGGGCAGAGAACCTCAATAACATGAAGTGTATTCTCAATGAAAAGTGGCTTAATGGAGCCTCCCGCGTGGTCTAGTGGTTTCAACGTCCGACGCTGGCCACGGCGACCGGGGTTCGATTCCCCGTCACGCCAGAGTCGGCTCTGGCCGGGAGTGCCACCAGGGCGCCAATTGGCTGTCCGCCCCAGGGAGGGGGGAAGGAAGCCGACACAGTTCGCTGCGCACAGGAGTGGCTCTGGGGTGCCGGAATTACAGTCGACAGCACGACAAGTGCTGTTTCAGAGGAGGCAGCTCTTCACCATTGTCACTGCCGGTCACAGGGCTACAGCAGTGAACTACGAAGGAGGGGATTGAACTAAGAATAGTGGAAGTAATTGGTTACCAAATTGGGAGAAAAACAGGATAAATTGAAAAATAAAATAAAAAAGTGGCTTAATGGATGTTTTTTATATGGACTTGTGTTTCGTGCATGCCATGCCCAAATGGTTGATTGTCCTGGTACATTCATGTAATTTATTCACTTATAACTCAATTCACATTTAATGTGGAGCCCTGACCCAGCACATGTTTATGGGAAAGACAGATAATTATAATAAGGCCTTTTAGAATACATTTGAAAAAGATTAGAATTTAGCATTTGGAGCAATTTGCAAAGCAGTTGTTACGTTTCCCTGGTTACGGGAATGATGGATCTCACCGTGTATAAATGCACATCTTCTAAGTCACTCTGAATAGTGTCTGCTAAATGCCAAAAATGCAAATGTAAAATGTTACCTTAGATTATTCAAAAAGACTGGATTCTGCTGGAAACTTATTTTCCTTTTTTCTTCTCAAATGTGGGACCTCTGTCTCACTGCAGTGTGTAAATGGTAAGAATTCAGTACTGTGCATTGCTGGTCTTTGAGTCCCTGTTTCCCAGAACGCTTTGTTCCAAAATGTACAGCAGATATTTATGACTGGGGAGACCAGGTATATTTTTCTTCTGTTCCTTCCTGGTCTGGTTAGGGAGTTCCAGTGGATATTTAGTTGAATGTTCGGGAGTCGGGGGGTGATTTAAAACTTAACTTCAGGACAGAACTCTCAATGTCACATTAAGACGGCCATCTTGGGTTTAATTTATCATCATGACCTATGGCCACTCTGTTCTGTCTCTGGTCACGTTTCTCGGGGGTAATTGCTAAGCTTTTTACGTCTGTTACCGTCTCCAAGGATTTCACATAAACAAATGACCAGCATGAGAAATGGGGCATTGACCTTTTTTTTAATTGCAAAAACAATCATAACACCAGGCATCAATCATGGAGCCAAAATCAATCACCTGATCCCGCAGATTCACTGTCCCCTCCCAAACCTAGCGTTACAGTTGAGCGAGGCCATGATTGAACACTTTTCAGCCTGTGAAAACCGTCCAAAATTAAATCCCAATACAACCTCGTCTCATATCATATCATAGAAGGGTCATAAGTGAAATTTGTCCATTTTTAAATGCTACTCCACAAGACTCAACACGCCCAATCAGATAACCTGTATTTCAGCTTTCTTAACCGTTTATTTAGGTGCATCCAGAGACGCTGCTGTTCCAAGGGTTTACAAATGAAACAATACAGTGGGTGTAAAAAGTATTCAATAAAAATACTCTATAATGTCAAATGAAAAAAAACACTCTTTTTGTTAATTAAGCAAAAGATTAAGGTTTAAACTCCCTCACATACGACTCGGTGAGTTTACTGCCACTGGCAGGGGCCCGCATTCATTTCTTCAGTTGAAGTGTTTGTGCATGACCTTATTTAACCAAGTAGATCAATACAGAACAGTTTATCTCAGCTCAGGTGTGAACACTAACAGACAACAGTTTAATTAAAAGAAATATCAGGACACACAATGTGAGACTGACTATAAGGCAAACAAGCAAGGCCATTGTTAAAGGTAAATAACTAGGTTACTGCAGGTAACAATGGTTTCCTTGGATGGAATGACTGTTATCATTTACATTTACATTTTAGGCATTTATCAGATGCTCTTATCCAGAGCGACTTACACAGTTTACATTTCTTTACATCCATATAATCCATTTATACAGCTGGATATTTTACTGAAGCAATTCAGGTTAAGTACCTTGCTCAAGGGTACACCCAGCAGTGCCCCACCTGGGAATTGAACCTGCAACCTCTGAGTTGCAAGCCCAGCTCCCTAACCACTACACTACACTGCCAGCCTATGAGTTATGAGTTTATTATGAGTGAATCCACAGAGAATACAGCCCCAAAGCTCCACAGAAGAGCTTATCAGCCACCAAAGATGAGGAGGTTTCCCAAAACTGAAAAAAACCCACCTAAACCTGTGTCTCTACCATGTCAATTTCATTACACATTCCAGAACCTGACCCACCCAATCGACTCCTCAGAAAATCTCCTGCCAATCAGAATCTTTAATGAAGGACTGAGGCAATTTCCCATCGGTGCCAGTTTTAACCATATATAGCACAAATGGGGTATCCTTCCCTTCGACCTATGACATAATGTTTCACTTCGCTGACACACACACACATAATCTGTTTATACAGAGAATTGAAAAAAAGGAGTGTGCTTACAAGTATTGTTTACTCCTCACCCCTTCAGCTGATATCTTCCTCTGGACCTGCTATCCTGCTCATGACCTAATCCTAATGGTTTGTTCATGTAATTACATCAAATCAAATTAAAACAAATGCACCCTTATCCTGACCTTGACTGAGAAGCTACGGGTGAAGACTCACAAGCATGCAGGTGTGTGGCAAAACAACAAATGGATTTTAACCCTTGATGCACCATCATTCCACCACAGCTCCCCTCTCAAGCCTCTGACATTGCCTCACAAATCACTTAGGTGCCATTGTTAAGCAAGAACAAGAACACCTGTGCTTTTTATGCTGATTATAGTAATTGGCATGGTAAAAGTGTTCAAATTCTAGTATTCCTTCTCTTATTCTCCTTTTGAATGATAGCAGCAATGGATATCAGCTGCATAAGGTGCACGAGGATGCAAGCACCAGAGTAGACTGCAGATCTGCAGCTCATATATGCACAGAAGTGAGACTGGGCCTTAATGCATCCTATGGTCCTGATTTGAGTCCTAACTGTGCCAGTGCTGACCATGGCTGCTAGTCCATAATTGGCTATAGTGGAGCCTGGGAGGCCATTTCAGTCAGGAGTGTATCATTTGATCACAATTACTGGCCAATAAAGTGTCTGTGATCTGCCTGCACCAGCTGCACCAGTTTCACGGTCTTCCAGGGCAGGAATTGCAGCGACTCAGCTGGTTGATTGTTGAGTGAAAGGTGTTTCAGACCACTGTGTGTGCTAGCGTGCGCCCTCCTTGACTGGCAGAGCTCTTCAGCGATGGGGTGTGGCAGGCAGGCAGTGTGGTATAATGGTTAGGGAACTGGGCTTGTAACGTTAAGGTTGCAAGTTCAATCCCCAGGTGGGACACTGCCGTTGTACCCTTGAGCAAGGTACTTAACCTGAATTGCTTCAGTAAATATCCGTATAAATGGATTGTAAAGAAATATAAACTGTAAGTCGCTCTGGATAAGAGCGTCTGCTAAATGCCTGTAATGTAAAAATGTAATGGGTATGCCTAACGATGTGATTGGGCATGGCAAAATTGGGGTGGAACAAAAATGTCCTGGATGATAAATGTATGATACCCCACTCATACATTCATTAATTTAGATTAGCCCTCCCCAGATTTGTGTCAACACGTACCACCCAGGGTTGTGTTTATGCTCACCTAAAAGATGCATCTTCATGACCAAATGCATTCTGACATTTTTCTTACAAAAATAAAGATTCCTCTTCAGTCTTAACAAGCAGCAATCACCAGTCGAGGCGAGTGAAGTCTAAATGGTCATACAAAAAAGGTCTTTGGTGACCCCTGACCATAGTCAGTAATGTGATGTAATAACTATGGAAAGAATAGGTTGTTGGACATTACACCAATGGAAGGTTTTCAACATTAAAAATACAACTACACTTATTTTTAAATTAGACAAACATGTATTAATAGCGGTGGGAAATGGTCACCATCAAGTCTGAACAAAGACCCCAGCTATCGGATGATTGTTTGTTTAAAGTTGTTTCCAGTTGTGGGTACAGCAGGTCTTGCAAAACAAACTTGATCATATCTTTATTTGCATTCAAAATGTGGAAAACCACCCGTATCATGTGTGAATTGTTTGAAAATGGACTGCATTCAAACATTGAACTGCAATAATTCAAAATGGATGCTTCTCTCATGGTTTCCAGCTGCCAGGACCATTCAACAACATGAATGTTTTGTTTAAAGAACATTGAATACTGCTTTAATGGGTTAATTTATATAAAATAAACCTTTGATACATGCTAAGTGCATCCTTCTCCCAGATGTGCAATGTTCTAATGCTTCATTTCTTCCAGGGGAAAAATAATCCCACTTGCAGTGATGTAAATTTATTAGAATATGAACAATTGAATGAATTTGATTATTCAGGGATACCTTTGGGCGCTGATAATATAAAAATACTCTCAAAGGCACTTCAAACCTTTAAATAAGGTCATTTTAAAATGGGCATGGTTTCTCCGTTAATATGTTTCATTGTTAATTGGAAACCTTAAATGAGTCCCTTGTTGCTAACTCACAGTGCTCATATAAAAGGCAAGAGAACCTGACACAATTTAGTTCATCCCGGTAAGACATTGAGCTGCACTGTGTGTTGCTGCAGCAGTGAGGGGCCTATGAATGCAATTGAGCATTTCAAACCGGGAAAAAAGAGAAAACCAGGGTTCATATTTAGGCCTTTTTTTAAAAATCCTTATAAAACTTTTTTAAAATAAAAAATGTTTAAAAACTTTGACTTTGACTGAACTTGATATTTGTTAAGCAGCATAAGCAGAAAATAATTAAGGCTTGTTACTTCCAGATGACCCAGTGGCCCAGCTACCATGAGATTAGCTGGTAGTCTTCTTTTGAGCCCAGGCTGAATAACACCTCCCCCTTCCGTGCAGTGGAACAAACACCCCCTTAGGGCTGTCATCACCTTCCCGTTACCAGGGACATCGCTGTCATGGCGACGGCAGCAATGGGTGCTCAATCGCCCAGCCCCTCGAGTGTTAGGAAAACATTCTATCAGATCTTCTTTCTCACTCAATTTATTGCCTCATCACACCCTCCTCGGGTGCTCCAGCGTGCAAGCCGCTTTACTGCCACTCACCTTCTTCTTCTGTGGATCTGCCGAGGCCCTGCGGTAAATGTGGCACCACTAGCAGCGGCCCAGACTCCTTGGAGCTGAGGAGCACATCTGAGGTGTGCATGGGCGTGTACATTTTATTTGACATTTTAAGCATTTAGCAGACGCTCTTATCCAGAGCGACTTACAAAATGTGCATTAATACAAGAGTAAGAACAATCATTTGTGCACAAGATCAGTGCAGTAAAACAGATTCAGGCATCTTTTTTGTAACACTGGGAAACGCTTCCTGCGAATGAAAAAAATGCATTCGTGATTCTTTTTTTGTTACGCTTCCTGAGAAAAAAAAATCTGGTTTTGGCGCAGAACAAAAAGGCTTTATCAAAATGGTCCCACCTTTGAAAGCACTGTATGCTGCACTGTAAATAAAGTTTCAATGGTTTTCAAGGTTTCTGAAGTGGGGATGACACCATCCCTCCTGAAGACTTGAAAGCCTGTGATGGCCAGGGCTTCCAGATTTGAGCAATTTTGACAAGCAGTGAAATCTTTGATGCGGTTTGATACATAGAGATCCTCTCAGAAAGATGTTGACACTCAGAGGCTGAAAGGAGGCACTTGAGAAGTTCAGGCTGTGTGTGTGTGTGTGTGTGTGTGTGTGTGTGTGTGTGTGTGTGTGTGTGTTTGTTTTGTCGGCATAGCTCTGAATTTATGATCCTGTCCAGGCAAACAGCATGTAGCCTGGTCTAAACTAAATCTCCATCTTGGGTCTCTAAAAAGATATTGATTGACGTAATAGCCCAAAACAAATGTGGGCTTTCCTGGGGTCATCACTGACAGGTTTTATTACATGTTGAATGAACACCAGGGGCCTGTCTCATGAAGGAAGCTCAACATAGTCAGGGTATCTTTGCATTAGCTGGCTACACAAAGCCTAACAAATACAATTTCAGCTAACCTGTCTCACGACGGTGGTTATCAACTCGCTCTGTCAAACCAGGTTTTTCTGATCGAGCTGATGAGCACAAAAGGGGCGGTGCACACAGCCAATCGCATGCAACATGAACAGATCCAGAGCACTGTTGTAACTGGATTGGTGGGTTAGTGAGCTAACTTTGGGCTTAACCTTGGGTATTCGGTCTCACGACTGTGACTCAGTGGCTGTGGTGATGGGAATGTGAGTGCAATCTAATTACTCACAGGAATCCTATGAGAAAATTACACCGCACTTAATATGCAACAGTAAATTGTATTCATTATTGATAACTATATATATATAACTATATTAACTGTTCTCCACATCACCAACAGAATATGTATGTGTGCCGGTGGCTAGAAAACGTAGGGCAATACATACTGCTGCACAGTGATCACATGGCTTTGACAAGTGGCATTTGTGACATGCGGCTCTAGAAGCTTGCAAAGATACATTCCCTCCGAAGAGTATCTGTATCTCTGATTTTTTTAAATCTGATTACACAATTCTCTAGGATTGGTGAGCCATTTTCCAGAGAGCTGATTGGTGAGGAGGCAGCCTTTTTATAGGATTGAATCTGTTAGCCTGAATTTACTCTATTCCGGAGCAGGTTAGGTTTGCGGCATAAGTTACCATGGCGATGCAACCCGGTTAAAAGTAAGCCACAGTCGTGAGACCGAAAACCCAGGGCTAAACCCAAAGTTAGCTCACTAACCCACTAATCCTGCTTCGTGAGACAGGCCCCAAAACACTTAGGTATATGTTTTTGGCACCAACTTGATCCATATGACCCAGAGGATTAAACACCTTAACCTATTTTCGTTTGGTATCCTTCAACAGGGCTTTAAACAACACATTTTGATGATAATAATAATATAATTTCACTTAGCCCTGCTTTCAATAACCTGGAGTCACTTTATCAGAGCTTAGATAAGCCAGTGCTTGCCATAAATGAACCCAACCTCTTCAGTGTTCTAACTTCATCCAGTCAGAGTTAACATCTTCTACCTTGCTGGTGAGGTAGTTAGTTAGGTGACAGAAGGACTAGACTGAGTCAGTTTTCTTTTTGGTTCTAGGGTTTGATTCTAGACATTCTTGCATTCTTGGGGGATCTGGTTTCGGCTCACACTTTGGGAGAGATACATTAGCACTTTGTGTCCTTTTGTGCTTATTGAGAAGAGCATTGCGTTAAGTATATGTGCACTTAATATCTCATTTCACTTTCTTGCGCTGTGGCAGATTCTGATTAGGTTTGTGCCGAATATCTACAGTGTTACTTCCCACTCTGTTCAGGGGCTTGTAGTTATTATGGTTATTTGCAATTGATAATGTTTCCCATAATGGCTTAGGAAATCACTTTGGACAAAAGTGTCTGCCAAAGAAATAAATGAAAGTGTATAAAAAAACAGGTGCTTAAAACCTCCCTCTCTGGGTGATGCTATGCACAGTCAGCACTAGCACCATCAGGGGCCTTCCCAAAAAAGATCTATTCCATTTCAATGGTCAATATAATATTTAGTGAGTTTAGAAGATGTTTTTTACTACTGCATTTTTCTTCAATTTTATGGCCTGTAAATTCTGAGCGCTTTAGTTTTGTGGCCAGAATAAATATCAGTTGTAGAGAGAAAGATTATATTAGATTAAGATTTATAGAAATAAAGATTTGGGAAAAAATGGTGCCTGTACCAAATGTTCAGGTTGGCAGTATAAATGAACCTGAAATTCAAACACTGTAGTTTTATCACACACACACACACTGTTTTGGTTGGCTTTTAAAATGTGTATTCTGTGATGCTCATCACACCATGGACTTAGACATTTGCCTGAACAGACTGCAGAGGTGGTAGCAGTGGCCGGCATATGCAATGTACCTTCATGTAAATAAAACAAAAACAGTTTCTCAGCTGTACATAAACAAACTGAGAGTTTATTTCCAGATATGTAAATTAACAGTAGATAAAAAATGGATTCACGGGGCAGCGGATAGTGTAGCGGTCTAACACATCGTATCTTGGCTGGTCTGATTCGAGCGTGGCTGCCTATCAGGGATGCAGTTCAAAACCCATCTCTGCCAGACCGGCCCTGGCTGTTATCCCCGATTGGGGGCGGCATTTGGTTGTCCGCCCCAGGGGGAGGGTGAGCCGGCACGAGTTCGTCGAGGAGCAGGAATGGCGTCCGTGGTCGGGTTCCGTCTTGGAGGAAGCGGATCTACCAGTCTGGAAAAATTGTCTCATTACCCGAAGGACGGGCGGCGGACGTGGGGGAGGGTGAATTGAGATAAACAGAGGGTATAATTGACAACCAAATTGGGAGAAAAACAGGAAAAATTTGAAACTATAATTTTTAAAATATATATATATACACTGTATATCCTAGTTACCCGAGTAACTGAGCATGTATGAAGGCTCAGTATGAGTGCGGGCTGAGAATCACAGCCCCAAGCCTGGACTCATTATTATCATAACTGCTTCACTCTTTAAATCTAATCTACAGTTTGCTTATCACAGGTGGGTGAAGCTGGAGCGATCGGCTGCGGCAGACGTCTATCGGCACACCGACTCTCAAGAAAAGATCACAGAAATCCGAATGAAGTCAGAACTCTCTCCGTGCAAAGTGTAAGATATAAATATATAAATAAATAAAGAGGTGGAGAAGAAAGATACCCAGCGCAAATCGAACTGTAATGCACAGCGGCTACCAGACAAAACTGACTGCGGATGGTAGAGAACATACAGTGGATGTTTGCACAGTAATAATACCTCCGCAGTAGGCCCCTTTATTTCATTATTTAATGCAGTATTTGCATAAAATCGAAATGCAGGCAGCATAAGAAAGACAAAGGAGTGAGGATATTTTTGGTCAGGCAGGTGTGCCCTGAGGTGGGCGCTCGTCTTAAAATGAAAAGAAAACGAAATTATAAATAATGGCCATTTTATGC
Organism: Aldrovandia affinis; assembly: GCA_029706075.1. Taxonomy (NCBI): domain Eukaryota; kingdom Metazoa; phylum Chordata; class Actinopteri; order Notacanthiformes; family Halosauridae; genus Aldrovandia; species Aldrovandia affinis. Next base: position 1,308,632 of record JAINUG010000160.1, read on the forward strand.
CCTCACCTGAACCTGTTCATTTTCAAACATACACAACATGTGGTTCTCTGTGGCTCAGTTGGTAGAGCACAGTGTTGGCAATGCTTAGGTTGTGGGTTCAATCCCCACTGGGGCCACATATACTGAAAATGTATGCATTCACTACTGTAAGTCGCTTTGGATAAAAGCATCTGCTGAATGGCGTATATATTATTATTATTATTATTATATATTATATTATATTAACATACCTCTTTAATGTTTTGTATGCAAAACACTTTTAAGCAAATATTGCACACCAGTGATGCTTAACTTCAGTTTGCATCACCCACCGTGGCGAATGAACGGCACGCACAGCACGATGTTGACGGGTGGACGTCTGCGTGGTGCGACCGCTGTGTGTGTTCTGCTCCGGTCTTCATCTGGTGTGGCATCTGGCCAGGTGGATGTTACAGAGGACTGAAGAATCTTCAGTCAGCATCTAACCCCTGTGGAACCACCGAGTGGTGAGAGAACTTTAAATGCTTCGAGGCCGGTCTGAAATGTACAGCACGGTTCTGTCACAGAGTGTGCACATCGCACAAATGCGATGTGCACACACAACAAGTGCAGGAGGAAAACAGCACAACACTGCACATTGTCCAAAAGAAAATAAGCCCATTAGGCGTTTGTTTCCCTTGAAGGGATGAGCAGACTGGAAAATAAAACCATATCCAAAACCAAAAGAATGGTGTCCTGAAACACCAGTGAAATGGAAACATGGATTATATTTATTAATAATAATAATAATATTTACAAAATACAAAGGAAATGTTACAGCCCTTTGAGGGCGGGGGGTTCTATGGTATGGTAGGGCTGTGACTGGGCGTTCATTTCAGTGAGAGAGTGAGCTTTGGAAAGAGCCCGCAGCTACATTTTTCTGTGTATTCAGTTCTCTTTACCGACCCATTTTTCAGGTGAGGGAGAAAAAAACGAAAGTAAATGGACAGCAAAACCCTGGTTTGTAGCCAATGATATAAACCTAGCTACACCAAGCTAGATAGATCTACTACTGCCGCTATCCAAAACATCAAACATAACATTTACCATATTTCAAATGGTCATTGGTTTTTTATTTGTATTTTTTTCTGTAAGGACGCTTAGGAAGTAAGACTTTGGTCGGTAGCAGGAAGCGAGTTCTCTTCTTTGGCGGAACTAGTGAGCTAAAATGCTTATGAGAGGTAAGTAGCGAGGGAGGCTTGGGTTCTCCCCATCAACACGCCAGGCTCCCCACAGCCAATCGCTGGCCCCGTCCTACAACTAGCGCATCCCCTGTGTTGTGTGTCGCAGTGCTCAAGTATGCAGGCAAGTGTGAGATAGATTAAATTACACTACGGGGAGCTCTTATCCGGAGCAATTTACACATTTTGACATTTCTTTACATACAATCCATTTGTGCAGCAGGATATTTTACTGAAGCAGTTCAGGTTAAGTACCTTGCTCAAAGGGTACAACAGCAGTGCCCCACTTGGGAATCTGCAACCTTTGCGTTACAAGCCCAGTTCCCTTAACCATTACACTACACAGATAGATCTGTGCACAAAAATGTATTATTATTGTTGTTATTATTATTATTATTATTATTATAATACAGGTAACCACCAAAATAAATAATCCTCAACCGTGCGTTGGTTTGAGATGCCAGGGAAAAAAAGATAAGGAACTCAGTAGACTGCAAATATCAAACTGGGGCATGAGCAGGTAGCTTCATCCAGAACAGTCCGCCAAGAACTTCACAGAGAGGGATATTATGGTTGGGTTGCAGTGCATAAACCAATTATTACACATTAAAATGCATGTTTGCAAGTGATGCAAAGAACACAGGCAAGTGGTCTACTGAGCAGTGGAAAAAGTGAATCATCCTTCACCCTGTTCTTCACAAGGGCACAAACCCAAAGAAACCTACAGACCCGACTGCTTGTTTCCATGGTGAAGGGTTCAGGAGGCTCTGTTATGGTGTGGGATGCATTTTCGATCCACTCAACCCCTTACAAGGCAAGGTAAACACCAAAAAATACAAAGCCATTCTGAGTGATCACCTTTGTCCTATGGTGAAGCATTTCTATCCTGATGGGAGTGGTCTCTTCCAGGATGACAATGCCCCCATCCTCAAGCCATGAGTGGTTACTGAATGATTTGATGAGTATGAGAACGATGTAACCCATATACTATGGCCGTCTCAGTCACCACATCTCAAGCCAATTGACACTTATGGGAGATTTTGGAACGGCGCCTGAGACAAAATGTTCCACCACCATCAACAAAACACCAGATGATAAAATGTCTCATGGAAGAATGGTGTTGCTTCCCTCCAACAGAGTTCCAGGCACTTATACGATCTATGCCAAGGTGCATTGAAGCTGTTCTGGCAGCTCTATTAAGACACTTTGTGTTGGTGTTTCCTTTATTTTGACAGTTACCTTGTGTGTGCAAAACTGATGTCAATTTACTTGGGCACATTGAGTGGGCAGGATGCTCCATTCAGAAGATTCTAAAGATCAATGGGCCTGCACAGCACCTGAGCACCAAGATGCATTGAAACACAGCCAAGCAAAGCTATGCAAAGAGCCATGGCCGAGCATGACTAAATCCAAGCTGATAATTAGTTTGATCACATTATTAAGGGGCAGATGATTTGTTACCCTGTGTGCAACAGAGTTTGGATAAATGTATTTAGAAACTATTCTACGAGGAGTAGGTCATTAATTCCATTGTAGCAAGCACTTGGCAGATATGTGACAAGACAAGAATGTGATTACATACAAAAAAAATGTCTTTACTTCTAATTTCTTATCAAAGGGCGTTCCTCGTGAAAACTACTTCAGGGTTTAATCTATACAGACAAAATGTGTAAGCATCTGAAATTATGGGGTGGGGGGGGGGTGGAGAGCAGGGCTGGGTTGATGTAGGGGACTGTTGCTTGGGTGGGGTGCGGAGGTGGGGGGTCACATGGTCCACTCTGCTCAGGTCATGTCAAATTTTCTTTCATCTATTATAATCTATTTAGCCACACTTAATTTTACATTGATCTTAAGCTTCTAAATGGCACTGGGAAGGGGGGATTGTTAGTTTCTAAAAAAATTTAAATCAGTTAGAATTTAAAATGAGTTCTGCCAATGGAGTAATTTATAGCATGAGCAGATTTTAACATAAAATATTCACTGGCGATGGAGGCTTGAGATCTTAGCAGTCAACACTTCTGTCTCCTGCACATACAGAACCCATCAGTCACTTGTTACTGAACACGTTACAGAGTGCCGGCTCAGAGCTTTTTCATCAATGTTCGCACATTTTGCACTGATCTTTGTAGAATATGGTTTGTCCACAGCAGGGGTCCCCAAAACGGAACCTGGAATGCCGCAGGGCATGCTGGTTTTCATTCTTATTCAGCACTCAATTTCTTAATCAACCGCTTGAATGAATCAATTCACCTCACCTAACCTGATTTCTTTGGAAAGTCTTGGTGATTTAAATGTTCAAACAAAAGCCAGCAGTCCCTGTGGCTCTCCATGGCCAGGGCTGGAGACCTCTGGGGCCGTATGTGCAAAGATTCTAAGAGTAGGAGTGCTGATCTAGGATCAGTTTAGCCTTTTAGCTCATAATGGATATGGTTAGGATGTGGACAGGGGAAATCTGATCCGACATCGGCACTCCTACTCTCAGAATCTTTGAACACACGGCCCCTGGTCTATCGCGAATCTCAATAAAGATGTCAATAAAATAATCTCAATCATTTTTGAATCTCAATAAATACAAGCAGGGCTAGGTTACTTACTACATTCACACAGGGCTTCATATTGACGCAAAGCTTGATGTTTTTTGAGGTGTGCCTCGCACTTGTCAATCAAACACAGCATTTATAAAGGAGGAGATTTAAAATTGGCATTGCATAGCTTGCTATGCGGTGAGTTTTCTCGATAATCGTATCAGAGAACGAGGAAGGGAGAGTTGTCCACCGTGTGATGGTGCTAATGTGACACGTAATTTATAACATCTCTACCTCAGGATGCCTAGCACCTCTACCATATAACTACCTCAGGATGCCTAGCACCTCCCCCCCTCCGCACCTGCGCTTCCCGGTCACGTCTCCTGTCGGTTCTGGCTCCACGATGGTGGAATGACCTTCCTGTGGCAGTCAGAACAGCTGAGACCCTGGCCACCTTCAAGCGACGACTGAAGACTCACCTCTTCAGGGTGCACCTCTCCCCGTAGTCCGGTTTTTGTTAACTTAGGGACATAGTTGCTTAGTTTTACACGTCTACTTGTTTATGTATTGTATTAGGCTTAGGCATTATTTTCTGCACTGATTGCTTTATTGCTACCTTTGAATTGTGGCTACAGATTTACCTACAGGGTCCTAGTTTAACTATGTTGTTGCTCCTAGCACCCAGGAACTGTACTTCCCACTAGGGTGGCTTTCAGCTAAACTGTTCTTGACTACGGTTAACACTTTGTTGTACGTCGCTCTGGATAAGAGCGTCTGCCAAATGCCTGTAATGTAATGTAATGTAATCTCATACCTGAAGGAAAGGGCATCCGATCGGATTACTTGAATTACATTTGCTTGAATTTGGAATAATAATTTGGCTAGATTTTTTCAAATATACATTTATATACATAAATGCTTACATATATCTGTAAGCATATTCCAACTCCATTCATTTAAGGGGTAAGGCTTTCATTTTTTGTTTTAATTGGCTAAAGTTTCAGCATGTGACCAGTCTCACAGGGAATACTAATAGGCATGATGACCTGTCAATCAGCAGGTTGCTATTGTGACGAGTCGATAGCGACATTGCAGGCAAGTGGGGATTTTAGGGGCACATCTGAACATTGTGAAGAGACTTTCATCAGCTTAATTTGGTGAACACAGACCCAACAATAGTCTGAGATTCTTTGGTATTACAAGTCATTGCTACATCTCACATGGCTATAATAAGTGGGTATAAGCAAAATGTTGCGAAGGTGGGTATATGGCTTCTATCTTGATTCCCTATACCACTCAGCTCTACGTTTTATCACTGACCTCAAACCGTTAACTCATCACTGTGTCCTGTATCAGCAATTACACTGGAACTCATCAGACACCAGAAGATTGATACATTTGGTACATTTTCATTTACAAAGACATTATTGGTAAACTGCCCTCTTACCTGGCCACTCTCCAAATATCCACCAATGCCTACAGTTTAAGATCACAGTCCTGCATTCTTCCTAAAGTCCCCAGAATCAGAACTGCTTTTGGTAAAAAGGCTTTTGATGACTTTGGACCCTGGTCCTGGAACAATCTCCAGTCAAAGCTCCAGCTTGACCACTTTGTTGCTCTAAACCAGTTCAAACTAAATATTTGCAGTCTTATGCAAGATGTGTGCTGATCTAGATTGTGACTTTGACCTTTGTATTGTACATTTTTTGCTACTTTGTATTCCTACTGCATTGCATGTTTACTGTGTAACATCTGCTGCCATTGTTGGCCAGGTCTCCCTTGGAAAAGAGATTTTGAATCTCAATGGGATTTCCTGGTAAAATAAAGGCTAAATAAAATTAAAAATAAATATCTGTGAATCACTGGGACTACACCACTGCGCTCTAAATATCTACAAAAACACACTTTCTAAAATCTATCTGCATATCAAATTGATGACAAGTTAGAATAACCCTTTAACCAATATATTCTGCAGAAACTAAATAAGTACTATTCCATAGCAGTGCTAGGTCCTCTCCTCTTCTCCCTCTACACTAAGTCTCTTGGTTCAATTATCTCTGCTCACAGCTTTTACTATCATTGTTATGCTGATATCTCAGCTTGGATGTCAAGGGTAAGACCGAGCTGCTCCCTGACGATTGATGGCTCAATCAGCGTGGGCGGCTCCATAGTGTCTCCATCCTGATCTGCCAAGAACCTTGGAGGATGATCAGCTGAGCTTCTCAGGTCACATTGAAGTGATGATCCAGACCTGCCGATTCTCCCTTCACAACTTCAGGAGAATTTGTCCATTCCTCACCCGAAAGGCCACACAGCCATTGGTACAGACTTTGGTAAGCTTACATAATAATAATAATAATAATATACGCCATTTAGCAGACGCTTTTATCCAAAGCAACTTACAGTAGTGAATGTATACATCCCCAGTGGGGATTGAACCCACAACCTAAGCGTTGCCAACGCTGTGCTCTACCAGCTGAGCCACAGAGAACCATCTAGACCATTGTAACGCCATGCCGGTTGGCTTACCAGCCTGTGTTATTGCAACTAGACCAGAATGCCGCTGTAGGTCTGGATTTCATCCTACCAAAATTCATACATGTCACTCCACTATTCACCACAGTCTCCGTATAGCAGCCTGGGTTCAATACAAACCACTGGTGCTGGCATACCAGGCCATGAAGTGTACTTCTCCCTTCTACCTCCAGACATCGATCACACCACCCCACACCATGCCAGCCAGATCTCTCTGATGGCTCTCCTGTGGTCATCAAGGTCATCAACACGTTTGCCAGGTAGAGGGCTTTGTTTCTTCTAGCCAGTGGCCACTTCCAGGGGAACACAATTACTTGTATAATGTTTTATTTATTATTCATTATTTATTTGGCTTAGCAGACGCCCTTATCCAGAGCAGCAGGAAGCCCAGAGGTTGCAGGTTTGTTTATCCAGGTGGAGCCTCGTTGCCCCCCCCCCAGGCAAAGATACTCCAAATAACTAAAATGCTCTGGTAAATATGCAGTCACATAAACAGATAATATGTAAACTACACCACACTAAGACATCCTAAATCCATAGACCTCGGACAGTGGATTATGGGCCACCGTTACCCACAGTAATATTCAGTGGAATTAATTATGCAAAAGCCTGTGTATGGTGTAACATGATGAAATACTGCAGATTTTTGGTGCAAAATTAGCTTTAAAACCGATGATGTCTGTGTGCCTGGCAGACTGCCTAGGGGAAGTAGCCCAGAGCAGTTTGGGTCTAGTATGTGGAAACCTTCAAGTAGTTAACTAAAAGTTCAAAAATGGGGGAAAGCAAAATCCAATTTCAACGCTTGAGAGGCAAGTTTCCAGAAATTAACATCTCTTAATAAAATGTGAAGATGAACCAGCAAATATTTTCAAACCCCTGAATGGACAATCTTCAGTTGCATCAGTTGATGGGATGTAAATTAAACAATAGGAAAGGAAAATGAACAGACTCCTGTGATTTCCTGAGAGGTAAAGGGAATACACTTGACTAAACAAAGAGAAATCTATAAATACCGTGGAGAGAACAAGAGAGAGACTGACTAAAATAATCCTTTATTTTTGAAAGCTCACTCATAATGACTTGACTCCTCTATTCTATTCAGGCTCTGGGGAGGGAAGTGTAGGGGGTTCTTTGGTGACTCTGAGGAGACTTCGGGTAGTGGAGGGGTTTGGGATAAACACCTGGAAAAGAGCAAGAAAGGAGTTGGTTTTGGGGTTCGGGGGGCTGGAGGGGTGTTCAGGGGCTCCTGTTAATCCATATTTTGACAGTCTATAGACAGGCTGCAGATGCTAGTGAGCTTCCCTGCGAGTCTGAGCTACTGGCGCACAAGGCTGCAGCTCTCCGTTGAGACTCAGCCGTCAGAATTTTCCTCACTTCCCACATGGCCTCGATGGCCCAGCTGGCCTCAGCAACACTGGAACCAGAACACAAGCAGTGCGTCATGCTGACAGATCACACCTGAGGGGGGGGGGGGTGAGTGCGCATGTGTGTGGGCGTGTAATCCATAAGCGTGTAATTTCAGTACTCCTCTCGACGTTCCTATGTAGGCACTGCACATGCCTGCCACAACAAAGTACAGAAGATTACACATCCAGAAGGTTTCACAAGTTAGTGCAAAGAAAACATGACGCCAACACTGAGCAGTTTAAATGAGGAGTTTCATTTTTTTAATTAATGCTATCCGTCTGTTTTAGGTTTGTGTAATGATGTAAGACAGACGGATACTAGTTCTACGTCTGCTTCTGTATTTAGATGCAAATATATTTTCCATTCAGAAAGATTCATCGTGTATTGCACAATTTTGCCTGTGTTATTGAACATGCATATTGTTTTAAATATCCGTGGAAGTCAGGTTGGAACTGGGACAATTTGTTGTCACGGAATGAATGGGATTGTATGGCCAGTGTAATTCAGGTCAGGTGGACTCTCTGTGGGCCTTCAGCATATTTATACAGGGTCTGGCATGGATTTTTCATTAGAAGTCTTGGTCTTTTTTTTGCATGTATGTGGGACTTAAACAGGTCCTCTTGTTGATTCATGTCTCTCAAATACACTAACATGCATACTTGTGTAATGTGTGATAAATTGCATTTCGTTTTTCATAAAACCAGACCCTTTTGAAATGCTCCAGTACTGTATTGTTTTCACAGTGTTGTCTTTTCTTCTTGGTTCAGCTGGAATAATCCGTCAGAAATGTACTGAATTTAACTTCTTGCTTAGAATAAACAAGTATGAGGGGAGAATTGCTAAACCCAGAAATCTGGTTTGATGTGTTATGCTAAATGTCTTCTCCCATCTCTGGTTCAGTTTTTCCTGTGTCATATTCCAGTCTTTCATTCATTGTTTTCCAAATTGTATACCTGCAGAGTGCCATTTGTCTTGTGAGGATGGAAGCACTCCTCATCCATCTTCTTCGTGAGTGAATTAGTCACCCTGGTGCCAACCTGTAACGGGAAACCTTTGAATTACCGGCATTTTTGCAAATTACATATTTGAGGGAATCTTAAAAACCTTTTGACCAATGCTCAATTCGATTTGTATTGTATGGATTGGTGGATAAAGCCCACCACACACAGCCAAACTGAACAAATGTAGACTCAAATGTATTTGTCTGAAATCCACAACCAGTTGTGCACAGACCTGCATCAAATACATATTTCAGTTGCATTCAAAAACTTTTTTTTCGAAGTATTTTAGCATACATTATTTACAAATACAAGGTACACAAATATTTGTATGTATTTGGAAGTGCATTTAGAGATAATTTGAATGTGTTTGATAGGAATTGAACTTGAATGGATTAAGTATTTTAAGTATATTTTTAAAAATGTCATTTACAATGACAAAGTTTTTGATTTCCTGGGTGTATTTGTAAATACTCTCATATACTCATTGACTTTTATGTAGAATTCAAGTCAAGTCAAGTAAACTTTATTATCCCACAAGTGGGAAATTCATTTGGTAGAGTTTCAAAAGTACACAAAACATGACATACAGTACATAAAAAGTGCATAAACACATAGACTAAAAACAGGGCACATGACATACAGCATATGGTATACATGGCTCATCGGGAAAAAGTGCAAAGAAAGCAGCAAGTTAAAAAGAATATTTACAATTATAAAATTAGTAGGGTATGTAAAACTACTAGATAAATAAGTTATTCTATTGTTCTTTTCGTAAACTTTACTTAATATGGTTATTGTAGAACCTAATGGCAGTGGGAATGAAATAATCGCCATACCTACCGGTACAGATCTCGTGTTGGAGAAGACGGCCGCTCCCTGTCTTACTACACTTACACTATACTTACACAGGCTGTCATGGAGAGGGTGGCTGGCACCCCCTATTATCTGTTCAGTTTTGTTTCCCATCAATTTCTCTTGTAGCCCGGCCACAGACATTTGGTCCAAGCCAATTATTTTCCCTGCCTGCCTGACTGCCCTCAACTTGTTTTGATCCACATTTGTCATGTTGCTGAACACACAGATGAGACAGAAGGAGAGAATACTGTGGAAGGAGAGAAGGCTCTGGGGAGAGAATACTCTGGAAGGACAGCATGAAGCTAGCCGAGTTGCTAAAAGAGCAGCGCCAATCTCGCACACTTTTTTTAAAATTACAACCAAAATAACTTTGATTGGTCACATGTAATGTTTAAATGACAACACACACTTATGCTAGTGTACACAACTTCACATTTGCTTACATATGCATCATTCAATGAGAACATAAGCCAATTTGTGCCTCAAAAACATTCGTGTTTTAAAGAGTTTGTCTGAAAGCAGATACGGTGGGTGTAAAAAGTATTCACTCCGCATTTTTCTTTTCTTTTTTTCTTACTTCATGGAATCAAAATTTTATGAATTATTTTTTACAAATAAAAAACAGACAATAACTGATTCCGTAAGTATTCACCCCCTTGACCTAATACTTATATTTGGTTATATTTGGTTTTGCAAGAGTATTTAAAAAAAAAAAAAAGATTTAACATTTGTTTGGTCCAGTGTATTTTGAAATACTTCAAATCAATCAGAAATTGGCATTTTAGAATATAAATATTTAAAGAGCTGCATTTAACCCAGGTTGGGTTTGTAATAGTTATCAATATAAAATCTAGGTTTTTTTTTTCAAAACTGGATTTCAGACACTGCAGAGATTGACAAAAGGGACCACATTTGCATGTTCAGCATTAAATTCACCCAGCCTGTGTAATTTTAGTATTTTAATATTCCCTGTTATGGAGAATACAGGATTACTCACAGAGGCATCCACACCATCTGGAAAAAGCCACACATTAGCTTGGCTGACAGAATCTGAACAAAACTCCAACAGAAAAAGATCCAATATTCAGTCTACTTTCATCGTCTGAATAAAACTCCCAAATCCCAAATTCACTTTTTCAGCCATATCACTTGATGACAGCTGACTAATCAAATAAGTTGATAAGAGATGAGAGATAAAGTTATAGTCCCCTTGTGGGGGGAATGGGCAACCTGTTTTCATCTTCTTCAATATACTTACTTTTCCACTTCCAATATGTCCAAAACTGTGTAAGTCGCTCTGGATAAGAGCGTCTGCTAAATGCCTAAAATGTAAAAAAATATAAAAATGCTAAACATCAAGCTTCTTATGCTTGTTGAATTTAGATACATGTCTACTATCCACATCAAACTGCTGTAAAATCAAACCATGAAATCCACAAGACTTTTTACTTGACGTGTTTTCGGTTGAAAAACTGGTATACGTGAAAGTTGCCAATGAGTGCTGTTCTGAAGTCAGTTTCTGTTTTTTCTTCCTAATGGTTAAGGTTGAGATTTGGGTTAACGTAGACTCACGGTATTGGTACAGTTGCTCCTCGGTAATTGGGGAAGGAGTCGGTCTAGGCAGGGGAATCGGAATGATGAACGGCCACGCCTTCTGGCAGGGCAGCTAAGGCACACAGCTGTGCAGCGTTATCTAATAATAATAATAATAATAATAATAATATATGCCATTTAGCAGACGCTTTTATCCAAAGCGACTTACAGTAGTGAATGTATACATTTTTTGTATATGTGGCCCCAGTGGGGATTGAACCCACAACCTAAGCGTTACCAACGCTGTGCTCTACCAACTGAGCCACAGAGAACCACTCTAATTGCTATCTAATTGCACCTGTGTGTTTTGAACTGCTGTCTTAGTAGGGGGCTGGAGGTAATTCCCTCCTAACTGTATGAATACAGACTCTACATTAGCTGGTCCTTAACTGACTCACTCAGGGATTTGGGGGATTAAAACGTTGGGTGGGAATGGCAGCATGGGCAATCCCCTTGAAAGAGGGGACGACGTAACAGAAATTAGGTTCATGTTTTGTTGTGCCGCTCTCCTCGTGCTGTTATTGGTCCGTGTCTGTGTCCCCCTCCCTTTTGCATGCAAATTGAAGAACTAACCGTGAGTGTCTTGTACTGTGCTTGGTACCCTGTCTGTCTTGTTCTGTGTGCTATATATTCTCTGTTACTGTCCAGCCTCACTCCGTCTAATAAAGCAGCTGCTTTCGCCAGTTTTATCTTGTGAATTATGCATACATTCACTCATTGGGGATTTGACCCTTGAAACTCAGGACTCTATCCCCTTGTTGTTCTCCGGCGTATCGCTATGCTCTGGGTCCTCTCCGCTCCCAGCCCCTGAGGATATGAACAGAGACCCTGCACCCTCTCTCATCACACTCTCCGGCAGACTGCCACCAACGTGCAGGGTAATGACTTATACATATGTAATATCCTGCCTGTTTACCCACTTATTTCCATGAGGTTCAATAGCCCTGCAAGGGCCATGCAGTCAAGCAATAATACTCTCGGCTTTTCCCATTTTGTTTTGTGCCCCCCTTTTGTGAATAGTGTGCCGCAATGTGCCCTGTGGCAATTTGATTGCACTGAGTGCTACTCCAGCTGATTGACACGTTTGACCCACTGAAATTGCCTGGATTTCCAAAGCCACCGATGGTGTGCTATATTCCAACATGGAAGATGCGGATCTTTTGCAATATTTTTATTTTGTGAACCAATACTTTTGAATGTCGATGGATGTAATTTACCATTTCATAAGTTTCCTAGTAAACTTGACACCCGTTTTGACCTTTCTGAGGGCACTTTCAGTTTTGACATTTGGATGCTGGCCCTTTTCCCTTCAAAGCTGTGTGATAACATCCCTTTGATTTCACATTTTTTGAATGATATATTCGACTGAAGCCCTACAGACATTGTTACATTTTACATTTTACATTTTAAGGATTTAGCAGATGCTCTTATCCAGAGCGACTTACAAGATGTGCATTAATACAAGGTAAGAACAATCATAGTTAGCGCACAAGATCAGTGCAGTAATACAGCGATAGACATCATTGCAGGCATCTGCGTATCATACCTGTAACATTGGGAAGGAAAAGGTTAGTGAATTTTTTTTATTTATTTTTTTTGGGGTGGGGGAGTTTTAATTTAAATAGATTATAATTTAGAGAGAAAAACGGAGAAAAAATTAGAAATAAAATAAAAAATTTAAAAATGCATACAAATTACCAGACACAAAACAGCACCAATTATTATTATTATTCTTTTTATTCAATTTTCTCCCTATTTTTAGTTGCCAATTATACCCTCTCTTTTTCTGTCAATTATTTCCACCCTGATATGAGAGGTCGCTGCCATAGTCCTGAGACCAGTAGTGGCTGTTGTACCGCCTCCTCCAAGCCAGCACCCGCCACGGTCACCTTAACACACAGAGCCACTCCTATATGCAGTGATCTCATATCGGCTTCCCTGGAGTGCCACTAGGGGGCGGCAATTAGCTGTCCACCCCAGGGAGGGGGGAGGAAAGCCGATATGAGGTCGCTGCGTATAGGAGTGGCTCTGTGTGTACCGGAGGTACAGTCGACGGCTTGGCGAGTGCCGGGTCGGAGGAGACGATACTTCGCCTTTGTCACTGCTGGTCTCAGGGCTACAGCAGCGAGCTCACAATATGAGGGGTGGATTGGCATGAAAAGAGGGAGTGTAAGTGGCTACCAAATTGGGAGAAAACTGGAAAAAATCTGAAACAAAAATCTTTTAAATGGTATAAAGTCCTTGTTATTATAGCCTACTCACCCTTTTTTACACCACTACAATGCTGATCGGAGTTCCTTGTCACTTCCTCTTTGTCTGTCCTCTCCTCTGTGACTCTTTTAAAGCTTTTTATTAATTGATCTGCTCTGAACTTTATTTCCCATTTACTTAGACATCAGCTGGGAAGGATAAAATCCCTTGAATTCCTACATTTCATTTTGTAGGGAGCCCAGAGAAGAGCAGCAAAGAAACAAGGTTATAGGTTTACAAAAAAATCTACAAAAAATTCAAAGAAACAATTCAAACGCTCTGAAAAAAGACTGACCCAATTGTGTTTATTACACGCCACTGCAAGAACAGAATGTCTCCAGAAAGTGTACGTTTATGGCAGTAAGTCTATATGGCATTAACCTTTTTATCCTCTTCTTAATGTTAAGTATTTTTAGGAGAGCAGCTGTGGTCACATTCTGTTAACGGCTCTTAAGTGATTGAGTAGACTCAGGGTCAGTGGCTCAGTGTCCAGCTCATTCCATCGAGGGCCGAGTGGATGCCAGTTTTTGTCGCAACCAAATGCACTACACCAGAAAACCTGCATACTGTACACTTGGCCCTCTATGGAATGAGTTTCACATCCCTGAAACCAGTAGCTGAAACCAGAGTGCCATATGTCAGAACTGTCTCTGGACTCACTGAAACCTCCAATCTATGGTTTGCCTGCATGCCTCATGCTGAGATAGCAAACCTGGGTGTGGTGGCAGTAAAGGTGGAATGGTTCAAAAATACCTGCAGGTCCACCTGCTCCACCCCTCCCCTTCCTCTTCTCTCTGCTGAGAATAATGTATGCCATTTAGCAGACGCTTTTATCCAAAGCGACTTACAGTAGTGAATGCATACATTTTCAGTATATGTGGTCCCAGTGGGGATTGAACCCACAACCTAAGCATTGCCAACGCTGTGCTCTACCAACTGAGCCACAGAGAACCACATCTTCATCACATCTTCATCAACAAGAATCATCTTCATCCTCACACCCTCCTCTTCCAAGACACTTCTAACCCCCCTGCCCCCACTCCACTCCCACTGCCAATAACCAGGCCTTCTTTCTCTCCTCCAACGGTTCTAGTATTCATCATTTATTTGGAATCCTCTCTTCCCTTAGGGTACTCACCATCTGCATCAGCCTCCAGACTACAAAAACCTCAGTGATCATTTCCCATCACTGATTACATCCCTACTCCCTCTCCAGTACAACTGTCTTTCTACTCAATGTTTAAAACTCAGAAACTCACCATGTGCCACAAGGGAAAAACCACATATTAAATATTGGGGGGAAGGGGGACATAATGAAGGGGAATGTGTTATATCTACAAATTATTGGGGGCAGATATGACTGTTTTGAATGACATGCCCCCCCTTCCCCACCACTCATTTTGATGTGCCGACAAAGCAGGTCAGTTGGAAAAAGATCTCCAATGGCAACGCCTGACATATATCTCCTCTTTTTAACTATTTTGTCATTACTGGTTGCTTCCCCTCCACATTTAAAAACTGTATTACATTCTTAATTTTCCTAATTCAACCTATTTTTGATCCATCAGATTTTCTGAAATGATAGCCCAGTTCCTCTTATTCCCTTTCAGTACAAAAACTTGAGGAAATTGCTGATGAATGATCGAATATTTTAGTTCCTACTTCAAGGAAATCAGTGGTATTGGACTCATTTTGAAAGTGAAATTTTAAAGAAATTTGCCTGTAGCAAAAAATTTGAAGCAGAATTACAGCCACTAGCTGATTGGGCCACTGATATTTCTACAACCTGCTGTGATTTGAAGAGTGTGTGCATTTTTTGTGGAATTACCACTTACATATTTTGAGTCTATACTGCTTAAAACAATCTGAAAGAGAAAGACAGCAGCCTCCCGCATGGTCTAGTGGTTTCAATGTCCGACACTGGCCACGGTGACCGGGGTTCGATTCCCCGTTGCGCCAGAGTCGGCTCTGGCCGGGAGTGCCACCGGGGAGGCAATTGGCTGTCCACCCCAGGGAGAGGGGAGGGAAGCCGACACAGTTCGCTGCGCACAGGAGTGGCTCTGGGGTGCCGGAGTTACGGTCGACAGCTCGGCAAGTGCTGTCTTGGAGGAGGCAGCGCTTCGCCATTGTCACTGCCGGTCACAGGGCTATGGCAGCGAACTACGAGGGAGGGGATTGAACTAAGCACAGCGGGAGTAATTGGCTACCAAAGTGGGAGGAAAATGGGGTAAAATTGGAAAAAAATTTAAGAAGAAAAAAAAGAGAATGACGGCAAACACACAGAACAGCATTACATGTGCAAAGCCGGGCGGCTACAGAAATGAGGAAAATGCTGCCTGTAATTTGACATTTTAATGGTTGCAGAACAGGCAATCCTGGTGAACAGCTACATATTTACATATCAGAAACAGACATATCCACAGTTAGCAGGCCAAACATGCTATCCGTTATCAAAGCAGTGGTATGGGGGATTGCATTGGATTTTTTATTTATTTTATGATATCATATATCAAATATCCACAGAAATGTTGACAGATCATACAATAACATGCTGATAATGTTTGTTAAACTAGAACGCTAGAGTTGGACAGTGGAGTTTGTTAAGTTGCTAAGGTCATGTTGGCTAAAATGAAGTAAGCTATACGTCAAGCGCCGATAAAAGAAAGACAATAGAAAATCAAAGAAGAAAAATGTGCACAGGACATAGGTAAGACATATTTGTTTATTTATTTTTCATTTTAGTTTCCTGTTTTATTTTCTATCAAAAATAGTCAAGCTACTCTTTCATTTGAAACAGGCACTTTTTCATTTCAACAGGTTTTGGAATATTTTCATTAGTCCAGTGTTCATTTAAACAATGGAGGCTGCAGGGGCAGCGGATAACGCACCATATCTTAGCTGGTCCAATATGAGTGTTTGCTGCCTATCAGGGATGCGGTTTGAAACCCGTCTATGCCAGATCGGCTCTGGCCCCTGATCGGGATGGCGTTTGGGTGTTCACCCCAGGGGAGAGGGGAGGGTGAGCCGGCTCAAGTTCACCGTGAAGCATGTAAGGGTCTCTCCAGAATGTAGGTGGGCAAATTCCATCTTGAAGTAGAGTTCGCTGCCCTCAGAGAATTAGTTTGCCTCGTAGAGACTAAATAAATAGAGGGTATAATTGGCCACCAAATTGGGAGAAAATCTGAAACAAATTTCAAGAAAAACCCCCAAAAAACTATGCAGCAAATGCTAGCTTTTTTTCCTAAAGAGAAGTTCCTCTATCAAATCACACCAGTAGCTACACCATTCAGCAATTTCTGTCAATCTAGTCTAGTTTAGTCTAGTCCAGATAGGAAACATGAGGGGTTACGGTCAAGTTTGTGGTTAACCTCCAATGGGAAAGCTATATACTGTGGAAATAGAGGGCACATTTTGAATTATCAAAGTTTTGAGGCTACCTGTCAGTATCAGTCCCACTCATAGTTGGTCCAATGGAATGTTCTGGCAAAGAGCAGGAACTGCCCAGCAGGTTTGGTGTAACTTGGTAAATTACGCCGTGTGGCAAAAAAGGCCTGTGGCACGGGAGCAGGCGGCCTTCCAGGACGAAGGACAGCTCCCCAGAATAAGCGGCGTCACACAAAATAAATAGTTCACGAGAAATCGGGGCAGCTGTCCGGCGCCGTTTCCAAGAGACGGCTGCCTCCAATCCTTCAATCGCACAGCCGTCTCGTCTCTCGTCTCGTAATCAGGAGTCGCTGCAGAAAAGGGGAGAGCGACCCAGCCACGGGAGGAGAGGAAGTGCACGAGATAAAGGGAGTACACTGCAGCTTCTCCCCCCCGCACGCTGTGTTTTCTCTCCCTGCACACTCAGACAGCAGGAGCAGTGTCCGCTAGCCTGGACTGGGGGAAAACGGGCGGACCGAGTTTGACGGCCCACTCCCGGAACCCATAAAGGACCCGGAACGGGATCTCACACAGCTGTAAATAAGGCGAAAGAGGGAGTGAACCACCGAAGCTAATTTCGTAAAACATATTTGTCGTTTGGAGACGGCTGGTTTGTCTCGGAGACGGTTAAATGTCACACGCCCCCTCCCCGGGCGCCCAACAGCCCCAACTTGTTTATTAAGTTACCATTCGTGTGCTCGTCTTGATTTAGGTTTGCTTATTTATAATTCTTGATATGAAATTAGAAATAGTAATTAGATATAAAAATGGCCTTAACAATACAACTTTGTTGCTAACAATAAGTATTTTGTGGAAAGGTTTGGTGTCTCATTTGTACATTGGTATGCTGATCCGGCCAGTGCGTGGGTAGAGGGGGCACAAAAAGCTAGAAACGGCTCTGCGAGTACAAGTAGTTTTTGATATAAAAAATTAATAAACAATTGTAAAATGTAAAATTATGATCACATTTATTTGTACAAAATGCATGTTTTTATCAATACTAAACAGAGACGGCCATTCCTCCCATCCACCCCCTGCCGATGCAATCAGGCTCAGCCCAGAAAGATTTAGTGCTGCTGTTCCCAATAAGCTCAACACTCAAAGGATCGGGCCCAGACGCCACGCGCCACGACCTTAAAATTAATCATCGATTACCGCTCAAGCATAAACCTCAGCTGAAAACAGGTCCAATACACTTAAATATTAAATGGAGTATTGTGACACTAAAATGAAAACCGAATTTGGATTGGCCTTCAAGCTCTCAGCTTCGTTTCACTCAATCATAATTTTATTAACAGCAGAAGTGGGAGCAGCTCGGCACGAATCAAGACTTTTGAGTCACTTGTGTGTGTGTCTGTGTGTGTCGGCTCAGCAGGTGTCAGCATGATTCAGCTTCATTGTAATGGAATGGCAGACCCTGGGTATCTCTTCACAGACTGACCTACAGTTAGTCAGCTGTACTGACTGTGCAGCCCATGTGCTCCTGTTACAAACCCAGACTGACGCATTTATTTATTTAATTTTGTTTCAGATTTCTTCCCGATTTTCTCCCAATTTAGTGGCTATCTCATCTCATCTCATCTTCAGCCGCTTATTCCTAGTTAGGGTCACGGGGGGCTGGAGCCTATCCCAGCATGCATTGGGGCGAGAGGCAGGAATACACCCTGGACAGGTCGCCAATCCATCGCAGGGCACTACATACACCATTCACTCACACACTCATACCTACGGGCAATTTAGACTCTCCAATTAGCCTAACGTGCATGTCTTTGGACTGTGGGAAGAAACTGGAGTACCCGGAGGAAACCCACGCGGACACGGGGAGAACATGCAAACTCCACACAGAAAGGCCCCCGGCCTGGATTCGAACCCGAGACCTTCTTGCTGTGAGGCGACAGTGCTATCCACTGCACCACCGTGCCGCTATTTAGTGGCCAATGATACCCTATTTATTTCTGTTCGCCCTCCCCCACAAACTCGCCACCCGTCCTCCGGGTCGAGCTAATTCCCAGAGGCCAGCGATGACCCGCCTCCTCCGTGATGGAACTCGCCCCCTTCTCTGGAGACACCTCTCGCGCTTCCTGGCGAGTTCGTGACGGCCCACACTCCTCCCTCCCCCTGGGGCGGATAGCAAAATGCCACCCCCCCAATCAGGGCTCCCGGCCAGGGCTGGTCTGGCACAGTCAGGTTTTTAACTGCGACCGCAATAGGCAGCTCACACTCGCCAAGCACCAGCCAATGCAAGTGTGTTAGACCACTACGCTATCTGAGATCCCCCCACTGATGCATTTTAAAGCCTCACTGCAGTCATTTCCCAGGTATATGGCTATGCTATGGCTAGTTTTGACCCAAATAACCGAATATGCAAATATGTGTTTCCTCCATGCCTGTACACTGCAAAGGCATTTCACACACATTCTGCATCCTGAAACCAGTTGATACTGTTGTGATTACTCAGGGTTGCTAGTTAACATCCGTTTGTTGTTTCAGAGAATGGGTCCTCCTCTTGTGTCTCCACAGAAAGGACAGGGAACATTAAATGCGGGAATACATTGCATGTACACATGTAATAGAGATTGTAAAATGGAAATGTACAATTACCCAGTGAAATCTGTACTGTGTATTTAGTCTAAAGCTTCAGCATTTGGCAGACATATTTGCTGTTTATCAAGATGAAGGAACAAAGAGGCCTTTATTGACTAATTCTTTGGCAGAATATACTTGGACACTGAAGAGTGTTCTTCCAACTGCCAATTCCCTACAACTGACCTTATTTTGATCAGAATTTATATTACTCCCACAGAACATTTAATATCATGCTTTTGCATTGCTTACATAAGGAGGGAATGTGAAAATATCTAATTGTACAATGTTATGATCCACGACACTAGCTAGAAGTTGTTGCTTCCTGTAAGCACATTTGGATATACAGTAAATCAACAATGCATTATCATATATATTGTATATATATATGCTATTTAGCAGATGCTTTTATCCAAAGCAACTTACAGTAGTGAATGCATACATTTTTCTGTGTATGTGGTCCCAATGGGAATCGAACCCACAACTTAAGCGTTGCCAACGCTATGCTCAACCTACTGAGCCACACAGAACCACACCCTACCTACTGAGACATACAGAACCACGCTCTACCTACTGAGCCACAGAGAACCACACTCTACCTACTGAAACATACAGAACCATGCTCTACCTACTGAGACACACAGAACCACACTCTACCTACTGAGCCACACAGAACCACACTCTATCTACTGAGCCACACAGAACCACACTCTACCTACTGAGACACACAGAACCACACCCTACCTACTGAGCCACACAGAACCATGCTCTACCTACTGAGCCACACAGAACCACGCTGTACCTACTGAGCCACACAGAACCACGCTCTACCTACTGAGTCACACAGAACCATGCTCTACCTACTGAGCCACAGAGAACCACACTCTACCTACTGAGCCACACAGAACCACACTCTACCTACTGAGCCACACAGAACCACGCTCTACCTACTGAGCCGCACAGAACCATGCTCTACCTACTGAGACACACAGAACCACGCTCTACCTACTGAACCACACAGAACCACGCTCTACCTACTGAGACACACAGAACCACGCTCTACCTACTGAACCACACAGAACCATGCTCTGCCTACTCAACCACACAGAATGTTAAAGGCAAAATGACACTTGCACTATTGCTTTAGACATGCATCCTTCCATTTTACTGTTATCCATTCAGCAAAGTAAGTATTCCACATCATATAGCCAGGTCAGGTTCAGGCAGAGCTAAAACTCTGAGTGAAGTATGTCCTTTCAAGCTCCCCTAAATGCATATTGAAACTATTGTGAGGGGAGCCTTGGAAGTGCGACCTGATTCTTTATAATCAGGTTTCTTCATTTATCATCTGGCCTTCCCTGCAGATGAGCATTTCATGGCATAGAACATCTTTCTGCATCCCGTGATGGTGAATAGAATCTATTAATAATTTAAACTTCAGAAGCAGCAGTCACAGTACCTCTCAGTTGTCAGACACAGGGTACACAAAACCGCTTCAATCTTGCATGAAAGGGCGAGGGCACTGTATTTGTTGAATAAAAGATTATGTAACTTAACCACACACACACACACACACACACACACACACATACATACACGCATACTTACAGTATATATTATTCACATACATCAACATAACATTCAAATGCACACACAGATTTCCATATCTACACAAACAGTATCGTGTATGCATACATACACAAACGCACAGTTGAAAAAGATGAGCAAAGAAGGCTGTATAAAATTAAGAATAAAGGTAATGAGCTACGTTGTATTCTCAAAGAAATGGAAATATGGAAATATTCCTTTATAGTAATACAATTGCTCTGAGAAAAAGATTGTTTAACAAGTTATATGTTTTCCCCCAAAAGAGGTCACAATACAGTAAATACAGCTCTTATCCAGAGCTACTTTTTTTTACATTTATTTACATACAATCCATTTATACAGCTGGATATTTACTGAAAAATCCAGGTTAAGTACCTTTAGCTCAAGGGTACAATGGCAGTGCCCCCACCTGGGATCGAACCTGCAACCTTTGCGTTACAAGCCCAGTTCCTATGCTCTTTTAATGTTCTGGAGGGGGGTCTCTAATGACCTTTCAGGGTTGTCTCCATCTTCACAAGTGTCACCTCCATCACCATCAGCTGGTATAAACCAGACTGTCTTCCCCAAATCCCGACATTCCAATGTTTGGTGACATCACAATACTCATCATGATAGGAGGTTTTCGATGGCAAACCTGAAAAGCTGTCTTGTTAAGTGACCCCAAATAAAAATACATATTCTTCTTCCATTTTGTCTCTCATCTTCGTGATTGCTCCATGCTTTGTCAAGTTTGTTGAACCTGCATCTGTAGATTTGACGTTGGATACTTTGCCTTTGCCTAAGCATTGCAACTTACAATAAAGCAGCTCTTAATTTGAATTGAATGGTGAGTTGTATATTTTGACGAAGGTTAATCCACCAGATTGCTCCTGCCTATCAAATAATTTGGCGATGTAATTGATAGTAATTATCACACGGGAGGCCAATGAACTCAAATATGTTTTACATGTAGGATAAGTGCGGTGTTTAGCACATAATACCACTTGTGTTCAGTATTAAGGGTGCTGGACCTTAAACAAAGACACTTGACTGTTAAGGGCAGTCAAATAGAAACAGACATTTTTATTTTCATTTTTATAGCGGCAGGCCCCCCTATATTCTTTCCACTTCATATATTAATTAATTTGCCGGATTAAACTAATGTCCATTGAAAAGGG
The DNA here is from genome assembly GCA_029706075.1 of Aldrovandia affinis. NCBI lineage: Eukaryota > Metazoa > Chordata > Actinopteri > Notacanthiformes > Halosauridae > Aldrovandia > Aldrovandia affinis. The sequence continues at coordinate 1,330,768 of JAINUG010000160.1, forward strand.
GACGAATGGGATATGAAATCATATGAAAATGTAAATGTAATGGGAGAAAAACATCGAGTGTGTCATAAAGCCTCCCTATTCTAACAAATAACCACCCCTGATGACAAAGCAATTAGAATGAATGAGATTGTTATTCATCATCGTGGAGAAGCGAGGGACAGGACAGGAGTACGAGGAATGCTGGGCTCTGAAAGAGCAGCTCTTTGTTTGGGGAGCACCTGCTCACTGATCTGTGGAACCGCGATGACTCTGGAGAATGTACCCAGGAGGGCGTGCTCTGTGTTTGTCTTATGCAAATACACCTGAAATTACACCTCCGCAAAAAGCCTCCAAGTGAGACCCTCCAGGCTCACATTTAAAAGTTTTTACATTTTAGGCATTTAGCAGACGCTCTTATCCAGAGCGACTTACAAGATGTGCATTAATACATGGTAGGAACAATCATAGTTCGCGCAAGAGATCAGTGCAGTAATACAGCGATAGATATTGTTGTTGGCAACTGCATACCATACCTGTAACACTGGGAAGGAAAAGGTTAGTAATAGTTTTTTTGTTTTTGTTTTTTTAATTAAATGAGTAGGCAAGGATACATATACAAGAAGTGTTCAAAACCCACCTCTTCAGACTCCACTACCACTGAACTCTGTCCATCTAGCTAAATTGTCTTCACCACTGTTTACTTGTTCAACACTATACTACCACAAAAAAAACAAAAAAAAATTAACCTTTTCCTTCCAGGTGTTACAGGTAATGCAGTTGCCAACAAGGCTGTATTACTGCACTGATCTCTTGCGCGAACTATGATTGTTCCTACCATGTATTTATGATTAAGTCGCTCTGGATAAGAGCGTCTGCTAAATGCTTAAAATGTAAATGTAAAATGTAGGTGTTGATTAAGTAGGCAGTTAAAGATGGGGGACTTTTGATTTATATTTTGGGCGATACATTTTCACTGGCAACACTGATCCCCTCTGTGGAATCTCACCAAAGTGAAGAGGATGTAAAGGAAATGCATTCTGTTTTTTGTTTCTTTTCAAAGCCAAGCAATGGAGTCAATGCTGAACCGAATGGCTTTGGGTTCGAGTCATTGTGCAACAGAGCTCTCCGCTGCACCTCACGCACACTCTCCTTAGTGGGCCATTTGCACTCCCCTGGTTTCAAGCTATAAATATATAAATATATATTATATATTTATAATTGATATGAATATATAAATTATAAATCCTCTGAAACTCCTGCAGCCATCCCAGTCCCTTCTGAGCTGTGTAGTTACTGCTCAATTGCACAATAACATGCACACCGGTTTCAAAACGAGGAAATATTATGCGTCGCCCGGCAGGACTCCACGGCAACAGTCGGCACGGCCACCATCCTGGTCTTTGATTGGTCGTGCCAATGTTCTGTCCCGTTTTGTCTTTGGGAGCCTGAGAACACAAAGATGTCAGAGGATAATTGGACACCTGCAAAGATTCAGCACATCGGATCATCAGAAAGCTTTGCTGACGGTGGCAAGCAGCGAGTGTTGACAACTATGTAAGACAGCCAAGCTGTTCAGCTGTCCTGGGTGGGACCAATCAATTCAATACAGAAGACCAAGAGGAAGAGACTTCCATTCCTGATCGATCATATGTACCCTTCACATTACAGTTAAACTACACTTTCATCCGGCAGATAATACAGGTGTGAAAATACTTGTACTAATGTACTAATTTTAGGAGGCTTTCCTGAAAACGCTGTCCTATTTCTGTCCTGCATTGTCCTACACCTAGTTCTATTCTCTTGTAGTAATGCATATATTTTTAGAATTCAATCCCATTGGGCAAAAAAATTATCATAAATTGTGTTCCATTTTATTTTGTTGGAGAAGATCCCAGCTGTGTGAATAAATAAATGAATTTAGAATAAAAGTAATTTTTGTATAATAACTCCTAATATGACTCTGTTTTAATGTTCAACATTACTTTCAGGCTGCTCTATTAAGTGCTTCACACTACCAGGTTGTTTAATCTATTGTTGCATTAAATGTGATGGACAATCTGTGGTTTAATTATTTCCCAAAGCTGTTGTTGTCCTACATCTATTTAAGGCCCAAATGTATAAATTATGTGTTTAGACATAAATGGATTTACTTAGAGGCCTATTCTCAGGGCTATATTTTAATATATGCCTGTTATAAGGTTATTTTTAACATTTTAAATATGAATAATAGTTGAAGTGTAATTCATTGAAGTATAAATTAATTATTTCATGTTAATGTTTACTTTAAGAATTTGATAGTCATATTATGGGTTGTTGAGCTTTTCTTATGACCTGGCAGATATTATTGACTTTATATCATGCACGTGGTAAACAGCTTCTGATAAATTCCTGAGCAAATTCCCGATCAATGGCCTTAGGTATCAACATTTTCAACCTGACGGTGATTAAAGAGGAGACCAACAAACATTAAAAAATATATCCTGGTGGGATCTTGGATAGCGTAGTGGTCTAAAGCACCTCGATTTTTGCGTGTGCAGCAAGTGTAATCTGCCTATCACAGCTGCAGTTTGAAACCAGACTGGCTGTCCTTGGCTGTCCTTGGCAGTGTTTGGCTGTCTGCACCAGAGGGAGGGGGAGGGTAAGCCAGCACAAGCTTGCCGAGGAGCGGAAGGGCGTCCCTAGAGAGTAGATGGGCAAGTTCCGTCTTGGAGGAGACGGATCATCGCCGGCCTCGGGGAATTAGCTTGATCCGGAGGACAGGCGGCGAGTTTGTGGGGGAGGGCAAATCGAAATAAATAGAGGGTATAATTGGCCCCATAAACTGGGATAAAAACAGGAAAAATTTGAAACAAATATTTTAAATATATATATACAGTATATATATACACTACTGGTCAAAAGTTTTAGAACACCCCCATTTTCCAGTTTTTACTGAAATTTAAGCAGCTCTTCCTGTCAGAGTTTCCTCCAGTTTCTAAGTGCCTTTTGATGGTGTAAGAAACTACTCACTGCCAAAAAAAGTATTTTTCAGTTTTTGGTAACCTAAACCTTTGGTTTTTTTTTTTTTTTTTACCTCTGGCAGTTTACCGCTTACCTTTGTACCATTTCAGGTTATTCACTGGACTTGAACTGCTTAAATTTCAGTAAAACCTGGAAAATGGGCGTGTTCTAAAACTTTTGACCGGTAGTGCTGCACAAGGAAATGGCTGCCTGGCCTCCAACACATGGAAGCCCGAAAACACTACATTTCCCAGCAGGCCACAGTAAGAAGTTCTTAAACTTGCCTACGCCCTCTGCAAGATCTGTGTGTGTCGCCCAACCCCTGGGGACACCACAGAATATATATATATATATATTGTGGCAGCCTAAGGGGCTGCACAAGAAAATGGCTGCCTGGCCTCCAACACATGGCAGCCCAAAACACTACATTTCCCAGCAGGCCACAGTCACACCTGAACGGAGTGAAGGCAATGGAACTGCCGACCAGCTGAAAGCCATTTCGAGGCCTACTTAAAGGACTGGCTCACATTACCCATGGAGAGGAGTAGGAAAGTGTTTGTGAGTGTGTTGAAGGAGAGAGAAAGACAAGCCTGTGAAGTTGTTGACCAGCCAGGAGTTAGAAAGCGAGTGTTGGAGTGTGTTGTTTTGTGTTTGACTGGATTGTGTGAAGACCCCCCTTTGAATAACGACTACGGACTGGATTGTGGACTTGGGCCTGGATTTTGGATTGGATTTGGACATCGACGACGAGATAAGGATTTGTGGACTTTATGTGTTTGTGTTCCCCTGAAGACCCCACCCTTTGTTTTGTGTTTGTCAGTAGTAGTTTAATAAATTATCATTTTGTTTTTGAATACTGCCTCCTCCTTGTTCTTGAACTTGCCTACGCCCTCTGCAAGGTCCGTGTGTGTCGCCCAACCCCTGGGGACACCACAGTATATATATATCTATATATATCCTGGCTACCCAAGTGCCTGAGCCCGTATAAAGGCTCAGTATGAGTGTAGGCTGAGCACAATAGCTTCTGAATCACCGCTATCCGAGCCTCATTAGCCAATTGTGACTGCGGTGAGACATTGGCTCCATCGGTTCCTCTCAACAACGTGGCAGGCTCTCAAGATGTCATCAACGAGAGATGTGCCTCACCTCATTGATTAACACTCCTGTTGTGCTGTGAAGGCCCTGGCTTGCTATGGCCGGGTGTCCCATGTGGTGGGATACAAACCCACCCTTCCTCTCGATAGATGAGGTCAGTTAATTTGGTCAGGGTTCTTTGGGTTGCCTAGGCATTAGCTCACCCCAACAATGCAGGGGAGAAAGTTAAAGTCGTGTGTGTGTGTGTGTGTGTGTGTGTGTGTGTGTGTGCGCTAACTATGATTGTTCTTACCTTGTATTAATGCACATCTTGTAAGTCGCTCTGGATAAGAGCATCTGCTAAATGCTTAAAATGTTAAATGTAATGTGTGCGCGTATGTCTGTGTGTGTGTGTGTGTGTGTGCGTGCGTGTGTGTGTGGAAAAGAGATGGGAATACACGTGTCAGAAACGACGTTTTTAAATATAATTTTTAAATATAATTAAATAACTTATGTTCTTCCATTTCTTCGTGAGGTTTTATATGCAAGAGAATTTTGATTTATATACAGTACCCCAGGGGCCTGACCATGGGCTATGCTTCTTTCTCCTGTCCAGTGTTCTCAAACATAAAGAGAATGCGTGAGAATATGATGCTCAGACCAGTAAGGTACAGTCAATCCATCAAATAGCAGAGAGAAATGATCCTGAAAGCCGTGTGGGAAATCGTGCCTTTTTTTGGAGCGCTGTCACCAACGGGCTGAGGAAACAGGAAGTGATGAAAGAGCAAGCCCACCCTGATGATATCAGCTCCCCCCTCTGTGACAGACGAAGGCTGACATGGTGGTACCAGTGTACGCTAACAGGAGTGCGATCCCAAGTCTCCTGTCTCCGTAGAAAAACACCACAAACACCACTGGAATTGCACAAAGGAGCCTTCTTTGCCCTGGAAGATGTCTCCCTCAACAAAGACTCCATTGTTCAAACTATCCATCCCTGGAAATCAGATATGTTCGTATATCTGTCTTCGCATGGAAAATGGTTATGAGAATTTAAGCCCTGAATTGCGCATAGGTTAATTTTTCCATTGAAACCACATTAAGATGACAGAAATGAGGAGATGGATTTCGCTGTACATTGTGTCTGTTCAATAGTCATTCTCGTTCTATTCTACTGGATTTCCCTCAACTGTGTTTACATCTTCCATCCACAGTGTGCAGATCCAGCCATCTTTTTAGCTCAATTGTCTGATTGCAACGCCTGACTCAGCACATCAATTAATTCAAATCATGTGCTTCTGAACAGAACAGCCCTAAGCTACAAATGAAATCAAAGTGTATTAACCCATCCAATTGCTCAAACTCTTTGAATAAATCAGTGAATGTTGCAAAATTGAATGCTAACTTTATAAGTGAATTTAGTTTAAATTGATTGTAGTTTAAGGGTTTTGTTTAGTTACACCTATTTTTAATATTGTAAAGCACTATGTAGTATTACAACTATTTTTCAGGATGGACGATGAAATATTATTTTCGTACTTAGAACCAATTAAATTAAAGACTTTATTTTAAAGAGGCACCTAGCGGGGGGGCTGCAATAGCGTAGCGGTCTAACGCACCCATATTGGCTGGTCCTTTATGAGTGTGGGCTGCCTTTCACCGTCGTGGTTCGAAACCAGACTGTACCAGGCTGGCCCTGGTGGGGAGTCTCGATCGGGGGCAGTGTTTGGCTGTCCACCCCGGGGGTGGGGTGAGCTGGCATGAACATTTTTACATTACATTTTACATTTTTAAGCATTTAGCAGACACTCTTATCCAGAGCGACTTACAAGATGTGCATTAATACATGGTAGGAACAATCATAGTTTGCACAAGAGATCAGTGCAGTAATACAGTGATAGACATCGTTGCAGGCAGCTGCGTACCATACCTGTAACACTGGGAAGGAAAAGGTTAGTAATTATTATTTTTTATTTATTAAATTGAGTAAGCAGGGATACATAGTGTTGAGCATGTAGGCAGTGGTGATGACAAATAGCTAGATTCAGTGGTAGTGGAGTCTGAAAAGGTGGGTTTTGTGTCTCTTGCGGTTGTTGAGCAGTTTCATGTTCTAACATAGGCTACAGTACGTATTAGGTGTTGCTGCCAACAGTACAAAGAGTAAACAATTTCACATTTCAGTCCTAATCAAAGGGTTTCGGCAGTTTGTCACACCCACGTGTTTGCTCCACCCACCTTAATCTTCACAAGTTCTGAAATACAGAGAATTTAGAAAAAAGGCACTTGTATTATCAGTGCAAAATATACCTTGCCTTACCCTGTTATCCCGACATAATTCAATATACAGTAATATTCAGGCATACATGCAATAGGTGTGCCCTGAAAGAGAGGTTCAGGCTTTCTTGTCCCAGGTTGCATTTGTACTGGATGAACAGCCAATTTCCAGTTGCATGAACAAATGAATGCCTGAAAAGGCAATCAAAAATGTATGAAGTGCAATTTCATGACTGCCAGAACTCGCTCTTCCCTAAATAAGTTTTGTATCCCCTATTTTCTTTCTTCCTCAGATTTGGAATGCTCAATTGTGTTTGTTGGGCCGTCCCATCACTGTCAAGTCTTACGCCAATTCGGGAGAGCACTGGGGTGTCACTCTTGAGCGATGAGGTGAGAAAAAAAAAAAGTAAAGTACCGCTCTGTGGAGGACGTCGGTCTCAGCCACATGGGAGTGGCATGGTTGCCTGTCTTGTTTCATGTGGTAGAGGCCTTTGGAGCAGTGAGACTTTCCGGGGGCAGGTTTAGCACTCTCACAGGGTGTGAGAGTAAACTGTCGCCCAGAAGGGAGCTCCTTAAATAGGCTTAATTTCTACCTGGCTCAGGTGGGACTCGTGAGGCAATCACCCAATCACAATCACTCAACTCACATTCTCACCCAGACACCCAATCAGCCAATTGACTTTCCTATCAATTGACTGATTGACACCAATTAAATAATTAAATAATAATTAAACCAATTAAGGCCTTTGGAGCTCCCTTCCGGGCGACAGTTTACTCTCACACCCTGTGAGAGTGCCAAACCTGCCCCTGGAAAGTCTCACTGCTCCAAAGGCCTCTACCACATGAAACAAGACAGGCAACCATGCCACTCCCATGTGGCCGAGACCGATGTCCTCCACACGCTCCCTGGTTGATGCCATGGCCAATCGTCAGGCATGGTCAGGATTTTACTCAAGACTGCAGGGTATATCATTACACCAAGCACCAGCGCTTTAACTGGACATGCTAACTGCGAGGCTGACATGTAATTTGATGGTAAGAATTGTACTGTATTTGCTCCTGTGTGTTGATCAGGGCATGCTAATGTGCCTGTGTGATGTTAATCTCCTCCTAAGCCATTTAACTGCTGCTCACTAAGCTTGAGGATTAACCTGACGGTACTTCGGAGCATTCTCCAGGTGCTAGGTAAGCAAGTTGTCTGATGTGCATGTGTGTAGGATGTTGCGCATTCACAAATGCATGTGAACCTGGAACTGCCTTCTGCTTTCAATGTTGCGTACTGTGATGGAATGATGAAAGGGCCAAAAAAAGTACATTCGAAAACAGCATTTCGGACCAGCATGAATGCCCTGATATAGATTTCCCATTCAAGAAGGAAAAACAATATCCAGCAACAATACACGGGCAATTTAACACATCTTGTGAAGACTGTTAGTCACTGAGACACTGCTATAATAGGCGTGCCCCAATGAGTGGTCTGTCTGCAGCATCTCACTCACATGCACCTTCTCACTAATGGAGACCTTACCCTCTTGGTTACTTGTAATGTGATCTAATGGACAAATGAAGGCTGTCTTTCGACATTACCAAAACATAATCGCAACCTCTCTCACCTACACAGGAAGTTTTCCTTCACATTCCACACGGCACTAATGTTATGTGCGGGGTGGCGAAGCACTGCGTGATCAGTTCATCTGTACTTGCACACCTGGAACTCACTGCACATTTGTGTCACTGTATCTCTGCTCATGCATGTGTGTAGCGAGCGTTCTGATTCAAAGACACACATGCAATTTTGAATATAATGCAATACATAAATGCAATCTATCATTCATTATTTTTCTTGTTATTAAATTGCTCATGGGTTAAGTTTTCATTTATTATACAAAACACTCTGGAACACAGCGGGTGGAAGTAGGCTGGTTGTTTTCCAGTGACACACTGGCCCTAAGAGTGTCGCCCAATAATCTCCACAGTACGCGGCTGTAGGGAGATATGGAGGGAGGCCACCTTTCATTAACAGCTCCTCAGCAACTCACCCAGCTGGCACTGGCTTTCTCTCTCTCTCCCTCTCCCTCTCTCTCTCCCTGCTGATCTCCCTGAGATATTCTGGGCTTCTGTTTTCCTAAAGCGAGAGCCTTGAAATGGCTAACAGTGGGGAGGGGAGGGGAGGGGAGGGGAGGGGGGGCTTTTCCATCCGGTGGAACCCGCTGGAAGATAGCTTAAATACGTACCCTGGCTATATATGCTTTAGTGAGGAGATACATTATGAAAAGGGATCTGTTGGAACAGCTTTAAACTGAAATGTCAGGTGTTTTTCTCCATGTGAGGAGTTAAGAAAATTCAGGTACAGATTGTTGTGCCGGTTTCAGTATGGAAGCAGAGAGCACCCAGGGGATGGTGACTGAAGATGCTTCCTCCATCGTGCCAGAGTCTGGTCTGAAAGGAGATCACGTGACGGCACGATATTTATATGTGCGCAGTCCGGCTGATTGATCAGGATTCAAGCTGCCGATAGACTTGAGCTTTATAAACAACAAATTCACAGTGGCACTCAAGGTCCAATCAAAAAACAGTGACCCATCAAGGTCAATCTCTGGAACTCACTCCTAATTGGTGGACTGTGCTATAAAGTGTTGCTGCACACACAGGCGTTGCGAGTGATTCAGTTGGTAAAGACGTTTCCCACGAGTGCAAACTGAGCCCAGTGACTAATTCAAGTCTGGGTTCTATTAGTAGCTGACAGTGAGCATAATTCTGGGACAAAATTTGGCTTCGTCCCGTCAAGGTAAGGGTGAGATTGAAGTCAGCCAATGTTCCTCAGCTACCACTGCATTATTGCCTACCAGTTACTTTACCAGACTCCTGCAGGGTGCCAGTTGAAGTTGGAGAGAGATTCCCTCTTATCAGTACTAGCCCTAAAGCAGTAACTGGACACGTGCCCAAATGCATTGCCCCATGTGTGGACGTGGAATGGAAGCTGTGGTGCAAGAGCATAATGTCACTGGTGAGTTCAGAAAAGGGAGAACTTATTTTAAAACGAAGTAAAAAATAGCTAGCGCTTTAGGTAGAAAATGTGCAGCAGCTTAACCTTTTCCTTCCCGGTGTTACAGGTATGGTAAGCAGATGCCTGCAATGATGTCTATTGCTGTATTCCTGTACTGATCTCGTGCGCTAACTATGATTGTTTCTACCATGTATTAATGCACATCTTGTAAGTCGCTCTGGATAAGAGCGTCTGCTAAATGCTTAAAATGTAAAATGTAAAATGAGGAGGAGTGTCTTAAGGAGGAAGATGTTTTTGGATTATTTAGGTATATATATAGGTGTCTTGGAAGATGTTTTAATGTATTGTATTGTCATATGTGTGTCAATGTAACTTTTAAATGCTGTTCTGCTGCCTTTCTTGGCCAGGTCTTCTCCCTTGAAAAAGAGATTGTATCTCAATGGGCTTTTTTTTCCTGGTTAAATAAAGGTTAAATAAATAAAGAAATAAATGGCAGGCCTTTAATCTTCTAGCAGTTCTAGCAGTTCAATCAGTTGATTCATACCTGCTGCAACGGAAGGAAACAAAGATGTACCTTGAGGCACATGAATTATGGAAGTCATGATTTTTTAATTGGGGAGTTAAGATGATCTCTATCTTCCCCTTGTCATCAGTGTGAAAGTGGAACATGCATCTCCTAATGAGGCTGGGGTGTGCGGTACATCCCTCAGTAAGAGCCCATGTTTGGTAAGCAGGAGGAGACAAGCAGGAGACGGATGCGTGTGATCACATACGGCTTTGTGAAATGAAAAGAGGTATTGAGTAATGACAATAGCATCTCCACTCCTTACTAATCAGGTACCCTGTACTGCTAAGGCGTAGAGCCTTTTTGTTTGATAGATATCGCAGAACACACCCACCCCTTAATTGCTTAAACCGGATGAAACTGGATGGGCCATTTTTGCCATGTATTGCAGTGTTACATTGTTGTGGCTTTATGTTAAAAAAATGTTAGGGTAAAATGTAAAATGTTCCAATTTAGCTTTTATCTTTGGTTCCTTCAATGAACATTTTAACTCAATATTTAAACCCAGCAGGTATGAAAACCCAGAAATATCCAGGATAGTTTTTTTTGAACGAGTACTTTTTTAATAGGAGCACCACAAAATGACCCCCCACTTAACTCCCATAATGAATATTACCATGGCAACAAATGGGTTTTCCATGCAATGTTATGTAACAGAGTAAAATGTAAATGTGCTGAGCCTGTGCCATAACCAAGACCACTTATCTAGGTGTCTTAATGCATCGAAGTGGGTACCTCTACAAGATGTATAGTGGGATACATAAATCACAGGCTAATTTCACTGCTGTGTCAACACATGAGTAATATGGGACCACTGAGAGACTAGGATACAAGCCAGGGTGCTGGAGTGTCAGCAGATGTATGGGTGGCGTACTACAGGAAACGATAAGTAGTACATGTCTGGAACGGTGTTAAGGGCAAGTCAACCTTTCCCCCCGCCATTTTGTAATCGACAGTTTGTGCATCTGGAGTTGCCGCTGTGTCGCCTGGAGCCAGCCTTCAGAGCAACGTCGCGTGCTATGGCTGTCAACGCAGGCAGGGCAATGGGTGCCCAGCCCCGGTCTGCTGGCTTTCATTGTTACTCAGTACTTAATCTTTTCAATGAAAACAGCGGATTACATAGTTATATCACCTCAGCTGATTTATTGAGTCCTAATTGATTGCTGATTTTAAGGTGAGAACAAAAACCAGCAGACCCTGTGGCTCTCTACAACCAAGGGTGGCCACCTCTGCTGCACTGGATCAGCCTGCCGGTGAGGGATTCAATCTTTCGGACCGAGGGATCTCGACGCGACTCCGGGAACTAATCGTACTCTTATCCACGTCACCTTCTGCAGCGGGCGCTCACGTACCAGAGCTCACCCGCTACACTCTCCCCCTCGAAACTCCTGCGGCAGCAACCACGGCCCGACCAATTACCATCAGTCGTACGATCCGAGTCATGGCACCAATGTAACGGTGGCTGGTTCTGCACACAGCGGGTTTCGAACTGAGGGATCTCGACGCGACAAGAGAGCGATTTAGCTTGCTGAGCTAAAGACTCAAGTCCCTAACTCCGGGAACTAATCGTACTCTTATCCACGTCACCTTCTGCAGCGGGCGCTCACGTACCAAAGCTCACCCGCTACACTCATCCGAGGACACACAAGACTCTGGGCTCCTGCGGTCTGCATCAGTTGTTCAGTCCTTTGATGCAATGGCTGTGCAGCTCAGCTGTTGGACTGCTGACCCAAAATCCAGTCAGGAGAGAAACATGGAGAGATCCTGTTAGCTATTAGATGAACCCCCCATCTGATATCTGATATAGAAATGACCAAATGGTTACGTAAAGATTGAAAGGACATATGTGTGTGTGTGTGTATGTTTGTGCATGTGTGTGACTGAATGTGTATGTATGCATGTGCCATTACAACTGTAAAACACAATCGATTCATGAGAAATATGATTTCCTTGTCCTTCCTGATTTGAGCGTTATCACCCAAAACGGTGCTCTGAAATTGGGTAATGGATAGGTGGAGATTTATTTGATCTTGGTAAATACTGATTTGCAATAATATTCAGAGGACCTTGCTAAACAAACCAGGGAGCCGGGCTCCCTGAGCACACACTGTGCCTGCAAATGAACCCACAGTATGTGGAATTAACATTTATTCATCTTTTATAAATTCGGCTTAATTGGTGTGGGGGATTTGCTGTGTTTAGGTGGGTACATCTTTTTTGCCCTGAATGATTCTTTCCCATGCAATTGTATACTGTAGTGTCTGGAGGCCTTGTGTTACAGAAAACAGAACACATTCAGTCAATATAGCTACTGAAGAGTGAATTAAACTTTCTAAAAAGCTCCTTTCCTAAACTTTCCTAAAAAATAATTGAATATGCAACAACGGTACGTGTGCAGACATTGATATTCTCTCCAATTTCAGCACTCATTAGGCCAAGGCCAAGATTGATTCCACATTTGTCACTAACTTTCACTTACAAATCAATGCAAGCGTTTGTCTTAGTCCCAACCCACTTTTGCAGTTTTGTTAGTTAATGCTCGCGATTGCTCAGCTATCAAAACACCATCCCTTGCATTTCGTTGTGAGCCAAAGTTAATGAAAAATGTTGATGGAATCCGGCCTACAGTAAGTGAGTGCAATTATTGTTTTTGTTTTTTAAAGATAAAAATGTATATCCCTCACTATTTAGGAGCATTCTGCCTTTGGAGGATTTTATAACCATTTCTGCCAAATGAACAATTAATCCACCCTGTCCCAAAGATAAGCACTTATCATCAGAAGGAGCCGGAATGAGTGCTAAGCACTCAGGAAGCAAGTTTGTCTGAGGGCACGCCTCATTTGTTTACTATCGGTTTATGTTTCCTAGTACGCTCATCAATTTCCTGTGACTTGTTTAGCAAACCAAACAGACAGACCGTGCCTGTGTCCATTGAGTAATGTGTCAGTCAATACTTTTAGTTTGACTCATGTTTTTTGTACCGCCAAGGGTAGATTTCATAAAGCAACCTCTTCCTGTTCCCTTTTATGTGGCCTGAAAGCCTCCAAAGCCTAGCTGTGAGTTATGATCCATATCCTCACGAGCAATGATTGGGCCTTCCTCATTTACACACCTTACTCGTAACACTGCGTTTACATTTATTCTGTCAGTGAGACCGTAGAAGGGCAGGGATTTGTCTCTGACATGGTGCCTTTGTCATGGATTTGCAGGAAGAACCAACAGCTGTGAACTTATTTTCCCATTGCGATAAGAGTTGGGGAGGGGGAGGGGGAGGGGGGGGGGGGCGTCATAAAAGAGAGAATCTTCAGACCATTCTTGTTGCCTGAAGAAGACAACAAGTCGAAGCACTTTGTGTATGCCGAGTCATTGTGTCTGTTTTGATTTGTTTATTCTAACGGTCAATAGGCAATTATTGGCTTTTGCGCCGACAGAAAAAAATCAATGAACGTTCACTATGAATTAAAAAGTTGCTCTTTTTGTATTATTCGTCATCCCTTTGAGCACAAATCTTTTTACCTACCTGCTGTGGTTTTCCGATGGATAAGCAGGAGGCAAGAAATAGGTGCTGTGAAAATGGTTTCATACAAAGCAAAAAAAAGGTTAGGCTACTAATGTACTTTTGCGATAACTGAGAGCTAGGGTAGAATGCTAAACCCTCTGAATGGATTCTTGAAGCGTGGAGAAAATGGATTCAGCCCTTTTTAAAATGTGCCAAAACCTTGTCTTGACGCGATTTTGGCTTTGTGGTTCAACACTGTTTTTCCCACATTTTGGACGAAGAAGCTTTGGGACTCTGTCAACACGTAGTCCCGCAGAAAGATGATTCCGTGTTTCACACCTCAGAGAACAGCTGCTTTAGTGACGTGTCACCGTGGAATCCTGTGACTGCACGGTTCTAGTCCTTTAATGTCATGTTGGGGCGTTCTCTGTTCTTATGCCCAGCTTTCGATTTCATGTTTCATTGCCAAACAAATCCGAGATCTCCATGTAAAACTAGGATGCTTCAACGTTCTTCATCAGACCACAGATGCAGAAGGATGTCTTCTCTTCAAGTGATATTAACTGCTCCACTATTTATATTTACTGTATATAACTGTTAGCATCAGTCTCTTCTGTAGCAGGACTCCTTGCACCCATATGCTCTGACCGGAGTGCTGGGCACATTGCAAAGAACAAAAAGCACTCTTACTAAGTGCAAGTATGGAAAAAATGCATTCAATTTCACATCTAGTAAAACAATATCCCTGCTGATAAATACACCAGCAGTGAAAAATACCCTCGTGGGGGTTTGATCATGGTGAACCACATAATAATACCATACATAAAACAAATCATTAGTTTAATGTCTCAAAGACCTCCCCCTTATCTTAATGAAAGCTTTTTTACCTCAGCACACAGAAGGTCTGGAGGTGTTGCTGCTATAGCAGACCCCGTTTGGTGTTTACAGCAGTCCAGAGCTCAGAGCAGGTAACTAGAGTCTTGCATTACACCTTGATGGCAATTCAGTGCCAAATGTTTCTTAATGGGATTGATTCCAGGACGGTGCAGAACAACACATCGCCACCTGTGCCATTGTAACGGTGGTAGGTCTGCTGCAGGTTTAGAACCATGGCCCCAGCAGGCCATTCAACACAACAACTACGAAGGTAATACATTCAAGGGCAAGTTCAAGTGTTTTGGAAACTGGGGCAGGCTGAAATTAGACAATAGAGAGAGAGGAGATAAGGAGAGGGATGGCATAGGAAAATGTAAGGTGCTACATGTCCTGAACACACACCCCATTCGGGAGGAATAACTGTAGATGAGTATTATTCATCTTAAGAATGACGTGTGGCCTCCCGGGTGGTCTAGTGGTCACAGCGTTTGACGCTGGCCACTGGGACCAGGGTTCAATTCCACCGGCCGCGCCAGAGTCAGCTCTTGTCTGGAGTGCCACTAGGGGGCGGCAATTGGCTGTCCGTCCCAGGGAGGGGGAAGGGAAGCCAACAGGAAGTTCGCTGCGCACAAGAGTGGCTCTGTGTACCAGAGTTATGGTCGACAGCCTGGCGAGTGCTGTCTCGGAGGAGACGATACTTCGCCTTTGTCACTACCGGTCACAGGGCTACGGCAGTGAACTCACAATACAAGGGGGGGATTGACATGAAAACTAGAGGGTGTAATTGGCTACTAAATTGGGAGAAAATGGGATCATATCAGAAACAAATTTTTTACAAAAAAAGTTGAATGTCCTGTGCCTGGAGACACTAAAGAAAAGGAGCATTTGGAGAGGTTCTGAATTTCTTGTGCTTTTGATATATTATGACATATTAGCAGCACTTATAATTCTTATAGGTTCTTGGTTTGGTTTATAGTTTTGTGGTGTTGGTAGAATATGATAAATGTGCTATGGTCTTATAGCAGGGTGCTGGATGTGTCCACCATGCCAGGTGGTGATTGGATAAAACTCAGATTTGAGGACAGTAGATTGGCCTGAAGTAGTTTTATTTCTGTGCCTGAGGGGGTGCCAACCAAAAGAAAACAAAAATAAAATGAATTTAATAACATTTCAAAATGAGAAATAAGGGTGAGAGGCCTGTTCTGGACAAGGTAAAACAATCCATAATGATAGCCTGGGACTGACCAAAGAACAAGTAAGGAGCCAGAGGCTGTTTCCGTGATCAGAAAATGCATGTTTAACAAGCATGGGTAAGGCACTTACCAATTATTGCTAGTTAGTAGTTCTCGGTAAAGGTTCTGCCTTTTAAAAGCAGCAGCATAAACAAGATTTACACCATTGAAAATAGATAAAGCTTAGCATGAAGATGAATATCACACATCTCCCTATGTAATGCTGAGATACGAGGACATAACTTGTGCACATTGGGGGGTGCCAAACCAAGCAGGGATATGTACATTTCCTGAATTAAATTTCTGTAATTTCCGGGTAATAAAAAAAAATCCTTACATTTTCTACAATTTCACCCTCGCCGAACATTTTTAATTGCATTGCTGTAAATTCTGGGGAATAAAATAACCGTAAAACTCTTGCCATGCTGCACAGGGTACGAATTCATATTTGTAGAAGGCGTCGATCTCAGCAATGGTGGGGGGGCAACATTGTCTGTTTTGCTGCAGGACTCCTGTGGATAACTCCTGTGGACTTTCAGTGTGCCGGTTTGGCAATCTCGCAAGCGGCGAGATTGTGAGAAGCTGCTCATTGTTGGCCAGGAGAATTGTCCCAAAAGTCTTAATTTGTCAAACCATGTTAATTGGAAGGAATGTCAATTGAAGAACTCATTTGACGGATTATGTTTGTAATTGAGTCTGATCAGCTGTGTGAGGATTGTGTTTGCTAATTGAGTGTGATTATGTGTGGGAACGGCAGAGCGAGTGATTGCCTCACCAGTTCCACCTGAGCCGGACAATAATTGAGTCTATTTAAGTGCAGGCGTGAGGCTACTGGGGCGTTGTGTGGTGGGTCTTGTCATAATCAGTGTGAGTTTTGTCTAAGAATGTGTGGAATCAGTGTGAGTGAGTATGGGTTTTGTTGAGTTAGCTGTAGGTTAGTGATGGCAAAATGGAGCTTTCTGAAGCATTGCGTGTTATTGACACACTGTGTCGAAAAAGGGTTCAATACTCGGAGCTTCATATGAGGGAATGCACATCACCATCTCCTGGTGAAATGAACATTGCGCAACAAACCTGACTTGGTATATACAAACCTGTACATAATGTACTGTATGTGAACGCAGTAATTGACATGTGTTGTGTATAGTGTAGGGAGTAAGATCTTGCCTTCCTAGATGGTACACCAGGGTTTGATTCCTCTAGTCAACAACTCAAACTTGTTCATTGACTTGTGTTTTTCAATATGATTCAAATTTGATAAATTATTGAGCGTGAGAGTGAATATTTTATGACCGTAGAAGATTTCTTGAGACAGTACCTCAATTTTTTTGTTTTTCATGTCAATCCCCCGCTCGTACTATGAGTTCGTTGCTGTAGCAACGAGACGGCACTCGCCAAGCCGTTGACCGTAACTCCGGCACCCCAGAGCCACTCCTGTGTGCAGTGAACATCCTGTCGGCTTCCCTCCCCCCTCCCTGGGGCAGACAGTCAATTGCCGCCCCCAGTGGCACTCCCGGCCAGAGCGCAAACTGGCGCGATGGGGAATCGAACCCCGGTTGCTGTGGTTAGCGTCGAACGCTGTAACCACTGGACCACGAGGGAGGCCCAGGTTAATATTTGACCCCCTCACACTTGCATGGACTTCAGATCTCAGGCCTGACATGCATCCATCACCTCTCAAAATCATCTCAAATCGGGCTGTCGGATAGCGTAGCAGTCTAACGCACCACACTTTGGCTGGTCCGGTGTGGTGTGCGCTGCCTGTCAGGGACGTGGTTCGAAACCCGCGTCTCTACCAGACCGGCGGCCCTGGTCGTCAGCCCCAATCGGAGGTGGCGTTTGGCTGTCCGCCTCCGGGGGAGGGGGAAGGGTGAGCTGGCACGAGTCCGTCGAGGAGCAGGAAAAAGGCATCCGTGGTAGATTACCGTCTCGGAAGAGGGGGATAAAAATCGGCCCGGAGATGGTGTCTCGCCCGGAGGACGGGCGGCGGACTCGTGGGGGAGGGTGAATTGAGATAAATAGAGGGTATAATTGGCAACCAAATTGGGAGAAAAACAGGGAAAAATTTGAAATACATTTATTTAAAAAATCATCTCAAATCTCTCAAATAATCAGTGCTACACAGATATTACAAACACACACACATGCGTATTAATGTTGCAATATTCACAACAACATTGTTGATTACTGAGAGAGTGAGTTATAAATGGAATTGTACATTTGTGTTGTACATTTTTACATTTTTGTATTTTAAGCATTTAGCAGATGCTCTTATCCAGAGCGACTTACAAGATGTGCATTAATACATGATAGGAACAATCATAGTTTGCGCAAGTAATCAGTGCAGTAATACAGCAATAGACATCATTGTAGGCAGCTGCATACCATACCTGTAACACTGGGAAGGAAAAGGTTAGTATATATATATATTTTTTTTTTTTTTTTTTAAATGAAAAATAAGCAGGGATACATATACAAGTATTGAACAAGTAGGGAGTGGTGATGACAATTGGGTAGATGTACGGAATTCAGTGGTAGTGGAGTCTGAAAAGGTGGGTTTTGAGTCTCTTGCGGAGGATTGCAAGTGATTCCGCGGTCCTGACCAATTGCGGAAGGTCATTCCACCACCGAGGGGTCAGGACAGAGAAGAGGCTGGGCGCCCGGAGGGATGGGGCAGTCAGTTTGCCAGAGGAGGTGGAGCGGAGGGGTCTGGCTGGGGTGTAGGGAGTGATGAGTGACTGGAGGTAAGGGGGAGCAGTTCCTCTAGCCGCTTGAAAAGCCAGCACCAGTGATGTGAATCTGATGCGTGCTGCAATGGGGAGCCAGTGCAGAGAGGAGAGTAGAGGGGTGACATGGGTGAAATTAGGTTAACTTAGGTGTTGCACTTTCAATTATATATTTTCAACCTGATCTAACACTTACAGTGTTGTGTCTTCAAAAGTTCCGTTCAAAAGTATTTTCACAGAAAAAACTACATTGACAAACAACACTTTAATTTTTAATCTGACATTGGTGCAGTATTGCAGGTGAGGTCAGATGTGGTAGCGTCTGGAGTTGTTTTTGTGTTCAAAAGAGCTCAAAGACAAATTGTGCTTTTTAGGCATATTTGGCTGTTTTTTTCTGTTGAACAATGGAAACTGTCCTATGTGATGCATTGCCCCTAAATATGTGAAGATGTATATATACTGTATATGATCTGCTATGTTACAAAAGGGGAAAATCCTGACACTGTAGAGTTGGATGCAGGAGGAGTGCACTGGCCACAAATTATGCTTTTCCTGTTTAATTCATCATTTGCATAGTTAAATTTAAGAAATATCCACAGCTTTATCCCTTTAGTAGCTGTTCGGGCAGGCTTTTTTCATATCCTCTGCTCTGTTTATCCCCCTGTCAAAGATTTAATTGGACAAATCACAATCAAGTAAACATGAATACACTTTTGGGAAGGGAGATGCAAGAATATGCTCTAACAGCAAGTCAGTGAAAAATACATCAGAAATCTTGAAGCAGAAATCAAAAGCTATGGGCTCGCCATCTAAGAATCAGACAAGCTTTTTAGTATTGTCAAGATTTACATTTATTCTGAACAGACAAAATCTTCAGTTTATTTTCCAAATGTGTGAATAACAGATGTACCATAACAAACAAGTAGAACATACATTTTTTGACTTGAACGTCAGAAATGAGGTCAGAATAGAAAAATTTTCATATTTATATATTTTTTTTTGCATCTTGGTTGAAATGTGCATTCGGGTAGTGGGGGGCGTTGGGGTTGGGGGTTGCAAATAGCTGACCTGGAAATGCTCTTTTGATGGTATCTTTCGTACAAGATTCTTACAACATGCCCCGAGTCAATTGGCATTCTTTAATCCATTTAGTGCTAATCTCCTGTTTATATTAATTTCTCATCAGTCATCCAGCACTGAAGATGATGAAACATTTTGAGTTTCGCTAATATATTGAATGCACTAGGAGGAGGGGGTCAATGACAGGTCAACAGCAGCAGTATTCAGAACACACAATCCTTCCCATTTGTCAGATTTGCATTTCACGAGCGACAAGAGAAGCGCTGACCTGCCTCTCCTCTGAGGTCGGCGGTTGCCAGTCTGCACCGCCTGTACCAGTCAGAGCTGGACACGAGCGCATCGATGTAGCCGAATGTACACACTCAGTGTCAATGCCAACCACTGCTCGGAAGAACAGACCACTTCTGTTAATGCACATGGGCAGTGCTCCCGAGAAGCCCCCTTCGACAGAAACGAACCGTGTCTGACTTAAAAGGAAACTGGAACTAACCTCTGGTGGGGGTGGGGGGGGCAGTAGTTCACATTACAAGTTATTGTAAAGTGTATCTACTCTTTTAGTGAGTGGGTGGGGTGGGGGGGTTCCCCCACTTTTTCTCCTGGTTGGAATCACCAATTGTGCTCTTGTGCCACCCATGTGAGGAGCACCCCCCGATACACGTCCGCATGAGACAGGGACTATTTTCCACACTGCATGCCACATGGCTCACTAAAGGAGAGCTGCTGGCGAAATGAGGGGTGGTGCATCTCTTACTAAAGACAACTGGTCACCTGTAGGCACCTGGTAGGTAGCTAGGGAGCACATATGCAGCAGTAGTCAGAGGAACCCTGTCTGAATTAAGCCCACCTTACCCCTGATGGGAAGAAGCCAGTTCTATTCCACCCAATACGCTATTGGTTTCGCTGCTGTGGGCTCATTAGCAGTCATGGTTGCCGAGATTTTAAACAATAATCTTAAGGCTATAGGGCTCCACATTTTCAGTGGCCCGCCCCTTATTAAAATTCTGTTATATGTATATGGAATTCATGCATTTTTTAATGTAAGTCAAAACTAATTTGACTTTGACATGAAATACTGTTTTACTGGCCCTTTACTGTTTTACTGGTACTGTCCCTCCCATTACCCACAGTTTGAGAACCACTGATTTAGATGATGGACCTTCATAACTACTGGTTTGTGATTTGCCCTTGTTTTTTGTTTTAATTGTCATATGTTTGTTTTTTAATTTACTTTTGTCTGTAAACTTGTACTTGTAATTGTGCTGCTGCCTATCTTGGCCTCTTGTAAAAGAGATTTTTAATCTCAATGAGACTATTCTGGTTAAATAAAGGTTAAATAAAATAAAATAAATAAAATAAACTGGTTGAGTGCAAATGTAAACCTCTGCTCTTGTCGTAGGAGTCCGTTTCTCAATGTTGAGCAGTGCAAGGCCTTACCAGCTTTTTCTGGAAACAAACCTATTATTTCCGATGGTGGGAGTGAATTGCCCACCTCAACAGATGTGCTTTTTTTGAGTAAAAATCATGAATGGTTTAGGTACTTTTACAGGAATAGGCAGCTAAGTATGATGGTCAGATCAAAGAGCAAACAGGTGGAAGAAGTCAGTTTGAGGATCTTGCCCAAAATTATAAAAAGGGAAGCATGAAGGGAACAGACAATTATTTAACCTATCACGAACAGTATACATGTAAGTGAGAAAATTGCAGACATGGTCCAACACTTCTAAGAGGCCTTTTCAATGTTGTGACTCACTGAAATTTCATTTCATGATATTATGACATCTGATTGCTTGTCAGAGAGATTCTATTTTCGAGGGCTTGGTACAGAAAGATCAAAGGGGTTGGTATACAACAGATCACAACAGATGTGAACATTTCAGGAACTGGACTTATCTGCTCTGAACATAGAAATGTCTCCAGTTGCGTAGTAATTTGAGCCATATGTGATAACAGTCTTTTTCAACGGCGAGTATTCAGAGTAAGTCCTGGTACTTTGTCTCTAACAAAATAAGGGTCATCTTTTAAAAAAACTAACATTTACATGCGTTACTGTGTTAGGAGTAATCAGAAAATATTAAATTCCTCTAAATGACATGAAAGGCAGATTAACATTTTTCTTGAAAACGAAATCATTCAATGTATTTTGGGGGATTAAATACGGTTTAAATCTACAGAATATTATTATTTGGAATTGAAAATAAATGTGCCAATTATGAATGAATTAAGTATGAAAACGTACAAGATATTTTTTTTGCTATAGCAAAACGCATGTCATAAATCAAAGTCATGGCGAAATGGCTCCATACAGTAGGTTAACAATGCTGAAATTTGTGTACAGGGAATAATCTGGAATAAATTCTCATGATTGATGAGGTGGAATATATTGCAGGTAGAGTGTGTAAAATGAGACCAACGTACAGTAAATATTTTAAGAATCCAAACAATTTCGTGCATGCTGTGTTTTGCATAACCGGACCCGCAATTATACTTCGGAATTCATGCGAATCCAGTAGTGGAGTAGTCTAATCTAGTATGGGCTAATATAATGTTGTTTTATGGAAATTACATAATAATACAATAAAACAATGTATGCCACCGAAGCACATTACTTACAATCCAATGCATTTTCTGAATTTGGAAGAATTTGGAATATATCACCATTCCGAATTCCTCCAAGACTCCATGCCAAGGTTTTCCAAAAACCGGTGCCCCATCCACTGTTTCGAGGAGTCACGACAACAGCGAGACATCGATTCATTTGCAGTGATCTCGGCGCACTACTTTGCGAGTTCG
The DNA here is from genome assembly GCA_029706075.1 of Aldrovandia affinis. Classification (NCBI taxonomy): domain Eukaryota; kingdom Metazoa; phylum Chordata; class Actinopteri; order Notacanthiformes; family Halosauridae; genus Aldrovandia; species Aldrovandia affinis. The sequence continues at coordinate 1,352,867 of JAINUG010000160.1, forward strand.
TGGAGGTACATTCAGTGTCCACTCTAGAGAGTGCGCGCAAGTGATTTTGCCCAGGCGGATTAATTCCTGTTTGTGTGCTAAGGCTGCTTTTTGTCACTCGTGCTGTGGGCAGCGTGCGAGCCAGTGAGCACTGAAATCAACCAAGGAACATTCAAATAATATTATTAATAATAACAGTCTAAAAGTAGGGGAAAATTGTATTGAATTTACACTCATCCGTCCAAGGTCCTCGACGTTTTACTTCGGAGGACGTACCTCGATAAAGCAAGAAATACCACTTATTTAACGGTTGCGATGCTTGAAACCAAGGCTCTCATCTGGGCATTCATTTTCTTTGGCACTGCAGGTAAGATATGCATTTTAACAGTTGTATCACTCGATAAGGGCAATAAAAACGTTTCTGCTGCAGGTTTGGACACAAGCTGCAAGCTGCCAGGTGCATTGGCCTCTTATCCATCATTGTTTTTTGTTTGTTAGTTTTTTTGCATCAATTGTGTTTTTCTCTCTCAAATATAAACATTCTTAAATTGGAAATTGTAGGTTGCATATCTAATTGGCTAAATTAGCTTGTTTGCGTTTCAGGACCAGTGCAGTAGGTAAGCCAAATGTCGTTTCGCGTTTTCCGCGCATTTCGAATCACAAATCTGTTCTGTCGGATGAGCGCGGAGTTATCCTGAAATCTGTGGTTATACTCCGTTATACTCGCTGCTGCTTCTTTCTGCCTGCTGCACTTGTTTGGCTGCCTGCACCTTGGGTAGCGAATGTTTGGTAGCTAGTTTGAGCTACTATTAGACATTGCAGTACGCATTTGGCCGATTTAGCAAGTTACCCTTAGAAAGCAAACTCGGTATAGTCGCGTTGTGCGAAAATCGTTGTATCAGAATAGTCCCATGATAAGTTATAAGTCAGAGCAACGAAAGATAACAATTTCAACTAACGTTTCTCTTAATTTCGAATAGCGCTGGCTACATAATGTCTATAAATGCCAGATCTGGGACTCGGCGCTTGATAACCAGCTAGCTAATATGTTGAAACGCACATCAACATTCATTTGGATTCCACAATTTGACAAAGTATCTTGTCAAATAACCTCATTTTGTTCATATGGTGCTCATGCAGCCACTTATAAAAAAATAACGGGTTTTGTTTTGGCACAGTAGCTAGGTAGAGAGCCCGCTAAATTGGATTTCATTGAGATCCTCACGCCCCTCCCTAAGCTTGCGAGACCGATCCACAACGGGCAGGGGGGCTCTTTGGGGCAAATTGATTCGTATGCACTCAATTTCTTTATTCAACATTTTAGCACATAGCACACGGCACGTTAAATACAATGCATAGGACCAACGCAATTTAAGGAATTAAAACACAAAAGAGCAGAGGAACCCCTTGGTAAACTATCGTTACTGCTTGCTTTTGTTTCTTGAATTTAAAAAAAATAAATAATAAAGAAGTTGACTTACAGTTTATTCACAACACAGTTAATACTCGAAAAATAATAAAATTAGTGTTTCTGTAAGCCTTTATTGTATCCATGGCGTGCGAATTCGCTGGCTATATTCATAAAATGGCTTGCTAGCTGATATTGGACTTGAACGGTATTCCTGGTTCAGTGGCTGTTACCTGCAGTGTCGTGCTTTTGAAGGCAGCACCACCCATTCAATGAGCAATGTGCTCGAGCGCCAAGATATCCGTTACTTTTTATTCTAGTCAACATTGCGTGCATGAAAAACAACGGCACACGTATTGTTAGATAATTAAATTTTAACGTGTATTTATGTACGCATTTATTAGTTGTTCATATTTTGTATTTAATCCAGACGCAGGACACAACGATAATTTAAACGTGCTTTAAAATGTAAACAAACGTTACCGTTGGTAAATACGATGATTGCAACGTTAAATGGCATTGTTTCGCATCAGTCAATCAAAACAGTATGGCTTCAACATTCGCATTGATTAAACAAGAGGGGGCATTCAAAACTGTTTTAACACATTAAAATTCGCCCGCGTTGTGTCCATTGGGGCTAACTTTGGTGTTTACGGCGTCTATTCAAGAGGCAAGAACTATCAATTGCTGTGTGAAAAGAGGTTCGAGGCAGAAACCAGCACGAGCTGGCGAAAAGGGGGAGGGGCAGCGGGATCGCGGTCATTAAATCCGTGTGCAATGGAAATTAACATTTAAATGAGCCGTTTAGACAAAGCCGTATATGTGGAACTGCTTTATTGAAGGAAAATGTGTATTTTTTTGTCTGCAGAAGCTTTTGTGTAGGTGTGGTCTTGATGCGCAGTTCGCACGTCGGCAGATATTTGACCATGCTTACCAGGAGCCTCGTGGAATAACTTCAATTTAATAAGTCGTAACTCTTTAGAATCACTCGAGAATTGTAATTGATCTGGGAAATATTGATATAGCTCATCAGTTTGCAAAAAGCAATTTTAAAGATTTGTTTAGGAAGAGTCTAATTACATATCCATTTATTTATGGTTTCAAGTCACCGATAATTATGTATCTGCACTTAGATCTTGCATCTTTGAAATGAGCATGGCCCTCTTCCAAGGACTAAACGTTAAATGGTTTGCTGGAAAGTATCCAGTTGTGTCATATTAAAATAGCCCACAGATTCTGTGATGTATTTGAATGCAATCAGTTTCATTGCTCTCTAGAGGCAGCTTAGCTTTGGTGGTTTTGGCGAATAGTTGTGTTATTGTGTTTGGAAGTTTACAGGAAAATCCCAATGCTGAGATGACCCTAACCTCAGAACACAAGGGGGACCAGATAGTGTAGCCTATGTGTGTGTATATATATAGTAGTAACACATAGAGAGTGGAGTTTAAGCCAATATCTAGAACAGTAGTTTTCAGTAATCTTCAATGTTGGATTCATCTTTTCAGATATTCCCCATGCTTTCTAATACTGGACTTCAGTGTTCACCTTACAGCTTGTTTAAGTGTAATTATAACAATTACAACAATAACTTTTGCCCAGTCTAATTCTTCAACTGCTGTTTTGAAAATGTTTTAAATGTAATATATTGCATTTTTTAGCTCCCCAAAACAAGTGAAAATAATTTAAAACAGGTTTTCACTCTGCTGTGTATGTTTCTTCCCTGTGCCCTTAAGCGGTGGATCTGAGAAGGACTGTGGGTCATCTGCTGCAAGTTATGTCTCGTGGTGTGATTTGTGACCACCAAGCCTGTCCTTTTGTCTTGTGTTGTCATGTCATACGTCAGGTCAATGGCGCAGCTGTTCAGTAGCGTGCTGGCCTTTTCGATGCATGTGGGTAGCAAAACGCAAAACTGTGGTTGCAGCAACGTAAACACCACATTCACAGCGTTCTGGCGCACTTGATGCAGAAAGACTTAACGATTTTGAGCGATATCCTTTTCAGGCAAGGGAATATTACGAATAGTGATAGTAAATGTCTACAAGGCTCCTTGTTTAGATAGATTGATAGAGTCTTTATTGTCCTTTACAGGAAATTTGTTGCCACAGTCTGTACAAAAACCTCACATAAATGACATAAATACAAATATACACACCACTATTACATATACATACATGAAATATGCGCCTACATGGGTACATCCACATTTTTGCCTACATACACAGTCATATTCATCTACACATTATCATTAGTTTATCACAAAGTCAGATTTTTGTATATGGAGAATGGATGGAGAAGAACACACCTCGGTGTTGAGTGGTGTTGAGTGGTGTTGAAATGTGTAGTTGGGGCAAAGTTTCAGTCAACAGCTGAAATACACACACAACCCCCCACCCAAGATTGTTAATGTCTGTGGCATCACATTCTGAGGAAAGCTTAAAGATGCTGAAAATACAATGGCTCATTTTAAAATATAGGGCTACCTAAACAAATCTAAATTTGTAGTTAATTGTTGGGAAAGACGGTTGTCAGATTGTAGAGATATTGGCCTGTAACATTGAGAGTTGAGAGGGTGGGGAACAAGATTTAAAGTAGGGTACACTGTTGGACGGATGGAAAATGATTGATTTTGGTCAGTAGTAGCCAATGTTTTTGCATATACGTTGCAGTGTTTGTCCTCAAATTTGGGTGTTGGGCGGTAAATATGGAAATCCAAAAGCTGCATACTAGATGAACTCTAGCTGATCACCGTTTTTATTTTGCGCCGTTGGCTCATCCCGCCTGAACGGTGCTGGGGGAAACATGACACTTGCTGGCAGTAGCCATTTGTGTATATTGGAAATGAGGGGTGCAACGGTTCACCAAGCTCACGGTTCCGACCATACATTGGTATTTGGGGTCCCAGTTTGGTGAGAGAAAAAAAAGAAGAGAGAATGAGACCTGACACTGGATGAATGCGTTTCACTTTATTGAACAAAAGTAGCGCATTTCATATTATTTTATTTATTTATTTTTTTAAATTTTGTTTAAGATTTTCTCCCATTTTCTCCGTGGCCAGCGTCGAATGTTAAGTAGCACATTTTATGAAGACAGTTATATAGCCTATGTGTGGAGCACATATTTAACTGGTGTTTCTACATTTTTCTATCTGGAAGGAAAAGTAAAGAGTATTCAGGCCTGCTGTGAGGGTAGGTAACATGCAGTTAGCATGCAAAACAACAACAAACACAAAGCGTCTACTTAAACGCAGCTGGAAGTGGGTATGTCAGAGTGGCAGTCTTCGAAGTGTTGCAGGTGGTGCAAGTTATTTTCATGGAACAGCATCCATTCAGTAGCGTTTCGGTTATCTACCTTGTTGCCGTCTTCATGGGTAACTGGTATGTACCAAAATATTCTAAAAGATGGAGGGTCCATCTAATTCGGGAGCTTCATCTCCACTGGCCATCAAGGAAGGAAAGTCGGGTTTTCTTAGGTTAACTTTAGGATTTGAAATGTCTGATTGATGTTTGAAATCATCAACATCCCATGAGACTAATTTCAAAATGATCCATGAATGATGCATGAATTAAAACTGAAATGGTCGCTAAAGTTGAAATAGCCTTCCTGAATTTAGCCTACAGTACATGCTTTGCTTAAGCATTAATCAACGCCATGCTTAATCGGGTTAGCCTTTTTTTTTTTTACTGCAACAGATGCAGATAGCCTGAAGATAGCAAGCAATTGCTTGCATTGTTTAGTGCCTGCGAGCCCATTCATCTCAGGTGCATCCAAGCGAGGCTGACAACATGCGGCGTCAGCTTAGACGCTTACCTGGAACCCGGTGTGCTGGATTTGAAGTAGGGATCTCTCATCTGCAATGTTGGTAGCCTAACACTGGGGAGAGTGAGGACTCCTGATCCCCAAAATGGGTGGGATCTGTCAGTAAAACTTGGATTTGAACCAATCATATAACTTTGTACGGAGAGCAGTCTTCTGATTCGTACGATTCAGTGATTGACAGTAGACAGGAGATCAATCTATTACAGGGTTCATGAAACCTCACTCACTTATCATTAGTTTTATGGTTGACTGAAATTTGTGTGGAGGAAAAAACAAACATTTATTTATACTGTAAAAAAGGTGTAAAATTTTATTGAAATTGCCCCCCACCCAGCCACCCACACACACACAAACACACTGATTCCTAAGTGGGAACATTGCAGGTCAGTTTTGAGATTCAGATGTGAGCATGTGAATCCTGGAATGAAAATGTGTTTTCTTTTTATATATGTTCATTATACCATTACCATTTTAGTAGGGAATAACCAAGATGCTCATTAACATTCAAAATATATGGTAATTAGAATTATGGAAACCTAAAACTGGATGAAAAAGTACAACAAAAGGCTGTGTTTTTGTAAAGATTTGTTTTGAATTTAAAACATTTTTGTAAGCCTCTCTTTACCCCATTGTTCCAATCTTGCTATAGCAAGTTGTAGCATACACGTATGAATGCCAAATATCAAAATATTGTTTAGGAATAGAATATTTTAGATGTAATTTTAAGGTTTATTGAAATTCTAGTTGGGTGTGTGATTAAATATGCCATGCCAGTCCTGACATCTTTTTTGGACATTGAAACAGAAGTTTGATTTATACATGCATCCACAGATAAACAATATTAATTAAATAGTAAATAAACAAGTGAATGGAAAAATGAGGCTTGCAACTGCAGACGTTGACAGGTTAGGATATTTTATTCTGTTTTCCATCACTGCTGTTGGAAAAGGCTGTCTTTTGCATTTTAATCACTCTTGTGAATGGAGCCCACGCTGATTTGTATTGTGAACGCTGTATAGGCATCCCATAGAGAGCTGGAGACAAAAGGAGGGAACAGGGTTTTGCCACACTGAAAAGTGCACACACACACACGGACACACACACCCACACACACAGACACAGACACACACACCCACACCCACACACACACAGACACACACACACCCACCCACACACACAGACACACACACACACACACACACACACACACACACACACACACACACACACACACACACACACACTCACACACTCTCTCTCTCTGAAAGGATTTTCCCCCTGCATTCAAAGGGAAAGCCACTGAGTTGTAGAAGCCAGACATTGGCTGCTTGCAGTGTTCTAAACCCCTCCTCTCTCTATGTCACATTCAGTGGGCGGGGCCAGTAGGGCCGCACTGTCTCCCTCTCCCGGGAGTGACTCGTCACTTGGTGATGTAATCCCCGGCAGTGGAGATTAGCTGATTGTGGGGTCAGATGCCGTGTTGTAATCACCGATAGGTGCAAGCTGCTCTAGAAATAGCAGTGTCTCAGTTTATACTGTGGAACACAATACCATGGGAACAATGCCTTTTGTTCTTGGGATAGTGAGCAAAGCTCATTTACATTTCGCATTACAGTACTAATTGCCTATGAAGTAATGAACATGCTTCAATGGAATCTGTATCTATTTCTTATTTAGTTCTTTGCACATACGCGAGTTGAATTACAATTTGTTTAATTTTGTATTGTTTTTTTTTAGTGTTTTTTTTAACATATTTGATAGATATATGTATATTTTCAGGCTGGATTATGTGTAGTGCTTGGAATGAATTCTGTCATCTTTTTGGGCTCTGCTATTTATTCAGATATTTACAATAATGTTTTGCACTTGTATCACTGATTGACAGCTGGCTTGCTCAGGGTGATCTGACTATAGCCTGCTTTGTCATTGTCCAGTTGTGTAGTGTCCGTTAAGTCCTATTCTGTATTTATGGTGATGGTGTTCTGAGCTGAATAACAATGGGTACTTTTGCATTTAAGTGTGTAATTATGTACATTTTAAAACCTTTGACTGCCCATTCACCTGCTGTTCTGCCTGTCAGTCATTAGTCATGGGCAGTTTTAAAGCTGTTCAATGTTAACAGCTTCTCAGTTAACCCTGTTCAGGCAGAATTCGCCAAATAAAATGTATTCGAAGGCTTCACCAACCTTTGTCTGTTTTCATGTGATGCGTAGGCCTATTTATTATGCAACTTATTTTTGTCAGTGACAACAAAATTATTGTGGCAATCACTGAAATGATGATTGGAGCTTTAAACCGCCATACCATGCATACCTTCTGGAGATGCAGTTCCCAGCTTTTCTGACAGCCCTCCACTATATGCAGCCTGTCCAGTGTACAAGTGCATTTTTCTTTTAAAAACAGGCCTGACCTTCAGAGTTTGGTTAAAAAAACCCGGACATTTGATAGCTTCCTCTTAACAGCTTGCAGACCACGCTCTGGAATGCATTAGTATTCTGTCAAAATCAATACCACTTTTGGAAGACCCTTCATTATGTCTTTTATAGAATTATGGCAAAAGCGTTTGTTGCAAAACTGATTTCCTGTCCAGGGGAAACGGCGGACCGCTGTGATGAGTTTGGCGGCTGCCGAGTCGTCCGAGGCTTGTCATCTCTCCTCTCATCATGTTTAATGAGCACCGCGGTGATTTATGGGAAGGTGACCTACCCTGCTGTGGGCAACAGGCTGCTTGGAAATAATCAAAACCTGCTTTTCACAGCTGTCTCTTTTCCTGTCCTCCCCTTAATACTGCTGACAACTTGTGTCTACATTTGAAAATGCTACAGTTTAAAGCAGGCCGCTTCCCAAAAACGAATCTTCAAACAATGCAAAATTGAGGCTGTTTGATCGAATTTAGAAATAAAAATGGCAAATTCGATTTCAAGTTTTGCCCAACCTCTAACACGTCTTTAGAGAGTGTTGGCCGGTTAGTCTGCCTGACATACGGTGCCTTTTGTTCATTGGCTGGTTTCCTGGTACACACTTGCTCATTGGCTGGTTATCTGACAAGCCCTTGTTCATTGGACTAGATAATCTAAATTTGTTCCTCATAACAGATTTTTACAACAGAGAAGGAAGCTGGGGTTTATCTTTGTTTTTGATCTTCAGTTCTGTTCTGTAGTTTTAGTCTCAGCAGGGTGAATTGCCAGAAATGCGCCCTAGACTCTGTACATTCGGCAGCTTGTTAGGGGGCCATGCACCTATAAGGCATAACTTTAAAAAAGTATTATTATTGGTTATTTTATTATATATGATTTAATCTTCATCTCCTCCTCCTCCTGCTCAACTGCTCAATAGTCACAGCACGTGGCAGGTTTGTAGATGACATTGAGTTGCAACTGACATCTCCCAATAGATCACATTGTTGGACCAAAAAATGAAATGTAGCCAAATTAGGTAATTATGAAACCATTCACTGTAAATCAATCATAACAGTTAGGAGACTGGAACTTCGCAAGAACATTCCCTTGGCCGTTATTCATATTTTTCTGGTGTATGTATTTCTCAGGATCAGGCAGTGTGGTATAATGGTTAGGGAACTGGGCTTGTAACGTTAAGGTTGCAGGTTCAAACCCCAGGTGGGACACTGCCGTTGTACCCTTGAGCTAAAGGTACTTAACCTGAATTGCTTCAGTTAATATCCAGCTGTATAACTGGATTGTAAAGAAATGTAAATTGTAAGTCGCTCTGGATAAGAGCGTCTGCTAAATGCCTGTAATGTAATGTAATGATCCGGGTCTGAGTCTGAGTCCTTATTGGACTTTCAGGTATTTAGAGAAATTTGCAATGCTTATTTGTTTTCAGACCGGACCCGATGACCTAGCCTAATTATTATACTATTTAAAAAGGTGTGTTTTAATTAGACACCCCCTCCTGCAGCCAAACCCCTCCCACACCAAGGGCTCACTGCCTAGGCCAGGCCTAGCTTTCATTCCGACAACAATTGTAACTTCTGAATTGTAACAAGCTGTTAATTGTTCTTAATTAAACACTTTTATTGAGGGATGACTTACCCTCTTAAAGCCAAGTTATGCCAGAAAGAGCTTTGCATGCCATTAAGGATGAATGTCATCCTATTCACATCTTTTAATCATTCAGATCCCTTCTCAGACGACTGGTTTAACTTTCCGTAATTTATGGCGCTAATGATCCCGTTAGAAAGAGGATACAGTTTTTGATAAATTAAATTGTAGACTGACAGATGGAATCAGTGGGGTCCAAAATGCGGAAAGTGTGGACACTTGGTCACTGAAAAGAAATGATTTGTGGAAAATTAAGGATTCAAAGAGTGAGAATGGTGGGACTGAGTTTGGTGGTCTTTTGTGAAACCTCGGAAAAAAACGCCACAATCAAGATGTTTTGTGAACCTAATTGTGCCTTTTGCATTTGCTGTCTGCTGACTAGAAAAGCCAGAATGATTATAATTAGGCAAAGCTTGATTCCCGGTCACTGTTTTTCTTGCTCTGCCTGTTCCAGGAGAAAGGCTACCCTTTAAAGTGGGTCAACTCATTGTAACTCTTGTACGGAACATCCGTGTTGTACAAGGACAGACATTTTCCGTTTTCTTTTCTCCATCACCGGACTTCTTTTGGCACCCTGGCAGGCCTGGATGCCCACAAGTAGGGCACGATGGGACCACAAAGTTCCCATGAATAAAAAAAAAACCTCAGTGGGCATTTGTTTTCATTGGCAGCCTCCAACAGCTGCTCCGGGAGAGGATACGAAAAAGGAAAAAAACAAAACCCTTGCCCTTTCAGAGATGGCAAATGCTTGTTGTTCAGTCAGACTATGGCAGCATCCCAAACCAGTCAATTGCCTCCTATCCTGTTCACGGAGTGTACAATTTGTGGGATGGGATGGTGGTGATGTCATGGAGTGCCCACTTCACTAGGTGAGGGGTTAGGGAGGAATTAGACCGGATGGCTTAGAACAGGGGGTCCAATCTTATCCGAGAAGGGCCGCTGTCGGTGCAGGCTTTTGTTGTAGCCCAGCACTAACACACCTGATTCGACTAATGAAGGTCTCGATTGAAGAGCACGATTGGTGGATTAGTTGAATCAGGCTTTTTAGTTCTGGGCTAGAACAAAAGCCTGCAGCCACAGCGGCCCTTCTCGGATAAGATTGGACACCCGTGGCTTAGAATCTGGGACACACTTCAGCCTCTCACCCAGCGCCCTTTCCTTAAGATCACCACCACTGCTGACGTTTACTGACCCAGCACTTAGGCCTAAAACACTTTTCCATCATTACACAACAAATGGATGGGTCTTCCGTGAAAGCATTCTCTTTTGCATGAATTGTATTGGTGGGGTTAGATTATCGAAATAACATTAAAGGAGACTTGCAGGCCTTATAATTGTTTACAATTTTAAAACACTGGCCACAGAGATCGGGGTTCAATTCCCCGTCTCGCCAGATTCGGCTCTGGCCGGGAGCGCCACCGGGGGCGGCGATTGGCTGTCCGCCCCAGGGAGGGGGGAAGGAAGCCGACATGAGATTCGCTACGCATAAGAGTGGCCCTGCAGTATACCGGGTTACGGTTGATATTACTAGGGGGATTGATTTTAGCGGGTCTAATTGGCAAAATGGGAGAAAATGCCGTCTCGGAAGAGGTCGGCTGGATCAGGTCCAAGCAGCAATACAAGTGTCGCATACCGGTTGCAGGACTGGCAAACGGCAGCAAACTCACATTACTAGGGGGGATTGACTTAAAATAGTGGGTCTAATTGTCTACCAAATTGGGAGAAAATGGGAGAAAAATCAGAAACAAAAATTATTTTAAAAAAGTGCATTAACTAAAATGTACCTTTGTATCTTAATGCTGTTTGATCATTTTTTTTAGCTATTGAAAAATGGGGACATCTTTTGTTCTATGTATGCACAGTGATCTGAAAATCTTTCCATTTTGGAGAAGAACCCTGCCCACAGAAACAGCCTAGACCTTCATGGCCTTTAGTATTAATTTGTAAAACCACGTGCTGGTTCCAGCCATTTTAAGTGTTTGTTGGTATCACAGTATTTTGTTTTGCTCAGCAGATGAGACTGCCTTAACACCTGACACCTGACATTAGCCACTTATCTGAGATTGGAATCCTTTCTGAGGTTTGAGTGATGATTCAGGAGAGTCCAGGCTCCTGGCGGTCTGCCTTTGCCTTGTCAAATGCATCAATGCTCTGTCGGGTGCCTGTCACTTTGGGCAAAACAAATGTTCCTCCTCTGATTGTTTTTTAGGAATGCCTGTGCCTTCTCCTCGCGTGCACTGTTCCATCAAATAACATCTTGTTTCTTCGAAGGTGGCACTGACATTCATCGGTCAATAGATCCGTCTCTGCAGGTCATCTCGGATCTCTTACAACACTTGGGCAGAATCTCGCACGTAGTGCAACCTCAACGGTTACAGTAGGATTGCGTGTGTCTGGTGGTGACCAGGCAGGGTATCTGTTTGGTAGGTATGCCAGCAGATTAAGGCTTAATTTAAGGTGCTGGTCCCAGTTCCAAAGGCCAGGACAAATCAACAGGACACTGAAGACGTCCGCGTCAGCCCGAAGTGACCCGGGGGCCTTTCCCAAGAGTTTCTGTTTGTTGGCGTTCCGTGTTTGGGAGTTGTAAACATGGCCTTTGTAAGCGTAGTGAATCCGAGTCAGATTTGTGCGCTTCAAGAGGAGTTTAATCGTGTAAGTGGATTAGAAATATAAATAGAAGACCCTCTCCTTGGGTACAAATGTCAATGAAGTGGAAAATAGGCCTAATTATTTTTAAACGTCCTTGAATACAAGTATGTTGCAATTACCAGTCATAAATATTACCACTAATAAAAAAAATCACGGAAGTTCAATAAAATATGATGACCAATGCATTTGGCAAGGCGGTATTCTGTTCCTTTAATGTTCAGGTGCAAAACAAGGGACTCTTGATTTCTGCTCGGTATTCCATGAAATAGGAATCTTTATATATATTTTTTAATTATTTTATCCCATTTTTGTAGCCAATTAAAACCTCTATTTTATGTCAATCACCCCCATAGTAATTTGAGTTCGCTGCTGTAGTCCTGCGACCGGTAGTGACGAAGGCGAGACGGCACTCACTCACCCATTACTACAGAGCCACTCTTATGTGCAGCGAACGTCCTGTCGGCTTCCCTCCCCCCTCCCTGGGGCGGACAGCCAATCGCCGCCCCCTGGTGGCACTCCTGGCCAGAGCCGACTCTGGCGGGACTGGGAATCGAACCCCGGTCTCCGTGGCCAATATCGAACGTTGTAACCACTGGACCACGCGGGAGGCCCAGAAATCTTTATCTTAATCTGAGTTTATATGATTGCCATTAAACAAACTGACTTGTGGGAAAAGACGCTGTCCTGCCTGCCTGCCTGCTGACCTTTTGAGAAACTGATCTTTGTGGGTCCTGGCTTCACCATACAAGCCAATCAGCATAAAAGGGCAGTACAACGTTTTAAAATGTGAATATAAACAATTGGTTGAGTTGGCAACAGTTGGAAAACGACATCCAAGATGTCCACCCATAAGCTGATTACATTTGTATCACCGTACCCAGAGCTATACGACAAACACAAAGATGATAAAAACGATGAAATTAAAGGCAATATCTGGCTGTTCAGGCGTGTTCGGCTCAAGACCGTTGGTTGTCAACTTCTGAATGTTGGGTGCAAGCAATTATAGGACTATCTCAAACTTCCCCACCAACATTCTGAAATGTGTTTTAAGTCTGTCTCTGGTGCAGGTAGTTTCAGCTCTTGAATGAGCCGAATTGTCCGTACTCCATATTCCCTCCATTTCTCCAAGACAGGGTGCACCCAATACCTCCTCTTATCATCATCACTGCTAGACTCCATTTTGTTTTCTCGGGCTGTGTTTGTCGTGTCGTGGTGCGAGTGTTTCTTCCCACCATGAAGAAAACGTATCGGACGTGGTATGAAAAGTTACTCAATAAACAGAAAGGAATATTTTCTGATTTTGTCTTGCAAAAACGCAATGGCCTTGGTGTGCAAGGACCTTTAGTCTTGTATATACAGGGGGTAGACATCATGGAAAAAGGACTCATATTTTGAAGCAACTGAAATGCAATTAAAAAGGAGTCTACACATTTCATATTAATTTCAATACTAATTGCCGATATTTTTCTGCTGTGAAAGACATTTTAAACACTTTAATATGTGAGTTTGTAAAGCAACATCAGAGATTAAACAGGTTTTGCAGGTGCTTCAGTCACAGAAACGGCAAAATGATTTAATGTGTCGAGGGGAACAGGATAGTTGCTAGAAACATTACATTTTTACATTTTAAGCATTTAGCAGACGCTCTTATCCAGAGCGACTTACAAGATGTGCATAAATACATGGTAGGAACAATCATAGTTTGCGCAAGAGATCAGTCCAGTAATACAGTGATAGACATAATTGCAGGCAGCTGCGTACTATACCTGTAACATTGGGAAGGAAAAGGTTAGTAATTTTTTACATTTTTAATTAAATGGAGTAAGCAGGGGTGTATAGTGTTGAGCAAGTAGGCAGTGGTGAGGACAATTAGCTAGATGTACAGAGTTCAGTGGTAGAGGAGTCTGAAAAGGTGGGGTTTTGAGTCTCTTGCGGAAGATTGCAAGTGATTCTGCTGTCCTGACTGAAACCACAAAACAATGGCCTCAGAAATGACCACAGAACTGAATCTACACCTCCATTACAGTAAAAAACCAACTGTACTTCTTGAGCTCCGTGAAGCTGATATTTAAGGTCGGGCTGAAAATCGTAAACCACTTGTAACCAAGGCCAATGCACAATAATGCATAACCTGGTGCAATGAGCACAGAAGCTGGACTTGTGATCAGTAGAAGAAAGTAATATGATCCAATGAGTCACCTTTTTTCCCGTTTTTCTCCCAATTTGGTAGCCAATTGCACCGGTTAACCCTCCCCACACGGGTCCGTTGCTCGACTACTCGAGGCAAGCCAATTCTCCGTGGGCAACGCCCACCCACCCACACCTTTCCGTGCTTCTCGGCGGACCCGACCCGGCTCTCCCTCCCCCCTTCCCCTGGGACGGACAGCCAAATGCCGCCCCCGCTCGGGCTGACGACCAGGGCCGGTCTGGTAGAGACGTGGGTTTCAAACCGCGTCCCTGACAGGCAGCGCACACCACACCGGACCAGCCAAAGTGTGGTGCGTTAGACCGCTACGCAATCCACCGCTCCACGATGAGTCACCTTTTACTCTTATTCCTACATCAGGACAGGTTAGCCAGATTCCCTAGTCAAAACTCTGCAACATGAGACCAAAGACAATAGTATTGACGGAAAGTGTAGCGATCGACATAAAAGCCCCCGGACAGTGGCATCAGCGGTAGCAGCTACGCGATGGACATCGATCCTGTGTCCAGAGGGGATGGCAGGCATTGTTCGGTCGATAATTCCCAGCAAAGTATTCAGATGCTTCTGTCCGTGCCTCATTGGGTTTGTGGCAAATCTTGGGTGAGAGAGCAATGGCCTCTTCAGACATTCCCCACAGAGGTAATCCAGTGCGTCAGAAGGTCTTAGCGCCCTGATTCTGCTGACCGCAGCATTCATCCAGCAGAGTAAATCCTGACTCAGGAAATGCCTTACAATTGCATCTCTTAGAAAAGCTCGCTTTTACGTTAGCTTTGTATCGTGCTGATTGGAGGACCCCGGCGTAATCAGTCATGTCTGATTGTACTGTCCCTTCCAATAAAGATATTGGTGAAATAAATCATCGCTAGTGATTGTACGACTCCCATATTGGACTGAACGGAGGCATAATGGCTTTTATATGAATGCTGAGGCAATTTTCTGTGTAACCGTATTGCCCACAGCTATATATGATCACAGTATTCTTTTTACAATGATTTTAAAATTAAGGGCACAAGTGCTTTTCAGAGGCATTTCAAAAGTTTTACAGGATTATCCTAAAACAACAAATGAAATGAAAAAAAACGTGAAAAAAACAAAACCTGCGTGGTTATGGTTAGTTGGCCTCACACATTTTTCTGGTGCGCTTCACTTTGGAAAACCCTAATTCAGAGCAAAACGGATTGATCCGGAGTCTAACACTGTAAAAGACTGCATGGATTTTTTCTCTCTTTTCTGGGCCTGTTTATTTGTTCATTTGTTCTTTCTGGGGGTGTGTGGTGAACAGTGGGTGTGGGCCGAGCCAGTTGGCTGAAGGCTGTTGTTTTCAGCCTCTCTCCCTGCGATATGTGAGGTAAACACATCATTCGCGTGAGACTCCTGTCCGCCCACGTTGCACACAGGCTCGTGGCTCCCCCCCCCATTCTGCTCTGATTGCTGGATTGTGGACATGGAGAAACAAAAAAAAGCCTTTTCCCTGGACCAGAGCGTGCTGTGACTGAGTTTCCGTGCTGTGAATGAGGGAGGCAAGGGATAGTACCCAAACAAGTGCTTTGTGCTGTCCTGTTCTTTCCCGCCTTTTCCTGTCGCCCGAGGCTGTTCATGTTTTCCTCCTGTCCCGCAGGCCATTTGTCCTTCTGTCCTCCTGTCACCGAAAAGCTGATTATGCACAGCTGATTAATGTCACAGAAATGTTATCCTCGCCGGCTCTCCCCGTTCTTCCTGCTTCTTCACATTACAGATGACCGACCGCCTCAGTGCTTACACACGCTAACACCCTACTGACAACATCCAAGTCTCCGTATTAAATGTATCATAAATATTTTTTTATGGTATTTTCAAGATTCCACTTCCTGGTTTTCCCAGGAGGTCTCCCATCCAAGTACTAAACAAGCCCAGCCCTGCGTTGCTCCAGCTAGGAGGCTGCAGAGTGGTATGGTTCCTAGCAGAAAGGCTTGATGCTCTGGACCCCCCTCCTCCTGTGGTCCAGGCAGCAGCCAATACCAGGGCTGTCACCTGGCAGTGACATGCAGAAAACAGGGAATGGTGCTCCCTTACAAAGAACATGGCTTTTGTTCCAGGCTTTGGCACAGTATCAGGTAAATTGCCAAGGCATATGAAGAGCCAATGGCGTGGCTAGTTTAGATTAGAATTTGGAACACTTGGGAGCCTCAGGTCGTGTAACGGTCTAAGCGTTTGCTTGGGAATGCAAGTTGCCCATTGCAGCCAAGGTTCGAAACCCAGCTGCACCAGACCCGCCCTGGCCGAGAGCTCCGATTGAGGGCGGCGATTGGCTGCCAGCCCCAGGGGGAGGGGGAGGGGGAGGGTGAGCTGGCATTAGCTCGCCGAGAAGCGTGAAGAGTATCTCTAGATAATAGGTGGGCGAGTTCCGTCTTGGAGGAGGTGGATCATTGCCGGCCTCGGGGAATTAGCTTGGCCCGGAGGACGGGCGGTGAGTTTGTGGGGAAGAGCGAATCGAAAGAAATAGAGGGTATAATTGGCTATTAAACCCAGGAAGAAAAAAAAAAAAACCCAGGAAAAAATCTGAAAAAAATTGGAACACTTTAGGTATGCAATCATGTTCCCCTCCCCCTGATCTTT
Source organism: Aldrovandia affinis (assembly GCA_029706075.1). Classification (NCBI taxonomy): domain Eukaryota; kingdom Metazoa; phylum Chordata; class Actinopteri; order Notacanthiformes; family Halosauridae; genus Aldrovandia; species Aldrovandia affinis. The sequence continues at coordinate 1,369,581 of JAINUG010000160.1, forward strand.
TTTTCATTTTTTTCATTTTACAAGTTGATTGAGTTTTTATAGATTTATAAGTCCCGCTCCTCAGCCCTGCAGGAGGTAACAAGTATATAACCACCCCCATAACCACAGAAGATTCGTCAGTACTGATAGTGCTACTAGAGTTAGGTACAATGTTCCTACTCCACAGCTGATAATATTACTTTAGTAGCCTATAATGGTCTTTTTTTGTGCTGTTTCAAATTAGTTTAGGTGTAGGTTAGCTTGATTCAAATCTGTCTGGAGGGTAAACTTCATTCACTCTTAACGTAAACGCTTCTGTCGCTGGAGGGAGATAACTGCAGTAGCAAATCTAAATGTAAAATATTCCTAAAATACTTCCCTTGGGCTCAGCTCCAAGACTCTTAACATGAAATAGACGTAAAAATGAAACGGCCCAGTCGGCCTCCCACCATTAGCCCAGCAAGGGTTGTCAAGGCAAGGATTTCACCACAGAGAGAAGTTGATATTTTGGGACATGGGAAGAATTCCGCATGATAGTTCTCAGTATTGTGGTTCATGATTCACTGACGCTCATTAGCAGAATGTGGAAAAATAGGGTGAAGGATCTGAGATGGGGGTTGTAGATAGAGATGAAAAAAGATGAACCTAAATAGTGAGAAAGAAATCTTGCTAGATTAGGCTTTTGCTGCTCTTTAAAAAAAATAAGAAAGTGCTGTGTGCGTGTGTGTGCGTGTGTGTGTGTGTGTGCGTGTGTGTGCGTGTGTGTGTGTGCGTGTGTTGTGTGTGTGTATGTGTGTGAGTGTGTGAGTGAGTGAGTGTAGGGAGGAGGAGGAGGAGGGGGGAGACCTTGCATATCTCAGTTCATTATCTACACCCCTTGAAACCCAGCATATGAAAAACAAAAACAAGCCTCGTGCACTTAATGTGTGCTTAACTGAATGGCATAATGATTGTACAGTAGAACCGTTCTCTATTTTCAGAAAGCAGCTATCGTTCCACTCATCTCGCTCTTCACCACTTTAAACGATTCAAGCAGGGCTGCTGGCCAGCGCAAACAGTCAAAATCAATTCAGTGAATTGGGAATGTGTATAGCAGGCCAGATAGCAAATAATCTTGGTGCTAAGAGAGCATTATCTTCCTTATATATTCATTGCCCTGGTGCAGGAATTGTAATTTGCATTCAAAATGAGTAGGAAAATGAGAACTTAAGTACCTCAAATGTGTGTCTAAAGTGATGGTCATGCAGTCACATCCAGTGCAGGCCATTTCAGTGACTGGACAGCTGTGCCTGGAGGACATGCTGACCAAAAGCACTGGGCATTTTCAGAGCCACAACTATGAAATGAATTTGCAGTTATGTTGGAATGCATGGGTGGGTAGTCACATGTAAATTTCACGCTTTCACATATTTTTGAAAGGTAGTTCAATTTAAATATTTAAAGTAGGGGTTTTGCACCACTGCAGGTGTCCCAGACAGCTTAAGGGAGTCTTTGAGAAAGGTTGGACTGGTGTGTGATGGTTTGTGGGTGGAGCGTAATTCGGTCAGAGCCCGTTGCGTACGATTCAGTCGCAGTTGCAAGTGGACCAATGGACCCAATCAACCAATCAGAGCTCAAGATTAAATGAAACTGGAAAATGTTTATTCTTCACTGGCTGATTTTTCACATACAGACTTCCGATATGTTTCCACATGTTGGATTGGTTTTATTTGGCAGTCAATTAATGAATTCCATTCATTCATTCATTCTCACTCACATTCACTCACTCACTCACTAATTTCATTCAAATAAGACCTCAGAATTTCTTTCCTAATGATGTCATTAGTGATGTAACACCATCATCTAAAGTCTAAAAATGCAGAGCAGAGCTCCTTTTTGGATGACTCCATAACCTCTTCCTGCTCACTGTACACGGATGTCTGTGTACGGGCTAATTGTGTCATTAATCACCATGGCAACTTCGGCCAGCCACGCTCGAGCAGGTTCCTGAATGCACGGCGGTCCCAGTCCCCAAGTCAGACTGCAGGGGGCCCCTGGGATCGTCCACGCAGGGCATACACTATGTGCTGAGTCCACTGCAGTGGGTTCAGCTTCATGGCACAAGCAATGCTAGCAATGCTATATTAGTTTGTTGTGCTCTCCTGGGGTGTGTGTGCGAGCGGTTGATGCCATACTGCGTGGGTCCCCGAGGAGCCAAAAGGGCCTGCCGGTTTTTGTTTTCATGTTAAATTTTTTGTACATTTTTTAATTTAACCTTTATTTAACCAGGAAAGGTCCCATTGAGATTAAAAAATCTCTTTTACAAGGGAGTCCTGGCCAAGACAGGCAGCAGCACAAATAAAAACACAAAAAAATGTTGCAGACATAAACAGAACAAACAACAAACTACAGAAAATAACAAACTCAAAAAACCACAAGTCTTAAAAGCACCGACATCCTGAGGACTCCGCCTCCATGTCCTTCATATTGGATTTGAAAACATTCAAAGACATTTTAATGTTTAATTTTAAAGTTTAAAGTTTTAAAATCAGGAATCCATTTCCATTTTCCATTTTCCATTTTAAGCATTTAGCAGACAACGCTCTTATCCAGAGCGAATGTGCATTAATACATTCAAAATATCAAATGCTTGAATTGATCATTTTCTAAAACCAGCAGGCCCCTGTTGACAATCACTGCCCTGCAGCAGCTGGGTAGCAGGCATTACTAATCGTAGAAGAAAACATGGCAAAATATCCAGAGCTAACGAACACAAGCTATACCTGCACAAGATCAAAGTCATGTCCAAACGTGTTGCTAGCTCCAGTGCACATATTTTTGATCATTTGCATGTTTGTGTTGTCGTGTGGTTATGTATTCACATAATAGATATATGCTTTCATGCTTTCCATTCAATTCAAATTAATCAAGTAATTCCAATTCAAATAATCACAATTCAAGCTTTTAGATATTAATAATCAACATTGTTCTTTTTTTTAGACTTCTGTTCTTTTTGCCATAATTCCGGGCCATCTTTTTGCTTTTATGCTCTCTCACCCTTAGACACTTTTTCATTAGAGTGGGGTCAGAGGTCTAGTGGTAAGCGCTTGTCGACGTCGGATGATCTTGGCAGTCCATTATGCTGCAATTTCCATGTTTATCTCAGTCAGGTTATATTCCCCCTCAGGGTTCTTTCTGGGTAGCGTTGGTGTTGGATTAAGTGTTTTGCTGTCCTGGATGGCTGAATTGAGGGGTGCATCTTTTAATACTCATTTTTTAATACGTCGCTGACCTGACCTGCAGTCACTGCGTGGAAAAGGCACGACAGAATTTCCCCCTCTTCAGATTTCATTGTGGGTTTGTGCACGTCTGGAAAGTAATTCACCGAAAATTTGAGCACTGGGTCCTGTTTTGATCATTAGCGTTTTGCCAGACGTGTTTAATGCTACAACCTTTCTGTAGCCCCTTCACGTTCGCTACCGGCAGAGGCTGAAATACGCTACGCTTGTATCTTACTCAAGTGAAAGGGTCGTTTTAAGATAAACAAACGCAGCGGCGTGTAAACTTCGGGAGGCGGGATAGATTTGACAGTTGACCTTTTGACAAAGCGTGTGCGGAGGAAGGCAGAAGCAGAATTATAAAGGAAACCTGTAAGAAATACGGGCTCCCCACGGGAGCAGGGAGCCCACAGAGAAGGCAGACGTTTGGCTGCTGGGATCCAGCCTGCAGAACCGAAAGCTTTTGATACGTGAATGCTGAGGTAAATAAGCCGTAGAGCATGCCAAACAGAGCATCCGAGGATCCTCAGGGACGTGACTGGGAATAAACCTGTTTGTTCAGTTGTCTGATTGGCTTTAAGAATCATTCGTTGAATTTATTGTTGCTGCTGTTGTAATAATTCTTGAAATCACTTCATGAAATGAAGAACTAGAATAATAGAATAATGTAGGATAGTCACATTTTAAATGACATCAAGAAAATGTGTATGTATCAAAACTGAAAATAGTATTGGAGATGCAAGGCATTTTATAAATAAATATTTTTAAAATATTTTTAGCAGGTGATAAATAACTGCTCACGAAGGAAAAATCATGAACTTTGTCTGGAAGATCGAGGATCTGGTGCATTTGATACGAAGGGCACATACAGAGAGTGGGGTGGAGTGGAGATGCCTGCCCCACCCCTCCTTTGTAGATGTTGTATTTGCTAGGGGGCGGGGGTTGTCCTGGGGGGGATGTGCACTGCCAGGTGAGGGCGTGTGAGGAAGGTGGCAGATGCCCTGGCGCCAGGCAGGCGTGGCAGGCCCACGGGAGCGGGCTCGGAGTGTGTTTTATAGTGCAGCCAGCCTGTGAACATGGCTCCCAGGGGCTATCCTCTTCTGCTTGCACTCACCTCTGATGCAGAGCCAGGCTGGCAGATTAAGGCCTGGAAGAGGTTGGCGGTAGTGCTGAGCCAGAGAATAGAGAGAGAGGGAAAAAAAACCCCCCACTGCGGATGTACTCCGAACGCTCACAGGCACAAACGAATACACTCTCTTTGTCGCTCTCTCGCACCACTTCCGTATGTATCGACACGAACCCACTCAGGCCAGAGGTCATCTGTCGCAGAACTGAGAGCTAGATACGATTAAAAAAAAATAGCCATACGCTTGAGCATTCATTGTGAGGGTAGTGCTTCGTCTTCAATGGGAAAACGGTATCTCGAGGATTCTGGAGCAATTAGTAAAGATTTATGAAGATGTATTGCATTTACGAAGCCGCGGTATCTGTTGCATTCATGAAGACAAAGTATACGGGGCATGTTGCGTTGTACGAAAACCTCATCTCTGAAGAGGGAATATATTTTCTCTTTAAAACGAAAACAATTTACTTGTGATATCGACACCAGCAAACCCAAGTCTGAGGCCGAGGAAGGAGCGGAATATTTTATCAGAGATGTAGACAGTCCCACGGCTGTGATACGGGTTTAATTTTGCTCGTGTGGCTCATATGGAAGGCGCTGCGGGGATGAGGGTTTTCCATCTGTACCAGGCGGCACACTGTCAGGGAGGAGTGGCTGTGGGTAGCATAATGAATCAGGGAGCGGCTGGGGGCTGAACAGGACTCCCCTGCCTCTGGTGCAGGGTCTGATCTGGCTGCTTGTCAAGGGAGGTGCACGCCATCTGATATAACCAGACACGTGCTCTCTCTCCTCAGGGGGACGTCCTCAAACCATGATGTCATGTTTTCTGAGTAGGGCTGGGCGATATCACAATATGTTGTGACATTTACCTCGGTAACAATCAGTGGCAATTTTATCTCAGTTTACCTCAATTTTATTTTATCTGTCTTTCATCTCAGCCCCCCTGAAAACATTTTTACTTAATATCTATTAAAAAGAATATCACATATAGAGAGTGGTATTTCAATTTTGAGAGCAACCACCATTGTGGTGTTTTTGTTTTGGGGAATGTAACAGTAAATTAATAAAAAATGTAGGGCTTGTGCTTTGCATGTGTACATCTCACATTCTCATTGGGGGCTGAGCCCCCCTAAAGGTCAAATCCAGGAATCGCCCCTGGTAACAATAAATGCAACGGTCATTTTTCTTTTAACCTGGGTACACAATACGCATTTTTCATTAGCATTATGACCCTCTGTCAGCGATATGACTGTAATACACAATATAAGAAGTGTGAACAGAAAAAAATAAATCAAATTTATTTCAAATTTTTTCCTGTTTTTCTCCCAATTTGGTTGCCAATTATACCCTCTATTTCAATTTCCCACCCCCACGAGTCCGCCGCCCGTCCTCCGGGACACGTTCCTGGCCTATGTTTACAGCTAGTGAAATATTGAAGTTACAGTACAGTAGCCTAAAGTAGTCTAGTAGAGTCGGCTCTGGCCGGGAGTGCCACTGGGGCGGCAATTGGCTAATTGGAGACCGTATTAGGAATTTTTGGAATCCACTTTGCTCACCTGCAAATGGGGAACATGTCCTCCTGTGGTGATTGGTTCTCGCATCAGTGATCTCATTCCAATGGTGAGGAGTTTTTTTCTCATAAGAAATTGCATTAGTGAATGTTCCAGCGATAGGCAGTTGCTTTCGTGATTCACGACTTTTGCCAGCTGTGCACTTTGCGTCCGCCTCTTTATTCTTGGCCATGCATTCATCATATTGTATGTTTTTATGTTTTTATATTTTTATATATATATATGCCATTTAGCAGACGCTTTTATCCAAAGCGACTTACAGTAGTGAATGCATACATTTTTCAGTATATGTGGTCCCAATGGGAATAGAACCCACAACCTAAGTGTTGTCAATGCCATGCTCTACTCACTGAGCCACAGATATGCTTTAAGTGACGGGACAAATTGCTTGCTTTCCCTTTCGAAACCACCACGGATTTGCGGCAGTGCTTACACAAAACATCGGACTGGTCTTTATCACCTTTTCTGTCCAAATTGATCCCCCACAACAGACACAGAGTCCTTTTTTGGTACCAGCTCTTCATCTCCATTTGAGTCGTCGTTTCCACTACCCGAATCGGATTCGGCACTCGCACCCATAGCCATTAGACAACAGGTGATTGTTGTAGGCTAGCTAGGCTTGGCTACTTTTGGTTTGAGAGGAGCGGTAGATGTAACGGTGCACAGTCGCACCAGGAATACGGATGTTATCGGATAAATTAAAGGCATAGATGTAAGTGTTCAGTTGCTTGCATTTGAGGAATGTTGTCTGTCACCGAACATACCGTCATGTGCAAACAGGTCGGTGAGGGATCGGTTATGTCGGTAGCGGTACATTTTCAGTATATCGGCCAGCCCATTTTGAGACACGCCTACTCACCTGACCGCTCGTGACAAAAGATGAGCACCGCAAGGCTTGGGTGGGTTCGACATGTGTAACTGTCGCAAGGCGCGATGAAAGGAAAGTAGAACAGAGAAGAAGAACCTACATAGCCTGTAACCTACTTTATTGATTCCCCAAAGGGGGAAAATTCCTTTTGGCACCAGCTGCAGCCATTCAGTAGTTAACATATAGTTTAACGCCACACATAATTATAATAACGACATCCAATTAAAATGCATCATATCAATAAAAAAGACGTTTTAAAAAATGCACATATTTGGCTATAAACGCATATGGAATTATATCCATACAACACACATTGGATTTAATATATCATGTAACATGTATTGAGATGCTGAAAATATAGCCAATATATGAAAATACACCTAATATGAATTGTAATATCAGTGACTCAGAGGAATTGATATGTGGTTACTAGAGATGCACCGATTGCGATTTTCTTGGCCGATTCCGATTTCCAATTTTTGATTAGTCTGACCTGCCGATACCGATTTTGGCCGATTCCGATTTTTTTTTTCCTAAAAACAATAATTGACAATTTACACAAACATTTTTGTAACTTTGCTTTAATAGAAAATTAAGATTGACAATTCTGAGGTAGGTCAGAAGCATGAGGTAGGTCTCACTAAAACACATTTCAAAATAAAAAAAGTGTTCCAGGTTACTGGACAGAGCTTTTCTTTTTTTGTGCAAATTAAATTCAATGATGAATAAAAAGAATCCAACAACAGTGGCATGTAGCCTTTAAGTAATAAATAAAAAGAAACAAGAGTAGTTTAAATTTACTGACATGGTGACAGACCATTAGTCCGAAATATTTTTTTAAAACACTAACGTTATATTCTGATGACAGATGACACAAGCCCTTTTTCCATTAAATAATTATATGGCTTCAACTTGACGTGCATCAGAAAGTTATTGCGACAATGCTAATGGAAAACAGGTTAGTTCGAACCTATGATGCGCTAGACTAATTTGTTTGCTAGAGGTGGATTAGAGTAGATCCCAATTCTATATAGTGCAATGGAAAACACTTGTAGCGATATAAGGGCGGATGTTTCAGTTGCGGAGCTTGTCAAAGGCATTGAAACAAGCCGCTCTTCAGCAGAATTTCGTTATTTGCGTGAGTCAGGTAGCCTAACGACTACGACTTTAACTAGCTTCAAAGCTTAGATAAAAATGTTTCAAACTAGGAGTAATTGGAAAAGAGGCGATGCTGCTGTTTCTGAGTTTGTTTGATAGTGGAAACGCACAGCTGGCACCTTCATGCACAACACAGTTAATACACAATTTGTGGTTTAGCTAGAAATCGTTAGATGAATTTATCATTAGGTCTAATAAGTTCGATTTGTATGAGTGAATAGCACTGTTTCATAACGTCACTCATTAGCGAACATAATGATTTCAGTGCAATTCAGTGCTTCAGCAGGGCATTATTAGCCTACGTCAGGTTTATGCACTACCACTATGTTCTATTAATGGAAAATGGTTCAGAGGAACCGAACTAGTGCAACGAAGTTAATTGTTAATTAACCCGGTACCTACGGTACTGTAGAAAACGACTACCGTCAGAATTTGGGCATCGACTTGGTACCTGGGTGATGACTTTTCAAGTGTCTGATTAGGTTGGTCGTCGTTCGAACGCCGAGGTTGTTCCTCCGCGGCTTATTTTCGATTGACATGTATGACAAACTGCAAGCTTTAAGTCGTCTTCACTGACTGTGAAAAAACGCCCATACTAAGGACATGTTGAGGCGTTTTCAGCGCTGCGCTCATCTGATCTGTTTGCATTGGCTCACGGGTGCGCGCACGTCACGTGAAAAGAGGGGGCGAGGAGCCAACCGGCGCACAGAATCGGCTATGTGGAGTGATCGGGATCAAGTCACCGATTGAGGCCGATCAGCTGAAAATCGGCCATTTCCGGTCAGAGGCCGATCGATCGGTGCATCTCTAGTGGTTACTATAATGAACTATGAGTAATATGAATACTCTCTCTCATTGTCTAAGCCGATTATTCCTGGTCAGGGTCGCGGGGGGGCTGGAGCCTATCCCAGCATGCATAGGGGCGAGAGGCAGGAATAAACCCTGGACAGGTCGCCAATCCATCACAGGGCTAATATGAATACTTAATATTAATTTTAAATATTAAATGTAAAAAATAAAAATAAAACACTAAAATATCAAGTTCGCCGGAGCTTTCTTAGAAATTTCCCTGCTGTCCATTTTCCAGTTCAGTTTGTTGTGTTGTTTGTTGTGGAAGGTTTGTTGTAATCAGGACGAGAGCAGTAAGCGCACACACCGGTCCTGTGTATAATAATGACATCTGTGTGCTTTAAGACTGCTCTGCTCCCTTCAGTAGGGGGCTGGAACCAGGAGGGAGAGGCGTTAGAGACCGAGGAGCGAGAAGAAAAGCGAAAGAAAAGCTAAAGTTAAAATATCGAACCGGCACTTTTCAGTTTGTTAGATATTTTAACTTTCTCTTTTCTTTCGGTCTCAAACGCCTCTCCCTCCTGGTCTTAAAGCACACAGATGTCATTATTAGACACAGGACCGGTGTGTGCGCTGGCTGCTCTGCCAGTAGGCGTGGCCGCTAATCGTCCTCATTAGCTGCCGAGACCGACGCCTTCCACATCCGTGTAAACCCCCAACGCAGCATGAAAGGTTTTAACAATCTCACACGAGCGCAACTAACCGACATCATTCAGTCTCCGCGCCGCACGTTTTGTGGAAAGGTGCTGCACTGTACGAAGCATCAGGAGATCAAACACTGGTTCGCAGTGGAAACCAAACAGCTTTTGTTTGATTTGATTTCTCATGCAGCTAAGAAAAAAAGTTATTGATAGCTCTGCGACAAAGCTATCAAAAAGTTAACTATCAAATAAACATTTTGCAGCAGTAATCTCTGTGATTGCAGTCGATACGATCAGCTTGGATGTCTCAGATGTCCCATGTACAGATGTCAAGACGAAGGTATACTGATGAATAAAGATCCATTTATAAATATTTTTTTATTTGAAGTAGCCTTTATGGGATTGGTGCTGTACGCCATATGTACGCCAATAATTTGATCAAAAATGAACATGATTAGATTCTGCAATTGTATTTTTTTTTAATACATAATATAATAAGATGAAACCTTAGGCACACACTCAACGATAAGGTCGTTTTTACAATGCATAAGTGGATCTTTTTATTTGATTATATTGTAAAAGTATATCTTGCACAATCTTTGTATCTTTAGTACAGGTCTGCTGTACTTTCTGCTTATGATCACTCTCACTATTGTAGATATTCCTTACGCCCTGAAATATAGTTGTAATATAATGCAGTATAGTGAAAGTATTTGTATTTTTTATGTTTTTGCCATTCGTAAATACGATGATTATTACATTACTTTCTTTGTAGTTGTAGCAGTAGCAGTCAGGGTTGGGGGTCAGTTCCATTTCAATACAGCCAGTTTAGGAAATGAATCGAAAGTCAATTAATTCATTGAAAAATCCCCCCAAATTTCTGTTGGGATTTTTCAATGAATTCACTGTATTTCAGATCATTTCCTGAATTCACTGTATTTAAATGACAGAATTGGCCCCAGCTGTAGTAGTATTTCCTCTCCACTGTGTATCTGATGTGCAGTGAGTTTAGTGGTGCAAAATGGCTGCCGTCGCATTCACCCAGGTGGGTGCTGCACATTGGTGGTGGTTGAGGTGAGGTTCTCCTATCATTGTCGTTGTAAAGAGCTTTGGGTACCTTGAAAGGTGCTATATAAATCCAATGTTCAATTCAATTAAATTCAGTAGTAGTAGAAGCAATAAGAGACGATGATGGGGGTTTTTGCAAATGTCAAAAGTCAATTAATTCATTGAAAAATCCCAATACATTTCTTTTGGGATTTTTCAACGAATTCATTTGAATTGAAATTCATTTCCTGAATTTGCTGAATTTAAATGACGGAATTGGCCCCAGCTGTAGTAGTAAGGAGGATAATGGGGCTTCTGTTACGTCGCTAATAAGGGGAAAGGCTTTCTTAGGGCACACAAGCAGTGTTGTCTTCCCACAAACATTACTGGCAGGTAGGATTTCGAAGCTCTGTGTAGTTTGCAGTATTTGTTAGCGAGATGTGGACTAGCAAATGAGTGCAGCCCCTCAAATTGAAGGACAGACGTTCTGGAACCTTCCCAGGAGGGTTGGAGGAGCATCCTCATTACTGGAGCTAAGACGGGAGAACGGGCTCTCCTCTCCTCCTTAATGTGCAGCTGCTCTTGTCTTCTACCCATCCAGTAGCCTGTACATCTAATTGGTTGATGGACAGTAACATAAGAATGTTTTTGCAATGCAAATCCTTTTGGTAAAATATCAATTCAATTGTAGTGCAGTCTGTTCCTTACTTTGACTGTGAATAACGTTTTACTGTTTTTATTTTATTACAATGCAAACATTGCTCATACATCCCAGTGATGAACAAACTCAGGTAACATGAAAAAGTTGATCTAGGGCCTACACTTTAATTACATTTTAATAAAGTGGTAAGAGGCATCGACCCCACAGAGCCAGGGCCAGTGTGTTTGCGTCGGGAGGTTCTAAAGTGAAATAGTTATACATAGTTACACAACATTCAACAATAAAATTAATGTGTGGAATGCCCTCTTGTTCAGGTCAGATATGAGATCGAGCGTGTCTAATTGGTTGTATTAATTTCATCTGTATTGCATTTTGGGGGAAGGCCGGCAGCACCATTTCCCCGGGAGCGCAATAGGCTTGACGGACAAAAGGCGCCTGATTGAAATGATGTCAACTCTCTCGGGAATCACAAGCTCTTCCACTCCAGAGACCCCAGGTGCTTCCATGGCAACACAGTGATCAAGGCGCTTCATTGGAGGAGCTCTCCCCATGGATCTCTGGAACGATGCCAAATAACCATGCCGCCAATTCCCCAAAATCTTGGGAATAAAGAGAGGTTTTAAAAAGGGTTCTGCCCCACCTGTTCTGAAATCGTTTCCACAGCGGACTCGGTTCCTCAGCTGCTTGAGTAGTGCTACCGCTGAACCAGTGGTGACAGAAAGAAAGAAAGATGTGTTGTGCCGCTGCCTCAATCACATTTCGAATGATAATTTTTTATGGTTATTCTTTTCGTGGCCAGATGTATTTTTGAGCTCGCCTCGAGCATAAAGGAAGCAGTCAACCGGTGAAAGCGATGCGCTACGATTAGATTTTGTTTATGATTTTATCCCATTTTCTCCCAATTTGGTATCCAATTACAACCGCTAGTTGACCGCTAGTCAATCCCCCCCTAGTAATGTGAGTTCGCTGCCGTAGTCCTGTGACCAGTGATGAAGGCGAAGCATCGTCTCCTCCGAGACGGCACTCGCCAGGCCGTCGACCGTAACCCGGTACTCCAGAGCCACTCCTGTGCACAGTGAGCGTCCTGTCGGCTCCCCTCCCCCCTCCCTGGGGTGGACAGCCAATCGGCTTTTTTTGACTACAGTGGCGGTAATGCAGGACATCGTTTATTCACCTGACCTGCGAACGGTACGAGATGAAAGCGATTAAGCACCCAGCCGGTCCCTTGTGTCGCGCCGCTGTCGCCGTTTACCATCGCCGAGCTCTGCCCGATGTAATCACCTCTCCCTCTGTCCCTGATCACCCATGGCAACAACATCCATTTCCCAAGCAATGGCTTGAAGTCGCGACACCACGCTGGCGTAAAACCCTCACGTTTCAGTTGCGGAGACTGCGGCCCTCTTCTTCCCGAGAAAAAGCGATATCAGAAACAGGGGCTTTGCTCATAACAACTGGTGTTTGCTGTAGAGGCAGAGCGACCCGCAGAGGTACTGTATCAGCCTCACGGCGCTCTGACCGCATGCTGCCTCGGCTCCCTAATCCAGCGACTCCACAGAGTAACAGCCCGCATTCCTCTTCATAGTCACCTCTGGTTTGTGATTATTCATCATTACAGCTCATTGACATTTCTGCTGCCTGGCATCAGGCGAGATACGGGCCCTGAAATGGCTCGGACTAAGTCCTATAGGAAAACGAGAGCGGCAGAGCTCGGAGATGGCCCCTGAGCTCCAGAATCATATTGTATCTTTTTTTTCTTCTTCTCTCTCCTGGTAAACATCTTTCCCTTGGTAAATATTTGGCTTTTTCTGCGTGACAGGTTTATACAACGGGAAGGCTGCACAGTAAAGCGGAGAACGAGTCATGGCAGACTGCCCTTCTGTCGAAAACCTGTGTTTTGACCACCTGTTTTTATGATCCTTGGGGTTTTCTCCGATGTGTTTTGGCGGATGGGAGTTTGTGTGGTTTTTTAGAGAATTCTTCGATGATTGGGGAGGTTTGAGGCACGGTGCTTGTTTTTATAAGACCCTGGCAGGCATTTGTATCCAAGCATGTTTCTCTAAATAAACAAAAGTTATTAATCCCAAAGGGGTATTATATTTTTCCACTAGCAGGAGATGTGAAGTTCCTAAATGACAGAACCAGATGTTAATGTTCATGGCTACATAAAATCTAAGGTCAAGGGCCCATTTTTAATGCTTGTTAACCTCAACGCTGAAAACCAAGGAGTAGGTATTGCAATGCTATTACAGCGTATTACCTAGTACAGGGTTTGCCATTTGGCGGAGGCAACATAAGGCTGAAAGAATGCGGCTATACCCCTGACCTAGTAGTTTGTGCTGGGGATCACTATATAAGATGACAAGATAGTAGTCTTTAAGATGTGCAGCTCGACCAATTACTCGTTTTTCACCCATGTTCGCCAATATTTTGCTTTAGGAAAAGTGTATGTTTGTGGCACCAATTTATGAGTATGCATTTTCTTTCCCCAAATAAATACATAATTAAAATGGAAAAACAATCTGGTATCAGTTGAACTCTACAAAGAACGTCAACAGGAAACAAGCTGCAGTCCTGGTTAACATCCTACCGGAGACATGCAGCAGCACTGGTGACCTTTATTTGCTGACCCATTGACCGTTGAAGTACTTCGACGTGAGGGGTTAACCTGACGTCGAGACTAGTCTGGATGCGTTTTCTGTCAGACGTGGTATATGTTGCTTCTTCTCTGATGGCTGTCGCTGCGTTCCCTTCCCTGATTGTTGGGCTTTTGTGCAGCAGAATGTGGTTAAGTGGTTTCAGTGCCAGCTCTATGTACAGACGTCGTTGTTTGTGATCATAACTCTTTGTTCTCACCAGTGATGGCTGTTTTTTGTCCACTTGCATGCTGTCTGGTAGGCATGTGGTTTCTGTGTTGCTGTTTCTGTGGCCTTCTTTCAAGCACTCTTGGAGGTCTTTGCAGTAAAAAGTGTCGCAATGTGTTGGCGTCTAGGAATTTTGAAATAATCATACCGCCATCCACTCTAAACGCTGCTTGCCAGTAGGGGTACATGTAGAGAGCCTGCATAAACCAGGTAGTATTACATTACATTACAGGCATTTGGCAGACGCTCTTATCCAGAGCGACGTACAACAAAGTGTTAACCGTAGTCAAGAACAGTTTAGCTGAAAGCCACCCTAGCGGGAAGTACAGTTCCTAGGTGCTAGGAGCAACCACATAGTTAAACTAGGACCCTGTAGGTAAATCTATAGCCACAATTCAAAGCTAGCAATAAAGCAATCAGTGCGTAAAATAATGCCTGAGCCTAATACAATACATAAACAAGTAGACATGCATCACTAAGTAATTGGACACAATAGCATCGCACAACAGTGGAGCATTTTCAGACTCCACTACCACTGAATTCTGTACATCTAGCTAATTGTCATCACCACTGCCTACATGCTCAACACTTCTTGTATATGTATCCCTGCCTGCCTCATTTAAAATAAATAAATAAAATAAAAATGACTAACCCTTTCCTTCCCAGTGTTACAGGTATTGCACGCAGCTGCCTGCAAAGATGTCTGTCGCTGTATTACTGCACTGATCTCTTGCAGGAACTATGATTGTTCCTACCATGTATTTATGCACATCTTGTAAGTCACTCTGGATGAGAGATAAATGCTTAAAATGTAAAATGTAAGAAAATGATGTCATGTGCTCATACAGTTGACCTGATCCCGTCTCCGTATTGATCATACCAAAGTGTTCATATGCACAGATGTGTCAGTCGTCCTGGTGAAGCATTACAGCTCTAGTGTCTAATCCGTGTAAGAGCGGACATGTATCATCATCCAGGCTTGCATTTAGTCTCTGGCGTTGAAGTGCGTAAGCTAAATGCATTCACATTTACATTTGCATTTTAGCCATTTAGCAGACGCTAAGAGCAACTTACACAGTTTACATTTCTTTACATACAACCCATTTACCGAAGCAATTCAGGTTAAGTACCTTAGCTCAAGGGTACAACAGCAGTGCCCCACTTGGGAATTGAACCTGCAACCTCCCAGTTACAAGCCCAGCTCCCTAACCATTACACTACACTACACTGCCAGCCACTAAATGGTAACATAGCTTGCTTGCTGGCTACATTTTTTCATTTGAATGAAATGAAAGCCGGAATCCAGACACATCCCCAGTGCCTGTGGTAATGATTATGCCTAGAGGGGTCACAAGTGGGGTCATCCCTTTGAAAGCCTCAGCTTACTCCGAAACCACAGTTCTTGACGTGCGTCACACTACCGTGAGATGTGGGCTGGCGATACTTTGCCTCATTCCAGCAGTATTCCACTGTGCTTGAGACTGCGGGAATGCACGGCTGGAATAATTGCAGGGTTAACGTACACTTTGGTGCCATTTTGTTTCTCAATTCCTCCTCTGGTATTCAGGAAAACCCCTTTATCGTGGAAGGCCCTGGTTACATTAGCAGAACAAAGATAACAAAGCTTTGCGGTCGATTTCATCGAAGCCGCCGTTCGCTGTTAACAATGACAAGGAGAATAAAAATGTGTCCTGCTAAGAATCGCGAAGAATAAATCCAGCTGAACAACGAGGTTGATTAAACGTGACTAACTGCATTTGTGGATAATGCGGTTCAGGGCTGCTTTTGTTCAGCGTTTTGTTTGCCTGTGTCTTGTTGTCAGTGCTTTTCTTCTGCTTTTTTTTTTTTTTTGGAGGGAGTTTTTGCATCTCCCTGTCATTGGAGGGTCGGTGTGCTCTCTCCGTACCAGCCACTGAGGCTCAAACACCTTAAGACATATTTAGACGGGGGTCCTCGGTTCCTGAGGAGAATGACAGTGAAGCACCGTCTCAGTGCAGCCTCCAGGACATGCCGCTGTCTCTGTTTTGGTGCATCTCCAGCTTCTGTTTCTCATTTGTCACTCCCCATGTAAATTCGCTCTTGGGCACATACCTACAGGTGGGGCGAGAACTGCGTTTCCTGAAGGAGAGGGCCGTCGCGCTGAAGCGAAGGTCGTCGCTCCCGTAACATCGTGTCACGTTGTTTATTCCTCTCAGCGGATGCCTCTTCCTCCGGGGGTGGTTTACACAGCTTACTCTTCACATAAAACCCATTTGTACAGCTGCGTGTTTATTGAAGCAGTCAGCGCCTCACTCAAGGGGCCGCACCAGCTGCAGCTCGCTTGGGTTTTGACCCCACAACCTTCTGGTCTCTTCTCCTGCGATGTCGGCACACAGCAGGTGCACAGGACTACGACATCTATGTCGGGCCTTGATAGTGGACTTTCAAAAGGGGGAACTCTATGGCAACAACTGATGATTCTTCAGCGTGAATGACAGTTCTGTTTATATCGAAATGATCACTCCCAATTTCAACAACATGTCTATCCGTGGACATTTTTGTATATTTGATATAAATATTTTCTATGTACTAATACATTTTTTTTTATTGAAAAAAAATGTTTCTGATTTTATCCCGTTTTCTCCCAATTTTGTAGCCAATTAGACCCGCTATTTTATGTCAATCCCCTCCTAGTAATGTGAGTTTGCTACCGTAGTCCTGCGACCGGTAGTGACGAAGGCGAAGTAACGCCTCCTCCGAGACGGCACTCGCCAAGCCGTCGACCGTAACCCGGTGCTCCAGGGCCACTCTTATACGCAGCGAACGTCATGTCGGCTTCCCTCCCCCCTCCCTGGGGCGGACAGCCAATCGCCGCCCCCTGGTGGCACTCCCAGCCAGAGCCGACTCTGGCGAGACGGGGAATTGAACCCCGGTCTCCGTGGCCAGCGTCGGACGTTGAAACCACTAGACCACGTGGGAGGCCCTAATACAAATTTTCAATGCCAATTTCTATTAGTATGAGTCCCTGCAACGTCTTCCATCAATTTGGGACAGTGCCTGGTGCCAGTGCCACTTCTTTCCTCTCTACAGTTCAGTTGAGCCTCCCAGTCATTGTATGACTGTAGGCACCTGATGGACCAGAGGAGTTGCTCTTGCACGATGAGTCGAGGACAATCCTGCATCTGAAACTCTGGCCTCCCTGAGTGATGCTGTAGGGAATTATGGGCCACCCTGTGGGGGCTGGCAGTGTAGTGTAATGGTTAGGGAGCTGGGCTTGTAACTCAGAGGTTGCAGGTTCAATTCCCAGGTGGGGCACTGCTGTTGTACCCTTGAGCTAAAGGTACTTATCCTGAATTGCTTCAGTAAAATATCCAGCTGTATAAATGGATTGTATGTAAAGAAATGTAAACTGTGTAAGTTGCTCTGGATAAGAGCGTCTGCTAAATGCCTAAAATGTAAAATGTACCTGCTATCAGGATTCGATACCAGACCATGGGACACCCCCATTTTGTGAAATATTGCTAGATATATTTTATAAAATCAACAAGGTTTTAACTATTGTTTCAAACCAATATTATTACACTCACTAGAGGTTATGCTATTGGATAACTCCGCAGTGCTGTGATACATAATTGTTAATTTGATATGCTTGATCGATCAAATTCTTAACAGTGATTAATCGATCATCGATTAATCATTAACATCCCTAATGGAGACGCACAGTCTTTCAATCAGTCAGTTTGGGACACAAATCTCACAGGCATGCACAACCTTGGTCGCCCAAAGTGTGGAAAATGTGTATGACGCAAGACGCTTAACTGCCCATTTGTTATGGTTTTAAATCTTTTGGCCCTCAAAACTGCTCATTTCAATGCACATGTTAATCTGAAGCAAAATTGTTACACAAACACAAACACCTCTATAGCCAATGTTCTGGATTGCAGCTTTAAAGAAGGGAAATGCATAGTCTTGCATGTCACATGCTTGTGAACATCTCTCACTTTCCCCCCTAGCAACACTCGTGGTCGCATACAAAAGCAAGAGTCAAATCTGACAAGTGAAAAACGTTCAAAGGAATATTACAGCAAAGCAGCACTTATTTGTCTTAAATTTGATGTACGTTAACTGAATTTCATTACCAACTCTGTGAACTGAGTGTAAGAAGCTTTTTCTCATCATTTTAAGTTCAAGTCATTATTGTTAACACTGCGCTCATTTAAAAGCTTTTGATGTGTGGGCGTCTAAACGTGTTCTCCTCGTTTTTAAAACATTTTTAAATAGACACTTTAAAAAAGTAGAAATGCGTATGCCAAGCAGGGGTTAAAGCAATCTTCAAAGCTATCAGCAGTGTGCTTTGATCAGGGGAGCCAGTAAGTGGGCATATAATCATTATCTTCCCTGTGTGCGCATGGTCAAATGGAGCGGAATTATTTATGTAGCCTACAATTTTGAATAAATATCTTAAGATATAATAATAATAAAAAATGTGTATAATAATAATAATAATAATAAATGAATTGCACCTTTCATATTATAATCTCACCTCTAGTCTTTCTAAAAGTGCCATGGGACACTGTTAAGCGTTTTGTGACAATTCAATTGTGAAAAGTGCTATATAAATAAATTTGATTTGATTTGATTTGATTCTAAATGACAGTGTATCAAATAACAGTGTATTCTAAATAACAGTGTATCAAGACCTATCAAGATCAAGACAAGGCTGGCAGTGTAGTATAATGGTTAGGGAACTGGGCTTGTAACTCAGAGGTTGCAGGTTCAGTTCCCAGTTGGGGCACTGCGGTTGAACCCTTGAGCAAGGTACTTAACCTGAATTGCTTCAGTAAAATATCCAGCTGTATAAATAGATTGTATGTAAACTGTAAGTCGCTCTGGATAAGAGCATCTGCTAAATGCCTAAAATGTAATGTAAATGTAAGACCTCATTTCAACACCAAGTTTTATGTCTCTTCAGAAGGACGGTACCTTCTACAGCACAGTGCCACCATTACTGTGCTGAGACATTGGGTTTTGATTCGGTTGAGAGTGGTTCTCTGTGGCTCAATTGGTAGAGCATGGCGTTGGCAACGCTTAGGTTGTGGGTTCAATTCCCATTGGGACCACATATACTGAAAAATGTATGCATTCACTACTGTAAGTCACTTTGGATAAAAGCGTCTGCTAAATGGCGTATATTATTATTATTATTATTATTAGAAGAAAGCCCCAACACAGGCCCTCCGACACCACTTCCAGCAGCAACTTAGTTTTACCAGGAGGCGTCCCATCCAAGCAGTAACCAGGCCCAGCCATGTGTAGCTTTAGCGAATAATGCCAATCCAAAAAGGAAATGCATTCTGGGCAGTGAAGGACTGCACTGTGCACTACAGCCTTTAATCTCTTGTCATTAGTCTGATGTTGTTTTGACAGATCCGATTGGCCAGGGGCCACGTAGTGTGGTGGTCTTAACAGGGTTCCCACGCGTCATGGAAAAAACGAGAAAATCATTGCAATGTCATGGAAATTGATGAAAAAGCTCTATGTCATGGAAATGTCTGATTCCATGTAAGGTTATATTTTTATTTTCCGATAAGGTTCTTTCCTGATAACGTTACCGCAAAATGTCTGTTTCCCTGTCACCGTTGTTGCCACCTGCCACGGCTGTTCACACACACACACACACACACACACACACACACACACACACACACACACACACACACACACACACACACACACACACACACACACACACACACACACACACACACACACACACACACAATGAGAGGTGTATTTGCACTGGCAACAAAATGTGTTAAGTTATGAAAGTAAATTACATTTTTGCATCAGTCGCAAAGAAAAATGACATTGACAACCTTAAATTAGTCATGGAAATGTCATGGAAAATGGAAATTTGATTTGAGTGGGAACCCTGTCTTAACTCGGCCATTGCTTTGCGTGGATCATAAATGTGATGGACGGATTATTTTTCATATGCTTTTCCCCCCATTTTCCTCCAAATTTGGAATGCCCGATTGTATTCTCAAAACACCCTTTGCCGCAACCCCCACTATCAATTTGGGAGAACGCAGACAAGCACACACTCTCCTAAAAAAACGTGATGTTGTTTTCACATCTCGGTTCAGAAGTTAAGCTTGCACAGACGTAGGTCAGAGGAAAACACTTCATGTTCAGCTACGTACAGGCAGACCAGCAGGGGATGAGACACTCCAGCAGCCCAAAGGATAGAGTCTCAATGGCTCACAATGTACCAGGCCTCGCTGGCAAAGATGGCTCTCTGACTGCGGTCCTCTCACACTCTCAAGTCAGAGGCTCAGGAGCCACCACAAAATAGAGTACACCTTTAATATGAGCCAGTTGCCAGTGAACAATAGTTGTGGTTCCTCCTGGCTGTTAAAGGGTTTTAAATACCTGTGCTTGATGTGAGTCTTAGGGAGTGGGTAGAAAAAAAAGCCAGCGCCACTCCAGACTCAAAATATCAGATCGATAGCTTCTTATCCAATCCTCCCTGTATTTTGTATGTCTTGGTCAGCAGGCTTACACGTCTTCATAGAACAGAAAGGCAAGACTTCACTTCGCCTCTCCAGTTCAGCCGTGGATCAGTGTGGCCAAGGTCCCCCGAGATTGAGGTTGAACTGTTCGCCTTTGGCGCCATGCCCGCCGCAGCCCAGGCAGGGCACTCTGTCCCAGAGGAAATCTTTCTCCACAGAAAGCATCATTTTTCACTGTCCTGGCGGAGCGGTGCGCGTTTCCCTGGGATCGCCGGTTCAGTCGGGAGGAACCACGAAGGACAGCCAAAAAAACGTGAACCCCCCCCCCCACACACTTTCTATTATTCCGGATACCGCGGGAGTCCTGTAGTAATCTATTTTTAAAGGAGTTGGGTGTCACGAGGAAGCTCCCTGCAGTCATAATTAACGGTCCTGGGCTCCCTTTGCTGAGCTGGCCTTAATTTGCACTTCATCTCCTGCTCTCGTTCTTAATTGCGGAGGCAAGTGGAGCTCTCTGACCCCTGCGAGCCCGACCCAGACTTGCCCTCAACGCTTTCCTGATCGACTGGTTCAGAGAACACTTCACACTGACATCTCCGAGGACGGATGGATGACTTTTTTGGATGGGTTAGATTTTATCCACAGCTATCCCGCAGGGAACAGTTACACTGCGGAAGATGGAAACTGACAAAAATAGTTTTTTATTTTAGTTATTTATTTATTTTTAACTCTGATTACTTTGTTACTTAATTTCAAAAGGTGTAGAATGATCAACCTGTATTGAGCAATCAACCAATAATAGTAACAGAAGCACAACTGACTGCTAAAAATAATTAGATAACTATAGCTATGTGGTTCTTGAAAATAATGACAAGGGATTTTTTTATAGTGGCAGGGATATAACATGGATGCGAAGGGAAGAAGTTTGAGTAGCCATTATTTGGGTCATTGATCTGCCAGGAGATTTATAGGTATTCAATTTTAGCTTGCTAAACCACTAGCTTTCAACCACTGCTACAATGTTACAATAAACATACAACAGTAAATAAATAAAAACAGTTCTTTCACATTTTCTTTTTCACAACTTTTTATCTTTATCTTGGTGAACTTGGTCTATGTGGAGTGTTCCTGACTCTTAACACTGCCCCTCTAACTTGCTCTGATTCCTGATGCTGGGCCTCCCCTCAGTGAGCCATGGGGTCAGCTCCCACACCTTACCTGGGGACCATCTACAATCTGTTTCTCTGTTGCTGCACCGAGGTACTGTCTTTTCCCTGGCTGTGCATCAACCTTGACTCTGTCCTTCACTCTCTGCCTCAGGGCCTCCTATCAACTCTGTATTTCTTTGCCAATACAGCCAGATTGTGACACTTTCCTCCATGAAACTCACAGCAGGCTTCTGTCATGTTCAGGGAGTCCCTATCATTTTCACTGTGCCAACCCATTGTGTGAAAATAAGGCACATAGTTAATTTCCTGAATGAAAAAGAGAATTTATGGGTAAAAGTAATTCATTCAAGGCTTTTTAATGGGGTACGATGGGTTTTGGCCTTAGTGAGCTTATTAAGAACAACAATGATCCTATTAATGGTAACATCTTATAATTCATAAAATACCAAGTGAAATCCAAACCAGCCTTTTATCATACTACTGTATTTCAGATCTATGCTGCATGGAGCCTATGGTAAAGGTACACTTTAACTATTTAAAATATGAAAGGCTCATTTTTCAAAACGATGCAAATCGAGTTTCACATTGATTATTACAGCTGACACTATATCTTGATGGAATGAAAAAAATGACACTTCCATTTCAAAAGGCACTTCCATTCCAAAGCAAAATGTGATATGCACTAGGGTGGTTAGAAATTGTCATTATTTGTTTGTCTAGAGTTGTTGACCAAAATGGTCGGTGATGCATGCTTCACAATGTCTGTGTGCTTTTATTTGGCTAGTTCCCAAAGTGTTGGACATTCTAATGAGCTGAATTTCTTCTCAAACAATTATCTGCTTCGGGAAAAGGTTGTGATGGGACACATTTTTAAAAATAACCCCACTCTGTAATTAGACATTATTCTCGCAAAGAGAAAACAGATTTTATTCCAAAATAATGGTCAAACATGTGAAGGACACGTGATGTAAAATGTGCTCTGCTCAAGACATGTTTTACGCAACAGAGGGAGGACAACAACGACCCCTGACAATGGATGACACATGCCATCGAGAACAAAGGCTGCGCTCACTGGGAAGACTTAGTCTGTTAAGCTCTGCGTTTTCCTGCCCCTACTGCCTCAGCTGTCTGTAATTAAACGGAACAGCACTGGACTTCAAGGCTCAGCCTTCTCATAATAAGCTTCAGCAAACTTCCCTTCGTGCACAGCATTCTCAGCACTTTTGTGTTTGGCAGCTGTAATCGATTCATTCAACTTCTTTTGACTCAAAATTAATCGGTTGCACATATTGGGAGGGGGCTGAAACAATAATAAATATTAATAAATAACAACCATGAGAACCTCCACAACTCCACAAAATATGCTCTAGATTGTAAGTCAATATAACCCGAAGGGGGGCTGCTCCCTGACCACGTTGGAACACATCAGCCTGAGTACATTGGAACACATCAGCTCTATTTATCGAGGCAGGAAAGCTGCGGCAGTTTGGAGCTCCATTTGTAAAGGTTAGTAGTGAAATGCATCAGGCCATGTCACTTAAGTCTTTGTCTGATCCATTAATAACTGTTTCCAAGGTTTATATTCTCAGCCATCAGGAAAGTGCTTTTACTTGGTTTCCATCTCTTTTGAAAATGTTCAGCAGTCTTTGGCTTTTATTTTTTTTAAATTATTTTTTAATTTTTCCGATTTTTACCCCATTTTTCTCCCAATTTGGTAGCCAATTACCCGTGTGCTTAGTTCAATCCCCCTTCCCTTGTAGTTCGCTGCCATAGTCCTGTGACCGGCAATGACAAGGGCGAAGCGCTGCCTCCTCCGAGACAACATTCGTCGTGCTGTTGACTGTAATTCCGGCACCCCAGAACCACTCCTTTGCGCAGCGAACTGTGTGTGTTCTTCCCTCCCCCCTCCCTGGGGCGGACAGCCAATTGCCGCCCCGATGGCACTCCCGGCCAGAGCCGACTCTGACGCGACGAGGAATCAAACCCCGGTCGCCGTGGCCAGCGTCAGACGTTGAAACCACCAGACCACACGGGAGGCCCAGTCTTTGGCTTTTCTTCTCAGATTTTATTTTTTTCATGGATTGAGAGTTAGAGATGACGGTGTTCAACTCTTGATCTTGAAGTGCCCTTTTGGTTTTTGAAAATCCATAACCAATTATGATTGCATTATTATGTTGTGCTTATATTATCATTAATATTATCATTAATTAGAATTAGGCCTGTCTTGGGCATGGTTGAAAGATAATCTATAAACTATGTTATACAATATCTTTATAGCAGTGATTAGAATGATGGTGAGTTAAGCCTCATGAGCCCCAGTGGGTAGAGGTACTATGATCTGTCAACCATTCACGTTTGTTTTTATACCAATAAAAAGACATTGCTTTCCACATGAAAAACACTGATTGGTTTAAATCAGCTTGAGACTGATAAAACATGATAGCTCCGCCCCCATCTTGGGATTCACAAACCCCCACAACTCATGGTCAGAGTTTAAGAATATGGTGAGCTTGGGACGTCCTTCACCTTGTGATGGCACGAGGAAGTGAAGGGCATGAGCGTGTTGGTTTGCTGTACCAATACAAAACCGCCTTTGAGCAGAGCTCCCTTGCAAGTGAGATTCCAGATCTCAATTGGACTTTGTCCTTTCTCCCGACGAAGATCCTTAAACATAAATTAATATAAATAAAAGTAAAGAAGGAAGTGAATGATTTTTGGTATTTATTGATAAATAGATTTTTGATATTTATTGATTGATTGATATATAGATTTTTATATTTATTACCTTTATTACAGGTTCTGAGGAGTGATTCCTGTGTCGGTTTAGATTCATATCCTCTGGGTGCTGGAGGATTACAGAGTTGTAACATCTGACACTTTTTGCGAAGCTAATACCTTATGGTCTTGTTTATATGCTCCAGGTGAACAGATTTAGCGCTGACAGAATGAACAAGGAGAAAAGGATTATTCCTAATGTTGAGAAACGTGCACGTCTGTGCTGAACGGGCCAACATCTGGAATTATTAAAGGGATAGTGTTATTGGTAGTGGTATCATTAAAAATGCGTTTGTGTTCATGTGAATGTTTCTGTTGATTGTGTTGCCTCTGAATGCATGGCTAGGGCCGTTGTGCCATCTTCAGGGTAGCTGGCTGATGTGACACATGTTTTGGGTGGAATTGAGTAGAGCATCCCGAAGGAGCCCAAGACTGAAATAAATCTATGAGCATTGGAAACAAAATATAACAAGACTCCTGAATCCTGCGGGGGAAACTCCAGACGTTCTGCACCACAGATTTTCTCGGTCACAAAGGAGAGTGATATAAATAAACCTCTCCCTCGCATAATTCCAATGACCCCCTCGTACAGTCAAGTTTTTCCTTCAGTAATTTCATGCCAAGATTTCTGTTTGGGGTGTGGGGGGGTGTTTACCTTTTCCACCACTTGCAGTCCAGGATTGCTACAAACTTTTTTAGAGGGGGAAAGTGAAAGGAGAAATGGCAAAAGGAAATATTTATAAGTCTGAAATGGTTTATAGATAGGGAGGTTAAAATATGTGGAGGAAGATGAAAAGATTTGGAGAAATAAATAGATTGGGAAGGCTGTCTAAAGAAAAAGAAAGAATAAAAAGGCCCAACAAATCATTTTTGGGTGGAGGGCTCTTGTCATTTTTTATTTTTATCTAGCCTGCTTGCTTTGGCTGAGCACATATCAGCTTTCTGTTTGCATAGAAACATCATATTTTACGATGCAAATCTGCTGATACTGGTGTGCATTCTTTTGCAGTGGCTCCAACTTGCCTTTCATTTGATTAAAATGTTCTAGAAGACAATGTGCAGATGAAAAACAGTTTTAATAGAAACACAGGGCTAATGCACTAATATCTTACATTTACTCTGTCATTTAAGATCAGAGGATATCATGGAAGACTAAAAGTAATCATACCATGGTTATGACAATAAGAAGGGAGTGAATTAGAGTAGGCGTAACTGATTCTTGAAAAAGATTATTGCTTTGAGCTGATGTGCCTTCCTGGAACGGCATGGTGCCAATCAAATCCACACTAAAGGTCATTTCGCTCTGGTTAAGCACAGGTAATTCAATTATTAATAATGGAATTTGATTGACATTTGGCATGGTCTCTCAGATAGGTAGGCTGTTTGGCCACGCCCTGTCACTCCCTTCCGTAAACTTGGCCACACCTCCCTCAGTTCTGATGGGTTCTGATGTGATCTAGGTACAACCGTAGTGCTGTACCTAGATCACAACGGGCAGAACACTGAGTTTTGATTCATCAGGCTTTTATGCCAAGGTTCGGAACGGCTGGAGTTGACCTTGCCCCAAGTGTTAAAGCAATAAGAGCTACAGAACACATAAGCTGCACTTTTTTCGTTCTTTCCGCTGATCAATCGCTGCTATGCCAAGGCTAGAAGGAGTTAAAAACCTCAAAGCACTTTTTAGATGACAGGAATTTAATCAGTGGAAGCTGGAGATGGCTAGTCATTTCATAAAAGGAAAATTAATCTCCCTTTATGCTGGATTTGAATTGGATCCTCCTATGTTTTTTTCATTGAAAGCCCTCCAGAATTGCTGGTTCTTTGTGTAAGCCCACCTTATTGATCCTGTGGGTTGATGCTTTGTTTGAAGAGCGTGCCATATTTGATGGAGCAGATGGGCACATTCACACACATCCCTAACCCCCCCTCCCTCCCCAGATCTGCACCAAAGTTCCTGAGAAGATAAAAAAAGAAGATATAAAAAGCCATGCGACTGTTCATTGTAACCCAGTACTGTCACAATCGCTGTGCTGAAACAGGGCAGGCCAGGGCAGGGGGTGGATGGCTTCAGAGTTGCCCTGAAGCGAAAATCGTGAAAAGACTGCCATTATATACCTTCTGCAACACATTGAGTATGATCCTTGTCAGAGAAGATGTGCTTTTCATGTGTAGGTTGTTTGTAAGGTGTTGACACCAAACCAAAACCACGCCCCCTATTTCCGGCATGGTATCACGTCTGTTTTGACTGCTATTGTTCTTGTCATAAATAATACCCAACGAGAATGGACCTATCAGAGTTGTCCCTCACAGAGTGTGCTAATAAGGATATTGACACACAGAGTGCCAAACCAAAACCGACACCATGAACACTAGCTTGGTAGAACGGTGTCTAGCTATGTCTCCAAGTTTGCGCTGTAGTGTCAAAGCTAATGTTAATGCTTTGTTTGTTGTTAATGCTTTGTTAATGCTAATGTTAGGTTGTGGGTTCAATCCCCACTGGGGCGACACATACTGAAAATGTATGCATTCACTACTGTAAGTCGCTTTGGATAAAAGCGTCTGCTAAATGGCGTATATTATTATTATATTATAATGGTAACACAAAGTCTGCACAGCCTTCCAAAATCTGCAGTGCTCATTTCACCTGGGATTCCTACCAAAACTAGGTGCAGAAATCAATGGCTAAGCCCTTACTATTCCAGCATGATGCCCCCCCACCTGTTACACCTCTTTGAGTCATCAAGTAAGTGTCATGATTTTATCAGTGCTTTTTACATGTACAAACACTCCACGACCTCGATTTAGTGTTGCTAACAACCTAGCTGTCGCTAGCTATTATGTCAGTATTTCTCGGCAGCAGGTATACTTCAGTAGGCATTAGTGCACAGTGACCACAGGAACACCTGTTTGAGGAAGGCATCAATTAGGTTTGCTTTTTGTTCCAATTATATTTTGTTTCAAATATTAAACAGCTCAATAAGGGAGGAATGGCAAGCTACCTTTCCCTTTGGAGTCCTTTGTATTGTTTTGTACCCACCCTGTGTAAACAAGCTTCTAGGTCCACCCCAGTAACACTAATCAGCAACAGCTGTACCTGGTTGTAACCCCGATGGGTTGTGCTCCAACTGTCCAATTGATAGTTTTGTTAAAAAACAACACATTTTATGAGTATACTCTAATTTAGCTGGAGACCTGGTTGAAAGTCTTATTCACCTGTCGGCGACACCGCCCTACAAGTTGTTTACATGCAGTACACCCGTGTGGAGAGTGAGAAGGCACAGTGAAGGAAGAGAAAGATCGTGAGTGGCCAAGCTGTCACACGGCGCAACAGCACGGAGCATCGGCAGTAAAGAGTGGAAGATATTGTTGACGAAACTTGTCTAATTTAGAGAGAAATTATTATTGAACAAAAATGTCAGTGGCTGAGGGTGAAGTACAAGCGGTCAGGATTACAACCAGGTAGAGCTATTGATGATTCTTGTTGTGGTAGGCTTTCAGGAGCTTGTTAACACGAGGAGAGAGAACTACAACTGTCTGACCTGATTCTGTCATTTATGTATTCTTATCATTGAGCTACATCGTTTCCCATGCGTCCCAAGTCAGGTTCGGGCTGTGGCTCCTTGTCTCTCTCTCCTCCGATTCGGGTTCAAACACGTATGGCTCAGTTTGTCTGATCCTGATGTTCTCCACCATTTATTTGCGTTTGGACGGCTATCTTATTGATTTCTAGCTTGTCAATGTAGGTAGGCCTTTCTGTGAATGCTGATGTGAATCTATGGATATTAAAGTACTAGAGGGAATGCCCAGTCAATCCTCATACTGGAGAGTTGAAATTGAGCAGCATCTGATAAAACATGTTTTTGAGGATTTTAAATGCATTTTACATTTTATAAAAAATGATTGATATTTTTTAAGTTCTATATGATGGAATAAGATTAAGAATGCAACCACTTCAGGGCAACTTTAAATCTGAGTTCAGGCTGCCAGGAATGGCTCGGAGAAATGGCCTGCATGCCGTCCCAGCGCCCAGCGAGACTGCAGAGTGACTGTCAGCGCTAAAGCTGGGGATGGTGGGGGCTTTTGAAACGGAGCAAAAGCCATCATCTGCTCCTTTTTGCACACGGCGGCAGAAGAACTAAATCTAGGCCTGGGAAAATCTCGGTTTCGGCAAGGTCTCGGTTTTGACAGGGAACAGAGATGTTGCCAGAAAGACAACCGGGGAGGAACTCAATAGTACATAGAATAGAACATACGAATATATGATCAAGAAAAAAGGCCATTTGTCTGCTAGTATCCAGCACTGTTTCGAGACTGGGTTTCAACAACCTCAGGGTCTCTGCCTCTTGTATGATCTGGCAAGCTGTTTCATATGTTCTTTTAATTTCCCCCCACAAAAAAAGATTTTAGAATAGTTTTCCATATTTTTGATTTGTTCCTCAACCCCAGCAAGCAAGATAAATCCAGGGGCAGGAAGTCCTGTTTGCTGTCAGTTGGCTGTTGGGAGATTGAACACAGGCTCTCTGTGCGTAGGGGTTTTTTCAGCGTGATATTTCCCTGGTGTTTACACTAATTCTATCTCTGTAAGTCAAGCTCTTTGGGAAAACAAACCATGGCAGGGCAAGAGCAAGAGTTTGCTTTCTTCTGTCAGTGAAACAACTTGATAAAGCGGTTAGTTTTGCCCGAGAATATTGAGCAAATTCAAAACTGCCTGTATTTATTTTCCTTTGGTCATTCAATTCCATTGCATATTAACAGAGACGAGAAAATGCAATTGCAAAGTTCTTAAGTAACAGGTGCAAAAGTACAAGTGCCGGGGGCACTTCGGAGTGTAATTTGTATTGAAAAATGGCAGGGTTTTTTCCATCTTGTACATCACTGTAAGTTTGGTTGTTTCATGTTTAATTATAAAAGAAAGTGTAGATGCCAGCCAGTTCGACCTTGCACATATACAATATGTGTAAGGAGTAAACGATGTCAACCTGTGCATCCTTTTGATCTGTGCACTCGCGCCTGGGGTGGTTGGCTTTCGCCTTGTGTTGTTTCCACCCCCACAAGTGTGTACTTTGTTGTACGTCGCTCTGGATAAGAGCGTCTGCCAAATGCCTAATGTAATATAATGTGTACATGAGAGACAACACTGATTTATTCTGCTTATACCGCGACTACCTGACACTAAATGTGGAAACATTTAAAGGGTTATCCTTAAATCCGCCCCAAAATAAGACTATACTAAATTTCTGTCCTGATGCACAGAAGAGACTGTGGCTAACACTACTGGCACTGCAGATGAACGGAATGTGCTGATAAGGACTGGTGTTCAAGCATCAAAACATTTTTTTTAAAGTTAGGCATTGGGGAAAATGTGGTTGTGGAAAAGCATATTGTTGTACTCAAGAACACAGACCGAATGGTATCAGTAGTCGGTTGAGTCTGTTGATAATTAAGACAAGCTTTAAATAGCAATGAAGATGGAAAGAAATGTTCATCGAGCTAATTAGCTTGCAATGCGGATGGGCTTTTCATATCTTCAGTGTGATTATTATTGACAGTCAGGGACGCGAAGGTGATGTGGTTTATGTTTGATTTTCCATGACAACTGAGGCCACGCTTAAGCTTGATGAATATGAATCGATAAGGATCATGGGGCCCCATTTTTCACCTGATGTAATGCGCGACCAGCCCGGCCCACATGACCTGCTGTTGCGGTTAGATCAATCTGGCTTGTTGTAGGATTGGCTGCGAATAACCGGCCTTGAATTTGACTCATTCCACACCTAAATGTATCCATCCATCCGCTATGATTTGTGGGTGTATTTTTGAAATGGTAAGACTGAAAGCAAAATAAAATGACAATTTAGATGGCTATTTGAAGAAACACGATTATATGAAAAATATAATGATGAAGAATGCATGGCCAACTGTTGTGCACCCAACAGCAGGTAGGTATGAAGACCACATTCGAGAGTGACTGCGTTTTAACGAACATTGAAGGTGGCTTTATTCCTTCCCATAGTACTTCTTACAGGATTCCATTCATGCTGTGTGAAACACATTAGTTTTTGTGTTTTAGATCCTAGGAGAGCGAGCCAATCAGAGGCCACCTTTTTTTAAATTGAGCCTTGAACCTTTTAACCAATGACAAAACAGCATGTATTATTCAACATTTATGCACTTTTCTTTTTAATACACAACAGAAAACATTTAAGGAATCTGCTGACCAATATTTAATGTTAATCTTCTCTGCGATAGGCACGGTCGCCGTTGTAGAGAAACACACAAACCTGAAGTGTGCTTGCAGAAAAGGACCTTGTGCAGTTGATAAAGCATTCCTATTACTGTGCATGGCTCTTCAGTCAGGCAGACGAATATTTTTGCTACCAGACTTCATAAATGATTAATGCTTCAGGAAGCTGAGCAGTTAAATCAAAAGGAAGGCCTCTCAATTTGGTTTGAAAATAGGCATTAAACAAGGCCCTTTCTGAAAGAGGTCTTGCACTTGAAAAACCATTCAGTTTGACTGTGCCTTCAATGCCTTGCATTGGTTTGCTGATTGTGGCTTTGGCTTACATTGTTGTAACCACTCTATTCGCTTAACTTCTCACTTAACGTCTCATTGTTGAGTGAGTGGGAGTTGGATGAGGCGCAGTGGTAAAGGAGCTGGGTATGTAACCACCATGTTTGGGGTGCCATTTTCCAGGTGGGGGAACTGCCATTGTACCCTGGAATAAGGCTCCAAGTCTGGGTTGCTTCACTAAAAAACTCCAGCCGGATAATATGTATACTATGTTAAAAAATATAAGGTGTGGGCTCCCGTGCAGAATATCCAGCTGACGCGTCGTTAGTGCAGTGATGTGCCCTTTGGTCTGGATAACATAAAATGGCCAGGATTCCCGGGGCGGGCAGCGAGCGGCGATGCCCAATTGGCCATATACCTGCTGATTAGCTCCGATCTCACACACACACACACACACACACACACACACACACACACACACACACACACTTCCCCCCTCTACAGTTTAGTAGTAGTGTAGTACCTCCCAGCCCTCTCTTCGCATTTCAGCTTTCCACTGCTTCCCCATGACTTGATACGTGCCCCATATGATCAGTGGATTCCTGCTTTTGTACATTCTGTGTATAATTGTACATATGTTGTTACTTGTTTATATGTTTATTCGTTGTTGTTTTTTATTTTGTCATTTACTAGACTATGACAAAGTAGCTATTCTTACCTGACCCTTCTTGGTCAGGTCATGAGAGTCTACATTGCCCTATAGGTGTGAGTGTGTGAGTGAATGGTGTATGTACCCAGGTATGTACCCAGGCCGCCATTGTAAATAAGAACTTGTTCTTAATGGCTTGCCTGGTTAAATAAAGGTTAAATAAAATAAAAAAATGTGGTCTGCCTGCACCAGCTGCGGTTGACGTGCATGCGATTGAGTCTTTGCGGCCATTGCTCCCCTGCCTCATCACTCAACAGAGGTGATTGAGGTCAGTCTGACCGCCTGTGGTCTGCCTGCGTCTGCTGCACCAGCTGCGCAGTCCTCTGGCACAGCGACTGTGCAGCTCAGCCTATAGGCCGTAGAGCGAAAATCAGCAGCTGGCGGCGAGCGTCTCAGAGGCCACATGCGCTGGTGTGCATGCCGTGCATGCTGCAGCGATGGGGCTGGCGGGCGGGCCTGCAGTTACAGTTGGGCAGTAAACATGGTTGGGGACTAAGAAGGTGTTACAAATGAAAGCTGTTTAAATCACAGTTAAGGGTGTGTGCTAAGCAAATAATCAATGTAATGATTTGTACTTTCCAAGCCATCAGTGACGGAGAGAAGCAGTAAGCAGAAACTCGTTATTCATTAATGCCGGGTTCATTCTCTGCGTTCACGCAGGCTCCTGTCTTATCGGGTTAAATGAGGGTTGTGTGCTCAACGCGCAGTGTGACTAACACCTTCGTGACTTTTTTTTGCCATCTTCACTTCCACAGCTCGGAGGCTTGGTGAAGTAATTGCACATTACTTGTTTCCTCGAGGATACCGGGAGACACAGCTGGGTTAAGTGCCCTGTGGGGGTTGGGGTTGACGTATTTCAGAGACACCACAAGTTTTTTTCTTCGCCCCACTGTGTTGCTTTGCGCTCCTGGTGTCAATTGCATTAGACTAATTATTCCGGCGTAATGAAGTAGCGTATTCCTTCCGTAAAAGGACTCCCCAAAAATTCCATTAGATTTTGGCTGCCTGAGTTCCTGTGTTCCTTGGTGCGTCTGGTTGTGGAGAGTGTGTGTGCGGGTGAACATCTCTCAGGTGGAGACTGAAGTGTAATAACTCAGTTGAGTCATGCTGGGTGGAGACTGGGCTTAATGAATTCTCGCGCAGCTGCCGTGGAAGTGGACGTGTCTTTTAGTGAAGGTCAGACTCCGGTTTCCTCGCTCTGCGTAAGAGACCGCGCCCAGCCTCTGCTCTCGGTGTGCACCGCGGCGTTCACGTCGTGCGTCGAACACACTTTCTGTTACGGCAGACGGAGATGCACGTGGAAACGCTTCGAAGAACCGAACGAGAGAGGAGAGCACTTTAACCGGAGAACGAATGGCATCTGAAATCGTCTCATTTCTGTCGAGAGAATGAATGCCATCTTTATTGTCTTGTTTATTTAACTGTATTTACTTGAGAATTGACGCCGCCTAGATTGTCTCGTGTATGTCACTTCCTTTACCTGCTGCGTTGTTTACTGTGACCGCAGGGCAGATTTCAAGAGGAATGCCATTAGTAGCACAGTGTGGTATGTGGTGCTTGTGTTAACATAAGAGAGTTTGGCCATGGTTAGTTTGCCTCAGTATGAAATCGTGTACGATTACAATTGCATTTTTTGTTATCCATGGGATTAAAAATGTAATATAATTTGTCTGCTAAAATCATCTTTGTTCAAGACCTAAGTATATGAAAACCCAGCATATGAAAATCCAGCCGAACCACTATCAGTACAAACCTTATATAAACCAAATTACAGCCTGCTAAAAAGACAAAATATTTTTTTCCCATTTTGCTGAGGACCCCCCTGGGACTGTTTGCACTGGCTCCCCATCGCAGCACACATCAGATTCAAATCACTGGTGCTTGCTCTTCAAGCGGCTAGAGGAACTGCTCCCCCTTACCTCCAGTTACTCATCATTCCCTACACCCCAGCCAGACACCTACGCTCTGCCTCCTCTGGCAAACTGACTGTCCCATCCCTCTGGGCACCTGGCAGCCGCTCCTCGCGGTCTTGTCTCTTCTCTGTCCTGACCCCTCGGTGGTGAATCGATCTTCCACACTCGGTCAGGACCACGGAATTGCTTGCGATCTTCCGCAAGAGACTCAACACTATATACCCCTGCTTACTCCATTTAATAAAAAAGAAAAATTACTAACCTTTTCCTTCCCAGTGTTACAGGTATGGTACACAGCTGCCTGCAATGATGTCTATCGCTGTACTACTGCACTGATCTCTTGCGCGAACTATGATTGTTCTTACCATGTATTAATGCACATCTTGTAAGTCGCTCTGGATAAGAGCGTCTGCTAAATGCTTAAAATGTAAAATGTAAAGGTGGACTCCTTCACTGAACCCCCGGGGGTCCTGTGTCCTGTCTGTATGCTCCATGTGCCACTCTGGTTGAGTAACTCTTGAGTTACACTATTGTGTTACACTCTTGTGTTACACTTTTGAGCTACACTCTTGTGCTACACTCTTGAACTACACTCTTGAGCTACACTCTTGAGTTACACTCTTGTGTTACACTCTTGTGTTACACTCTTGTGTAACACAGTATGCCTGGAGAGGAAGCTCAGCCCCGTGGGACAATAGGCGCCATGACAGCTTTGCGTTTGACACCTTAGAGGCCTTAGTTTTGTTCACCGAGTGAATTCTCTCACACTGACTATCAAATCTCGAGTGTTATGACTCTTGTCACAGTTTGCTCCTCTTGAAAGGTTATAGAATGCGTGGGCTGAGGAAATGTATGTTTGTTTTGTACATTGTTCAGCCGCGAATTAAGAATGTATTTATTGCCTGATTTATAGAATAGAATAGAATAAATAGAATGACTTTCATTTCCTCAGCTCATTCTCAATGAATGTGTGTTTGATGATGAGAACAGGCCATTCAGCCCTCGCATGCCCTAAAGAGCATCTAGTGCCTTGTCAAGCCTGGCCTTGAACGCTGCATCAATTGCAAAAATGGTGTGAAAAAAACCTTCCAGACGTCAGTATGAAATTGACCTTTATATCCCATTCCCATCGATGCCTCCTTGTTCAAGCTGAAGTGCCAGGTATGTGTCTGAGAGAAGTAGAGTGGGTCAGGTGCCATTTCAAACTCGATAACCAACAGCTTGTGGCTCGACCGGGGATAACACAAGTGGTCTCTTTTAAAGGAAATTTTGTTTCAGATTTTTCTCCCAATTTGGTATCCAGTTACACCCGCTATTTTCCATGTCAGTCCCCCACCTCGTACTGGGAATTGAACCCAGGTCACCATGGTCAGGTGCCATTTAAACTCTATAACCAATGGCTTGTGGCTCGACCGGGGATATGCACAAGTGATCTCTTTTAACGTATACTTTGTGCCTGCATTCATGCTCATATATAGGCCGTTCATCCACGAAGGCCAGGGGCACTTTGAGAGCGCACCCCGGAGAGCGCCGCTCACTCGGCAGACACCTTCTGACTCGGTCTTTGTTTCTCGTGCACAGTGCTGAGGGGAGCAGAGCCAACAATGCCTGACAGTACCTCAGCGTTTACCAGAGTAGCCTTTCTTTCTCTCTCTCTCTCTCTCTCTCTCTCTCTCTCTCTCTCTCTGACTCTTCTCTCTCTCTCTCTCTCTGACTCTTCTCTCTCTCTCTCTCTCTCTCTCTCTCTCTTCTCTCTCTCTCTCTCTCTCTCTCTCTCTCTCTCTCCGACTCTTCTCTCTCTCTCTCTCTCTCTCTCTCTCTCTCTCTCTCTCTCTCTCTCTCTCTCTCTCTCCTCTCTCTCTCTCTCTCTCTCTCTCTCTCTCTCTCTCTCTCTCTCTGTCTCTCTCTCTCTCTCTCTCTCTCTCTCTCTCTCTCTCTCTCTCTCTCTCTCTGTCTTTCTGACTCTTCTCTCTCTCACACTCTTTCTCTCCCTCTCTCTCTCTGTCTCTCCGTGTCTTTCTCTGCTCTCACTCTTTTTTCTCTCTCGCTCTCTGTGCTTTCTCTGTTCTCTCCATCTTTCAATCTCCCCTCCTCTGTCTTTTTCCTGCTCGTTTGCTATGCACGTTCTCTCAGCTTCTTCTTTCACTCTCGTTCTCCCCCTGCGCTTGTTCTCTCTCTCACTGTGTCTCCGCACTGTGTGTCAGGGGAAGTGTCGACGCCCCTCAGCCTCAGGGCTCTGGATGTAGTGTGAGATCTCTAGAGAGGAAAGGGACCTTAGGTACAGAGGGATAGTCTTATTTTTACACATCCTGATTCTGCAAAGTGGCACGGTGCAATTCCTTTGAGTCCTCTCGAGTGCCAGTGCTGATTGCCCTTGGCAGCCCCGCTGTGTGGCGCGTAAATGGCGGGAGCTTTGCCCAGAGAGGGAGGGTTTCTGTCGAAGGATTGTCACCGTCTTACACCAGCAACCTCCTCTGGTTGATCGAGTGCCTGCAGTCTGACGGCGTTGCTACTGTTGGCTAAGACACAGTGTCACGTCACAGCCTGATTGATGTCATCTTTCAATAGACATTGTGAAATAACTTGACATATGTGTTAGTCAGCAGAATAATGGCAAAATTAATGTTTCTGTTTCAATTTAAGAAACAATGGGACTGTTTTAAGGTGTGGAAGGGGCAATCCTAAATGGTCAACCCTAACCTCCTATGACTCCTAAATGGGTGGTCATTCCATGTGAAAATTTGCCTAACATTTGAACCAATGGGCAGACACATGTCCATTCTAAGTACATATGGGATGAACTGTCTTCTGTTTCCTCATTTGGCTGCGTTTGCCTCTGACTTCCTGTTTCCTTTCATTTTTGGTTTTGATGGTGGTCTGCAACTCCATGTCTCCTTTGTGAATGTGAACTTCATTAGGGCATGAATGAGTAAGTGTTCTATGGTGATGTCATCAGGAATTGAGAATTCGAGGGCCAAAGCCAAAGAAGGCCAAAGCCACCATCGCTCTAACAGACCAACTTTGTTCTTGAAGAGATTCTTGTGTCCCCGATTATTTCCAAAGAACGAAACTACGCGTAACCGGGAAGGAAAAGTGCAGAACGCACACTTTTGAACAAAACGTAAGCCCGTGGTTTCCTGGAATGCCCAGCTTTCATTAACCTGCACAATAGGAAATCAGCTCTCATGATAACATGAACATTACCCTGGCCCTCAGCACTTAAAAGCTTTCTCCTTGAAAAGCTGGTCAAAGCGATCATGAAAGATTAAGATTAGATGCACCAAGCCCAAAGCACATGCTTTAATGTATAAATGGCTTGCTTACGTTAATGCTTGTATCTCTGTAGTAATGGCATGACCCCTAAATTGAACAGATTAGATATTATATGTAGCATTGTATGCTATAGTTAATCTTTTAAGCCAATGAAAAAATCAATTGCCTAAAAGCAAGCAAGACAGCAGTCAGACCACCATTTGAATAGCAACTTGGTGAAGAAAGACAAGACAACACCCTTCATATATTTTAATAGATACCTCTGTAATACATTGTGAAATATATTTTTCTCACTACACACTCAGACATTCATAATGGCACATTCATAATCTGCTGTTTAACCCATTTGGCAACGAGAATGTGTTCTTTTCTGTCTTAAAATGGATATATACGTAGTTTTTTCATCTCTATATTTTTATATGTTTGTGTTTGTGTGTGGGGATTGGGGAAGAAATCTTGTGGGTGCGATAGGAAAATAATTGTGGGACAGATTAGAGTCAGGAAGACTCTGTAGGTTTCAGAAGACTTAAGGGATTTGGAAAGATGGAAATGGACATATATTATTGTATTATATTCATACATATATTAATTATTATTATTAATATTATTTATATAGTGCCTTCTACAATCTCAAAGAACTTTACAGTGAAGGGGGGAAGCTCACCTTGTGTAGCACCCAGCTGGAGGATGCACGGCAGCCATTTTGCACCAAAACGCTCACCACCCATCAGCAAGTACTTAACTTTTTCAGTAACTTTTGAGCAAAAACAGAAAAGGCAGTTTGTTTCTCATATAGCATAATGAGTTTGGTGGTCTCTGAAATTAATGGGAAAAGTTTCTCAGAATAATAAAACAAAACAAAAACTGGTAGCACTTGCAGGTTTGTGATTAGGAGCATGTGGTAGATTTCTGATTATACGGCACATGAGGCCTATGGTCGTCACAGCAACATGATTAGAAAATGATCTTGTTCAGAAATATCTAACATGTGTTTTCCCTTCTCTTCTCCTTACTGTTCTCCTCATCCCTTCAATTCAAAATGGCTCCTTGGAAACATATGATGTGTCTCCT
This sequence comes from Aldrovandia affinis, assembly GCA_029706075.1. NCBI lineage: Eukaryota > Metazoa > Chordata > Actinopteri > Notacanthiformes > Halosauridae > Aldrovandia > Aldrovandia affinis. The sequence goes on from JAINUG010000160.1 coordinate 1,407,508, forward strand.
TTTAAGGTAAGAGATCAATGTAACTTACTTGCATATAGCTTTAGTTTTTTTATGTAGTATTATATCATTTGTATTAGGGATGCACAGAAATGAAAATTTGTGGCCGATACAAATACTGAAACTGATATTTTTTCATTTATTTGCCAATTTGAACCATTATATAAATGACTGTAAATCAGTTTTGCTTGTCATGTATGCTTTTCAATGAAAATTAATCAATGAAATTTAATTCAATTAAATGACAAAACTACAAGGTGATCTATTATATTCTATTCTGTCTATTGATCATTCAGTCCTTTCCAGAGGATTCCAGAAACCACAACAACTGGCCAAAATAAATAAATAGATGAGAACAAGTAAAATAACACAGTGGGCTGAAGGCTGAAATGTCTGTAGCCAGGAGCTCGTGAATATGAGTCGCAACACCGTTATACATTTCTGGTAGACACACATCTGAGAAATAACCTCCACTAGGCACTGTGCAACGGGACTCAATACGCTCTATTAGCCTACGAAACCCAATGTCCTCGACAACAGAAAATGGCTGCTCATCCAAGGCGATGAATTCCATTTTTGTTTCAGTAATGGCTTTGCTTTGGTATTGTCACGGACACATTTTGTCGCATTTTCCAAGACTGCGGCCCCAGATTGAGTCGGGGTGCTGGGAGGGGTTTTCGTCGTGCTTGCCGTTGTTCTGTTTGTCCTCTCGCATGCTGATCGTGGTGTCATGCTTTCAGGTGGTGAATTAAATTTGGTTCAAGAAAATTGAATTAAAGTGGAGAAGTTCTTTGGCGATGTGCCCCCTCTAGATATTTCAGTGGAACAGAGTTTACAAATGACTACTCTGCTGTCCTTAACAGAAAGCGTGAAATACCTCCTTACTGCTGACATGTTCGCTGTTCAATTCTATGGTTAGGCTGTCGTTCGCAGCGCATTGCGTTCACAAAACAGCACGGGGTGCTGGCGCTGTTTGAACGTGTCATCAACGGCCACAGCAGAGCAACGAAAACAGCGTCACAGAGTCTCAGAAATATCTGCCTTTTTACGTGATTGGCCGTCCATCGAAAGTACTATTTGTTTCCAATTTTGGCACGGAATAGTGCCCCTTCAGCTGGCCCTTCCCTGTTTATGAGCTTACCCTTAATGTCTTGCATATACTGAACAGGAGCAGACATCTTGCTTCTCACATTTCCCCAAATGCATTTCATGGTATTCATGTTAATAACAGTAATTTTTCGGCTTGAAATAAAGGAAGCTGAAACCCATACCTTTAAATCAATGATTACAACTCTTGTTCCATTCCTTGATTATCAATCATGCAATACATTTGCATTTAAAAAAGTGAATGTATTGCTTGATTGCAATTAAGGGGAAAAGCTGTTATGGGGGGCTAGCGGATAGGGTAGTGGTCTAAAGAACCTGTATTAGGCTGGTCCTGTATGAGTGTGAGCTGTCTATCAGGGACGCGGTTTCCCGTCTCTGCCAGACCGGCCCTGGCTGTTAGCCCCGATTGGGAGCGGCATTTGGCTGAGGGGGGAGGGTGGTCGGCACAAACTCGTTTGTGAAGGGTGTCTCCAGAAAGGGGGTCACTGAGTTCGATATATCGGTGGACTATTGGTACTATCGATATTTGCCTCTGAAGATCGAACGAAGATCTGCCATTCATTCTGAATTAAGTCTAAAAGTGACCGCTATCAGCTTATTGGCCTATAAAATTAAATTTACCTATGGCAGTGGCCGATAATTATTCCATCATTTGTGTTGCATCAAACCGGTCTAAATGTTCAAACTTTAATGGAACGGCAGCATCTTTTATTTACATGCTAAAGTGACTGAAACCACAGCTAATTTACTCCTCTGAGGATGCTGTGATTGACTAGCCATTGATTAACGAGCACTCTGGCAGTCTTGCAGTCTTGAAGAGAGAAGGGAAGGCATTATTGAAACAGAGAAATCTGACTTAGCATATGCTTGCAAGGGTTTGATAGCCTGATAGTGATGGAGGGGAGATGATCTACTTTCTAGCGATACCAGAGTTATTTTTCAACTCCTGATATTGACCAAGTTGACCCTTTATTAGCGGGGCACTGCAGAGTCGTGTTCACCCGCTAATTCACGAGCGTCAAGGCAGCACGGATCTCAGTTATGAGGCTCAAATCAACTCTCCCTCTTTCTCCAATGTCTTGAATTTAGTTTAGCTAGTTACTGTACTAATAATAATATTATAATAATAATATACACCATTTAGCAGACGCTTTTATCCAAAGCGACTTACAGTAGTGAATGCATACATTTTCAGTATATGTGGCCCCAGTGGGGATTGAACCCACAACCTAAGCGTTGCCAACGCTGTGCTCTACCAACTGAGCCACAGAGAACCACTCTGTTGTTCAACAGAGAACAACTACTAAGTTGTTGGTGAAAATAACTTACCATTAGCTGTCCTACAGGTTTATAAATCTGAGTTAAATGAGGAAGATACAAACATATATTTATTTAACAGGTGTATCTTACTGAACGGTAGCGATGGATGGCCTGCTGGCTTCAGTCTTTCATGTCCGTGCATTGAATACCACAAGCTGTGGTGAAATAGTTTTTAGCTTAATTGATTACAGCTTGCAAGTTACCCATGGATTGGACGATTTGCCTCAACGTGGGGGGAAATTCTCAATAGTCACAAAACATTCTCATGTGATTTCAGATAACCTTATGTTCATATGTGCGAATCAATAAAGTCACCAAATTGCACAGAGCGCCAGCGTTTGTGCTAAGAGGTGGTCTAGTTGGATGTTAATGCAAACTCATTATTTGAGACTGAACTTGCATAGCGCCGACTGTTTTCATTGTCACACCCCCTATTGCGCTGCCCAGCCCATAGTCACGCAAACGCCTTCATTACGCACCATGAAATTGCCAAACTCGGCGGAGATGGGAAATATTCTGTTTGCGACAGACGAAACTGGCAATTCGCCAGCGCTAGGGCATAACGCCGCTTAGCACCGGCATGAAAATAGGGCCCTAAAAGTGAAAGTAAAAAAGGCATGATATTACTCATTGATTTAATCATGCAGAATATTGGTATAAATGTATATATTCACCTGTATTGTAATAGTAATGAATGGCATTCTTGGGGACAGTTGATGGCTCTACTGTATTTCATACCAGTCCAGGCCTATATGGCACAGCCAGTTAACTTAAGGGTGTGATGCTGAATTTTCTTATTCAATGGGATGAATAAATAATTTATTGCCACAATTTATGTAGCACAGTACAACGAGTATGTGAAAGAATGTTACAATAAAAGCAGTTCCATACATTAGTATTTTTTGCGCATTCCAAATTATAATAAAGGGCAGAATATTTTTTTTTGCCAGGGTGGCCAAATAGGACAATAAATAACAAAGTATCAGTATCGGCCGATTGTGTTATTTGAATTATCGTTATTGGTCCAGAATTTTCATATCAGTGCATCCCTAGTGAGTTCCATCTCAAGGAGGCGGATCAGTCGCTTGCCCTGTAGAGACAGGCGGTGAGTTTGTGGGGGAGGGTTAATCAAAATAAATAGAGGGTATAATTGGCTTCCAAATTGGGGAGAAAGACGGGGAAAACTCAGAAAACTACATTTAAAAAAAAGCAATTAGGTAAATACCAATGGATAGAGCTTCACAATTTTATTTTGTTACAGCATTTCTCTTTACATTACAAAAATGTGTAGCTTACATCTACAGATTATCTGAATTTGTGGATGAATGCACACTTTATTCTCCGTCCCCGAATTCAATATTGACTTTGTAAACATCCATTAATCCGATCTGTGCAGGTCAGGCAGTTTAATACTCATGGAAAAGCACCAAAGTTTTCACCGACCTGAAGTTTGCTTTCTAACCTATATAGTACGTTTCTCAAAGCTGGTCCGCTATACAGATAACAGAGGGATTTAATTTAGATCTACAGTGTAGCCTATTATTTGAAATGATTTAGTTGATTTTTGCTCAATGAAACCACTTCATTTACATTCTCTAACGTCTTATAAGTCGCTCTGGATAAGAGCATCTGCTAAATGCTTAAAATGTAAAATGTAGGCCTCCCGCGAGGTCTAGTGGTTACAATATTCGATGCTGGCCACGGCGACCAGGGTTCAATTCATCGGCCGCGCCTGAGTCAGCTCTGGCTGGGAGTGCCACCGGGGTGGCAATTGGCTGTCCGCCCCAGGGAGGGGGGAGGAAAGCCGACAAGACGTTCACTGCACACAGAAGTGGCTCTGGGGTGCTGGAGTTACGGTCGACAGCCTGGCGAGTGCCGTCTCGGAGGAGACGATACTTCGCCTTCTTCACTACTGGTCACAGGGCTACGGCAGTGAACTATGAGGGATGGATTGACCTGAAAATTGGCTACCAAATTGGGAGAAAAACAGGATAAAATTTAAATGGCAGGGTGGCAGCAGTGTCAATGCCAGGTGGTGAGTGGAAAGGAAAGATAATGGCAGTGTTCCATTAGGCCAGAGACCGGGTGATTGTTATATTATTACAAAAAAATCCAATAAAACAACACGAAAGCAAAGCCTAAACCAAAAGCCTTATTATACAGGTTAAGAATGAAAACCCAGCACCTCTTCGCCCATGTCCAGAGAAGGTTCTCCTTCAGGCATGGCAGGCTGGGCTTATATAACGGCCTAACGAAGGGCAACGGCTCACAGCTGAGTTGATTGCTGAGTTGATCAGTCTCAGGTGAGCCTGCCTGTAAGTGAGGCCGCTGCTGTCCAAGGTCCTGTAGCACTCTCCAGGCTGAGGAAGGAACAGGAACCCCTGACAGCAGCCGAAAGGGAGGCGCAGCGCCAACTCCCTCCACTCCTCCCTGGGGCACAGTGACAAGAAGAAAGAGATCACTGCAACGCGAGACACAATTAAGAGGAAGCCTTGCGATTACTCGCCAATGGATTATTCAATTAATTAGCGCGCTTGTTAATTAAGCAAAATAAATAAAAACAGGTTGAGACCAATGGCCGGTTTTAAAGGCAGGGTGAGATTTCAGCCTCTACTCTGGTTCGTACGTCGCTGCTACTCACCGTACCATCATCCCTTTCCCATTAATAGGGCATCCGGAAAGGCCATTTGTGGGGGGAATGGCGGATGTCACAGACTCGTCCTGCCACTGGTTTGAGATGGTGGGCCAGTGGGAGGGAAGCTACGCTCACTACAGCTGGCACCACTCCAACGTCAGCTGTTTCGTGTCCATGCCCTGTTAGACACTTGTGCGTAGTGGAGCCGATCTGGCCCCCCTGTGGCAGAATACTCCCACCCGGTGGTAATTGCGTTTACATTTATTAATTAGTAGATGCCGTCACTCAGTGTGACACTTCAAATTAGCGCTTGCGGAAATATAGATGCGTGTCTGTAGCGCATTGGAAACAATCAGGCAGGCAGTGTGGTATAATGGTTAGGGAACTGGGGAACTGGGTTCGATCCCCAGGTGTACCGTTGTACCCTTGAGCAAGGTACTTAGCCTTAAGGTTGCAGCCCCCATCAACCCTCACCCCCACGAGTTCCTGGATCCCCCATTGTACCCTACCTAAACTCAGGAGCAAGCTACTTAACCTGAATTGCTTCAGTTAATATCCAGCTGTATAAATGGATTGTATTGTAAAGAAATGTAAACTGTAAGTCGCTCTGGATAAGAGCGTCTGCTAAATGCCTGTAATGTAATGTAATGTAATGTAATTAGTCTGGTATAAAACAGTGCTGGGGATGAATCTATCGCCACACGGAAGCACCGCAGCTACCGGGATGATCAGACAGGTTGACAGTCAAAGTGCCGTGACGTCATCACAGAGAGTGCGCCAGAAATCAAGAACGAGCTGACGATTTTCGCTTCTTCTTCTCCTGCGATTTGGAATGCCCAGTTCTATTCATCAGCCAGTCTCATCACTGTAATCTCCTCTGTGAATTTTGGAGCGTGGTGTGTGAGCTGCCACCCACCGCCACTTTTCGCTCCACCACGGGTCCACCAGCTGAACTGCGCTGCCACTGTGTCAGCAGACCGGCCAGCATGCCAGCCACAGAAGTGTGCAGGCATGTTAGTATCGCTTTCAACCAAGCACATGTGATGCCTTCAGTTAAAATGTAGGTACGATACAGAAGCTGCTGTATCTGGACCTTAGCCAATCAGGTTGCGCGAACTCACGTTTCTCACGGATTTATCACAAAAGTAAAAGTGACTCTTCTGACTCTTGCGGCAAATATTATTATTATTAATAAATATTAAATGTTTTTAAACGTTTGGGAACAGCCCTCCCCAATGACATGAGAGGAGTACATCTCATGTGCAGCTGGCACAGTCTGCGGGCACCTTGTGGATCAGAGGAGCCCATCTTGCTCGATGAGCAGGACAAAACTGTGACTGAAGCCATCCTTCCCTGGGCTAGGCTGCGCCCATCCCCCATCCTGAGGGGCTGTCATCCACAGTCAGCGTCGTCACGGTCAGGATTCAGTACCCGAGCGCAGGGGACACTCCACACGCCGGAACACAGCGTCTTATCTGGATCAGCCATCCCGCCACCCCCAGTCTTGCCTCTATTGAGGAGAATACATCTTCATGGTTCTGTGGCTCAGTAGGTAGAGCGTGGTTCTGTGTGGCTCAGTAGGTAGAGCGTGGTTCTGTGTGGCTCAGTAGGTAGAGCATGGTTCTGTGTGGCTCAGTAGGTAGAGCGTGGTTCTGTGTGGCTCAGTAGGTAGAGCATGGTTCTGTGTGGCTCAGTAGGTAGAGCGTGGTTCTGTGTGGCTCAGTAGGTAGAGCGTGGTTCTGTGTGGCTCAGTAGGTAGAGCGTGGTTCTGTGTGTCTCAGTAGGTAGAGCATGGTTCTGTGTGGCTCAGTAGGTAGAACATGGTTCTGCGTGGCTCAGTAGGTAGAGCGTGGTTCTGTGTGGCTCAGTAGGTAGAGTGTGGGTCTGTGTGGCTCAGTAGGTAGAGCGTGGTTCTGTGTGTCTCAGTAAGTAGAGCGTGGGTCTGTGTGGCTCAGTAGGTAGAGCATGGTTCTGTGTGGCTCAGTAGGTAGAGCGTGGTTCTGTGTGGCTCAGTAGGTGGAGTGTGGTTCTGTGTGGCTCAGTAGGTAGGGCGTGGTTCTGTGTGGCTCAGTAGGTGGAGTGTGGTTCTGTGTGGCTCAGTAGGTAGGGTGTGGTTCTGTGTGGCTCAGTAGGTAGAACATGGTTCTGCGTGGCTCAGTAGGTAGAGTGTGGTTCTGTGTGTCTCAGTAGGTAGAGCGTGGTTCTGTGTGGCTCAGTAGGTAGAGCGTGGTTCTGTGTGTCTCAGTAGGTAGAGCGTGGTTCTGTGTGTCTCAGTAGGTAGAGTGTGGTTCTGTGTGGCTCAGTAGGTAGAACATGGTTCTGTGTGTCTCAGTAGGTAGAGAGTGGTTCTGTGTGGCTCAGTAGAGCATGGCGTTGGCAGCGCTTAGGTTGTGGGTTCAATTACCATTGGGACCACATATACTGAAAAAAGTATGCATTCACTACTGTAAGTCGCTTTGGAAAAAGCGTCTGCTAAAGGGCATATATTAATGTTAATATTATTACATTACATTACATTATAGGCATTTGCAGACGCTCTTATCCAGAGCGACGTACAACAAAGTGTTAAATTGACCACGCCAGACTTGGATCTGCCGCGCAGTCTTCTGAGTGGATGAAGACCTGGAGCACATCCTGACTGATTGTTCAGTCAGTAACGATCACCAGCGGCTGGTAGTCATTGGTAACGGTAAATTGCTGTTCTGAGGGATTTACGTTTTAATTGTATGAAATATCTCTGTGTTGCCCCGTAGCTACAGCAGTTAACACAGTGGGATTTTAATGCCTTTGCCTATTCGCGGTTCATTATCTGCTTTTTCAGTTTTGCAAAGCTGTGCAAGTGGCTATAGATAAGGGTGTCCGCTAATTAAAGAAATTAAGATCATTTGCTACAGGTTCCAGAAAAAAGGGTATTTGGAACAGACGTTTGTATTCGTGTTCTTGACATCATAAGAGACATGCCACCCAGTCCAGTATGACTGCAAAGATGAATGACATAGGCTCACTGGAACTGTGGTTCCCCAAATGTGGGTCATTGTGGTGGATTGTGGGATGAGTCGCGACATATATGTGGAAGAACTATATACTTCTAATTCACTTCCCGTTGACATTCACAGCAGTCAAAGCTAACGCTGCTCCTCTGCCAGGCTCTGGTTGCAGTGTATGCAGTTCATTTTGTGTCATTTCTTTAAAAAAACAAATGTAGTTCAATATTCGAACATATGTCAAGCTATATTTTAAAAAGGGGGTGGACCATAGTAAATGTATTTTCTTGTTAAGTGGGTCATGGGCTAGGAAATGTAGGAAAGTATTGCACTTTAAGAAGAAGAATAACCGCTACAGACTGAACTGAGTAGCGTTCACCGTGTCACAGGCGAGACGCATCATTCCTCTATCTGGCGGTTTAACTAGGTCAGATGCATCACTGTGCATCCAAAATGGCCACGGGCCCCATTTTCTTTTCCCCGTCGGAAGACGTCGGAGGCAGGCTTTATAGGGGCTTGTTTATCAGGAAGCTGTCTTAATTGCTGTTGACATTTTAATTAGACGAGTGCCGGAACAGAGAGCCGGCGACATGGCAACCGGAGAGATGCGCCCGATGTCCTTCTGTCGGTTTTCCTGCTGACGCCGTACACGCCCGTTAAGTGCAGGTCTCTCTGCTCCAGCGCCACGCTTGCCCAATACGCGCTAAGATAAAGAAGCATGAGCCGTTGCACACCGGAGAGAGTCTTCAGCATCCAGATTTACATCTCAAGGAGAATCGGGTGGAATTACGTTTCATGGTTTGTGCTGTGTGTGTGTGTAGCGGATGGGCTCTGGTACATGAGTGCCCGCTGCAGAGAGTGACGTGGATAAGAGTACGATTAGTTCCCAGAGTTGGGGACTTGAGTCTTTAGCTCGGCGAGCTAAATCGCTCTCTTGTCGCGTCAGAGATCCTCAGTTCGAAACTCGCTGCGGGCAGAACCAACTCAGTTACATGTGCACGCACTCAGAAGAGTTGGGGCTCTAGTGCATCATGGGAAAGTAGCGTGCGAGGGGAGGCCAAGCACGGCTCTTTCCGATCCATTCAAGATTCATTTGTCCCTGCAGGTGTCTAGAACCTCTCCAGATCTCTCTTCCTCCAGATTTACATTTTACATTTTACATTTTAGGCATTTAGCGGACGCTGTTATCCAGAGTGACTTACACAGTTTACATTTCTTTACATGCAATCAATTTATACAACTGGATATTTTACTGGAGCAATTCAGGTTAAGTACCTTTAGCTCAAGGGTACAACAGCAGTGCCCCACCTGGGAATTGAACCTGCAACCTCTGAGTTCCAAGCCCAGCTCCCTAACCATTACACTACACTGCCAGCCCAGCCCAGATGAAATGTTTTCTTGCTTTATTTCTGCAGTGCTCAAGATCCTCAAGGTCTCTGTAACAAGCTCCAAGTGGGGACAAGTCTTTTCTTATTTAAACGCCTTTAAACGCCTTTTTGTCCGCATCATTTTCCGCAAACCGGACAGGGCTAACCGAAATCTGGTTCTGCGTGGCTCAGTAGGTAGAGCATGGCATTGGCAACACTGAGGTTATGGGTTCGATTCCCACTGGGACCATATATACTGAGAAATGCACACATTCATTACTGTAATTTGGAGAAAAGCGTCTGCATATATATATTAACTCAGCACGAGATTGAAACCGCCCGATTTGGAACAGCGCATAGAATTCACTTCTGCCCGCAGCGGGTCAACGCTGGATGGTGGGTGTCTCCCCGTGTAATGAGGTCCAATCCCTGCATCTCGGACACAGCTGTAGGACACCAGCATGTCAGAGGCGGACTGTTTAACTCCCGTCACGTTGGCCGCCGATGGTGGCTCTTCTATTTTTACATCCAGGCCTCCGATTGGTTGGTTGTTTGGCGATCGCTGGCTGCATGGTCATGGCAAACACTTTGACCACGTGCTTCCCCCCGCCATCTGTTGCTATGTGTTCAGCTGCTATACAACGGAGCCCCTTTCCAGCAGCTTGGAGCCTGAGAGCCTAAGACAACCTTGATTTTCTTTTTTTTTTTTTTGGAGGGGGGGAGGGGGTCCCTGTTACACGGTGCAACCCTTCTTTGGCCTCTCATCACAGCAGGAACTGGTCTGGGCCAGATTGGGTGAAGATGTCCTGGCACCTGGTACACTGGCACTGCTGGCCCCTAGGGACTTCCATGCTGTCACACGAAAAGCCAGCATAAGGTCACTGATTTCCAACAGTTATAGCTTGGAGTCAAAAGAGGCTGTGCTCTTTATTACAAGGTTTAATAAAAAAGTCCAGAGAGCCAGACAGTGATGGACTGTCATTGCGCTGTCTTTGTAAACCTCTCTGAACCCGAAACATGTTCTCCAGGGACTTCTAATACAGTTGGGCATTCCACATTTTGGAGAAAAGAATACAATCTGGGATAATAATAGGTTTTGAAAAAAAGATGAAATTTTTTTGGACACAAATTGTGACAATTTGACGTGCTGACAGAATTTGAAGTTGATTCAGGCCTTTTCTTTGACAAAAGCTCTGTTCATTGGAGTGAGAGGCCAGTGTAACTCCAAAGTGTTCCCAAAAGCTGATTAGCCAAAGGTTGCATGGGGCTGCAATATACTTTATGACAGTCGCCCTGCTAGTCTGTATGCCACTGAATAGGCAAGCAGTGGTGTGTTTATTGCCAGCCTTTGCCCCCACCTGGAGATGCGCTTGCTGCAAACATGCACCCCAGGCACGCATGTTCAACGCGTGGGAATTTCAATTACTGTAATAGAACACGCCATGGTTTAATGACTCAACAAAATACATGACGCAAGATCTCAGCGCACATTCACAAAGATCAGGAACAACATCAGTAATGTAGAAAATACAAATAGTAAATGCAGAATGTATCAAATATAAAAAATAGATAAGAAATATAAAAAATACAAATGTATTCCTTCCTGCCATGGGACTGCACGTAATAGATCTTTTGGTGTCTTTTTTTATCTCATAATTTTAAGGGAATGTGTTAAAAGTTGAAAGTAGAAAATTGAAATGTTAGTGGGGACAGAATTCAAAGTAAGCTTAAGTTATTAAGTGTAAGTTATAAATTCAGACTTTGGAAACCTACTGGGTAATAGCTGACATAACATAACATTGAGCAGATGCTTTTATCCAAAGTGACTTACAGTAGTGAATGTGTACATGTGTTCCCAATGGGAAGCCACAACCACCAGCGTTGTCAGCGCCGTGCTCTACCTACTGAACCGCAGCTGACAAGACATTATTACAAATGTTGTGAAAATACAGTAGACTTTTTATTCATACCCTTGGTAAAGATGAACAAAAGAGATCATATGAAGTAAACTATAAGTAATGAGGTATATTTTATGCTCAAAAAATGCAGAAAATTATATTATTTAATAATATTGCATTGGCACAAACCACAATCAAACAGATTACAAATTATACTTTTTCCCCCAGAAAAATCAAGGATCACCAATATTGACACCCCTGTTATCAGTACTTTGTGGTTCCTCCCTTGGCCATTATAACAGCAAGTAGTCACCTTCTGTAGTGTCGTATTCCTGGCAGGCCATTGTCATGTAGGCGTTGTCGAATGGTAGCTTTAGACATCTTGTAACCCCAAGATGCCAGGTTGTTTTGGAGATCTTGAACTGTGCCCCTTGGACTTCTTTTTGCCGCTCGAACCATCCCTTTTACTACACGTGGGGGCAAGAGAACATGTGGTTCTCTGTGGCTCAGTTGGTAGAGCACAGCGTTGGCAACGCTTAGGGTGTGGGTTCAATCCCCACTGGGACCACATATACTGAAAAATGTATGCATTCACTACTGTAAGTCGCTTTGGATAAAAGCGTCTGCTAAATGGCATATATTAAGATAGACTTGCGTCCTCTCCCTGGCCGGTTAGCCACTTTACAGTGCCCTTAAACTTCCTAATTGACACAACAGTGGAAAGCTGTAGTTTTTTGTTTTTGTAGCCATCTCCTGATCTGTAGAGGTCAATAACCTTTTGTCTGATGCTTTCAGGGAGTTCTTTGACTTTCACCATGATGATGGCTGACCACAGTATACCAAACGTGTGTTTCCTCCTTTTTATACCCTAGGGAAACAAGATAAATGTAGGCCACTGTATAGTTCCATAACCTTCCAATGAACTTCAAATAAGTTGTATATTTATGAAGATTTGTTTTTGTTGGATTACATTTTAAATAATAGTTGGGGGTATGAATGTTTTCGGGATAATAAATATTATTAATAAAACAAAAGATGTTTTTCTGGACAATTGTATTAGTAATGTAGGTTTGGAATTTTCTGAATTTTCTAAGCACAAAATATACCTCATTACTTATATCGTTTATTTCATACATTCTCTTTTGTTCATCTTTATGAAGGGTGTGAATAAAAACGGAGCCTACTGTATATATACTATAAAGCCACATAGTTTGCCAAACACATTTCCTCTCACTGCACTCCCTCTGGCCTCATATTCATAGTTTCAGTTCCTGAGGCACCGAGAGTTTTTTTCCCCCCTTCAAACATTCTTTTCAATTGTTTGGGATTTAATTTGCCCTCATTGGAAGTCCCTTAGAAATGTATGGCTGGTGTAGATTTTCTCCACAGGGTGGAAATGCACTTTCATTTAGATTTTGAAATTCATCCACAATACATAATAAGAAAACTGTCCCTTTTGCCCAACAGAAAACAAATAAATAAACTTGGACTAAAGCATTCTGCTCACGTACACAAGCTATCGCGGAACCTTTAATTTCTCATTCTAATGGCTCCAGTCCACCTCTCTTGGTCCTTGAAATACAATCTGTAAATCCCAGTTAACACTCCCCAAACCTCAACATTCAAGGGTGCAATTGCATCTGTTGACGGTAAGAAAAATGTTTTTTTAGAGACTATTTTTGTTACGGTAGAATAGTATGTTCTTGACATTATTCCACTCTCTGCTTAGTCTACAGTCTGGCCTCTCTGCCCTCGAAACCCCTCTAATGTGCCACTCCCAGTGCTGTGGGAGCCAGTCAATCAGTCTCCAAGTCAGTCATTCAAAGGCTGCTTTTTCTAGTCGCGACCAAGAGATCGTAAAGAGACTGTCTTTGTACAGTGTAGTTTAGGAAATCTTACTGTATACAATTTTAAGGGCTTTACAGAAATGAGCTTTTTGGCTGACATTTTTCCAGCTAAACCCTTTTTGTGTCGGAACACACATAGATATGAATTGGGACTATCCATTTCCCTTAGTTGTAAAAACATACATGAGTACACTCAGCTTGTAGAACATCTGAACTTGTCTGAAGTAACTACTTTATTATACAAGATTTTTTTTTGCAAGACCTTACTGTCATCAACTGTGCACATATTGTTCAGTTTGTGTGCAACATTTTACTTGATGAATGCCATGAATTCTGGCAGCTTTTCTTCATTCTTTTTCCTCTCCTTTCTTATTTTGGAGGCCAGTTCTTTTCGGTTTCCTCTTCTTCTTTAACTCGTGGACAACAGGCCTGGCCGGCTGTGGTCTTTGACATTTATTTGTATTTATTTTTTCTCCCTATTTGGAATGCCCAGTCATCTTAGAATTTTTTGTGCCGAAAATATAGTGGAGGGCCCAGAGTAGCATACTTGTCTTTGGAAACTTCCAAAACGCTGGAGGACTGCACTACTTCTGTAGCTGTCAGACTGCCAGGCCCCTGATCGATCAGAGGCATCGAGGAGAAAACCCTGCACATTGAAGGCCTCTTTGTCTGAGTGACGATGTGGCCAATTACACGCCACCCCACGGGGCTTCTGGCCATGATCAGCTCTGCCACAGTCGCTCGTCTATGACAGACCACAGAGTGCTTCAGCAGCAGACACCACCTGACAGCCCCCTTTGACAAATCCTGATAGGTGAGTGTATCATAGTTATGGAATGCGTGAGTCATGTAGATGGTAGGCGGTAGCAATGATTTGGACCAATCATAGTTTGCTGCTGTGGAGAGCAAAGTCTTTTGATTGGTTCTGAGGAGTCCGTGATTGAGGGCACAGGATAGCTCCAGCCCCATATGGGGATCAGAAGGACTCATACTCCTGTTTGAAGGAGAACGCAGAAGCCGAGCCCCGGGAGACGGCGGGTCTAACAGACGTCGACCCGCTCCACCTCACTCTCTCACACGGGAACAGTCAATTCCTTCAACGTTAAATGGGCCTTTCTCATTTCACACGTTTTTTTTTTAAATATCTTTTTTTGTCTGGATATTGTTCTCAGAATACATTTTGCTCTATTTGTGCATCGACCTCTTCTCCGCCAGCGGTCATCCGTTACTTCATTTTGTCAAGCTAACAAAAGTGTCTGGTTTTGCAACGCCACAGAGATTTTCCCCATGTCTGCCCCCCACCCCCACCGTAACAGAAATATGATGAATAACATTTTCTTTTCTGTGTTTGGCACTAAGAAGAAAGGGAAAGGATCCTGAGGTTGAGAGGCCCAAAAGTGACCCTGACGTTTATCGTGCAGCCTACAGTCTGAGAGCATTAACTACGCCCCAAGCTCAGCCATCTGCCCCTCTTACGCTCCTCAGGAAAACAACGAAGGACGACAATGCCCCCACTTTTAAACTCTGAGGCACTAAATTGATGTTACTCAGTCGATGCGTATCTTTGTTTAAGAGATGTGTTGTTTGTCTCCGAGGGTAATTAATTGTAGTCAAAATGAGACACATTTTTGTGAAAGCCGGAGGGAGTTCTATTCAAGTTGGTTTTTTACCCTCATTAATTATGATAATGTATTTTTCTCTTATTGTGGTTTTTTGCATCTGTTTTAAATACTGGTTGCCGTGAAGCTGCTGGCTTTCAAAGGTCACTGATATTCTGTGGTATTGCGTGACATTGCATTGCAATATTCACAATAAGAAATTAACGTTCCGTTCTTTATGAAACATTTACCGGTGGGGTAACCGAATTTTAGCTTCGGTTGGAAATTTAAATAAGTATTTGCTAAAAGCACACAATGCCAAGCAAGCCCCAGGGAAGTGTTTTGTTGGCCCACACATTTGTAAGGATGTGTTTAGAGAGGTATACTAGAGTGCTTAATATGGAAGTTTATGGCTGTCATATCCAGTACTAGTACAAAACTCAAGTATGTGAAAGCGAGTAGGCATTGAAATTCTTTGGATATGTTCTCACATATTTGGGAGGCCTGGAAAATGTTGCATACATCGAGGCGGATGTCATCCAAACGTGTCATTCCCAGAAGTCCTGGCTTTGTGATGCCTCAGTCGTTCTTGAGGACCTTTTGTACAAGTTTTTGTCAACAAGTGAGATATTGATTGCCTGTTTTTAAATGCAGCAGGACGTTTGATAAATATAGGCCTCCTCAAAGCCTATACATATAAGCCTGAGTTTATGGTCAGGCAAGGTGATCCAAATCTAACCAATTTTGTCTGTACTGCAACCTCACATACTTGGTGCTACATACACATCAGTATTTTTTTAATTTTGCCTTTATTTTGCCAGGAAGTTCCACTGAGATTCAAAATCTCTTTTCCAAGGGAGACCTGGCCAACAATGGCAGCAGAGGTTACACAGTAAACACGTAAAACATACAATACAGTAGGAATACAAAGTAGCAAAAAATGTACAATACAAAGGTCAAAGTCACAATCTAGATCAGAAACAAGAGCACACATCTTGCATAAGACTGGGAATATTTTGTTTGAACTGGTTTAGAGCAACAAAGTGCTCAAGCTGGAGCTTTGACTGGAGATTGGTCCAGGACCAGGGTCCAAAGTAATCAAGAGCCTTTTCACCAAAAGCAGTTCTGATTCTGGGAACTTTAGGAAGAATGCAGGACTGTGATCTTAAACTATAGGCATTGGTGGATATTTGGAGAGTGGTCAGGTAAGAGGGCAGTTTACCAATAATGTCTTTGTAAATGAAAATGTATCGTTTTCGAACAATACATTAATAAATTAAATAAATTTCGCTAGTAATTTGGAAAGTGAAGTCAGAGTCTCTGGGATAGCCGAGGGTGGGCGATAACAACCTACGAGGGTGAAAGACGAATTTTTTGAAATCCCTATGTGGAGAGCAAGGAGTTCGAATTGCTTAGGTAGGGATCTGGACAGTAAGATGTTAACCTGGAGCGATAATTTACAGTCAACGGCCACACCGCCACCCTTACTAGTACGAAACTTCTGTTCAAAATACATTATAATCACAGTACAAAACAGCGTCATCTGCATAAAATTAGCTTTCGTGTCCACAATTCTGTCATCAAGGTTGTTTATGTAAATACCGAAGAGGATGGGAGCAAGGATGGAGCCCTGAGGAACACCGATTTCAACATTTCAGACCCTCAACGAAGACGCACTGCATCCTGTTTGAAAGATATTGTTTAAACCAGCCAACTACACCAGAATGTTGTTATCAGACAAAAACTGTTTCAGCTGGGAGCTTATGAGGCTCTCAAGGGTCTTGGCTAGGGCAGATCATTTGGAAATAGGTCTGTAGTTATTCAAGTTTGAAGGATCTCCACCTTTGTGCAGTCTGTCTGTAACAGACTTGTTCAGCCAAGATTCAGACAATTCAATAATATCAGGCTGTGTAGTTTGGATCCAGACTTTGAGTAAATCTAATTTGGGCATAAGACTTCTAATGTTCAAATGGAGAACACCAATACCATTTCTCGTGGCAAAGTCAGCAGGGTTGGCTAGAAATTGTAGATCAGATCCAGGGTTGGACTGGACATTCCCAGAGAGAAGCAGAAGCAGAAGAATAACGCCACAAGACATTGGTTTAGAGTTAGTAGAGACATACTGAGTTGCATGGAGGTCAATGCAAACAAATAACTTCAGTGGAATACATTTCTGCAGTGGATACAATTAGGTGATCTGACCAAACATCTCCAGAGAGTTTGAGACATAGGCCTACAGTCATGGGAGTGGGAGAGCTGGTGGAGCAGAAGGCAGGTTTCCAATCGAGCTGTTTAGTTGATCTGTGGCACATATCATTTGTATCATAGTTTGTATTATAGTTCCTTAAAACATGTAAATGTTCTAACAGGTCAATTGGCTTGGGAGCCAATAAGTCACAGTTCCAAGTTTCAGTTCAAGGTGCCAGTATGGGTAGACTACCCTTGACCAGCTATTTAACACAGTATTATGAGCCCAGGACAGATAGCAGTGGGTCCGGAGATATAGTGCTACTCACTACTAAATAAACACCAAACCACAAAGGGAATTTAGTAACACACAAGCAAGCTACGACTCCACCAGTAAATCCAACATAGAGAGAAAGCTGAGGACTTAACTCACAGAGTTGGAAAGCTGAGGCCACATCATCAGCGAGCAGGCAGAAACCCACTCACTAAGTGACGGCAGGCTGCAAGAGGTAGCGGCAAGGGCAGCCGAATTAAACTGGCAAAGTGCTTAGTAGTAGGGCGAGTGACAGGTAACAACATTAGAGGAGGTGAAGTCCTAGAGCCGTAGACGGGCATACAGATGGGTAGGCAATCCAGGTGGCTCAAAAAGCATCAGGGGCAGGGGTGTGGTCATGCAGAGACCACTGGGAAGCATCAGCAGGGCGATGGCGGGGCAGACGATGACTGCAGCAGCAGATTAGGCCAGGCAGGAAGGGAGATTTGCTTCTCTTGCAGCAGAAGCCCTTGGGCTCAATGAGGCAGCACACAGGTAGAATCTGAGTACATCAAGTATAAATCCAGAACCAGTGGTAATGGAAGTGGACTTCTTAAATTAAATCAAGTTTCTGGAACATGGAATATCAAGTCCTTTCTTTTTTTTTTTGTATTTCTAGTAGAGCCTTGTATTGATTTTTAGGCCATATCCACTGTGGTAGTTTCAAGGAGTAGCCACAGCCTTGAAGGACAAAGATATGTCCAAAGGGTAAAAGGTTTTGCTCCTGTTTCCAATATAAAAAGATTACTTAGTCCATAAAGTATAAAAAACTGAGTTTTGATGCAATTTCAAAGAAAGATGATCAAAGACTGACATGCTGCCATCTTGGAAAGTATAGTATGCTGGGCAGTACACTACTGAGTGCACTAGTACTTAGAATACAAGTATGTGTAATGGAGCACTTCTCCCTGTGGCCTTCCGGTCTGATTCACAACCGCATGGTATGGACAACCAAGCACTTTCCCCTGGGTTCACCCTCCCGTAGAACCACTTTCAGTGCCGTTTTAATAAAATCCCACTCCTTAATGGACCTTCGAGCTCTGGAAATTGAACAGACTTTGGGTTATCGACAGACAGGGGCCGCTTGACAGTAATCCAGGCCTTGCCAAAGGTCTTGTTTTGGTAATCGAATGAAATGTGTGGTGAGGTTTCGATCCGTCCCTGGCTTAAGCGCTTATCAAATGTTAGAGCCAGTGGCCATTACGTTGCCTAACCTCTTTATAGGGCAATGTAATGGACCTCTTAGTCTAATACGTTCAGGAGAGAAGAGGAGGAAGGGATGGTTAATGTGATCAGCTGTATTCCTGAGTTGCTACATAAATTGGGTATCTAAATCCCTAAGGCTGTGTAATGGAGACTGTGGCTTCTGTCTGGTCTGCTGTTTGATTTGACTTTCCTTTGTTCACTCCGGTCACAAGCCCATTTTCAGCCTGCCATGTCAGGGCTACCAGATTACTACAACACTCAAAGAATATTTGGAACGGTGTATGAGGAAATATAAGGAACAAGGAAAGCATCCAAAGAATTCAGTGTCTTAGAACTGTGTATGAATGTGGTTTAACCCCCAAAAAAACAAAAACAGTGCTTTGTTTCCACATAGTTTATACTGGATTCTTCGTACATTTTGTTTTTAAATGTCTAAAAATAGTAATGAAAAAAAAACTGCTTGACTTGGATTATTAACACCAGTTCAGCTCAGTATAGCGTGCATACGGCCAAATCAAACTATTGTGCCCAATCGCATACCTTTATCTATACCTAATAGAAATATGAAAACTTTAGTAAAGTATTTCTACAAAGGCAAAGAACAACCTTTTTTTCTCTCAGTCCTGTTGCTTGTGAAATCTCGGGTACTTTTTTGTAAAAGTGTGAAAGAACTACAGCACATTTTCCCCCGCTCGAACTCTTATGTTGTCTTTGTGTGATGCAAGGCTGGTTCTCCATTTTACAATAGGAGGCTTTCCTGTAAAACTTTCACAATATAAAAATTATAATCACAAAAACAATTGGAGGTGGTTTTCCCTCTCTTTCTGTTGCCTCTTTGTCTAGACATCTGTCTGCAGCAGAGCTCTTTGCCCCCCGTTCAGGGCTATGCGTTATTAGACGGGGAGGGGGGATCCCCGGACTCAGGCAGGCTGTCATCGCCATTGTCCTTCGACGCTGAAGTGAAGTATTACCACAAACCCTCTGTTCCTCTGCAGCCTTTATGAGCGAAATCTTTAGGGCTCCAAAACAGAGTGAGCCAGAAAGAGGCTGAATTATTGAGTTGTTGAGAGTGGAAATAAGCAGTGAAGTGAAGGCTGTCGGCAGCTGTGTTTTAGGGAGAGCTGTGTGAATAGAGCAGGAACGGGGGCGTTCAGCACATCTCGGCTTGTCATTTTGCCGCCTCTCTCTAAATGTATTGATAAACTTTTGTTTATATGCAAATAAACAAATACACATGCAGAAACAAATGATTACATACTTGAATTACGATTGAATTAAGAATTGAGCCAACCTTAAGGACACTAAAACATATCAGATATTAGGCCTATGTAGTGCGCATAACACGCATCATGAAATATTCACTTGAGTGTGTGTATATATGCAAGGCCAGTGAGGTTGGCCTGAATGCTAATGGAGGAAGCTCAGAAGGGTCATT
The DNA here is from genome assembly GCA_029706075.1 of Aldrovandia affinis. Taxonomy (NCBI): domain Eukaryota; kingdom Metazoa; phylum Chordata; class Actinopteri; order Notacanthiformes; family Halosauridae; genus Aldrovandia; species Aldrovandia affinis. The sequence goes on from JAINUG010000160.1 coordinate 1,427,402, forward strand.
GGTGGAGTTCATTTCATTGGTCTCCATGGTGATCCTTTTATAACAGGCAGCCCTCTTTGCTTATCACACATGCCTACTGTCTGCTTGTAAGGGTGATTATCATTAGGACGGCAATGTGGTAGGAACCAAACTTGTAACTTAGGCCATGTCCACACTAATGCAGATTTTTTCACCGCTTTGACCTTCCGTCCACACTAAGATGGGTGTTCTCGGATCTTGCGAAGACGCTCTCCCAAGTGGATACATTTGAAAACTCTCGCGGTCTCGCGCTGTAGGATAGACGGGGAAGACGGAGGGTTTCGAAAACGGTGACGTATGATTGTCACGTGATCCAGGCTGTAGCCAAAACATTCAACATGGCGGCGGAAGTTGTGCAATTGCTGTTCTCTCTACTGTGTAATTTGATTGCTTTATTGGAGATGAACATAGCTTTGTGTAATGTACAGGCAGCATTCCTATGTAAGAGACAAAGCGCTTTATATTCACAGCTGCTGCGCAACGGATCTCTGCCAGGACAATGGCGTTACAAACGGGAGAATAGTGAGAAATGTACTCACAATATTTCTTGATCCATGAAATACAATAAAATTAGTGTCTATAAACATTGTAGCAGAACATTTTTTAAACTTCAGAAGGGCAGGAAGCTTACACTTTGTCTATTTCCTAGCCTGGAACTACAAAGTGTTTGTTACACTAAATGTGAATGTGAAACTATATGTTAAACACATCTTTTTCCATTTTAAAGATGACAAGACAATGACATATTTTCTTATGTTGTCGTTTATTTTCAATCATTAGATTTATAGTTATGTTAAAGAGGTAGTGTTATTTTTGAACTTGAGTGCATCAAGTCCACAAATACAGAACGTTGGAAAATTAAATTTTTTGTTTTCTGATTTTCTCCCCTCCCGTTTTTCTCCCGGTTTTTTCCCAATTTGGTAGCCAATTACTCCCACTATTTTCAGGTCAATCCCTCCCTCGTAGTGAGCTGCCGTAGCCCTGTGACCGGCAGTGACAAAGGCGAAGCATTGTCTCCTCCGAGACGGCACTCGTCATGCTGTTGACTGTAAAACCCCAGAACCACTCCTGTGGGCAGCGAACTGTGTCGGCTTTCCTCCCCCCTCCCTGGGGCAGACAGCCAATTGCCGCCCCGGTGGCACTCCCGACCAGAGCCGACTCTGGCGTGACGGGGAATCTCTATATATTTTTCCTGGGACAATTTTTGTTTAACAAGAATAAAACTGGTGAAATGTTAACATCTGTCATTATGTTGTGATGTATTTTCACTCAATGAATATTCACAGAAAGGTTTGTTCAAATTGTACTCATTCCAAACATGAATGACCTCCAGTCCTCAAATAAACACTGGTATGAAAAACCAGCATAAGAATACATTTTGCATTTATGGAGCACACCTGCTCTGTTGCTGCCTCAGGTTTCCTGTGCAGCCCATTAAAGAAATGTAGGTGTTTTGGGCGTTTCAGTATGGAAGACAAATGTGTGAAAACGCTAGTGTGGACGGTAAACATTTTGACATGAAAATGGCGTTTTTAAATGTATCCACATTAGTGTGGACATGGCCCCAGAGGTTACAAGTTCAGATCCCGGGTGTGGCACTGTTGTACATTTGGGCACGGAATGCAAGCAGAATTTCTTCAATAATTATACTGCTGCATTTATGGATAGTATGTAAAAATTTAAAGCATAGGTGTCAAACTCATTCCATCGAGGGCCGAGTGTATGCAGGTTTTTGTTGCAACCAATGCACTACACCAGGTGATTTCACTAATTAGCTCACTTCAACTAAGGAGGGAACCTAATTGAAATCACCTGGTGTAGTGCATTGGTTACAACAGAAACCTGCACACACTCGGCCCTTGATGGAATGAGTTTGACACCCCTGAGTAAAGGATGTCTCCTAAGCAAATAAATGTAGGATAGTAATAATAATTTAGCAATGAACAGCTGAGTCCAACTTGTGATGTAGCGGTACCAGACTTGAAACCAAGATGTTGTGGGTTGCATGTTGTGGGTGAGTTGCAGTAATTGTCTAAGTTGCTCTGGATAAGATGCCGAAAATGTAAACGTAGTAATGGCACTGCAGTTGTAAACCAGATCATGTGTGTTTCTGTATGCACTTTCAGTCAACCTTTTAAAATATTGCTGTGTTTGGAACAAAAAAGTTGAACCACGTGCCACGTTGCATAAAATATATTTGATATAGCTACCAACTGTACCGTAAACAAGGAACGTATGCGAATAAAACAGCCACTAGATGAGCTATAAAGGCCGTGTGCTCCCCCACCACCAGTTCATACGCTGCGTTGTGTATCTGTCCTATAGAGTAAGATACTGCCAGCACTGATTTAACATCCCCTATAAATTGCCTCAGGTTTGCCTCCCTCTGGTACACGCATCCAAAATGTATGAGGCGAGAATCACATGCCGCAGTCACGCAATTACGCTCGTACAACACACAGGGCACGTGTGACAAACACAGGCAGTCATATTAATGCGATGGATGAATACAATGCACGTGCGCACATAAATATAGTTATGAGAATAATAACAACCTCACCCTGTCTCTGTCTCTCTCTCTCTCTCTCACTCTCTTCCTGCCTGATCCTGCCTTCTCCCGTGGGATCACACCTTCACAGGTAAGAGAATGTTTTTGGAGAAGTCCTGTGTACTGTTGACATCTGAAACAAACGGGTCTCCGATTGTAGTCATGGGGGTGTCAATCACACATTTTTCGTGAACGCAACAGAATTTTAAAAGAGCAGCGGCTCGATGCATTGCCTGCTAAGAGACGAGCAGTATTTATCTCTCTTACTTTCAGTCTTAAGCTCATTAACATTTCGAGAATGAGTCACATTGAATGCGCATTTCTACACAGCACACATTAGCCCAGAGTGTATCTGTGGGTTGGAAATGTCTTAGTTTCCCTTTGTCTTTTTTATCTCTTTAAATGTGAGACCATTAAAGAAAAAATGCATTTTCTTAACAGGCCTTTTGTAGATGCTCCGCATTACAGATCGTCAGCGCTCATGGCGACGCGCGATGACAGCTTGTGACTTTTGTATGTGAAGACATGTCTGTCAAGTGTCTTTTCCATTCAGGGTCTTAGTGATAAGAGTTGGTCATAGCTCACTTTCCCTCTAGGGCGGAGCGTTGTCTTCGTCTGCCGTGATGCACTCGAGGGAGCGCAGTGAACCCAGCGAGGCTAATTAGCCAAATGCCAGGTCGCTCCGTACACTCGCTAATTTGCACAATTTCTTGACACTCGTTGTCCTCGACTTTTCCCTTTTTTTTCTTTCTTATTTGCAAACACACTAATGGGGTGGGCACAATGTGGGCTAAAAATCATATCGTAATACTGGACGACTGTCACACGCCACGTGACAATCCCTGAACGGGGGCAGAGCAGTCCAGACACGGAGTGGAGTTTGCCGGTCTACGGACCGGATTTGATTAATTTCTTACCGGAGAGTGCACCCGGAGCTTACAAAAACACAAACAAACACTTCACCCTAGTTGCCGCGAAGCTTTCGGGTAACTAACTAAAATAACAAAACCAAATTAAACAATATCGAACCCTCACTTTTCAATCCGTTCGATATTTTAACTTTCGCTTTTCTTCTCGGTCCTCGGTCCTCGGTCTCTAACGCCTCTCCCTCTTGGTTCCAGCCAGCTACTGAAGGGAGCAGAGCAGTTTTAAAGCACACAGATGTAATTATTATACATAGGACCGGTGTGTGCGCTTACTGCTCTGCCAGTAGGCGTGGCCGCTAATCGTCCTGATTAGCTGCCGTGACCGACGCCTTCCACAACGACTTATTAAACTTATTTTTGTTTTGCTTCTTTCAAGTTGTGCTCAGTTGCCATAACACAGTGAGATGATTCAGACGTTTTAACGTAAGCACTAGATGGAGTAATCCTTAATCTCCCCAGCATGTGCCCAGTTTTATGAGATGTTTATTTGGTTTTAATGACAATTGTTTCCTTTGCCCGTAGAGGACGTTCTAAAAGGGATTATGTTCTGCGTTTCATTGCAAAATTTGGTGAAGTATTTTTTTTACCCCGAAGGAGATGTGTAATTGAGGGAATTGGTGAAGCTATTCAGGGACAGGGCAGCTTATGTATAGGCAGTTAAATGACTACCCACAAAACTAACACTTTAAAATCCGTCGCACAAAGGAATGCTGGAAAGCAAATTGAAGGTACAGTTTAGCATTTCGTTTAACTTCAATGACTTTTGTGAGTAGTATTGAAAAAAAATGTATCCTTGACCAGTCTTGGCCCCAAGATCACATTGTTAACTCAGCCTCATCTCTCTCGCATATATAAATATCCCATATGCATTTTTTAAGAGGGTCTGCCAACCCTGATGGCTTTACATGAACCTGCTCATGAAAAAGGCTTCTGCCACACACTGCATTCGTCAGAATTGTGCTGCGATCCGCAATACGGAGCAGTGTTTTTACATGGGGAAAAAAACGATAGCTAGCTAAATAAGGTTCTTGCACACAACACTACATTCGATTGTATCTTTTAAATATGCTTGATAACTTAACTGGGTCTTTGCCCAGCTCTTTTATCCCTCTTCTTACAGCAGTATTGAGAGAAAAACAAGGGTTTAGTCATCTGGATGTTGTCTTTACTTTGTGAACAATTTTTGAGAGCAGTGAGTACAGTAACAATCGTGTTGGGGTGAGGGGCAAGGTGGATGTTATTTCCAACTGATTTTGTAAAAAATTTATATAAATTTGTTTCCGATTTTTTTCCAGTTTTTCTCCCAATTTGGTAGTCAACTCTACCTTCTATTTATTTCGATTTACCCTTCCCACACGAGTCCGCTGCTCGTCTCTACGGGGCAAGCTAATTCTCAGAGGGCAGCAAACTCGAGACGGAGTTCGCCCACCCACGTTCTGGAGACTCCTTACGTGCTTCACAGCGGACCTGAGCCGGCTCACCCTCCCCCTCCCCCCCCTCCCCGATTGGGGCTGACGATCAGGGCCGGTCTGGTAGAGACCCCCTGGGACACATGCCTGGATGGATTTCAGGGTAACATTTTGTTGAGGGCTCCACATCCATTTCTCTGGCGCTGCATGTTGATTGGCTGGTGGAGTCAGTCCTTTGGGCTCCTGCAGCAGGAGGCGTGTCCGACCTTTGTCAGGGTAAGGGGTGGGGGTGGGGGTGGGGTGGGGGTGGGGGGTCATTGAAGAGGCAGGGGGGCAGCTGCTTACAGAGTTTCCTAATCTCCCATCTAGAGGGAATACAAATGGGGGTTTGGGATTGAATTTATGTCAGTAGGGCTGCATTCAACGAGATACCAAATTAAAAATAAAAGCGGATCTTCTCGTTCCGTACGCTCGCGCTGTAATGATTTGTGTCGGTTCGCGGTTTGGGCTGGGAGCCGCGCCGCTCGCACATCATTGGCTTATTTATTTGAGCTTGACTTCGCCTCATTCTTAGTGGCAGGCACGGCTGCCACGGCGATGGCAGTGTCTCTGAAGCAAAGCGGCCTCTTTGATTCGTCTGCAGCAGACGTGCCTAATTGAGCATGCACAGCTCAGTCGTCGCTTAATTGCACAGAAGTGAATCCTTGTTTCCTTTGGTAACTGACGACCGACCCACTGAAGGCGGCAGCGCAATTTCGCTCACTTGTGACAGGTGCGCGCTGTGTGATGGAGCGCTGCTGTACAGATCAGACGGCGTTGCTGCCGTGTCCAGCGCCCACGCTCACGATCTTATTGACACGTTGTCACCGTACGCTGCGAATCGCTCAGACGTGCCATTCGGAACGGTGCTTTCCTGCCATTACGTCAGCCCCATATTTTACCACACATTAATATTGATGTGCGGGCGTCAGATAGCGTAGCGGTCTAAGGCACCCGTATCTTGGCTGGTCCGATATGAGTGTGAGCTGCCTATCAGGGACGCGGTTCGAAACCCGTCTCTGCCTGGCTGTCAGCCCCGATCGGAGGCGGCGTTTGGCTGTCCGCCCCAGGGGGAGGGGGGGAGGGTGAGCCGGCTTGAGTTTGCCGTGAAGCGCGTAAGTGAGTCTCCAGAACGTGGGTGGGTGAATTCCGTCTCGTAGGAAGCAGAGTTCGCTGCCCCCTCCAGAGAATTGCTTGCCTCGTCGAGACGAGCGGTGAACTCGTGTGGGGAGGGGAAAATCAAAATAAATAGAGGGTATAATTGGCCACTAAATTGGGAGAAAAAACGGGAAAAAATCTAATCAGAAAAACAAATGTAAAAAAAAAAAAAGAATTAAAATGAAAAGGCTGAAAACGTACTAAATATGTTTAGAATGTTGTCTTGATAGTGTGAAGTAGTGTGATGCCTCCCTTTGTTTCCTTAAGGATTGTTCACAGTATTGATAGTCATAACATTTCAAACGATGCCGATGAGTTTTATTTATACGGCGAGTTTTATGGATCAGTGTGGGTGATGCACAGCGTCCATGTTTTGCGGCAGAAACCCCAGCAGCGAGAGGGTTTTAATTGGCCAATTCAACAGTGAATGAATTTGATTGGCGGCGTGCTTAGTACATACTGCAGACTATGCTACGATAATTGCATACAATAAAAAATAAGCACAGCAGCCAAAGCAGTGAAATATCACGTGCGGGGGTCCAGGAATATGGCGAGAGTGGACGCTTGTATAAGTCGTGAGACATACTGCAGTGCACAAAGAAAATAACCTATAGTATGGGTCACAAAACCATATCCGCGGGGCATTACGTGAAGGACAGGAACTATAAAATATAGGTCAGAAGCTCTTGCCCTCTCCCATGTGTTTGTATGATTGATGTTGGAAGTGACAGAAGATATTACCATTTTTATCAGAGCACTGCTTCATTTACGTCTCGGGGAGATATTGGCAAGATGCATAGCGGATCGCTGCACTGAGCCGGGGATCTGCAGTGCCTTTCGCCGAACATCTCAGGATGATCACGACAGCTGTCATCCACCCTCCACCCTCCTCAAATTGGTGTAATCCGATCCAAATGTGTGTCCCTGGCTGAAGTCTGAGGGCCCATTGTCAACGTTTCGCTAGGATGGACACGAAATGCCACTTATTGTAATGCGCAGCAGTCCACATTGCGTAACCGATGAATCCCCGTGCTCTGCTCCCAATTTGGCGCCACTGCCGCGTAATTATCAGAATCCTACTTCACCTGCCACATTCTTATTTATTTACTGCACTGGCTGGCGAATAGTCGGATGGGTTTTAATTATCCAGCCATTGAGTCGGAGATTGTGATTGTGATTGATTGAGCTGGCCGACGCTAAGCGGAGCTCCAGTCAAATGACCCGACGGTGCGGGGAGACCTAGAAGGCCGCCCACGTTTATGACACGACGACGAGAATGTGAAGGAACCATAGGTCTTCACATGATCACGCTTGTGTAAACGGCTTATTTGTTTATACAAAATAAGATAAGATACCATAATGTACATGTGGCAGCAACCAAGCTGAGTTGAAAATACAGTTTACATCGGTATAATCTATAAAATAGTCTAAAAAAACAAAAACAGAAAAAATCTAAAACGTAAACAGCAACATTAAAAGCATAAAACAGACTGACATAAGATAGACTAACCGACACACAATGATAAGACTGCTTATTATTGTTATTGGTGAGTTATTTGATCCAATACAAAAATAATTTGTGCTGAATATACACAACAAATAACAGGAAACACAAATGTAAAACCTTAACAATGGTACATCTTCTTGTCACACTTTTTAATTTAAACTGCTATTCTTTTTCATGACGTTACTATTGCTACCGTTTCTTGATTTATTTGGTTGACACGTATCCAGAGGGACCTACAAGGACGTCTTACCCAGATGCATATAGACCGGTGCTTTGTCATAAGATCAGTGCAAGGGAGACATCCGTGATAAAGCATCAGACTGAAGCAGCGCTGAGATAAGCATACAGCCAAAGCTGTGATAAGCCTACACGCAGTGTTTAAAAATGATACTGAAATAAATCACTACCGTCTCACAGCGTCGATGTAGCGCCCAGCGATGCACCATGCAAGCGGCATAGCTTTGTCCACACTAATGCGCAGAGGCTTGGACCCAGTCGATATATATACGCCATTTAGCAGACGCTTTTATCCAAAGCGACTTACAGTAGTGAATGCATACATTTTCAGTATATGTGGCCCCAGTGGGGATTGAACCCACAACCTAAGCGTTGCCAATGCTGTGCTCTACCTACTGAGCCACAGAGAACCACCTCGATGTTTGTCCTCTGCATTTCAGTCACGATTAAGTGTGTTAGTAAGCGTTGCTTCTTTATTTCTTTTGTGGACTCAGTTTTGCGAGTTCAGCAAACACTACAACTAATTAAAAAATTGTGTTTTTCAAATGCTGTGGTTTTGTCAGGCGGTAGTGTCCCATCGTGATCTGGAACAGTGCCTCAAAATTGGCTGCTGGCTCTGCGGGATGCGTGGAGAGTCTTCGCGGGAGGGGGCAGGTGGACCTGCCAGGGGGAGTGGAATTAAACCATTAACTGGACAATAACTCCGGGGTGTAAATCGAACGCAAGCTGAAAGGTATCTCTGAAAGTCCCGGCTCTCTCTCCCTCCAGGACCAGGAATGGTCACCAGTGTTAAACCAGCATCAAACATTAACAGCCTCAGGGCCCTTCTCTTCCTGTAGGGCAGCTGACCAACAAAAGCAGGTTTGTGCTCAAGAGAATGAATGCTAAGATTTGAACCGGCATCAATTTCCCAAAACATTTGATGGATGTACCCCCCACCCCCTTAGGGTAAAGTATGAGCACTACCTGGGAGAGCAAAATAAACCCCCAAATCGAATTTCATCTTTGGTCAACCTGTTGCGTGACATTCCACCCCCGGGCTCATAAATTGTGCGGCTGACCTGCGAAGGACACACTGACTCACACAAGCTGCGTGTATTTCAGCATCTTAGGGGGCGTGCAGTCCATTACTCAGGACATCGGTGACATTTACAAGTGGGTTGAATTGGAGTCCATCTGCACTGACGGCAGCATTCCACACAAGTACACAAAGATGTAGGCCAGTCCCCTGTGCAGCTCTGAAATACTGACAATACTGGGATAACAACAGCTGCAGTAAAATATGCAGTACTGGCATTCCACTGTAGCTAGAGTACTTTATACTGTAAATACTGGGATTCCAACAGCTACAGTACTTAAAATACTGATATACCAACAGCTACTATACAGTACTGACAATACTGGGATTCCACTATCGCTAGAGTACTTTAAAGTACTGGTGCTGGCATATCAGGCCGCAAAGGGAGCCGCTCCCCCTTACCTCCAGACATCACCTCATCACACCCTACACCCCAGCCAGACCCCTCCGCTCAGCCTCCTCTGGCAAACTGACTGTCCCATCCCTCCGGGCGCCTGGCAGCCGCTCCTCGCGGTCTCGCCTCTTCTCTGTCCTGACCCCTCGCTGGTGGAACGATCTTCTGCACTCAATCAGGACCGCGGAATCACTGGCCATCTTCCGCAAGAGACTCAAAACCCACCTCTTCAGACTCCACTACCACTGATTCTATACATTAATTAACTTCCATCACCACGGTTTACATGTTTAAAAATGTAATAAAATTTAAAAAAAACTTCTTCCAGGTACGATGTGCAGCTGCTAACAGTGATGTCTACTGTGGCGCTAATACACTGCTCTCTTGCACTAATCATGATTAATCTTACCATGTATAAATGCACTTTAAAAAAAAAAAGTCTCTCTGGATAAGAACGTCCGCGAAATGCCTATAATGTAAAATGTAAACGTACCGTAATGCTCATTCTGTTTTACAATCCCGGTCTAAATGCAGTTGTGTGAGCAGAGTGACGGACTAAGCTGCATGCTTCGTCTCTGCGCTGCTTACCGAGGTTTTTTGGCAGTGTGGATATCTGGCCTGTCAGTGAGGAATCACACGTCTCGCTGGCAGATGCAGCAGCATTGGGGCCACTGACATCTGTCCTCCTCGCTGAGATTAGAGGGCTTATGGAGCGCTCTCACACTGTAGTCTGTTGCTCTGTGTCTCAGACAGCGGTGAAATGTTTTACTGCTGCATAGCTGGAAATATCCAGAGCGTCACATGCTTTTGGCGAAGGCACTGTGAACTCCTGCATAGGTAGGCATTGTGAACTCCTGCATAGGTAGGCTCAGTGAACTTGAGAAGAAAGCATCTGTACGCTTCTTAAATGCCAATGCGTCATGAATTAATAATGGTGCGCTTTTTTAAACAAAAGGCACATGTTCACTCCTGAAATCAGCCACTTGCAGGTTTATAATACTGATTGATGTTTTAGACTTACTCTATGTTTCTGCTTAACGAAACATATCAGGCTTTGATTTGATTTCGAAGGGGTGTTCAGTATAACTGCTGTTTGTACTTAACATTGAGTGACACATTTAAGAAAGTGTTCCTGTTCTTATACACCATCCCAAGTTTTGCAGTCAGTATAATTAACAAGAAACATTGGCGGTCAGGAACGACCGGATTCATTGAAAGCTTTATTTACGTAAACATTTAACAGTTTGGCTAATTAATAAATGACAAGATTAACTTGCCGCAACTTGTTGCGAAAGGGAAAAAAACTTGCAATTATAACTAAGTTAAGAACAAACGTTGATTGCATCTAGGCCAATGTCTTGAAGCTATTCAAGCTATTCAAAATGCATACATTTTTCAGTATATGTGGCCCTAATGGGAATTGAACCCAGGACCTAAGTGTTCCCAATGCCATGTTCTACCTCCTGAGCCACACAGAACCACCACACAGATATTTGTAACTATTACATTACATTACAGGCATTTGGCAGACGCTCTTATCCAGACCGACGTACAACAAAGTGTTAATCGTAGTCAAGAACAGTTTAGCTGAAAACCACCCTAGCGGGAAGTACAGTTCCAGGTGCTAGGAGCAACCACATAGTTAAACTAGGACTATGTAGGTAAATCTGTAGCCACAATTCAAAGGCAGCAATAAAACAATCAGTGCGGAAAATATCGGCGAAATAATGCCTAAACCTAATACAATACATAAACAAGTAGACATGAGTGCAATACTAGACAGCTATGTCCCTAAGTAACAAAACCGGACTACAGGGAGAGGTGCACCCTGAAGAGGTGGGTGCACAAACGATCTTTGGCGTGTTAGTATAATCTTATGTACGTCGGGAGGACCATCGCGGTACGTATCGCAGCTTTGAGGACGCCGGTAACGGCAGGTGCCCCTTAATTCGCCGTGCGCCGTTCAGCGCTCGTCCTCGCAGCGCTGCAGCAGTGCGCGACAGCGTGGAACCAAAGACAAAGGAAATCATCGAAAAATCCTCAGGCCAACTCCAGCACACACCACGGCTCCCATCCCCTCCGGTCCTTTTCATTTCACACTTGATTGCTTGATTGGCTCTTGTGACACGAGCCCTTATCCCCAGACTTTAACCCCCTGAGGTCGGCTGGATCGGCGCCGATCCAAGCAGCAATACAAGTATATTACTATTTCTAACTTCGCGATATTTTATCATACACACGCGGCAAAAACATTGACAGAAACCTTAGAATCGCGACTTTCCGATTTGAGCACTGGCAAATCAAATGGGATTTTTAAAATTAGCTTAATTAGACCAAAAGTAAACCTTGCTTTTTACTCTGTTTTTTACCCTTTTAGTAACGTCCCCCTTCTATTGACATGTTAACGAGGTGCTAATTTAGGGAGGTGCGTCGGGCCATGTGTGTGCTTGCTTGGCATAAACAACACAAACTGAAGAGGACAGTCTATGCTGATATTTATTTTATTTCGCTTGTTTTCAAATACTCGTGAAAATATATATAAATTCGCGTCTTGTGACTACATATTCCGCATGTCGCAATGTAACAAATTGCAATAGGCACAGAAAATACTTTTCAAACAGCCTAAAATGTTATAAAATATATCGTATGTCTGTGTTTACGCTTGCAATCTGCCAGCAACAGTATATTCACGAGTATATTTTCAAATACTCGTGAAAATATATGAATTCGCGCCTTGTGACTACATATTCCGCATGTCGCAATGTAACAAATTGCAATAGGCACACAAAATACTTTTCAAACAGCGTAAAATGTTATAAAATATATCGTATGTCTGTGTTTACGCTTGCAATCTGCCAGCAACAGTCTATGCTATTGATTTTATTTCGCTTGTTTTTATTTTTTTACATCTTGTCTGTGTTTACGCTTGCAATCTGCCAGCAACAGTCCATGCTGATATTAATTTTATTTCGCTTGTTTTCAAATACTCGTGAAAATATAGCCTATGAATATCGCGTGTTGTGACGCCAAACATTCCCGTGTGTTGCAACGTAACAAAGAGCCAAAATGAATATTCAGGTATTTAGCATTTAGCCCTCCCACAGCCTGAAATAAATGTGACCAGTTCTGATAAAAACAGGTTTTTAGCTATTTAGATCTCAGATGTGCTAAACTATTTTCACACCCTTACATAACCAAGACCTTGGTGAACAAACGCACATTGGCAAAACAATTCGTCACTATAGTTTAGTGTGTGCTTTCACATCTTTTGTGACAGCAGAAAAATTTACTATTTTTAACTTGTGTGTTTGTAGATCTATTTACAAGCTGCATATGATACTGACCAAACTATTGATGGCATACAAATGTAGCTGTGATTGTCCTTCAAATAAAAATATCAAACACTTTGGAGTAAGTGTGTGTTAAATTGATGAAATTGAGATAAATATCAGACCATGCCAAAATCTAAAAACATTAAAAGCTTAGCACGGACCTCAGGGGGTTAATGCCACTTTTGAAATGCTATCGGGCCGCGCTCGCAGTTTTCGAGAAAGATTTCTGACGCCTTGTGCTAAAGTCGTGCTCGCTTTCTCGCGTAGGTGCCAGTTACATTTTTTTCTTTTTTGTGAAAAGTTAGAATGTAGGTTCTTAGAGCAAGAAGCATTTAGGGTTTCAAAAAGGGTTTGAGACTGAATAGTTGATTGACTGTTCACTTGAGTTTTCTATTCCCTTTGCCTTGTATACTCCGCAGTTTGTATTGGACAGACTGAGTAGATGCCGTATGTTGAAGAGTCACCATAGAGAGGTAATTTAAAGATGGTCCCGTATCTCCATATCGCCTCCATGGCTGATTTCCGTGCGCATTATCATCAGTGCTGGTTAATGTAGCTAATAAACCTCTGCATCTGCAGACTGGCTTAGAAATCAGAAGATAACTCTTCCCGTTCTTGTTGTCGTCATTTAAATTGGCTTTTTTATTAATAAATAAGTTACTGGGAATCTTTGTCAGCTGTAATGTCAGGAAGGGTTTTAATTTTTTTTTAATACATTTATTTCAAATTTTTCCCTGTTTTTCTCCCAATGTGGTTGCCAATTATACCCTCTATTTATCTCAATTCCCCCTCCCCCACGAGTCCGCCACCCGTCCTCCGGGTCGAGACACTACTTCCGGGCCGATTTTATCCGCCTCTTCCGAGACGGAATTCTACCACGGACGCCTTTTTCCTGCTCGTCGACGGACTCGTGTCGGCTCACCCTCCCCCCTTCCCCGGAGACAGACAGCCAAACGCCGCCTCCGATCGGGGCTGACGACCAGGGCCGGTCTGGTAGAGATGCAGGTTTCATACCGCGTTCCTGACAGGAGGGAAGAGGATGTTTGTCTTGCTGCATTAAGACCCCCTCACCCTGCCGTTAACGGGGGTGTGGCTGTGTGAGCATGGCTCGGTCCGACTCGAAGGTCAAGGTCATGGAGATCACAGAGTTGGCGGGGGGAGGGAGTTGTTTGATGTGCAAATTATTCTGTCTGCTGTCCATTTTAAGGACATTCTGGTTCTCTTGTCCTCCTATCCCCTGAATTGTGATTTGACACGTCTCGTTTCTGTGTCACGTCTGATGTGCCGCTGTCCACTCCAGGCCCTGCAGCCCTCGTCTCTGGAAAGTAAGTGGCCCCATGGGGAGGGGGCAGGGCCTTACCGGGCAGGTGGAGGAGGGCTGTGGATGTTCACCCCACACCGAGGCAAGGGAGCCTTGGGGGGTGGGGGGGACGGTTGGGAAATGTGTAGAGATAGCAAGTTAAAAAAGCGAATCGGCGCGTTTAACTCATTTCGCCGGCAGCATTGAAAAGGTCCAGGTCCAGGTTTAAATGCAGATGAAGTTTAAAAAGCGCGACTGCAGCAGTCAACCCCTGCTCTGTACATCTGGGATTGTGTGCCCTGTCTGATGCTCTGAATCAACTGACACATGCTTTTCTGGGAACTGTTTCTAATATGTCAGCTACTGTCATTTCTTGGTTGCACTTCTGTCATCATATTGCCATTATTCTGAAGGTCTGAAGTATTTATGTCTATGTATTAATAATGGGGACAGCCATTGTCTCATTCACATTGGCCCATTGCCCATTTCACTAAATTACAATACATTACAATACGCTCAGATGGCCTCGCTTGAAATGAACAGCAGTGTGCCATTGTCTTTTTGTCATGCGTTATCATCTCCTACACGGTATTTTTCATTTCAGAAATTCACACTCAGATTTCAGGGATTTGCAAATCGTGTCGGCTGCAAGAAAGACATCTAAAGCAAGTCAAAGACCAAGCACCTTGTGGCTGGGCTGAACGGTGATCGTGCTTATGCTATTTGTGAAACAGAGGGTAGGCTGCAATGCTCCGCTGGTTAGATTTGACATCAACTGTTGGAGAGTCTGGGGGTAACCGTTGGTAACCCTTTTCACCCCCCCCATATAAAGTAAAAACAATTAAATTCACATTTAATACAAATAATTAATACAAAGAAGCTGTCCAAAATATGTGAGTGCCACTTCTTTACTGATGTATTCATTAATTTATTACTTATTAAGCCTTAATTATGGTAATTTTAAAAAAGTAAACATTTTTCTTTCATATATTGCTCCAGTTTCCTTCTTTAGAGGTTTTATAAATCGTTAGCTATTGAAGCATGGAATCATTAGCCAGGGACACACCCACTCAATCCCTCAACCTCCCAACGGAGACTGGGGGGGTACCTGCAAAGCATGGTAGCCAAGCAACAGGAACAGTGAAGGGAATATTCAATAAAAATGTAAAAAAAACATTTTCTAACATCTTTAAATTTTTTTCTTGTTATTTTCAATTTGACTCCCCTCCCCTTGTTTTTTTTCTTTAACTATTAATTTTAACAAAAAATCTGTTCCTATTTTCCGTTCCTTTTACATTTCTGGTCCTTGTTTGACACTAATGTTAATCTGCATTTAACATCTTTTCATTTTGGAACAGGTCACCTTCCATAGAAAATGCCATATTTCTGTGTATAAATTATATTTATTCTATCACTGGCCAAAATGATGGTGACCCCGAAGGGCAAACATAAACAAAGGCTTATTGCCACTAGGGATAATCGATTATTCGTTTATTCAATATCAAGGCTAAAATTTGACGTTTAATCTTGGAGTCAGTTTTGACGTAATTTTTTTTCCCCATTTCAAAATGTTTTCCCAATTCAAATAAGCACGGATTAACTCTATTTCATTATTATTAGTAATACTGCGCACAGAAAGACAAACAGGTATACATAAAATATGCATACAACACAAACAAACATCAGGGCGATGGGTTCAGTAGCGCCATTTCATTTTTATTCAATTTTATTTATTTTTAAATGCTGCTGATTGTGAATTGGAATGGGAGAGGTTCTGACATTCAATAGCGTGCTTGCAACCTGTCCGCGTGTGAGTGTGTGTGTGCGTGTGTGTACGTCCGCGTGTGGTGTGTGTGTGTGTGTGTGTGTGTGTGTGTGTGTGTGTGTGTGTGTGTGTGTGTGTGAGTGTGTGGTGTAGCCTTCATGATGTTGCGCAAAAGCTCTGCCAGGGCACACTTTAAAAAAGTACAAAATAATCTTGTCCAGTGTGTCCTGTCATAAGTCCACGACAACGATGCTATTACCGTACATCTCAAAAGGTTCCATCCAACGCTCACAGCAAGCGAAGATGAACACAATTTGTTCAAGTCCGCAAGGGACAGAACCCGTAGTGAGAAAACATCTGCCCAAATTGCCAACATGGTGGTTAAAGACATGCTGCCCATTAGTACCGTAGAGGGGACAGGGTTTTGAGGATTAATGGCATACATGCAGCCGGAGTGCACGGTTCCATCTCGAAAAACGATCACGTCGCATATCAAAAAAATGCATCCTGAATGCACAGTGTGTTCGCAATGCTTTTGCCAAAACTGACTGAGTAGCTATTACCACGGACGCGTGAACCTCACTCGCAGTGTGAGAATCATACGTTACAATAACGTTCCATTACATTGATGAGAGAAATGGGAAATAAAGAGCACTGTCTTACAAACACGGTCGATGCCCGAGAGACACAGCAGATACTAAGAAATGGAAGTAATTCGCAATTGTTACGAAGTAATCCCTCTTTTATTAGAACGGCGTTTATTTTCGTTAGCCTAGGCTATTTATTTGTTAATATGCTGCTAACGCATGTCTTTTTGCTAGATCCTATTTTTATTTTATTTTTTTAATTATAACTGGCGGTTTTACAGCTTGTTGCCAAGGCTCGCTATTACGATATGATGGATTTGCTGTTAATGTTTTATTGTTCTGTCTGAAATGTTATATCGAAATAGGCATACGAGGATTGCCTGAATGCGATTTTGCACGAGTCTGCTTAATTGTTTTATGCCTTTTACAACTTGTTTTCATTTTAATTGTGCTAGGCCTTGAAAGGCAGCTCTACGCACACCGCATGTATTGACAGTAAAAATGTTCTGCTCTGCATTATTGTTATATTCTCTTGTAGCCTATAAGTATTTACAAGAGAAAGTTTATGAGGATTAATAGTTGAGTAAATAAAATGTTTCACTGTTCAAGCCTTTGTGAATGTCGGCACTCATCGAATAATCGATCATTCGTTCATACCACCCGTTGATTATTCAACCATGGGAAATTAGAGTTTCCACAAATGGAAATGGCTCTTGCAAAGAATATATATTTTTTAGTATGTTTCAGCAACACAGGGGTTTACCGTATGTTTTATGAACAGTCAAACACCGGACATAGCTATGTCTCTCTTTTTGGAAGATGATGATTGATTATTTTTATCGGCTGACTATTGAAGATACAGTATTAAGTCTGGCTAGCCAATATGAGAAAGGCTGAGACTCAATGGTGTGTAATTGGAGTCCTGTGCTGTGTGACTGCTTCTTTAACAACAGCTAGGCTGTTAAGGCTAGTTTTTCTACCCAGGAGTTTTTGTACTGCCGCTATTGACCACTTTCCCGAACTCTGACCTTTCCCATGATTCATAGCGGGTTACCGCTATCCGCTCCACTGTGCTTATGTGTGCAGCCTGGTGTATATGAACACGGACATTTCGTGGAGGGTTACACGGATCGGATTATCTAACGAGCACTGGGGACAATACTGTGAAAGTGCCGTCTACCCTAATAATGGCCTGATGTTAGCCATGTTGACATGCTCAACCACTTTGTTCTTAGTGAGGGCATTGATGGCAAGAAACTTAGAAATGACAGAAGAACAGAGGCTTATAATTATCTACATAGCAGTAAGATCGGTAAATTGTTGTGTAAAAAAGACGGTGAGTTGACTTTCTTAAAGGCCTAGCCTTAGTACCAACAAACCGAAACAGCTGGCTCGGGTAATGATGAGAGTCAGTGGCCTGATAGAAACAGTCGTCTGTTCCTGCATTGTAGGGTTAAGGAAATTCTGTAGCCAGGCAGCAGCTATTATCTGGAAGGTAGGTATATATGCTAGCACCTAGCTGCAATAGAGCTCTCTCTTCCAAAGAGCTGCAGGAATGTACGTGGATCACGTATAAATAAAACAATAAATATACCATACTATAATAACGACTTGTTTATGTATTTGTCCAGGCTTTCAATAATGTAAAGATACCTTGAGGTTGAAAAACGATACAATTGTTTTTATTGATTCATTCTTTCAGGCTTACATTGATATTCATGGTGAATAAGCTGGTAAACTAGAATTGGAGACTATGAAGATGTTTTAACTAGAGATGCACCGATTGCGATTTTCTTGGCGATTCCGATTTCCAATTTTTGATTAGTCTGACTTGCCGATACCGATTTTGGCCGATTCCGATTTTTTTTTCCTAAAAACAATAATTGACAACTTACACAAACATTTTTGTAACTTTGCTTTAATAGAAAATTAAGATTGACAATTCTGAGGTAGGTCAGAAGCATGAGGTAGGTCTCACTAAAACACATTTCAAAATAAAAAAAAGTGTTCCAGGTTACTGGACAGAGCTTTTCTTTTTTGTGCAAATTAAATTCAATGATGAATAAAAGAGAATCCAACAACAGTGGCATGTAGCCTTTAAGTAATAAATAAAAAGAAACAAGAGTAGTTTAAATGTACTGACATGGTGACAGACCATTAGTCCGGAAATATTTATTTAAAACACTAACGTTATATTCTGATGACAGATGACACAAGCCCTTTTTCCATTAAATAATTATATGGCTTCAACTTGATGTGCATCAGAAAGTTATTGCGACAATGCTAATGGAAAACAGGTTAGTTCGAACCTATGATGCGCTAGACTAATTTGTTTGCTAGAGGTGGATTAGAGTAGATCCCAATTCTATATAGTGCAATGGAAAACACTTGTAGCGATATAAGGGCGGATGTTTCAGTTGCGGAGCTTGTCAAAGGCATTGAAACAAGCCGCTCTTCAGCAGAATTTCGTTATTTGCGTGAGTCAGGTAGCCTAACGACTACGACTTTAACTAGCTTCAAAGCCTAGATAAAAATGTTTCAAACTAGGAGTAATTGGAAAAGGCGATGCTTGCTGTTTCTGAGTTTGTTTGATAGTGGAAAACGCACAGCTGTGGTTTAGCTAGAAATCGTTAGATGAATTTATCATTAGGTCTAATAAGTTAGATTTGTATGAGTGAATAGCACCGTTTCATAACGTCACTCATTAGCGAACATAATGATTTCAGTGCAATTCAGTGCTTCAGCAGGGCATTATTACGTCAAGTGTATGCACTACCACCATGTTCTATTAATGGAAAATGGTTCAGAGGAACCGAACTAGCGCAACGAAGTTCATTATTAATTAACCCCGGTACCTACGGTACTGTAGAAAAACGAGTTGGTCAACCTAAATGATTAGGTTGGTCGTTCCGAACGTTTTCGAGGTTGTTCCTCCGCGGCTTATTTTCGATTGACATGTATGACAAACTGAAAGCTTTAAGTGTTCAGCGCTGCGCTCATCTGATCTGTCTGCATTGGCTCACGAGTACGCGCACGTCACGTGAAAAGAGGGGGCGAGGAGCCAACCGGCGCACAGAATCGGCTATGTGGAGTGATCGGGATCAAGTCACCGATTGAGGCCGATCAGCTGAAAATCGGCCATTTCCGGTCAGAGGCCGATCGATCGGTGCATCTCTAGTTTTAACTTCAGTGCTGCAAGGCATTCTCTTCTTTTCGTCTCATCCTTGGGCATTGAGTGTAGATAGATAGATTCGATAGATAGATTATACTTTATTAATCCCTGCTGGGAAATTGGTAATGTAAAGTGGTGAATTTGGAAGCACGTAAGGTGCCGCACAATGACATGTTTTGCGAGTCTGATTGTGTTGAAAACAGGCTCCATTCATAAAATCTTTTGGTTTTCGACAGTTACCGTATTTGCACACCCGCGAATGGCACATTTTGAGCCCGAAGACATTATCTATCTGGTGAGAATTCTAAACGTTAGCTACATTTCTAGCAACTTGCCTTTGGGGTTAACGGAAGTTAGTAACCGTACCGGAAATGTGTCGAGTGTTATGGCGACACCCATTGTCTCTCTTGGGAAAGTGGTGGATAGCTGAATTTGATTCACTTGCTTTCCCAAGCGGTCTGTCAGATTGGTAGTTCCACCAACGCATGTCTGCTTTCAGTTACAAATGTAGAAAATGTAGGCCTAGAAAAAACTTTCTAGCTTGTATACTTTTTATCCTCTCGTCATTGGAGCGACTCATCACTGTGTTTGAAATCATCCTCCTCACCTTTCTGTTCCCAGTCTATCTTCAGCTGCCAGTGCTCCATCGCTCCATCACAGGTTAGACAGAGAACCTTTAATGCCTCACATTTAGATGAGTACTTCTCTTTTTTAAGTGAGAGAGGTAAAGATGTCAAGCCTGCAGAAATGAGTGCTGGCTGATGGAGCCCAGGTGACCTTTCTTAACTTCTTAACTTCTTAAGTTATTTTTAAGCTGATTTAAGTTTAGTGCTTGAATATTGATGACCAGGAGGTCACCTAGGTGAACTGATATGAAAACCTCTTGTCTGATTGTATTTTTTGGGGGTGGCAGTTTTGAACCCTGAATTAAAAAATTTTTTTTTTGTTGACAAAAATAATTTCTTTATTATTTACTTAAGTTTGGAATAGCTGTTTTTGGAAACACTGCAATGTTCTCAAGTAATGCATTCGGGAGAGTACAGAAAAGCATTCACAAGTGCTTTCTGCCAGCCACGCCTTCTTTTCAGTTCACCAGCTGAGCTGTGCATCCATCGTGGTTCTCTGTGGCTCAGTTGGTAGAGCACAGCGTTGGCAATGCTTAGGTTGTGGGTTCAATCCCCACTGGGGCCACATATACTGAAAATGTATCCATTCACTACTGTAAGTCCCTTTGGATAAAAGCGTCTGCTAAATCAATCAATCAATCAATCTTTATTTTTGTATAGCGCCATTTACAAACAGGTTGTCACACAGCGCTTCACAATTGGCATTTTGAGGGAATCAAAAAAACAGAAAACCATTGGAGCCAATGTGGGAGACTGGAAAATTATTCCCTGACCCCTTAAAAGGCGGTCGAGATGAACTCCTGGAAAATGGTGGGATACAGAGAAAAACAACACAAATAGTCCTTGAGGCTCATGAGGCTTAACAGACCACCGGAAGGGCATTCTAAGTGTAGGAGTGGGGTGGACCTCATCCCTCCAGATACCAGGGCAGGGCGGGGGATGGAACCAGCAGCTAGGGTTATACTTATATAAATGGCATATATATATCATGATGGAGTCAGTCTTACGTGGAGAAACCAATGGGGAAACCCTTATACACTGGCCTGTAGTGCCGCACTAGAACAGTCAGGGTTTGATACCAGAATATACCAAAGAATATATCAAACGGCCGGGGAAACCGTCAACATTAGAGAGGTGCTTTAGTAGGATGAGCCACCTGGCAGCCCTCTGTAGTCCTCTTGTCATACCAAACGAAAAGACAAGCCTGTGTGTGAGAAAAGCAGGTGACCGAGGGTGTTTCTGTCTCCGTTTCCAGCCTCTGCACTCCCACCAGGTGCTTGCTTAAGTCTTAAACTTAAGCAAAATGGGATTTTTTATGGGATTTTGCTAAATGCTTAAAATGTAAATGTAAATGTATATATTTTTTTGCCTAAGAAAATAATTAGATGTGAAAGACTGCAGTAATGCCTTGTGTTTACGAGGCAGGAGGATTGCTGACTTTGTTTCCACTATGGCCGTGTGGTACTTATGAGGGCATTAAAAATGCCAGGTAAGACCTACTTCAAGTGAAAAGTGTCTCTGCAGCAGTCCCATCGGCCCACAGCAAATGGAGGTATTACATAAACACCCCCCACACACACACACCCACCCTCACACACACACACACACACACACACTTGGCCAAATGCGCAATGCTCTGCTCAGTTGTCCCTGAACCTCGCAGTGCCACGACTGTATATCACCTCATGTTTGGCAGAGCTTTGTGAATAGGCTGACAAATCAAATTTAGAGCGCGGAAGATCAGAGTATTCTCGCTGTGTCCCGGCCTACAACCATGGTGTCTTAATACACAGACTACCGTATCTTTTTATATATATTTTTATATTTTTTATTATCGCTGTCCAAGGGAAGTTAGTTTGTCAGGGCTGTAAATTAAAGTCCGCCTTGCGGTGCCAACACTCCTCCTCTTCCGCAACCCGCCGAACGAGTGGAAACTCTCAAGTGCTTTAGTGACGGATGTGGCAGTAGGGTGTCTGAATGGGGCCGATGGCGTTTGAGAGGGTCCGGCAGTGTGGTTTGGGAACTAGGCCGGGGGCTGTACCCTGTTTTGTTAAGAGGGCTCTTTGAAATGGGTGCTTGTGCCTGATGTTCCCCGACCACACCAACCCACCATTCCACTGAATAGGGTGTTCAGTTTTACAATGTTGATGGTTTAGAATGTAATTTATCGTGAAGGAGTGCCATAAGTATTCCTCACAGAGTCTGTGATTCTATATGTGTATTCACATACTGCATCAATGCACGTTACCTAAGCCTTTTGTTTTTGGAAGTACTCAAGCGTTTCTCCTGAAATCCAAATCTTGAAAGCTGGTGAAATTGAATGACTTGTTACGGCTAATGGTTTGCAGTGAACTGCTAGTAAGAATTCTCTCTCTCTCTCTCACACACACACACACACACACACACACACACACACACACACACACACACACACACACACACACACACACACACACACACATACATACACACTGCATACCCGCGCAAACAAGCCAAACAAACGTACTGTCTCTCTGTACTGTACGTGACCGATTGAACCATGGACGGAGTACAGTCCTCATGTCTCCGTTTGCTTGCTGCATGATGCATGTTAAGGAACCGCAGGCCGTAAATCCAAAAAACAGGAGTTGTTTTCATCAAGGCTTTTGTGGGGAGGGGGGCGAATAAAATAGCAAGGGAAAAACCATTGTGGTGAGAGAAGTGTTGAGTCGCAGAATTTATTTGAGCACATTTCATTCTTCTCCTCAGTCCAGTGCAGGAAGTGAATACAACTTTAACTTAATTAGGAAGGAGCTGAAGAGGGGGTGGGGGGGGTTAAATAAGGGCTGCTCTTAAGAGCACCTCTGTCTCTCTCCCTCTCTCTCTCGCTCTCTCCTCTTTCGCTCTGTGTGGCCTCGCAGTCGTTTCCCTCCGAACTCCACAGTCACAATGGCGGCTTAGCAGTTTCCCTGTCAGCGCGCCGTGACAAAGTGTCGGAGAGAAACAGGCCTGGGGGGCTGCAGGCTCTCTGCGCCAGGCCTCTTCATTACCAGCCCCCCACCCCGCTGCGCTTCCATCTCCCCGAGCTTCACCCGTCGTCCACACCCCTGATCCTCGCCAAGATCGGACACAAACCGCTGTTGGACGGAGGCTGGAAAAGATATTCAAACTATTTTTGGTGCCGGTTTCGGACGGACCGCAGGCAGAGAAGTCTCGCACGATGAGACGACGCCACCGTCCTTCCCACCAACGCTACCCCCCTATGGCCAATTACTCACCGCCCCAACGCCCCATGGCACCGTCACAATTCCATACGCGGGGCGTGTCGCTACACCGCAAACTAGCTTTTGAGCGGGGTGAGCCGTCTTGACAGCTTCAGCCACTTCTCCGCGTTGGCAACGCTTAGGTTGTGGGTTCAATCCCCACTGGGGCCACACATACTGAAAAATGTATACATTCACTACTGTAAGTCGCTTTGGATAAAAGCGTCTGCTAAATGGCATATATTATATTATCCCCGGGTCAGAGGTGGCTGAAGTAAACTTTTGACGCATTAAAGGACGAAGGACAACAAAACGGACACCGGCTGCAGTGCGGTGACTTAACTCACAACGTTTTACATTTTACATTTTCACAACGTGGGCAAATGAAGATGGCAGCGCAGGCTGGGGTATCACAGGCCCTCAGACCTCTCGCTGTGACCGCTCAGCACACTGCTGTGCTCGTGATAATTCTTCACCAGGCGAGCGGAGCTGATGCTTCGCTTTCATGTGCTCATTCTGACACATGCTGTGGTGAACAGTTAGGGTTGTTTAATCAGTAGTATTTTGAAAGTGCGTCTTACTGTAAAAAAGAAAAAAGAAAAAAAGATATGGACTTGCATTGTGCTGAATGTTGGCCTGAGATTCAGATTGAATTTGGAGAATTGATAACAATAAATATTTTTGTGCTTACTGGAGGCCATTGTAACTGTGAAATAAATACTCTATTTTACCCCCAAAAAAAAATGGAAGAGAAAACAAATTCAGGATTATTAATAGATTGTTCAAATGATTGAGTTCCCCTGTGGAAAATGGTCCACTTTTCTCTTCTTCTTTTTTTTTTTTTGTATCCAGCGATTGTTATTCACTGTGCATTTCCCACTCTGCTTCAGCCCAGAATGTGTTGTCATGGCAACCAGCGGGCCTCCTTTGCCGTTTGTGTGTGTGTGTGTGTGTGTGTGTGTGCGTGCGCGCGCATGTTAGCATGAGTTAGAGGCGAGGTTCTCAATCCCTAAAAGCCAATCAGAACCAGTGGGAGGAGCTGTCATAAATAATGTTTGGTAGCCAATTATTTTTATTCTGATAAGTTCTTCCCAGACACTCTACTATACAATGAGCTTTGTAGAATAAACTACGGCCATTAAAACAACTGTACAATCACCACTTCCAAACAGGAACATTCTCAAGGAAATTGTCACTGAGATTGGGAAACGGTGGACACTAACTGGCAAGAGTAATCTTTACAAAATTCAAGAGCAAGGTTCCGTAATATCAAACAAAACCCATTATCTCTTTTCTGTATCTCTAAAACCATTGCACCGAAGTTGTGATGTCTAAATCAATTCAGAGGCTGTGAATGAGCCCTCCTGAAGCTTCAGCTTAAGTTTAACAGCTCTAATACGACAGGCTAATATGGTAAACATCGCAATACATTTTTGCAGTAATTGATATTTGTGACAGTGTGCCAATTGCCCGCAAAGAGATAGACCCTTTCCCTTACGCAGAGTCGGGGGGATTGCAACTGCTGTGACAAACAGGCTCCTCAACCTAGTTTAATTTGTTGTGTTTACACTTTAGACCTAACAAATTGAATTTGCGCTTGTAGTTTGCTGCGTGTTTGATGCCATTGGATTGTCAATGAACCCTGAGTGGCGGCGCTGGCTCTGCCAAGTTCAGACTGCATCCAGGCGCTCTGTGGCCTGGTCCGTCTCTGCAGTGTAAAACATGGAGCCCCTATTAGAGGTGTCCTGTCGGGACACAGACGGCCGTCTGGAATCAGTTAACATTCGTCCTTACCATTGACTCGCATCCGACCCGCAAATCGCAAGCGTCAGTTTTTTCCGTCTCGCAAAACAGTTTGACGAGGCAGTTTTGGCTATCAAAACTTTGGCTCGCAAAACTGTTCGAGAAGAAAGGTAAGGTAAGGGCAAAGGTTTGAAGTGAACCCGGGCGACCGTCGTACGCATGTCCAGTGGAGATATTACAGAAGTTCCCAGTGGAGATATTGTCAGTCGTTCATTTCTTGGGAAAGCAAGAGATTCATTTTGTTTCTTAGCGGGTATTGTCCAGGACAAATAACTCCATTTTAACTTGTAATCCATCTGTAGAGTTTGGTATTTACCAAAGCAGTTGGGGG
The DNA here is from genome assembly GCA_029706075.1 of Aldrovandia affinis. Classification (NCBI taxonomy): domain Eukaryota; kingdom Metazoa; phylum Chordata; class Actinopteri; order Notacanthiformes; family Halosauridae; genus Aldrovandia; species Aldrovandia affinis. The sequence continues at coordinate 1,452,874 of JAINUG010000160.1, forward strand.
GCCCTTGCACAAGACCCCTGAACAGTCTTGTGCAAGTGTAGTGGCAGTGTAGTGTAATGGTTAGGGAGCTGGGCTTGTAACATAGAGGTTGCAGGTCAATTCCCAGGTGGGGCACTGCTGTTATACCCTTGAGCAATGTACTTAACCTGAATTGCTTCAGTAAAATATCCAGCTGTATAAATGGATTGTATGTAAAGAAATGTAAACTGTGTAATTTGCTCTGCATAAGAGCGTCTGCTAAATGCCTAAAATGTAAAAATGTAAACTGATGAACAAGGGCACAATGGCAGTGAAACAAGACCAGGAAATGTAAACCTACGACCTCCCGGTCTGAAGCCCTAGCTCCTGCTGTCCGGTCGTGCGGATGCGCGCAGGGCGTTTTTCACAGCGTGATGCGATCGGAAGAACGCCGTGATCCGCGCGATAACTTTACGGCAACGGATAAAGAGTCTGCATTGAGCGCTGGGAGGAACCGTTAGGTGGGGGAAAGAGCAGGGGAAGACCTTCCACTGAGGAAGACCTGCCTGATCGAGATGTTGTCCGAGCCGTCCGCGAGATCCTCTTACCTGCCTTCCTGGTGCCAGTGCTGACTTTTTGGATGTGTGCATTTCGTTCTCCGCTGCGATTGGAGAATGAGAATCTGTGCATGTGGATTTAAATGATGTCCCCTGCACCTTCAGCTGATGCTGGGTCTGTGGGAACTGATGTGTAGAGCTCCTCTAATGAATAAATTGGAGCCTATCTCTGCTCGTTAAAACTCAGCCTGCTCGGCCCACTTATTTATTTATTTATTTATTTGCTCTGTTAACGCGATCGATGGACAATGATTTCATGGCAGACAGCGGCGGGTTATTTCATTATCCACTCTCTGCTTTTTTTTTTTTCTTTCTTCCTTTTTCTTCTTATCTGGGTACTTAGACGCCAAAGGAACTCAAATCAAATGATGAGTCTCCAGTACTCCTGGTCAAATACAGCACTTGTATTTGAAAAATAACCTTGTTGACGGTTTGAAGTATTTGCTTTATTTATTGAATGTTCGCTGGATAATATATAATAATATAATATATGCCATTTAGCAGACACTTTTGCACAAATGCATACATTTTTCAGTACATGTGGTCACAGTGGGGATCGAACCTACAACCTAAGTGTTGCCAAGGCCTCTACCAACTGAGCCACACAGAACCACTAGAATGGATGTGTGTGTGTGTGTGTGTGTGTGTGTGCGTGTGTGTGTGTGTGTGTGTGTGTGTGTGTGTGTGTGTGTGTGTGTGTGTGTGTGTGTGTGTGTGTGTGTGTGTGTGTGTGTGTGTGTGTGTGTGCATGTTTTCAATTCTATCTGGGATTGCTGTGTGTACAATTTTTTTCTTTGTGGTTCATGGGGAGAGAATGTCATCAAATTATGCTTAAAAAGCAGTTCAGAAAGCACACTACTGATGTACAGTAAATTTAGGATTTTTATAAGCCGCTTAGGGGACGTCCTTATTCCAGGGAACAACATTTGACATAGTATTAATTTTCAGAGCTGGATATTTACTGAAGCAGTTCACATTAAGTACCTTTCTCAAGGGTACAACGGCCGTGCTGTGCCTGGGAGTGGAACTTGCAACCTCATGGGCGCAATCGCAAATGTGATCCCCCGCCACACAGCAAATTCTAGCGGTAACACAAGAAAAGGAAAAAAGTTTTCCATATTAAATACTCAAGACACTTTCCAGTGATCAAACAACCTTTTTCCTTAATTTTGACTCGCAAATAAATGAGTGTTCCGTTTCATTTTTTCATTAACACAGTTTGGAGAGTCAACTTTCGTGACCTCTGAACTCGCCAAACTCTGTGTGAATAAGAAGTACCGCAGTCCCATTCTTTAAAATGGATATTTATGTGAACCCAACCCTGCTGTGAAGCTACATCAGAAGTAATACGCTTAGTTATTTATTTTGCCGTCAGGGTTTGGAGTCGAGGTTTTTGAGGCGACCTGGAGTTTGCGTTCTGTTTGGAATGTGGCTGCACTACATTTCTGGCTGAGTATGTAAGGCCCTGTAAGTCGTACAGCCTTAATCGCAGAAATGTGGGAATGATTAGTCTTCATGTGAAACATGACAGAACTATTGGAATCTCTGTGTCTTTATGATTTATGGTGCAGGCTTTTGGGCATGTGGGCAATAGGCCTAGACTGCCTTGCTACTTAATAAAGTAACCTTTTGAACTAGAATTGAACTAGAGAGTAAGTGAGTTGTGGAACATGAAGCTGTTTGAATCTGCTGGACCACTTAAGGTAGCTTGGCTTCTGTAGTGTACAGTACAGCGTTGTACAGTCTTATACAGTTTTGTACAGGGTTGTTCAGGAATACCATTAAAACCATTATCCGACATTTCAAGTGGTACTCGGCTTGATGAATGCTATGAAAAGTGCTCTCAAATGTAGCCGAACTGTAATATCCCCCTTTTTTTGCATCTTTTAATCATTAAAATAATTTAATGTTTGACTGTATTCTTTGGATGAAAGAAGACCAGCCTGGAAATCATGTCATTGTGAGCATCAGTGTGGGTTCAACAGTCAGTCCAACATCAGACATGCTAGTCTAGTCAGTCCGAGAGGCAATACAGAACATTTTATACACATATAGCTACATTTGCGTCATGGTGACTCAAGTTAAGTACCAGAAAGCTTTGATGTCAACCGTCCATCCATTCTTTGAACTCTTGTCCGTTTACAGGCAAATCAAAGTATTTTCTTATGTATTCGAGGTGCACACCTCTGAACAGGCGCGGTTTCTTGATCGGAGTGATTGACAGGATGTTAGGAAGAAGAAATGATGTGCCACAAATTGATTTACCCGCTTCTTCTCTGTGAGAATCCATCCACACTTAGCTCTGTATTGATCACAACTGTCCTTGTGCTTCTCTGGTCATTTGAAAATGTTCGCCAGTTTCGATTACCTCCCCCAGAGAGTTGAAACGTAGACACCCAGAAAATGCAGTGCTGTCTGATGGCTAACGGCTAAGGCAATCGGGTGATCTGGGTTTTTTTTTGGGGGGGGGGGGGATTGTGCAAAGGTCACGTAATCTTGCTAAAGGAAGCTCTACCGCTAGCCTTTAAGAGATGGTTTTTAATGCCCTTTAACTGCCGGGAGAAGATCAAAGGGCCTCCAGAGCTGCAGAGGTGGGTCGATTGTGAGCAGGGTTCACGGAGAGGCTCTCTGCTCAAATCGCCCGCCAGAGCATGTGAAATAACATCGAGGCTTCGCAGGTACAGCGAAACAGTGTTTGTTAACTCCAGTAGCGATCCGTTTACATGCCTCTGCGTGTCACTCTGGCAAACAAAAGCCCGCCACTGGTGGGTAACGATGAGTGTTGACATAAGAGGTAGTTAGCGGTGTTGGTGCGCACAGGGAAATAGGACGCGCTTCAAGTAGCGTGGACCTTCCCTGCATTACCGCGGAGGTGAGAGGTGCCTCGCTCTCTCTGTCTCTCTCTCTCTGTCTCTCTCTCTGTCTCTCTCTCTGTCTCTCTCTCTCTCTCTCTCTCTCTCTCTCTCTCTCTCTCTCTCTCTCTCTCTCTCTCTCTCTCTCTCTCTCTCTCTCTCTCTCTCTGTCTCTCTCTCTCTCTCTCTCTCTTTCTCTCTGTCTCTGTCTTTGTCTCTCTCTCTCTCTCTGTCTCTCTCTGTCTCTCTCTCTCTGTCTCTCTCTGTCTCTCTGTCTCTCTCTCTCTCTCTCTCTCTCTCTCTCTCTCTCTCTCTCTCTCTCTCTCTCTCTCTCTCTCTCTCTCTGTCTCTGTCTTTGTCTCTGTCTCTCTCTCTCTCTCTCTCTGTCTCTCTCTGTCTCTGTCTCTGTCTCTCTCTCTCTCTCTCTGTCTCTCTCTGTCTCGCTCCCTCCCTAGACCTCTCCCATGTCGACTGCTTGTTCTCCCCAACGTGCTGTTCCTAATTTGTACCATGGTTTTTAATGCAGATGATTCCCCTAAATAATTCTGCAACATGACTCTGCCCACGTTCACCCACATCCGCCGCTCCTCGGTTGAACATCTTGAGACGCAGCGATCTGTCTCTCCCACGCGCAGGTTGGAAGGGGCTTGTGCGAATGATGGGCAAACATCGACAGCAAGGCGCTGCATGAATCCCGCCCAATTGGTGGAAACGGCAGGCGGGAACGTGGTCAGGTGGCGGGCCAATGATTTAGTTGGAGAAGGAGCTAACGAGTTATTCCTTGGTACCCGCTTTTGAACAAGTTAAATTTGAACGTTGTCATTTGTGGGCAGGTGTGGGGGAGAAACGCCTTATTGCTATTCCTTGTTTTTTTTTCCTTCTGGTTTTTGGTAAAAGACTGTCCTTTTGATTTTCTGTTCTTTGGCTTTCTCAAAACCCGCTTATTTAGTTTTGGATAAATGGTCTTAAGATGTCATCCAGGACAGTATCTAACTTGTGTGAACGTGTATTCATATTTTTTCAGGTGGGCTCTTTTGTTAGCCCAGTGATAAGAGGGAAAGCAACATGTTTTTTAGGAGGTCAGGTTCTTAAGGCAGAGATACTGATCTATTTTTTTTCATTAGTGTCGACACTGGGAATGTGTAAACTGAACATTGAGTGCTTTGACGCACAGCTGGATTGACTTATGCCACTGTGTTTTTAGAGATTCCCATGTTGTGAGTGTGGAGCCCACTCCGGACTGACAGCCAGTGTCCGCTGCTCCAGGCAGCCAGGACCTCTAGGCCAGTTAACGGATCGATCTCTCTCTCTCTCTCTCTTTCTCTCTCTCTCCGGTCTCTCTCTCTCAGGATGAGAGGCGATCGTTGAGCTTTCTTTCAGCGTCGGCAAACGAGGGGAGCGCGGTAAAGAGGCCACCTGATTGGTCCTCCAAAGCAATAAATTGTGTTCACTTTCATTTGTATGAGTGTGTAGAGTGCACTTTCTCTGAAACAAAGCCCACATACGGTACAGTAGTGTTTTGAAAAGCAGTGTGTGCTGGCAAGCACTGCCGTGACTTAGGTCAAGTAAGCTTCACTACTGTCGCTTCCCTGCTTTTTCCCCTGACTCTTACACGTTTTTTATTATTGTTATTTTCCCGCATATGAAAAGCAGGGGTCGCTAATTAAGAAAAATCCAACAAATGGGAAAGAAATGCAGAATGCTGTTGGCCCTGTTGAGGATAAGATATGTTTGTTTGTCTATTTTTCCTCTGTTGCTCAGTTGAGAATTAAAGAGCCTCGTCTGTGGCTAACCGATAAAGTTTTGGTTTTAAAGACTGGAGGACCTTCCCCCAGCATCCGATCCACGTGGAAACCCTGTAGGTTATCGTGTTTATTCGTAACATCTGGAAACGTAGAGCTTTCACATTTCTTTTTGTGTGTGTTTGTGTGGACAGTTCTCTATTTATTTAGGTTAGGAATCGTAGTTTCACACAGACTTGTCAGGTTTTCTTAACAATGATTTTTTATTGCCAGTAGTGAGTTACACCACACTACGTTTGAGAGTAAATGGTTAATTAGGTTGTGTCTAATGGAAGCACGGTGGCATAAAATAATAACAGAAAGCACACCACTTGGGAGGTGCCAGAATCTTCCCGTAATCCTATCACACATGACATTAAGCTATGAAAAATGCTACCTGTTTGCAAACATGGGATTTCGCTGAAATGTGTTCAGTATGTGCCACGCAGTTGCTTTCTATTTTATTTGATTTAATTAATGCATTTGAATACAACCAGTGCCAGTTTCACCAGCTGGGTTTCTCTCTGTTATTAGGGGTTTACAGCTTTAATTTTTTGGGCCACAATCCTATTGCTACTGGCATGCTCTGCTCATCCACTGCCAGCTGCGCTAATAGCATCATAATATTACAGTACTCTCAGATGAAATGCATGTGTACCGCGCAATATGTCTTGCGGGTTACGTTCATTAATGTATCTGTTAGGGCTAGCAGCAGGCCACATAATGGTCAAAATCAGGAATGTATGAATTGCCATTTGAAGCGCCCTCCATGAATTCTGTCTTGTTTTTGGACCCTCAGTGTTCTCACAGTGATTCTGGAATAGGGACCTCTTTGATTTCAGACGCAATATTGACATGAACCATTGCTCTCCTAAGCCATGACTTGAATGTTGGTTTTTCTTCATCACTCTGACTCAGAAAGCTAGCGTTGGCCATCGTGGTGGCTGGGCAGGTTTATGGTCACTGCTTGAGGTGGTTGTGTAAACTGGTGCGGGGGCTTTGTGTGCCTTGGCGCTGGCTGAGCTTTCCCGAGGAGGGTATTGGATTTGGCGGAGTCTTTTAAGCCCTCTCACCACCGGGGCCCGAGAGTGGAGATCTCACGCTGTTTGGAGTTACAAACACATTACACCAGGGAACATGAGAAGTGACTTTTTACAGAATCTGTGAATTTAGCAGAGTTGCCTTTCCGCTAGTCTGTTGTCGGTATTATTATTTTTTTTACGAGAAAAAAAAAGACTAACCCTTTTTCAACGAGTAAAAAAAAAAAGCATAAAAATGGAAACATTGTGGTTCATGTCTTGCCTCAGTCTTGCCTGTGTTTTAAATTGAGAGGAGTAACATTTGAACTGGAGCTCACGGTGGCCCCTTTCCCTCAAACAGAGGAAATTGCTCTGTCACTGCGGAGTGTTGGCAGTGAGAACGTGCGGTTGGGACCGGGTTCAAACCGAGCGGGTCGACTTGCGAACAGTTTGGGGGAGGCACCGCCCTCTCGTCCTCCACAAACATAGCAATCGCACCAAGCAGTTCCCTCTGGGGCCTGCATCTGAAGGACGACACCGGGAGTTTCTGCCTTACCGCATGCGCGCTCTGAATGGCACTGTGTTTCTGCCTCATGAGAGAAGTCGTCTGGTTTGGATTTGCTCCCGTTTCGCTTCAAATTAGAATCAGATTCAGGCTAGCTCTCCCCTCCTTTGCAACTTAAAATATTGCCAAGTTATTTGATTTGGGGCCGGATGTAGTCAATGTCATAATAATCATAATAATAATAATAATAATTCAACATTTCAACATAGAATGACATGAATAACAAAGAACATTAAGGCACTTAATCAAGGAGGAACCGCCACAGAGAACATGGAGGGATTGATCTCCAACCTAGTGCGAGGTAGAGAGCGCTTTCCTCTCTCTGTGACCTCAAACTTGAACGTGTGAAGTGCTAGGGATCCTTTCTCAAAGTCTCACACCTCAAATGAGAGTGCAGTCTATGGCTCACAGCGACGATTCTCTGTCTGGTTTTGATCCGCAGAATCTCTGTCATCCCCTCTCCTCCTCTATCTGTAGATGGATATATTTGGGTAAGTGTAATAAGTGTAATATTCCTGGCCCGACAGTGATGGATGTATCGTTGGTGGGGCACTGGCAGCCAGTAGCTTGGGGCGGTCTTTAAATATTTGTCGGTACTGCGGGAGATGTTTTTTTTTTGCAGTACAGTAAAAAAAAAAGAGTGCTACTACGTTGTTTCAAAAAACGTTGGATTGTTGCTGCAGAAGCATGGTTACAGATTAATACGAAGCTTCGTGTGGCTTTCAGTATTCAAGACAGTCCTGGTAATAACTCATCATAATTATGGGATAATTTACACAAAGTGGACTTCACTTCATAAGTGGAATTATGAAAAAGTGCTGCAGTATTTTTCTTGTAATTGTATGAATGTTGGTATATTTCCAACTTACTGTGCAGATGTTTGTCCCTTGTGTCCATGCACAGTTTTCCCAGCCCACAAAGTCGAAAGGGGCCATGTGTTTTTCTGGTCATCCCTCTGTCACGATAATACATTCTGCTCTCTCACACAGCCACTTATGTAGAACTTTGGGAGTTGACTCGGGGATTTCCGGTTGAACTGGGATTCAAGCTCGCAGAAATGCCTGCTCTTTGGAAACCAATTGATTTTCAGGTCAAAGGTCAAGGTTACAAAGGCTCCCGATAGAATCATCTGTTTATCGAGTAGCCGGTTATGCATGCATTGTCAAACAAACGTTGGCCTGCCTGTCCCCATAAACCCTGTCCATTTATAGAGTCGCAAGGTTTATGGTGAAGGTCACAGAGAAATTTACAGTTCTCCTTCAAATAACGCCCAAGCCTTGAATATATATTAAATTGGCGGGTTATACAATATCTCAGAAATTCTGACAGTTCCTTTATCATCTGTACAGATTTGTGTCCGCCTACTTACCGGTTGTCTCATAGTGAATATTTCTGGATGGACCTCGTGATTCATGCTTCATCCAGTTTACTAGATGAATAATTATGTTCCCACACAATTCTTAAAAAAAAAAAAAAAAACTAAGCAAATCATATATTAGTCACAAGAGTTTTACCAGACCTTTCGTGTGTTTTTTTGGTTTTATTTCCAGTAAAAGCGCCCGCAGCAAGCCCTACAGATGTCTCGGCTCTGTCCTTAGCGGCCGATGACTGGGTGTTCCCAGGGGCAGCACACAAATAGCCTCGTCTAGCCTGTGCTGGGGGGGTTTTAAGGTGGTCAGGGGTCCTTGGGATTGTTCCAGCAGACGCCCACAGCCTACCAGGTTAACCATTTTAGAGAGAAACCCGCCCCCAGCCCCAGCCCCAGAAACATTTTCTACGTTTGAAAAGCTTGCTGTATTTTTTTCCCTAAATGCATTTATGTTATAGTACCATCCTGAAAGAGTTGTCTGGTCATAGCACAATTCTGCGCTCCACGATTCCGGAGTATCGGCGCGATGGTCAGTGTGTGCGTGTGAGCGTGCGGTTTGACGCCTTGTGTCTTGTGTCTGTGGAAGCCGCCTTCTGTCTGTGGAAGCCGCAGGTGTGTATGACCCAGGGGTTTGCTGGCCTAACGTTCTCACCCGGGATTGGACTTGATAGGTACAGAGTTCACATGTGGAAAATGATATACAGCTGAGATTATTTGGCATATTCACTGCTGGCTTATAGTGGCCTGAGATATTCAGCATTCCTGACAAGGTGGCTTATGTCTTATAGGGAGCCTAGTGATATTGATGGATGTGCGTGCGTGGGGCTTTCTTATTGGGATTCTGCAAATGCCAGACATGAAGATGGAACGAGGGGTGACAACTGCGTCTACGTGCATATCTGTGTGCGTATCTGTGTGTGGTTCGTGTGTGCGCTTGCATGTGTGCATGTGAGAGTCTGTGTGAAATCTGCCTCATCGGCCTATTCAGTATGTGACCTTGTCAAGCCCGTAAACTGTACGGACTCGACGCATGGCGGAACACAGAGAAACCATGTGTTGCTCGAGCAGAAGAAAGTCACTCTTTCAGAAAGGCATGTTGAGCAATGTTGGCTCCCTGCTTTTCCGGGATTTGTGAAACCTCTGACGCGGTTGCAGAACTGACCTTTGGAAATGGAATTCCTTCCTTCGGTTTTTTTCTATGTATTTTTGCTATTTGGAAACATAATTGAGCACTCGAAGAATGGAACTCTGTTGTTCCCTTGGCCATGTAATTTATTGCACAGTAACCAGTGCAATGTCTGTTAAAAACTGGGAGCCCTTTTCAGACACTTTAACCGGAGGGTAGTGCATAACGATTGGCTGTAAAAAGCAGAGGTCGCCAGTCCTTAAAGCTCCTCAGCGCTGATGAGCTGACCATCTTGTTCCCATAAAAATGCGCACGGGGAAAAAAAATCTGCTTCATTTTCAGAATTTATTAAGAGCAGCTTCACAGAAAGTAGACCGAGAGTTATTCCACCTTCCGCAAAACCTCACAAAGATCAAACCAAATATCAAACAATATCGTAGTCAGGATATGGTTTAACAACAGAACTGTGGAGATTTTGATCAAATCGTTTGAAACAATAAACAACAACAACAACAACAACAACAAGTGAAAAGGATCGAACCCCTTACCCCTCAGACGTGTTCATTTTGAAGAGCGTAATCGGCCCCTTTTTAAAGGAAAGGAGTCATCTGTTTGCTAGGCTCATAGTACTGTGTGTGTGTGTGTGTGTGTGTGTGTGTGGGTTTGGGTGTGGGTGGAGGAAAGCTTACCAGTCTTACATCTCATAATAACCTGAAAAATGAAGGTAGAAAACCAGGCTGCCCTGTTATTATAGCGGAAATGTAACTGCAAAACCAGCATCAATCATTTCCCCTCTGATAGTTCGATTATTACCATCCTAAACAGTGTTACTGGCAGTAGCAAGCCAAGCAGGGCTCAGACAGCTCACTTTGTTGAAATCCTGTTTATTCTCACACACAACCATGTTTGGAAGAGCATTAAGGGATATTTATTTAATTATTCAAGAGAGCAAAGTAATTTTTTTCCCCAATTTCAGTCATAATGACATCCACTCTGCTTCATTGGCGTATTGGTATTGATAGCTGTTAACCTGAGTTAGCTACTTTGCTGCTTTTTCATTAGCTTTGCTCAACAACTGCTGAAATAATGATGTTGATTAAGTCCTGGGGCTGGGGGGCTGATGAACATTAAGGACTGCAGCGCAATTGAATCCTTGCCATGAATCAGAACGAGAATGCGACGTTAAGCAAATAAAACATCTTAAGAATATTGTCTATGTGTGTGCAAATGCCTGAAAATATGAAGAGCTGGCTGCGATATGCGCACCACAAGACTGGTGGAAGGCGGAGTTGGAGCCAGAGAAGAGAAAGAGGGTAGTAGTGAGAGAGAGAGAGAGAGTAACGGCACATTCTGCAGCTTATTATCGCTGCTCCACTAGAGCACTGTTCAGCTGAAACCCCACTGTCAAGCATCTGTCTCCCTGGGTTGGGCTTGGGTTTGTTTTTCCAGTTGATCCTTCCCATTGTCAGGGTTCCAGCCTTGCTTATCCTCCCTCACCCAGCCCCTCTCTCCCGGCTTATTTCTGTCACCGGTCGCGAGCCTTGATCCTCCGAACCGCCGGCCAGCGCTCTCTCAGGAATCCGACGTTTTGCCAGAACAGCTCGCGTTGGAGCGAGGAGTAATGCGGGCACGTTTCCCCACTTTCGGTCCGGTGGTCGATACGGTACGTGCGCCCGGGCGCTGAACTGGCCATCCCGGGACGGGAACGCAGGACCCCCCCTCTCTGAGTCCTGCGTGGGGGCGAGCAGAGGCCCTCTGGACCGGGTCGTGCTGCGATTCGCCTCTTGGGTTTTGTGAAGGGAATCGGACATGACACATAGGGACGCGCTGGGCTTTGATGGTCCGTGGAAATCCTTGAAAATGTCAAGACATGAATAAGTCATGGCGAGATTACCTAATATCCTGCTATCCTGGAAAAGTCATGGAAAATTGCCCAAAATATAATAAGGCAGTATATTTATATGGTCTCTTGCAGCTCACAAAATACGTCCATCTTCCTTGGTAACTCTCTAGCTGATGGTTTTCATGAGGTGTAGGAGTGTCAGTGTGCGCATACTGTGATCGATATTGGCGAGCTAACGAAACTCATTTGTACAGTGTTTACTGTCAAAAGCACCTGGAAGGTTGTGTCTGTGCAGAAAATATTTCGATGGTAGCAAACACGATCCAGCAAAGGAATTGGGAGTTTTAGACGGCTCTCAAGAAGCCCCCAATCACACTGCAGCCCCTCCAGCCCCACCCCTCTGTCAGGAGCACATTAGCTGCACAGCTGAGACAGAGGCTGTTAGGCGCTCGAATCGGGTCGGCTGAGTATGGTCTCACTGTCTCTGGAGCCTTACGTCACTGCACACCGCCACCTTGCTGTAATGAAACGGGCCGAGGGTTAAGGGTGGATGGACTACCTCTTCTTCAGCCCTTGCCACACAGAAGCGGGCTCAGGTTCCTTGTTGTTCTGCATGGAATCCGTTGAATAGCTCAAGTCCATATTAGATTTGTGATGGAACTAAATCTGAACCAAAATTTGTGGTTCTGTGTGGCTCAGTTGGTAGAGCATGGCATTGGCAACGCTTAGGTTGTGGTTCGCCACTGTAAGTTGCTTTGGATAAAAGCATCTGCTAAATGGCATGTATATGTATTATATATGACCCAAAATCTGACCCAAAATCTGACCCAAAATCACACTCGGGTGTTGTGAAAGGATGGGAGATAATTCACTCACAGAACTTATCTTCTATCCTTTCAGGAGATAATGAAGTACAAGTACGTGTTTTTTAGTTTTTCTGGGGTGTGGGTGTCCAGCCGTAGGGTTTATGGAGCTCAAAATGGCCGAATCTAAATGAGCGGAAATGGAGCTGAATAATGTCGAGTATTATGACTGGAGATTTCCCACCATCATTACTGAGCACCACCTAAATGGCTGAGTTTAACACCTGGACTAATAGTGCGTCAGAGAGGAGGCCTGTGGCCCCGAGCAGTCTCAGTGGCTGTGGCCCCGTTTCACTTCACTATTACATTACATTACATTACATTACATTACAGGCGTTTGGCAGATGCTCTTATCCAGAGCGACTTACAACAAAGTGTTAACCGTAGTCAAGAACAGTTTAGCTGAAAGCCACCCTAGTGGGAAGTACAGTTCCTAGGTGCTAGGAGCAACCACATAGTTAAACTAGGACCCTGTAGGTCAAGCTGTAGCCGCAATTCAAAGGTAGCAATAAAGCAATCAGTGCAGAAAATAATGCCTAAGCCTAATACAATACATAAACAAGTAGACATGTGTAATACTAAGCAACTATGTCCCTAAGTTAACAAAAACTGGACTACGGGGAGAGGTGCACCCTGAAGAGGTGAGTCTTCAGTCGTCGCTTGAAGAAGTAGCAGAAGAAACAACGGGGCTGTTCTGTCCCTTAATCCTTTTGCTTTTGAAATATTTTATTTACCCAAAAACACGATCTTTGTATGTGTTACTGTATGTGTTAGAAGCTTTGTGGGAAGGGGATTTTTCACAGGTTGATGGTGTTTCTCTGACAGTGATAAAAATAAAACCTGTCACATTACAAGTGATGGAATAGTTTGCGCACACACACACACACACACACACGCACACACACGCATGTGCCCAAAAAAAAAAAAACCAATCCCTTGCGGCCGTGGCGAATGTGTGATCTGGGGAGCGCAGTGAACAGCGCACGATGCTTTGCCTCGGGGCCAGACTGCACCACACAGGGCGAAAGGCACAGCCAGGCCGACACGCCCGCATCTGCATCGCCGCTATCGCAAACTCAAACCTAAGTTGTTATGAAGAAATAAATTATATTTCTCTGAGTAGATCAAACAAGTTTATGCATGAGTAACGGTGGGCCCAGAGGCATTTGGAATACTGCTCTGAGTTTTGATGTAGTCAGTTGGATTTGTGCGTGTATTTATATCTGCGTGTGTGTGTGTGTGTGTGTGTGTGTGTGTGTGTGTGCGTGTGCGTGTGTGTGCGTGTGTGCGCGTGTGCGTGCGTGCGTGCGTGTGTGTGTGTGTGTGTGTGTGTATATGCCTGCGCGCTTGTCTATGTGAGTGAGCGTTCCTCCTGAAACAGTAATCTGCTTTATTAGAGTCTGAAGCTGTGTGAGAGAGTGATGCTGGCAGTGCAGTATGTCTGGGGGAGAGGGTCAGGGACATCGCTTTTTTAGATAAGATGAGTTCAGACACACACAAGTAAATATGGAGAGACCCTGGAGCGCCCCGGTTCTCAACAGACTGTCTCACATCTGCTACTGCGGAGGAACAAACGCCAAGATGGTGAACGGAGGGAATGGAGTGTCCTTCTGATTTTTTTTGCCGTGGATGTGAAACATGCCATGACATTGTAGGGGTTTTACTGGGAAAGTGTAGCCAGGGAGAAAAGGAGAGGGATGTGGAGGTGGGTGGGGGGGAAGGCTGTGGGATGTTTGAATGTAAATTGCATTCTCATGCTATTTGATGGCTAGACTATGGAGGTTCTATTAGGTGAAGCTAACATATTACGAATGCTGATAGCAGTGTTAAATTATTACCAGTTGCGATATGACTCACCTGGGACACCGATGGCGGAAACAATCCTATGATCAAATGGAAATGCCTTTTATCGCCTGCCAGCGGTGTCCAATCTTATCTGAGAAGGGTGCAGGCTTTTGTTCTAGCCTAGAACCATGGCCTAAAATAACTAAAAAGACTGAACTGTGTTCATGATGGCAGCAGGGAGCCAGCAGGTGAGATGTGCAAACAATGGTATTGCCCCAAATGCCTTACAACCCCCACACTAGTAACAGCAGTCCTGCTGAGTCTGGCAAAATAGGACATGGAGGGGGGCAGTTCTCAGGACTGTTGACCAAATCACTGAGTTTAATGTGGTATACTGTAACATCATCATTTACATGTACAGTATAATCATGTTTGGTGTTGTTGGAGAGCTGATGTCATGAGCAGTGGGTTGGTGTCATTGATGATGTGGTACAGGTGGCACTTACAAAAGATCTCAGAACACTGGTCGAAAGTGAACGGTGGAAATGCGAATGATCTACACGTCAGCGGCCATCTGTGAAAGTAGCGTAGTGATGCGCGTACAGAAACAGCGCAGGGAGTAGTTCTGTTTTTCAGTGATTGTGTCCTTATTTGGTATTTTAGGCTTTCCTTTGAAGTGTGGGGATATAGGAGGGGAAAAGTGGTATGCTTCGAGGAGATTAGCTCTTTTGACCTTCTGCGTTACATTCGCGTATAGCCGTTTTTCTCAGTCTACACTTGCATTATTCAAATTCTGTTTGAAAGTATATGTAACAATTGCAGCAATTCCGGCTAATAAACATATTCATAATTGCATTTCTCATTAATCTAAACTACTGCAGTTACACATTGTGGTTTTAAGGTTACGGTTAACAGCACACACACCCACACAACAGCACTCCATAGTCACTCGCCGACACACTAGTGCCGTTGCAAGACACATAATTGTATCCTTGGTAGGCTTTACACAAGCCAAAGCAGGGGTGGGCAATCTTACCCTGTGTGGGCCGGTGTGGGTGCAGGCTTTTGTTCCAGCCGAGCAGTAGCTCACCTGATTTGACTAATCAGCTAATCAAAGTCTTCAATCAGGGCTTTGATTAGTGGAATCAGGTGTGTCACTGTTCAGTTGGAACAAAAGCCTGCACCCACACCGGCCCACACAGGGTAAGATTGCCCACCCCTGGGCCAAAGGCATGTCTGTATGTCATGTAGAGATAGAAATACCTTATAGAGCCACACTGCGTGAGCTAAGAGACTATAGTCTCTCATTTGCATATATACAATTCTATAAATAACTGTTAACAGGGAGAAAGCTAACATTAATTGGTTTCAGATAAAATAATAGGAGTTAACATTAATTTAATCCAGTTCCGATATCACAAGGTAAGATCACACGCTATCCTTCACCACTCGGACACTTCCGCCATTTGGTGTGTTTGAGTGGGACCCTACAGGATTCTACACCAGCACTGATTCAACTAATCATCTAATTCTGGTCTTCAATCAAGACTTCCATTAGTTTACAAACAAATGACAAATTCTTGTGGTTTTTTGGTGCTGGGTTGAAACCAATACCTGCACACACTGGCCCTTTTTGGATAAGGGTGGACACCCCTGATCTTTGTCTTCAGTGCTGTTCTTACAAACTAAGACACTCTACAGAACTGTGCTGAGATGTTAAATTCCTTGTGCAAGAACCTTCTTGCATTTTACAGTTTTTTTAAATAAAATAGTTTGATTTTGAGCATCTGAGGATCCTTTATTGGATTTTTGGTTTTTTATCCGAAATGAAAAGTTTTTGACTATTTTGTCAGGGGGGAAGAAATGATTGTATTCTTAGAAGAACAGATTAGGTTGCCGCAGCACTTTAGATGTTTTGTAACGTAATGGGTGCAGTGGGAGCCCAGCGTCTGACAAAATACAGACTTTATATCACAATGCTTCTATAATAAAGTTCTTCTTGTGAGCTTCAGTTTTGTTTGGGACCTGTACGTTTTTTGATCATTAAAGTTTATTTGAAATGCTGTTTTATTTCATTTCAATGGTGCACTCCCTTTACTGTAAAGCTCTTCGAGGTGATGGGGGAGAAAAGGCGCTTATATAATTGCAATACATTTTTCTACTGTTGACATGGTTGCTTCACACAAGAAAGGACGTCATTACTGTGTCACCAATCACAATTGGCGATGTGAGCAACAGCTTTTAAAACAAAGATTTTGACAAAATGAACTCATTTCAAGAGTTTAAGAGTAACTGTTTTAATGTGTAATGTTTTTGCGGTGATATTTGCTGCATTAAAGCATTGCTGATGATTTTTGGGAATAACTCAAAGCAAAGCAAACAGCTTTGTCCTGTAGGCCAAGGCCGTAACCATGGAGTCAACATTGGGGGGGACCAAATCAATTTATTTATATTTTTATATCAGCTAGCTATATATTGGGGGGGACATTTTGAGCATATCTGAATATTGGGGGGGATGTGTCCCCCCCAATATATATGGTCGTTTCGGCCTTGCTGTAGGCCAATGGCGCCATTGCAGGTGGATGGAAAAGAGCCGCCCACTTCTGTGCAACACAACTTTTAATTCTACAACTAGTTTAGAAAGCACTGTAACAGTCTGTGATGTAGGGCTTGCAGGCTACCTCATTATAAAATGTGCACAATTTTTTTATTGGTGAGCTATCATGATATAAGATATGCCATCAAGTTAATTGGGCCAAAGTTGGTTAGCCTTGCGGTGCAAATGTTTCTGTTCATCTCTCTCCCTTTCTGTGTCAGAATTGCAGACTCCAAAAGGAAAATAGTGGGTGTAATTGGCTACCAAATTGGGAGAAAATGGGATAAAATCTGAAACAAAACAAAAATTAAAAAAAAAAAAACGACATTTTCTCAGACAATGGTAATGTAGAGTACAGATGTCATTATTATTACTTATCCAAAATATGTTTTGTGTCTGAATTATGGCTGAATCATTATGTTTGGTTATTGTGTGGATTGATATACCTTCATTAAATACATTCTACATGCATTAATTTTATCTCTCTTTTTTCCCTCTCGGTTGGATCATCCCTCTTCTCTCCGTACCACAATCTGTCCTGTATGTGAAGGTAAGAGTTACATTTGTGCCGTAATGTTGCGTAATGCTTCATAATTAAATGATTGTGGTTGTACATGGGCGGTTGCCTTCGAAGGCATGCATCTCATAGGTATTTCTGGAAGAAGTCAGTTGCAGAACGAGGGCAAGTGTCAACGCAATCTGAAACAAGTCACGCTGATGGCTCTACTGTAAAACTCAGCTCCGAACTGTGCTTGCTCAGATGGCTTTAGGAAACTAGGCCACACAATACAGAAATAATGCATTTTCTAAAGCCTTCCCTAAGCTGTAGCCTATAACACCTTCATTACTAAAGCATAACATGTTTATAAATCATTCATAAGCACGTGTGTGGGAATTTTAGTCACATTATGTTCCATGTCACATTTGAGAATGTGCAATGCCATTCTTTATAAAGCATGGCATTTGTTCTTAAATTATTTATGAAGGGCTCATGCTATGTCATGTTAATGAAGACACCTATGTGCTTCATGAAGGCTTTAGGACAGGGGTGTCCAATCTTATCCGAGAAGGGCCGGTGTGGGTGCAGGCTTTTGTTCTAGCCCTGCACTAAAACACCTGATTCAACTAATCCACCAATCATGGTCTACAATCAAGACCTTGATTAGTTTAATCAGGTGTGTTAGTGCAGGGCTAGAACAAAAGCCTGCACCCACACTGGCCCTTCTCGGATAAGATTGGACACCCCTGCTTTAGGACTATATACTTTGGTTAGTGTTGTCAGGAAATAAATATTTAAATCTAAAATTAGCAACATGTGTGAGAAGCAGGTACAAACTTAAAACTTTATTCGCAGAACTGAACTGAACTGTATTTACAATTTCTACATCTATCTTTGGCAATTAAAAATGGTGTAAGGCATATTTTTTACTTATAGTTACTGCTTTTTACTTTTTTTATCTTGTGTAAACTAAAAACAGAATTACCTGTACTGACTTCCAGTGTTGCGTAATATACAGTGCATATTTTCAACCGATGACATATTTTGAATTTGTGATTGCCTGGACAGTGTCTTTAACTCCTGTGCCATTGAACTTTACACAAACAAATTTAGGGCAGTATTTTTGGGTATATTGTGCCATGGCCTGAGGGCACGGCTAAAACAAATATAACATGGCAGTGATTGGCCACTCTGCCTTCCACCTCCTTGCAGATGATTAGAATACGACCTTCCGGGAAGGTTTCCATCACTTAGAAACCCGCGAAACATTTAAAAAGCAGACCATCTGGCACCACAGTGGCGGACGAGTAGTCCCTCCTCCAGCAGCTTCCGTGATAGCCTCTGGGTGTGTTCACTCCACTGGGGAACTTCTCCATCTTCCACAGTGGACCAATCCTGCATCGTTTTGTGAACGATTAAGATGGCGAACGATTAAGATGGCGAACGATTAAGATGGTGAAGCTGGATGGCTGGCAGAGTAGTGTAATGGTCAGGGAGCTGGGCTTGTAACTCAGAGGTTGCAGGTTCAATTCCCAGGTGGGGCACTGCTGTTGTACCCTTGAGCTAAAAGTACTTAACCTGAATTGCTTCAGTAAAATATCCAGCTGTATAAATGGATTGTATGTAAAGAAATGTAAACTGTGTCAGTCGCTCTGGATAAGAGCGTCTGCTAAATGGCTACAAAAAAATTGGGAGCCAATTATGCCCTCAATTTATTTTGATTAACCCTCCCCCCACGAACTTTCCGCCCGTCTTTACGGGGCAAGATACTCTCCGAGGCCGGCGATGATCCACCTCCTTTGAGACGGAACTCACCGACACCCTTACGTGCTTCACAGCGAGTTCATGCTGAATAACCCTTCACGAAGCTTTATGGGGCAAGATACTCTCCGAGGCCGGCGATGATCCAACTCACCGACACCCTTACGTGCTTCACAGCGAGTTTGTGCTGAACACCCTCCCCCTCCCTCAGGAGCGGCCAGCCAAATGGCCAGGGCCGGTCTGGCAGAGACGGGTTTCGAACCGTGTCCCTGGTAGGCAGCTCACACTTGTAAAAGTGTTTTATTTCTTTTGTTTTTTTTGCAAAAGTTAGTCTAGCATAAAATGAGTTCTTGCTTAACACAGTTTTATTTTTCAAGTAAATACAACTTCATTTGATTGACTGAGTGATTGTGTTTGTGTGCGAGTGTTTTTCCTTTCTTAATTTAAGTAAACAACACTTAATTCAATTGACAAGATCTGCACCATATGAGCACTGGGAAAATTGCAGAAGGGAGAAGAAAAAGAATAGTTGCTTGCTTTTTGTTTTTCGAGAGGCAATTAAGTTCTCGATGTAATGAAATATACTGTTTTCTCCCCTGTGACTGTTGTGTGTGATTAAGTATTCCTTGTTCTCCAGCCTGCATTGAAGACCGTTAGGAATTAAGAGTCGATAGAAAAGGCCTTTTCAAGTTGGCTCAAGGAGACACACACACAGTCACACACTCACACCTCATACACACTCACACATATACACATACACACTCACACCTTATTCACACTCACTCATACACACACATACACACAATTACACACACTCACACACTGTAGAATTTATTTCTGGTCGGGCTTCCATTTTGTCACTCAGTTGTCAAGTATTTTTTCCCTCTTCTTGTCAGAAGGAGCTCCGTAATGAAAAGTGATAAAAGGCCTCGATTAGGCCTCATTTCAGCTGGGGAAAGAAGACTTCACTTTCAATCAAAACCAAAACCGATTAAATCTCCCCTTGTGGTTTTTGTAGGAGCTCTCGATGATGCAGCACTTTATTAAATCTACACTTTACCAAATCTGCTTTCTTTTAGTTTTAGTTTTGCCCCGCACCAATCTGTCCTCACTCTCCCATACAACACAGTCGACATATTGCGAAATTAAAATGACAACAATAACAAGTCAGTCCTCAGAGATATGCACCTCAAGTTACAGTCTGAGCAGGCAATAGATTGCGGTGTGTAGAGAGAAGTAGCATGTGCAGTTAATCCTTATCAATATCAATGTCTTTATTGCAGATTGTATTAAGTCCATTGGCAAATATTTCAAAATACAATTAACATTAGACAAAGGGGCATGTCTTGGCACGATTGCTAAAGAATACAACGTGGGAAAATTGACAGCATTCGATACAGAGGAGGGCCAGAACAAAATCGAAACAGTTTGCAGCAAAAGAGACAGGTCACTGAAAACGGAATGTAATGTTGGGACAGCTGATGTCGAAAAAACCCAACAAATGTTCTAATGAGACCCCCAGGAGTTCTGATCGACCTCCCTTCCCCGTGCGTTAGTTAGAGGTTCTACCGTGTGCACCGTACCCGCGAGGACAACCTGCTTTGAAAAACACAACGGAGGGGGCCTGGCGGATGGCGCAGCGGTCTAACGCACCACGCTTCGGAGTGGTGTGTGCTGCCCGTCAGGGATGCGGATCGAAACCCGCGTCTCTACCAGACCGGCCCTGGTCGTCAGTCCCGATCGGAGGCGGCATTTGGCTGTCTGCCTCCGGGGGAGGGGGGAGGGTGGAGGGTGAGACGGCACGAGTCCGTCGAGGAGAAGGTTAAGGCGTCCATGGAAGAATTCCCGTCTCGGAAGAGGCGGGAACACTCGGCCAGGAATGTGTGTCTCGCTCCCGGAGGGGGGGGAGGGTGGGGAATTTAAATAAATAGAGGGTTTAATTGGCAACCAAATTGTGAGAAAAATGAGAAAAAATCTGAAATTAATTTATAAAAATTAACAAAAACACAACGGAGAGAGAACAAGTGGCCTCAGGGCCCATAACGGAGCCCTGTTTCCAGAGCCACACGAAGAGAAGGCCCAGAGTCTGTTTGAAGAGCGTCCTCGTACAGGTGCCGACAAGCACGTCGTTCTGGAACGGCGAGAGGACGGCTCTCTCTTTCCGTCGGGTGTCACACCACGGTCCGATGCCACTCCACGACGCTTTTAAAATGGAGAAGTCTGGAGTGTTCTTTCAGTGACACAGAAATGGTCATCAGCGTTCAGCCTGCCACCAGCGGATCCAAAAATGCTCCCGACGGCGTTTCTGACCACGCGTGATAAAAATGAATAAACACTTCTGAGGAAAGAATTAATGTAGCCTGCATTTTTTTTTGCCCACTCTGGAATGAGCAGGAAAAGGGCCCTAGACGCATTTGAACGGTTACGACGATATCTAAACGGTTTGGAAAATCTTCCCGCTTTTGATGGTGCTATTCTGTGTCTCAAGGGATGGGCTGTTTCTAGCTGAGCTAGCTGGTGAAATACTGTTTGTGGCTTTATGAATATTCTTAGTAGAGTATAGCATCGAAAACTTAACCAACATAATATTAAACATAAATGTTCCAATCAATGCTGATATAAATATACACGTGTGTGAATTAATGCATACTTCAGGCGAGTTGACTTTAATAAAATAAAAGAGAATTTAAGTACTATAGATTGCAGAACTGTAAATGAAAAATGGACTAAATTTAAAAGGGTTATTGTAGGTGTAAATTCATCCCAAAAGTAAGGAAAGTAGGATCAAAAAAACTGTCAACAATCAGACTAAATCTTATGGGTGATTTTGAGGCAAAGTGACTGTAGAGAGTATATAGAAAGAAAAATTGAGAGAGAAACAAGTTAGATTATTGTAATATGCGGGCTAAGGCTAGAAATGAAATAAGAGCAACTAAAAGGCGGTTTGAAATTAACATTTCCCAAGATGCAAAAAGTAATCTTTCAATATTGTAGTAGAAAAAGGAAAGTTAATGATGAGGTTAAGTGCATTACGAATAAGGAAGGAACTTTGGTTTATAGTAATAAGGATATTGCTAACACATTAAGCAGTTACTTAGCTGGGAGCTTTACCAGAGAAGAGGTTATAAATATGCCTAAAAGCCAATGTACAAAATGTTTTGAGGACTTTGAAATAAAGGACTGAGAATGATATATCCCAGAGAACTTGGGGAAATTATATATAAACCATTGACAGATATTTTTATGAAAACTATAAATACTGGAGAAATACCAGATGACTGGAAGCAGGGTAGTATAATTCCAATATATAAGAAGGGGGACCGTACTGACCCAGGGAACTATAGGCCTGTCAGTTTAACTTGCATCTCATGTAAAATACTGGAATGTATTATTATGGATAACCTGGAATCATTCTTGAAAAATAATAGTATTTTAAGGCAGAGCCAACGGTTTTCTCAAGGGGAGGTTATGCCTAACAAACCTTGAAAAAGAGTAACAGTAGGTGGGGTCGTATCTGACCCTAGGTGCCGTTGGCAGTGGAGTGGGTCCCGCAGGGATTGGTGCTGGGACCTCTGCTCTTCCTTATTTACATTAATTATCTTGATAGTTGTCCATATCACATGACAGGGATGTTACTAGCAAAATAGTTAAATTTCCTGATGATACTAAACTTGTGGGTTTAGCAAACAGTTTGGAATCGACTAAGGTTATCCAAGATGATTTAAACAAAATCCAAAAATGGGCAGAAACATGGCAGATAACATTCAATATTGCTAAATGTAAAGTTATGCATGTGGGAAATAAAAATATAAGACAGGAGTTTTTTTGGGAGGAGAAAAATGAGTAGGTGTTCAATTTGAAAAAGGCTTAGGAATTGTAGTTGATCGAAGTCTACCTGCATCTAAGCAGTGTGCTACAGCAGTGAAAAAGGCCTCCAGGATGCTGGGATACATAGCAAAAAGTACTGAGTATAAATCAAAGGAGGTTATATTCATGTTATATAATGCCTTTGTCAGACCCCACTTAGAATACTGTGTGCAGTTCTGGGCACCACAGTACAACAAAGATATAGAAGCTCTTGGAAAAGTTCAAAGAAGAGCAACTAAATTGGTACCTGGTATGAAAGGTAAAAGTTATGAGGATAGACTTAAGGCGCTCAATCTATTCAAGTTTAGCAAACGGAGACTTAGGGGGATTTAATTGAGTTTTTTTCATTCTTAAAAGCGATTAACAAAGTGAACTACCAAAGACTACCAAAAAATGATTAATATAAGTTTGGTTAGCAGAACAAGAGGCCACAGGTGCACAAATTCTGCATGGATATTAGGAAGTTGTCAATTCTTGGAACAGCTTGCCAGGTATAGTAGTAGCAGCAGAAACAAGTTTCAAGTTTCAAGTTTTTATTGATCACGTGCACATGCGTACATGGCAGTGAGATTTGTTGTTCCCATGGATCTCTCTTCACAACAACACAACAGTACACAATAGAATACAGTAATAAATTGTAAAAAAAAAAAAAAAAAAATTGTAAGATAGTAAAATAGTAAAATATAATATACAATATACAATAATAATATAATATAATATAATATAATATATAATATAATAATAATAATATGATATATATAATATAATAAGTAAGACAGATGTACAATATTGCACATCACTGGATGGCAGTATAAAGTGATGAGTGCTAAAGTGATAAGTGACACGGTGTGAGGAGGTAGGAGGGGGAGGGGACAGTTCAGTTCAGTTGTTGGTGTGGCTGGGCAGTGGTTAGGGGTCTCAGCTCAGCATGCGGATAGCTTGGGAGTAGAAGCTGTCCTTGAGGCGGTTGGTCTTGGGCTATTCAAGTCCAGGCTTGGGCAAGTCAAGTCCAGGTCCAGTGCAGTACTAAATACTTTAGATTAGGACATGACGAGCCTAGAT
The DNA here is from genome assembly GCA_029706075.1 of Aldrovandia affinis. Classification (NCBI taxonomy): domain Eukaryota; kingdom Metazoa; phylum Chordata; class Actinopteri; order Notacanthiformes; family Halosauridae; genus Aldrovandia; species Aldrovandia affinis. Next base: position 1,476,437 of record JAINUG010000160.1, read on the forward strand.
GGGCTGAATGGTTCTTATACACTTATTTAGCTGTTGGGTTATTTCAACATTTTCTTGTTGTGACTTAAAAAGTATTCTGAGCGCCTGTGTTATTTTAAGAAACCCAGCACATTGGCCATCGCTAAATGCTAAATGCAAGTGCCGGGACATTAGCTACATTGCTGACATTTTTGTGCACAGCACCGTGCAAAACAGTTAGGCCTGAAAATCATTTGTGAACACTGTTTACTCATTTTTGTGTGTTTAATATACATAGCTTTTGCTGTTATCTTGGTATGTAACATGTACATTCTGGTATTGCATTACATTTGCAAAAAAGACGACTTAAAGGGCAGAGAGGTTGGTCCGCGAGGTGCAGAACTGCTGTTAATAAAAGATCTCCTTCCTGTTCGCCTCTTCCCAGACACGCTGCATCGTGGGGATATAACAGCAGAGAATAACGAAACAGAAAAAAAACAGGAAGGAAGAAAAAGTCTCTCAAAGAAATTATGCATTAATGCGATCTTCTCTACAATCTTTTCCCCTGCTTCCTCTGCTTAATATTTCTGTTTCTGAAGTGCTGTTACATTTTTTAAACCGTAAAACAAAACAACCAGCCCCGGTGCCTTGCGGAGCGGTCCCGTGAGAATGTGGCACGCTTGAGCTCCGCCGTGCTACGGTGCACGCTCGCATCCTTCAGCGTTCGCGGTCACATTAGGAGCGCGAGGCCGGGAGGCGGGAGAAGGGGAGCGAGGGAAAAGGGAGCATCACCGCATTCGCGGTTGGCAGGAAGCGTGGAGGCGAGGAAGGCGAGAGTCAGCGAGCGAGATAAACGCAAGAGGCCTGTTTGCCGTTTGTTTATTTATTCACGAATAATGACGTTTTTGGCAAGCATCCTCGTTATTTACTTATTCCCTCCCTCCAATAACATGGGATCAAAAAAAGAACTCTGGACACGCTTATTTGCCCTGAAATGTTTTTTTACGGCGAAAACCATGCGCGTGTATTGAGATTGCATTGCGACAAGTTGTCTGTTTGTGTAATGTCTGTGCTGAGACTGTTTCATGTTCTGTTTATTTGTTTCGCTGTATAAGAGGACTATAAGCTAAACAAACCACAGAAATCTGAATCATTTTTAGAAAGAATTCATTCAAGTCAAACCATGAATCTCCACTCAATGAAAAGTACTCCAAAAATAGTTACAACGTTTGACACTGGCCACGGTGACTGAGGTTCGATTCCCCGTCGCGCCAGAGTCGGCTATGGGCGGGAGTGCCACCGGGGGCGGCGATTGGCTGTCTGCCCCAGGGAGGGGCCAACAAGACGTTTGCTGCGCACAGGAGTGGCCCTGTAGTACCGGGTTACGGTCGGCGGCCTGGCAAGTGCCGTCTCGGAGGAGACAATGCTTCGTCTTCACCACTACCGGTCGGAGGACTATGGCAGCGAACTCACATTACTGGGGGGATTGACATCCAGTGTAATTGGCTACTAAATTGGGAGAAAATGATATATAAATAAAAAAATCAGTTGTTACTGTTGGAACTACGTCATGGTCATTTAACATTGAACAGAAGTTCATTCATCAGGTGAATCACATCACAGAAGGAGTTTCAACATGAGTCATAGCCCAGTCCATGAAAATGAAAGTATCACACCTGCAGCTTGTCATTTTAAGGGTTTCAAGACCCGTTCTGTTTCATGAACCATTTCTGTGTAAATGACATCACCTCTCCCGCTGTGAATATTCTTAGGTGTCTGCACCCTGTTGCGTTAACTACATTTTCTTCTGTCCAATCCCAGTGGAATTGGGCTTGTGACCATAGGAGAGTAGATTGAGTTCACAGGTGGAACACAGTCTTTGTACCCAGAAACAGGAAGCACTAGAGGAGTGTGACCTGAACGGCTCTAGTACATACCCAGCTGTATGTGGATAATGAGAGAATATGTAGAACGCCTGAGTGAGCCAACCAGATCTAAAATCGCATTGGTTTATTCACAACTACTGTCTTGACTATTTGAAATATAAACTGTGTAAGTCACTCTGGATAAGAGCGTCTGCTAAATGGCCTAAAATGTAAATGTAAAATGTCATGTCTTCCTAAAAAAGGGCTTTTTGAAGGTTTCTTCTGCATGGAAAAAAATAAACAAAACAACAACGTGGTGACGTAAACTAACTGGATTATGTTCAGTCTCTCCAATGACATATTCTCATGCAGCATAACGAGGATGGATGGCGAACTCAACACTAAAGACCGTTTTTTTGGTCTGTATTTAGACAAAAAACTACATTGCTTTCCTCAGGGTGCAAATTACCCATGTACATTTCCATATAGAGGCCATGCTAAGTAATCCAGCTCCTCAGTTTATTTTGGAAACTAAATAATAAACTAAACAATAAAAGAAAAAACTCGCATTATCCGAAACAACAAGAAAAACACTTATTTTCATAAGTTGGATGACGTAGGCCTTTCAGGTCTAGGCTGCAGCCGCTGCAACGCGTATCCCGCCTGTAAGTTGCTCTGGTCCTCCTTCATGCGTCCCCGTGATGGACTGCTCATCAGATGGGGCAGGTTTAGTCTCGGTGTAGGCCCCGCTCACTGTAAAGCTACATGGATAATCAGCTTAGGACCTCAGGTGTCTGTGAGATGAGCTTCGATACACAGAACTGCAGCGGCAGCAGCCAGGGTGTGTCTGCGTCAGGAGCTTACGGCACAGAGGCGGGAACTGGGGGCCGTCACAACAGTCACAACTCACCCGTCAGCTCGTCATTAACAGTCTTCCTCGCTATGTTGCCGGGCATGCACTGTCGCTTGGCTAGATTGTAACTCGCAACGTAGCGAAAACAAAACAAAAAAACTGTAGACCCTGTGGCTCTCCAGGGACCAGGGAGGAGGATCACCCCTGTACCTGTCAAAGGGAAATCAGGTGCGACGCGAACCCGGTGTCCGTTAGCGCGGGGCGGTTGGAGCAGCAAGCTCGGCGGCTCTGACCTGCGTGGCGGACCCAGTCGAGCGGCGCCCACGCTCCGGGACCGGGTCCGGCGGGATCCTTGTCTTTCTGCCGTGCTTCCTGGTTGGGCTTGAGCGGTTTGCACTCTGGCTCGCCCCCCACCCCACACACGCAACCCACGAATGACCCTTTAGTGTCCTCCTAATAGCCCTGCCTGCCGCTCTCCGTTCAGCAGCACTTCCACGCCGCCCCTCCACCTGAGTCTTAAGTGCCCGATTACGTGAGGCTCAGTGGCCATCGCCGATGTGAATAGACAAAGCAAGTCTCCTGCTCGGATGGCGATGAAAGCGCCTTTTCTATTTCCCGATAGCGCCCCGCTAACAGTCGGGGCCGGTGCTCATCTGGCCTACACGTGTAGGCCGTGCGCGGAGAAGCCCTTCGCCCCGGGGGACGAGACTCCTGCAGGAGAGAGGAAGCGCGAGGAAACAGAAAACGGGTTATTATTAACTACAGAAATAAAGATGGCTGTATTCGGAGAAAAAAACATCTTTTTTTTTTCTTTTTTTTTTTTCTTTAGTCAGCACCCAACCCCTCCCCCCCCACCCTTTTATGGAAACAGTGGATTTAGCAGGGCAAGTATTTGTGTTTTTTGATTTGTATCTGCAGTGCGTGTCTGGGGAATCCACCGCAATACTACATGCTGGGAGCGTTGCGCTCTGGTGTGGAAACAGGCACAGGATTTTTCAAGGATCTCACAGCAGGCTCTTAGCTCCTCGAAACGCACATCCTGTCCGCCAGACGAATACATCGTAGTTTAACATCGCGATAGATCCGAGAGGCTGAATCACAACACACGCGCGCTGCAAGGACTGCCCTCTATGGGCAGGAGCAGCTTATGAAAGAGTGTTTCCCTTCACTGTCATTTTCAAAAAGCGTCAGATATCGTGACACTGCTTTAATTTATTCTGGGTTGCGTTGCCACATGTTAGTTGGTGATAATGTTCTGTCTTGCCAATGAGGCCTGTCACCGCAGTCATTACTTGAAAGTTCAATTACTGGCCCTGTAATAAATATACATTACTGAAGAAGCAGCCGAGGGAGACGGAGGTGCTCTGAAATAGACGCGTTTCCTAAGAAAACAGATGTTTCTGACGGATTAATATCGGCCAAGCTCGGAAGTTTCAATTACGCGGCGATGTAGCTAACTGTCCACCTAGCAGAACAGCAGGTGAGTATGTCTGTGTCAGGCTTCATTAGACGCTCCTAAACATCAGAGGAATATTAATATTGTGTTTCCTGTAATTGTAAGCTGCGTCAGGCAGTTTGAAAATGTACATGAAAATGTCCTGTTATTACCAATTAAAATCCCCCAAAATCTGGAAGAAAAACAAATGTAGATTTGTCTAAACAAAACGTTATGTGTGCTTTGGAGAGAAGAGCCAAAAGCTATGAATGCAATCAGCACATTTTAGCACGAGCTGATGAAATATGTAAATGCTTACTGCTCAATTACATTTCTGCGTTTAAAGCCAGAGATGTTTATGAATTATTTTAAGACAAACCCATTTCTCCTCGCTACAAAGTAGAAAACTATATGAAGTGGGAAGTTCCATTTAAAATATATCAAATATTTTTTAACCATATTTTAGTACGATTTTTCCTGTCTCTTCCTATTGGGAATGCCCGATTGTATTAGTAAGCCACTTCCAACTCTGCAACCCCCTCCGTCGATTCAGGAGAGCACAGACAGGTACGTGCTCTCCTCACCAAACACATACTGCTGTCAGCCGCGAAACACGTCCAGCATCGGTGTGCAATGAGACGAGGACAATCCCGCCTATTGAACCCCCCCTCGCTTGGCTCGTTTGGCCCCCAATGTCTTAGCAGGATGAGCGGCTCCAGCCCCCCCATGCTTTTGATATCAGCGGGAACTGGCTATTGTCGCGCCCAGCAGGCCATCCGCAGCAATCCAGCGCACGTGCGCTCTGTCAGACCCGCCGCTCCGCCGTTGCCACGGCGGCCTGCAGAGCGCGCAGCCACTCTCGTCCGCGGGAGTGCGAAGAAGAAACGGAACACGACATGACGTCTGGAGGTCTTTCTCTTCCAGACAAATGCTCACTTTCTCACAGCGCCTCACTTGATAGGATCAGCTGTTTCTAAAAGGCAGGTGCCCAAAGGTCCTGGCCCAATGTTCCCCTCCCCTCCCCTCGCCTGTCGGCTCGTTTGAATGCGTGGCCTTCACATTGAATTGCATTTACTTCTGCAATGAACAACCACTCAAAAGCACAAGCAATTTGGTCTGGCCTCCACCCCCGAATAGTGTTCCAGTTTAGTTCTTTTTTTTAATATGCAATGATAAAAGTTTTGAAATATGTATAAGTACAGAAAATTGACATGGTTAGAAAGGGTGAGGTAAAAAGCGAAACAAAATAAAATGAAATGAAAACACAGTATATTCATCGATGTTTTGATAGAACATCTCTTTCACACATACATTGTCAACTCTGGGGCACATTCATCCAGAGAATTACAAGGAAGAAAACAAATCGTGATTTTTATGAATTATACATATTTCATTTTTGATCACGCAGTAACAAAGATGATCCCACGGTAACAGAGATGTCAGAACTGAGGTGAATAAATGGCTTCGTGAATTTGTTAAGTGTCCCACATTTTTGTGGTTATATTTAGTATGTCAAACCAGAGGGGGTGTACTAGTAATAGTGCACTGTATAAAACATGTTTACTGGTGTGCAGAGATGTGGAGGGAAGAGAATCCTTTCTCTCATGGGAATCACAGTCACTGACTGTGTTCAGAACCTAAAACCAGCCTCACACACACACACACACACACACACACACACTTACTCCCCTTCTGTCCCACAGAGACACGCACACACACGCACACACACACACTCCCCCTCAGTCACTCACTCAAACACATATATACTGTACGTGTGTGCGTGTGTGTGTGTGTGTGTGTGTGTGTGTGTGTGAACATTTTCAGCGAGCCACAGACATGGCACAAAGGCAAGCGGTAAACTGCCAGAGGTAAAAAAATAAATAAAAAAGTTTAGGTTACCAAAAACTGAAAAATAATGTATTTCAAATCCCCCAAGCACTAATCCTGCAGTTTTTGCTAGCATGATTATTTATTTATTTACTTTTTTGGCAGAAAGGAAATAGACCCTGATCTGAACACTGTAGGAGCCTATCCACGCCTCACCAATGGCTTATGAACCTATAACATTCTCAAGCACATTTTTGTCTTGTGTGCTTGAATGCAGAAATGGCCTTTTGGGAAAAAAAAAAAAAAAAAAAAGATTTTGCGCAGAGCTAAACGCGACAGGTTGCCACTGCAGGGTCATGTGATTAGGCGGCCATGTTGCCAGTGGAGATGTACGGTGGTGAGCCCTCGAGGCCCACCTGTCTGGACTGTTAGAATAAGCATTGGTCCCATGCCGGTGGTTGAGTAGACAGTGGCCATCGCCGCATTGGCTGCCTCCCAGCGTGCGATGAAACGGCATGCTTGGACAAGGACAGCGTACGACATCGCTCGCTATATCAAGGCTTTGCCCGTTTCATCCCATCGAGTGTTCTCTCAGGGGGGCGGTGCTTCCATCAGGCCGTATCCTCCGTTATTCGTCCCTCGTGTTCAGTCGTTTAATCTGAGGGCCCCGCCGTGGCGATCCGTGTCTCATCTTGCGCTCGGCGGGAAATTAAATCGGGAGGCGAGCCCGCGCCGCCACGCGTTGTCCGTGATTTTCGGGTCCGCTCCCGGCGCCGCCCGCTATGGCTGCATTACAGGGTGCCGCTCTCCCTCGTCCGGTCGTTCAAAACCGCCGGCCGTAGCTATGGTTTCACCGCCCGTCATAGCTCGACCCATCTTGCCTGTGCTAGTGGGGCTGGGCGCTGGAAATGGACATCATGCAGAGAGGATCTATAAATTGAACAAACCTTTAAAAGGCCTGATGCTGCTGTTAGTCCTTGCTGGGTTAAATGGACCATCAGGGCCTGGGAGTTGGTATGGCCGCCGGCTTCCCTTCCCAACATAATGTCTGCAGCTCGATGGAAAACGTACTGATTTTTCCATCCCTACATGCCCATTAACGATAAGATTCCTCCTGCAGTCCAATCAATCAGGTTCTATACTTGCTATGCAGTGCTCTTCATTGCAGTAAGTTTAAAAAAAAGAAGAAAAAAAATCCTGTGCAAAATTGGAGTTTGCAATACTGTACACCATTTCATTTGCCAAACGTGGTCATCTCAGAATCGTCACACGCCAAGCACAGACGAAGCGCCATTTTGAAATGCTCCCGTGAAATACGTTGGGAGGGAACGATTTGTTGTCGCTGTGTGTAGTGTTGTCTCTAAATTGTGCAAAGAGAAGCGAATGCAGTGCTGTTTACTGTGGTCATAAAGTTGACAGATGCAGCAGTGTAGTGTAATGGTTAGGGAACTGGACTTGTAACTGAGAGGTTGCTGGTTCAATTCCCAGGTGGGGCACTGCTGTTGTACCCTTGAGCAAAGGTACTTAACCTGAATTGCTTCAGTAAAACATCCAGCTGTATAAATGGATTGTATGTAAAGAAATGTAAACTGTGCAAATCACTCTGGATAAGAGCTAAAATGCCTAAAATGTAAAAATGTAAAATGCAGATGCCCGTGATCTGTAATGCCAACCAATTCACTGAGCTTTTCGCCTTTGACAATGTATTTGTCATGTGTCAATGGCGATCTGCAGTAGTGATTTCGGTGTAGTGCATGACACTTAATTATTCAGGTTATAATGAACAGGTTACATTTAGTGCTCAGCTGTACAGAGTCTTAATATGGAAGTATTCGCACATTGTGGAAACTGCTTCAATATAACTCTTTGGTTGGGCCCTATATTGCTGTGAAAGGGGAATTGTCTTTGTAAAGCTCAAGATTTCCAGCCAAACTTTTACACCAAACAAAACACCCATACCACATTTGGCACTGACATTGTGCCAATTTGAACACACACTTGACTTTGATTATTTCATGATGGATTAATTTACATTAAACATCAAATATAGAGATGAGGCTACCTTGCTGGCGGCCTTGTGGCGAGAGCACCTGCCGTCATCCCGGAAGGTTTGGAGTTTTATTGGCTGAGTCATACCAAAGGCTTTAAAGACATAGTTATGGAAGCCTTTTAAAATGGCACTCTTGCATTAAAAGAGATGGATTGTGGGTAATGCGCCCTGTGGTTGACCAGTGTCCCATCGTGGGGGTGTACTTGTGAATCAAGCTACTTCACGCAACATAAATCTCAGGATGAGCTCATGTAATAGTGGTACAAGGACGTGTAAAACAGCCAACCTCCTCCCCCCTCCCTCTAAATACATGGCTATACAGCGTGAAAGACCTCAACAGATGGCTCTGAGACTGTCCTCTCCTCTTGACTGCTTCTGATCACATTCACCCACCAGTATATGTCCAGCAGCCTGCTTTTGGCTCAGCCTTCTGCCCACACTCATGGGCGAGGCAGTCGGGAAAACTGCCTACGGCGAGCAGTGTGTGTCCCCCTCTCCCATCCCCCACCATCCCCCTCCTTCCGTGTCTCCACAAAAGCTGGCCTGCGCATGGATTTCCTCAAGTCATGCATTATTTAACAACACAGACATGTTGGTACATTGTGACAAGTGACTCTCCTCCTAAAGCTAATGTGCTTGTCTCCTCCACGGACAATCCTTTTTATCAGGATTTCCTACCTTATCACCTGGCCACAAACCGCAGGGAACGAACGCTCACCGCATATGGGGCGTATGTTAGTGCACTGTGGGATTGCACGTGCAGAGATGTAGTGCAACACTGATCTGGCAAAATTATAATATAATAATAATAATATATGCCATTTAGCAGACACTTTTATCCAAAGCGACTTACAGTAAGTAGTGAATTCATAAATTTTTCTGTATAAGTGGCCCCAGTGGGGATTGAACCCACAACCTAAGCGTTGCTAACGCCATGCTCTACCTACTGAGCCACACAGAACCACCCCATACAAATGGGCCCCCATATAAACATACAAAAATATATTTTTTTGTCATAGTACCTGTAGACGTGACTGCTAGCAAGGTTGAGGCAAGGACAGGAGCTTGTGTTTTGGTGTAATAAGTGTGGGATAATGCCGTGGCTGACATTTAAAAAATGTACCTGGGTGGGGGGGGGTTGATAAAAACAAAACAGACACAAAATTCTTCAAGGATGTTTCTCTCACTGAAGGCCAGTAAAGTAACCTTAGATGTGTTTGGAAAACATCAAATAGAATGCAGGATAATGCTGGAATTGTGTCAGTTTTGTTGATAGCTGTAATTTTTGGTTAAAAAAAGGATATTTGTTTAAAAGAGCTGTATTCCGTCACGGGTCTTGAGATGCACTGTCAATCTAAGTGCCTGGATGTTATAATAAGCTTTGCAAATAATGGGCCCTATTTTGGTGAATTAGGACGGTGTCGGTAACGCAGACGCAAAGCGAAGACGGTGGCGCTTTAGGGCGTGTCTAGCGCAATTTCGGTAATTCCGTGATTTAGGACGGTAGCGCACCTCCAGCGCAGTTGTAAAAGAGGTTGGATTAACTTTTAAAAAATACATGTGGGTGTGGTGGGGGTTTGGTTTCATAATGGCCAATCAGAACACCTATTTTCTATCCCTTTAAATACCAGTGCGCTAATGGTATAGCAAATTGGCAATTTCCTCACATGGATGACAGTTTTGCGCGCTGTGCCAGGAGCAGGAAAACAAGGCACACATTAATTTGTTATTTTCATGATTTGAGTTTATATTTTTATGTTTTATTTTACCATCTCTTTTTTTCCTTATTTGTAGGCTTTCCAACTTAAAAAACAACGTTTTTTTTCTTCTAACTTAATGTAATTGTTAAATGGAAAGCAATACATAACAAACTCACAACTGCAACTAGGTCTGTTTCATTTATGTTCGTCATGCAGAAGAAACTGCATTTACAGCCGAACTGATAGCCATCTGGCCAACACCGGCTACCAAACCCACGGTATCACCCACGGCTCACAGTATCGCCTTCGGCGTCCAATTATGTACTCCTTTTTCTGTAGTGCAAATGGAAGGAATAAAACCCTTTCACATAAGAAAAACAATGTGCATACAAACATATATTTATTTAACAGGTGTATCTTACTGAACGGTAGTGATGGATGGCCTGCTGGCTTCAGTCTTTCATGTCCGTGCATTGAATAACCACAATCTGTGGTGAAATAGTTTTTAGCTTAATTGATTACGCTTGCAAGTTACCCATGGATTGGACGATTTGCCTCAACGTGGGGGGAAATTCACAATATTCACAAAACATCATGTGATTTCAGATAACCCTATGTTCATATGTGCGAATCAATAAAGTCACCAAATTGCACTAAGAGGTGGTCTAGTTGGACGTTAACGCAAACTCATTATTTGACACCAAACTTGCATAGCGCCCGACTGTTTTCATTGTCACACCCCCTATTGCGCTGCCCAACCCACAGTCGCGCAAACACCTTCATTGCGCACCACGAAATTGCCAAACTCGGCGGAGACGGGAAATATTCTGTTTGCGACAGACGAAACTGGCAAATCGCCTGCGCTAGGGCATAACGCCGCTTAGCACGAAAATAGGGCCCAATGTGTTAATTGGTTCTCTGAATAATGGCACCTGTGGTTTTTGTAGAAAAATTGTCTCAAATCTTTGGGAGAGGATAATAAACTGTATGAGCCTGTCTGAGCAGCTTCCACGCAACAGCACAGATCACCTTGCTCAGCCCTAATCCTAACCACAACAACAGATTCATTTAGACCAACCAGATACTCAGCTCTGTATCCTTAACATTGAAAATGCTCTCTCCCGACCGATGAGCTGAAAATTTGATCGGACTTATTCACTAAAGGCCGTGACACGTACACTACTGTGGCAATCGATGCAGCCAGCGTAGAGTCACACTCTTAAGGGGAAAACAATCCGGATCAGCCATAGGAGGACGCTGAAAAGGCAAGGCAATTTCAAACCTGATTTACTGAGATTTCTCATTTCTCATTTCCAGTGATTGCCATTTATGCCTAAACTTTAAATTCAATATGTCCCATGGCTATTTCCAGTCCTTGTGTTCTGAAAAACGATCCAGATGCTTGCAGAAATAAAATTAAAAAAGAACGGGGAGCAGTGGCCGGTCAACAAGCAGACGATTTCTAACCAACTAAGGCAGGCTCACGGTATTCATACAGTCAGTAGGGCATTGCGTCAAGCTGCAGGAAAAGCTAAAAACCTAGGTGGCTAATGCTTAATACTTAAATGGCGTGAGCTGCTATGTAGGGAGCCACGCCCTCCTACTCTAGGAAAAGATGTGATGCCGTGTTGCCTTCTGTGAAGACAGAGCAGCTAAGAGAAGACCCAAGAACTTGTCATAACATTTCATATTGCGTGATTGCCTAGAAGCTATTATTTGTTATTTGTATGTAAAGGTCAACTGTATAAATACAGTGGGTCTACATTAGCTCAACATAAAGTGCTTCTAGCTCTGGCAATGATTAAACACAACCATTAATGTGTCAAACAACATTTAAGATGTGTTTTATTATACAGGAGTACATGCCGTTCTCTTTCAGCTAACATTTCTTTTAAAAGATTTTTAAGAATTTGGTTCTGATTTTATCCCATTTTCTCCCAATTTAGTAGCCAATTACACCCTCTATTTTTCATGTCAATCCCCCCCCTCGTATTGTGAGTTTGCTGCCATAGCCCTGTGACCGGCAGTGAAGGCGAAGTATCTTCTCCTCCGAGACAGCACTCGCCAGGCTATCGACCGTAACTCTGGTACTACAGAGCCACTCCTGTACACAGCGAACTTCCTGTTGGGTTCCCTCCCCCCTCCCTGGGGTGGACAGCCAATCGCCGCCCCCTAGTGGCACTCCCGTCTAGAGCCGACTCTGGCGCAGCTGGTGGAATCGCACCCCGGTCGCAATGGCCAGCGTCGAACGTTGTAACCACTGGACCAGCCAGGAGGCCCCTTAGCTAACGTTTCTGAATGAGCTAGTGTTACTGCTGCTAAACTGATGGACCGGGAATGTTTGCTGAATCCAGCTCTCAAGGGTTAGTGACAGTAGCTAGCTATGTAGTAATATAGTTCAACAAACATTTATAGTTAGCAGTACATCACAGGGTCCTTCTCTGCTGCTCGGTAGCACAATTCAGAATATGAAAGGGATACATAGGGACCCACAGTGACAGCCATTGCCAGATAGATAACTACTTGAAAATCCCTTCCTGAAAACGAGTCTGTTTCAATGGGCTTCTATGGGAAACCACCAATGTTTTCCCCCACAGTGGCATTCATGACGTTTCACCAAAGTACGCAGATTTGCCGAATATCTGGACGTTCTGTACTGTAATAAAGCACAGGAGACCTGTTACCAATTGCAACCTCCTGTTGTTAGGAAGTAGAGTAGACGGAAGGAAGGCAAGAGTTAACCATCTGGTTAGTCTATGGCAGGGGTGTCCAAGTTCGGTCCTGGAGATCTACTGGGTGTGCTGGCTTTTGTTCCAGCCCAGCACTAACACACCTGAATTAATTCATCAACTGCTTGTCAAGACAATGAATGTTCAGATCAGGTGTGTTAGTGAAGGGCTGGAACAAAAGCCTGCACACCCAGTAGATCTCCAGGACCGAACTTGGGCACCCCTGGTCTATGGGATCTGTGTTAACGGAAAGTGACTTCGTACACGGAACTCTTGGCACCACTACGTGATTGGTGGGCGAGCATGTAAAAGAAAGAACCACAGGCCTCCCCGGGGCCGTGAGCGGCCAGAATATCCTCTGTGAGGGAACAGGTGCTGTTTGATGCCTTCAAACGGAGTTGGCTTTAACAAGGGAGATAAAGAAGCGGATAATCAGGATATAAATAAACCCAAAAAAGCAGCAACGACTGGAGGCTGGCCCGCTGTGCAGGTGTGCATATAATTACTGTACGTGTAGCGGATGAAGGATTTTGAAGCTGGCAAAAAATGTGGCCGCAGCAGCACAGCCCCGTCGAATTTCGACACGCGTGACTCGTTTGCTGGGCTGAATTGAACTTGTGTCTCTGGGTAACGTGTCGCTGACAGCAGATCCTGTCAAAATCAAAGGGGTTTTGCACAGAATTTACAGCAGGCGACAAGGACCGCTTCACGCGGGCCGCATCTCGACGACCAGAAAAGTAGGTCACGCACCACAATGCGTCTGAGTTACTTTCAATTAATTTTTAGGCACAGATGATGATGTAGTTGGAACATTTGCTGCTGATTTGCATTGGGCTGCGACATTTCTTCACTGCGACAATTCAGTTGTATTTATTCAAATCACACATTGCTTTGTGCACCTGCTTCGTCCCGCATTTGCAGTTTCGTCACAATGATTTATTAATAACTGGCTGTGAGGTCACTGCGGCCGTCCTCCTTCAGTAAATATCCCTTTTAAAACATGTTGTGTCATTGGCGGCGTCTTTGGCAAAAGTCTGATCTCATGGCTAGACTCGTATCAGAAGAGATGTATCAAGGTTATGGTCCTGACATTGTGTAATGTATAGTTATCAAAAGGACAAAGGTTTTTACATTTTGTAGCTAAAATATATTCTGAGAACTGTTTCGGGACTGTCATCTTATTTGAGCTGGAAAGAAACACCAACAAATGATGTCCTTTAGCAGTAGGAATCCAAAATGTTTAATACAGTGCCATATTCAATATTCAGACCCTTGCACAGTTTTCACATTCATGACACATAAATATGAATGAATAATTCTGATCTACACAACCTATTCCACACTGTCAAAGCAAAAATAAGTGTTGTGATTGTGTAAGTAGTCATTCCCTTTGCTATGGTAAACCTCCAGGTGCAAAAAAATTACCTCAGGCAGATACTGAATTCCAGGCAAATGAAACTATGAAGACCAAGTAGCTTCTTATGTATACATGTGTGTAGAGCACAGATCAAGTCATCGAATAACCCTTTTGGGCATGGTGGAGTCAGCCATCAGGGAATGGGCAGGTGTGTCGTGCCACTTGAAACTGAGCAGCCAGGCAAGGATGGAACCAGTTAGGGAAACCACAGTGAGGACGTTTTATATCTTTAGTTTATAATAATAATAATAATATTTTTTTAAATATTTTTAAAATATTATTTTTTTGTAATCTGACAGTGTTGGAGTGTACATGGGAAACATTCATTCATAGTTAGTTAGTGTCATTATTTCAAGCTTCGAGGCAACAAAATGCAAGGGTGTGAGTACTTTTGATATTTTTTTGATATTTTGGCACTGTATCAAATTCATTTTGAGAAAAGGCCAAACCTCATCAAAATTAAAAGGTAACTAAAATGGTGGGATTTTGGCAAAGGTTTGGGTAGACAGAAGACAAAAGAAGGCGATCTTGAAAATGGTTTTGAAAAAATAGCTGTTTTTAATGCACCCACCCCCCTCTGGTTCAGCCCTGTGATTCGTCTGTACACACTGCCCTCCTGCCCTGTGATCGCTCACAACAGAGTGGGGAGTGGGCGGGCGGGACACCTGCAGATCGGTGAGAGACCGTTTGCTTCTCCCAGCATGCTCCCCTCTGTCAGATACATTTTCAAAAATACAAAATAATCATAATCTATCCCATTACCATGCACAAAACAAACCCCCCTGTGGCAGCAATGTCTGGTGACCCAAGAAGTGATGGGCTGGTGATGCAAAATCCCCCACAGCGCATCCTGAGATTAAAATGTTCTCAAAATGAGAAGGGATTTAAATGGGATGAGCATGCATACGTACATGTATGCACAGGTAACTGCCAAAATAAAGGAAACACTAGGACAAAGTGTCCACTCCTATCAGGAAATGCTTCACAGCAGGATCAAGGTGATCACTCAGAATGGCTTTGTATTTATTGTCATTTATGTTGCCCTCTAAGGGGTTGAGTGGATCTAAACCATGCTAGGAATAATGCACCCCAAACCATAACTAACAGAGCTGCCAGATCCATTCTTTTACTCAAGTGTTTCCTTCTGTAAAACAGGGCTTATCCAGCGGTGGTTCTGCTCTGATGGGAAGGGAACAATCCCATAGGCTTCCGTGTTCTGGAACATGAAGTGAAACCTATTAATTAACCAGGGAGCTGGAGAGTGAAATAGATATTGCTCCTGTGTCTCATAACAGAAATCAGGCCAGTGATTCTAGTGGGGAGTAACGAGCAGTGCCATTACCCACAGGGGTAGAGAGTCAGTAATACTGGCAAATAATCCTCTCTCCCCTGTGAGAGAGCTGGGCGAGACATGAGTTCAGTTTAAAGCTAGTGCAATGACAGTGCAGTGCAGTGTGTTTGTTTGTTTGTTAATTTATCATTTTATTCATGCAGTCGTTGTTGATGCTTGTACTTTTGACATCCATCTCTAATTTTGCGCTGCGTTTGATCGGAGGCAGTGGGAATCTTATCGCCTCTGGGGGATGCTTTTAAAACCCTGTTCTGCCTCCCAGGTGGTCTAGTGGTTTCAACGCCCGACGCTGGCCACGGCGCCGGGGGCGATTGGGGTTCGCCAGAGTCGGCTCTGGCCGGGAGCGCCAGAGGCGGCAATTGGCTGTTCGCCCCAGGAAGGGGGGAGGGAAGCCGACACAGTTCACTGCGCACAGGAGTGGCTCTGGGGTGTCGGAGTTACAGTCGACAGCTTGACAAGTGTTGTCTCAGAGGAGGCAGCGCTTCGCCATCGTCACTGCCGGTCACAGGGCTACGGCAGCGAACTATGAGGGAGGGGATTGAACTAAGACTAGCGAAAGTAATTGGCTACCGTATTGGGAGAAAAACGGGAGATTTATTAAAAAATGTAAAATACAATTTTAAAAAACCCTGTTCTGTCCATTTCCTGTCCTCAGTAATCGTCTGTGCTGCACAGTACAGGAGTAACAGAGGCAGCGCGGGGGATATATAAACTCATTATATCCAGTGTGTAAACCGGTCATGTCGCAGGATCAAAGCCTCAATCCTGAGATAGCGACGCTGAGATCCACACGTCGGGTGTTTGGAGAGACGTGGCACAGCGGGCGACGATGAAGAGGGAAGGGAAAAAACCGGCGCACTCGTTAATCTACCTCGCGGCTGTGCCGTGAAGTGGCGGGGTGCGTTAGCGCCTCCGTGCTTTAATGGCGTCGACAGCAGCCACCTGCTCAATCCCGGACCCACACACGCAAGCGGGCGACATTTGGCCCGGGATCGATGGAAGCCGTCATTTTGAAGAGCAGTCGAAGAAATCAGGTTAAACGCATACACCAGTGGAGGCGTGAACCGAGCGGAGAGAGAGAGAGAGGCAGGCCACGCGGAGAGACAATAAAAAGAAGAGAGGGAGGGAGGAAAAACACAAGCCCGCCGATAGAAACTCCCTGGCACGTTTCCACCCTCTTAATTTATCCATTAAGAATTAATTTGCCCTCAGAGTCGAAATGAATAAACACACTCCCGAAGTATTGGGGGTTTAAAGGATATCTATTAGTAGCGCTGCTCACATTCGTGCTGTCATGTGCCGACGGCCCTCGCGGGCGGCAAAGCGGTTCGATGGGTTTAATATGCATTAATGTGGGTGCGTCTCCCGACATGGTTCGCTGTACGCCTTCGCTTCGGCGAGGATCAGCGAACTCAGGGCTTTCGCGGTGGGGGTTGGGGCCCGTTTGCGTTTTCTCCTTCCTCGCGGCCACGGCCCCGGTTTAGCGAGACGCTGTCTCTCGCGGGCGAAACCGATTCTCTGGTACTCGTCAGACCGTCAGGCTTGCGCCGGTAATCTCCAGTTTTCAGTCTTCGGCAGGTTTAACCCGCCGTGGCCGTACCGAACTACGTTTTGGAATTAGCCTCCCGCTGAAAGCTCGTTTCATCTCCATGAGGTGTCCCGTTTTTGTTTGAGCTTCGCATGCAGACGCGCCCACCGGGAGGCCAAAACAAACCGATGAAACATCAAAAGGCTTTAGTGGTGTGATTTCTCTCATGGTCGCTCCGGCTGTATTTCGATAATTGTTGCTGGGTGATTGTTGTTGCCGTTGGAGGGTGGCCAAATCAACGGTCTTAAGAGGCTTACCGCTTCAAAATGGAATCCTGGCCAGCCCTGTCCTGTGACCTTTCACAGCTTGAGACAAATGTGAAGAGGATCGATCCGTTCCATTGATCCACTTTCCAGAGTTTCTCAGAAGCACCCTCAACTTCGAATGACCTTGTCTAGTTTTTCCATCAGCGAACACTCATCCATCCCCCTCCTCCCCAATCTTGTTAACAAATGAATTGTTTTAAAGAGTTTTGATTTCTGATTTAAAAAAAGAAAATCTTTTGTCATTTATTTCTCTTTTGAAGTCTGCTCGGCAACATTAGTACAGCAACAACAAAAAAAATATAACATTTTTATTGGTCGACTGAGGGGTGTTACTGTGTAATGCGTGCGCACAGAGCCGCTCGGTGTAGATGGTGTTTTAATTTCTCTCTGGAGACTCCTCCGAGAATTGGACTGAAAATGTAGATTTTTTTCATCCTGTAATAAAATTTCAACTGAAGCTAAATTCAATACGAAGCCACTTTGTTTTCAATATAATATAATAATATAATATATGCCATTTAGCAGACGCTTTTATCCAAAGTGACTTACAGTAGTGAATGCATACATTTTTCAGAATATGTGGCCCCAGTGGGAATAGAACCCACAACCTAAGCGATGCCAACGCCATGCTCTACCTACTGAGCCACAGGGAACAGGCTGGAAAAGGCTGTACTATTTCACATACTGTGCACTCCTTTGCCACCAGTATTATTACGCAAGAAAAGTAATATAGATAGAACTATCACGTAGGGCTGTAAGACATGAATTCTTCAGTAGGCGAGGGGGCAGTTTGTCATGGGTGAGCCAATGGAGTGAGCCCTCAGTTAAAGAAAGACTGGGAGCTCCTATCATTGATCATTAATGCTAAAATTAATCATTTGTACCTGATATATCAGTTTAACTTTGATATGATTTTATGTGATTTTACACATCTCGTCCATATCATGTGTTCATGTTGAGTTCAAATGCTTGTTCTCTTGTGTCACATTTTTCTTCAGTCTGCCTTAAACTGACCAGTTATTGCCCACCTTTGTCGGTTAGTTGTGCACCATGTGTGGGTTGCAGCACACTAAACAGAGACGTTTCCCCAAAGCACTGGCCCAGGACCAGCTAACCTTACCCAAACCCTAACCCTAACTACAAGGAAGAAAAATGCTAAACTGATTTCAGGCCAGCGCTCACGGGCGACTTCCACCTATACCTTGCAACACACACAAATTAAATAAAGATAAAATGCTTGTGTTTAATGTCATGTTTGATGCTAAGGGTCTGGTAGTATTTCTAGTTCTATAATTGTTTGTCTGTATGTGCAGCGCAGTGCATTAAATGCTGTTGCACTAAAACAATGATTTATTGTAGGTTTTTGAAAACATATTTGTTCATCATTTTGGCATCATATTTATGGTGGTGCCTCTCCTTCTGAACCATTGCCAGAGTTTCCCATCTCTCTGTTCGAGAGAGAGAGAGAGAGAGAGAGAGCAGAGACAGAGAGAGAGAGAGAGAGAGAGAGAGAGAGAGAGAGAGAGAGAGAGAAAGAGGCGATTGAAATTGCAGCCTTGTCCAGGCTTGATTTCTCTCTTGGCCAAATCAATCCATTATTGTTTCTGGCTGGGGCAAAGGGGGGGGTTGAGTCAGCGGCGGATAATGAATATGCTGCTTATCTGCGGGAGGGGGCTTGTCACTCCATAGCTACTGTACACAGCTGGGATCACTTAGCCCTGAGCTAAGGGAGAGTGGAGACTCTCATTACCCGGGCGATGCGGTAAACTGACCTGCCGCCTTGTCCTCTTTTTCACCGCCCCCCCAATACCCTGAAAACATGGCAAGGGAGGTCATTCAGTCATTCAGCTCGCAGCCCTTCACTGCTTAAAAGCGGTTAAAAGCTAGTGAAACTGCGAGACTTTGCTTTGAAACTCTGTTCAAAGTCAAAGACAAAAGCTCAGCGATGGTTAGCCGGAATACCCCCCACCCTCCTCCCTTTTTCACGATCTTTTCAAGTGAAAGAAATGAGATGAAGCTGGCTTGTTTTAGATCGTTTTTACTGCTGATACAGACCGTAGCGCCCGATCCTTTATCACCCATCTACATCTTTCATTTCAGACGTCCTCTGCAGGATGGGAAGAGAAACACCGTTGGCCAGGTGTTTGCGATTTTATATTAATATGATACTATATTAAAAACGATCCTCTTAAGGGCCTTAAAAAGCCTTGTGAAGCCCCTCAGAATGAACGCAGGCTGGGCCCTGTTGTCACAGGTTCGAGCCTCGGCCTTGACTGCACCCTCAGCCAGCTGAGGCCTGGGTGCCTGGGGTTACCGCTACCTTGGTTGGTCCCGGCGACGCGAGAGATGCGCCTCTCCTCCCCGAATTACGCTAGCTCTCCTGTAGTACTGCAGGGTGTCAAAGAGTCACTGGCTCCCAGGACAGGGTGTCAGAGGAGTGCACACATTTTTAAAAATGGGAAAGAATAAAAAAAAATTAAAAAAACATCCGTTGGTCAGTCTTCAGTTGGACTTTCCACAGTTGCCATTGACCACAGGTGTCAAACTCATTCCATCGAGGTCGTGTATGCAGGTTTTGTTGCAACCAATGCACACCAGGTGATTTCACTAATTAGCTCACTTCTTCAACTAAGGAGGGAACCTAATTGAAAGCACCTAGTGTAGTGCATTGGTTACAACAGAAACCTGCATACACTCGACCCTCGATGGAATGAGTTTGACACCTCTGCCATAGACCTTTCCTCTGAAACGTGCCACACGAATCGTTAAAAATCTACAGTGTAGTTAGGGAATCTCCTTGCACACTGGCAACCCTGTGATGAACCTTTTTATAATATATATATTTTTGCCTCCCCCCCCCCCCCAGTGGAGCCTGTAGAGGGGCGTTGGCGTTAGAAGTGGGGGGTCCCGTATGTCAGCGCACGTAGCCCAGCCCTCACACCGCAGGCAGCGACAGCGGGAGGATCGGCCGGGTCCTTCAGAGCCCACACACACGCACGCACGCACACACGCACACACACAGACACACACACACACACACACACACACTCTCACACACACACACAGACACGTACACGCACACGCACACACACACACACACACACACACACACACACACACACACGCGCGTGCGCATGTGTCAGGCCCAGAGCAGCAGGGTTCATTAAAAGCGCTCATGCCCCTGTTCTGGAGAGACTGGACATCGATATCAACGCTGAGCTATTACCAGCTCACTACACACCATGCGCACTCACATGCACTCACGCACACACACACACACACACACCACGTGCATGCACACACACTCACACACACACGCTCACAGTGTCCGATGCACTTCACCACACACACACACACACACTCGCGCACATGCTCACACACGCTCACAGTGTCCAATGCAATCCACTACACACACACACACACACACACACACACACACACACACACACACACACACACACGCTCACACACACGCTCACAGGCCCGATGCACTCCACTACACATCGCTAGGAAACGGAAGACGATCAAATGATCCTGTCATTGGAGACGGTCTTCTTTTTAAGGAAAGCCGGCCCAGTGAGAGGGGAGGATAATGGGGAATAATCTTTTCTCCGGGCAGAGGTGAGGCAGCACATGTCATCACAGCCGAAGTCGCGTCTATGGCCTCAATCAGAACAACCCCCGTCCCCGTCATATGAGGAAGCGAGGTTGGAAAAAACACAAGCCCTGTTTCAAACCGGAATTAGTTTTGACAGCGTGCAAACTCACACAGCCCACCGTTTTAAACACTGAACATAATGACAGTAAATATTGGCGGAGCAGCGAGCACATTTACTGTAGCTTCTCAGAGAATTCTCCATAAGAATTTCAATTTGTGAAGCAGGGAGAGCATTGATGGGCTTGGGGTGGGGGATTACTCACACAGCACAACCAGAACAGTTTTGCTTCTACAAAGAGACGCTCAGTTCATATGTGGTGTGCAAAAAGCTTCGAATTCCTAATCGTGCCATTAGTTGGAGGACAAAATGTACAAGGAACCCTGGAAGGATTTAAAAGTCTCCACATCAGGAAGAGTGAAATCAAACATGCGGCTTTTAAACATTGTTGAAAAGCAGTGAAGGACATCGCATTTCATAACAACATTGCATTTTTGTATTATAAAGTTACACTGGAAGAATAGTCCAAGTCCAAGCCACTCCAGAATGGGTGAAAATGTAATATAATATAATATATATAATATAATATATGCCATTTAGCAGACGCTTTTATCCAAAGCAACTTACAGTAGTGAATACATACTTTTTTCAGTATATGTGGCCCCAGTGAGGATTGAACCCACAACCTAAGCGTTGCCAACGCTGTGCTCTACCAACTGAGCCACAGAGAACCACTGTGTGATGTCTGTATCAACGTGAAATGGATGCTAATCAATCAATCTTAAAACATAGTCATTCCCAGACCTTAATTGATTGATTACTCTCATCATTTCTTAATGTAGTATTTATAATTGTACGGTTGTGTGCCATTTAAATTGTCCACTTACACTGTGCTTACACCTGATACCTGGATTTGGACTGATTGGATATGTGTTTATTATTGTGATTTTGAGTATCTATCTGTAAAGTATTCTATTAATAGAAGTAATAGAATAATTATATTGTACTGCATCCTGCAGCCTGCAGAAGGATTTTCAGCTAACGTTTCATCCGGATACTCTTGCCTGCATAATTAAGGCTTTCTACAATCATGTAGTGTTTTTGAGTGCACCAGACCTCAGATAGTCTGCCAGTTTGACTTAACAAGAGAACCCCATGGGGAGCCTTTGCTTTCTCGTTTTCATGTCCAGTCATCAAGCATAATCCTCCGGCCATCCTAAAGCATGCGCTCATCTAACTTCCCCGCAGCCCTGGCGTAGCGTTGCGCCATGGCAAGTGTCCCGTGTGCTCTCCAGTGAGCGAAGCTCCCCCTGGTGGCGTGAGGCGCGGGTGCAGGATGAACACGAGCTGAACAGAATTAATTGGAACGTGCCCCGATCGCATAGCACCTGGAGAACAGCACTGTTCACTGGCGCTCTAATCTCCGCGCTACGTTCGTTGCCTGGATCTTCGTCGAGCGCTGGCGGGATTTCGATCTTGGCGGCAATTAGCCCGCCATGTTTCCTCCACCTCGCGTGGTTCATGTGAACAGACAAAGGTGTTGCCAGGGGAAAAGAGTTCTCCCAAAGAAGCCGCCGCTGAAAACCGATGTTTGTGCGCAACGTCTGACTCGTGCTCTGAGCTCTTCGTAAAGGCTTGTAAGCTCTTAATTGGATCTCGGTGTTCCCCTGGAAGGCACAGCATCAGCTCCTGTGTCTGTGCTATCTAGCACTGGGCCGGATTGCACACTTAACCCCTTTCAGTCAGGTCTTAGGAGGCGAGCAGGGGTGTCTCGATTATCCTCACAAAGACGTTTGAGGCGAAAATATTGTCTTTAGTTCAGTAAAGGATGATTTTTTCGCTACCTCCTGCCTGCAAATCTATAAAAGAGTGACAGGTTTCGAGTCCCTGAAAAAGAGAACATGTTTCCAAAATTAAATCATCCAGGCAGTTTGAGTATGAACACCCAGGAATTTGATCTAAATCAATATCACAAAAAAACGGAATATCTGTATATAGATGCATGGTCCTTTTCTTTATGCTTTTGGCGGTAGGTAGGGTGCATGCAGGCGGGAGTGAAGAATGACAGTGTGCAAGGGTGCCAGGGTTGATATTGCAGCTTAGCGGAATCAGACAGATGGGCTGGCCTTTTAGCCTGCTAAGCAAACACTTTGAGTCTCATAACACCAGCTCGGTGGCCATTTCTGCCACTCTCACCTCAAATCACAACAAACGACACGCACACGTGTGTGCCGTCTGGGAGCGCCTGTGGGAGGGGAGCCCTGCGGCGTTCACAGGCCATATGCCACAAGGCTGAAGCTCTGCAATCTGTGGAAGAGCCCCGACTGCGCTGTGTGTTGTGTGCTCATACTCAAAGTAGTAGGATTAGTTCATTTGGCCTGTGAGAGCTGTGTGTCTGTGTGTGTGTGTGTGTGTGTGTGCGCATGTGTGCATGCATGTGTGAGTTTGCATTTTTGTGTGTTTGTGTTTGTGTGTGTGCACATATGTTGTTAGTGTTGTGTGCATGTGTGTATATGTATGTGTGAGAGCACATGTATGCGTATGTGCTTGCGTGTTTGTGAATCCATATGCGCACATGTGTGGCGTGGGGTGTGTGTACCTGTGTGCTTGTGTTTGAGAGAGGAAGATAACCCCTTGAGTGATTGTGTGCTGTGTGTGTGTGTGTGTGTGTGTGTGTGTGTGTGTGTGTGTGTGTGTGTGTGTGTGTGTGTGTGTGTGTGTGTGTGTGTGTGTGTGTGTGTGTGTGTGTGTGTGTGTGTGTGTGTGTGTGTGTGTATGATGGGCACAGAGAACCACTTGAGTGATCTGTGAGTGCTGTGTGTTTGTGTCTTTGTGTGTCTTTGTGTGTGTGTGTGTGTGTGTGTGTGTGTGTGTGTGTGTGCGCGTGTGTGTTTGCGTGTGCGTGTGCGTGTGCGTGTGTGTGTGTGTGTGTGTATGATGGGCACAGAGAACCACTTGAGTGAGAGAGTGTTAAATACATTTGGTTTTGGTCGAGCACTTCTTTTGCCCGGTGAGCAATTTCACTGAATCACACGTCAACCGCATGACCTCCCCTCGGAACGCACCGACGGATTCCATTAATCCCTCTGTGTTGAGAAAACACTCAGGAAGGAGCCGTCAGGACCTCCATAAATCTCCCCAAGTCCCTCTGCTGCTGTCTCAGAACTTGGACTTTTGTTCCCAGCGTTATTTATGTACTCCATCTGTAATTAATCTTGGGCTAAATTTAACTCATCCCACCTTTTTTTTCTGACAAGGAAACAAACACAGCGAGCGCATAACTGAGGACTGACAGACAGTGACTGCTGTTTGGAGGGAATCGGCTGGTCCCATGGGTGTGCGCCCACCATCTGGAGATTCACGCTCTCTTTTTGAGTTACCGTAATGCCTCAAATCGTCGCTGCCCTCGAATAGACGCCACAGCCAGCCACGCGTTTATTATGAAATGAAGTGTTGCATTTTACATTCACATTTTAGGCATTTAGCAGACGCTCTTATCCAGAGCGACTTACAAAAAGTGCATTAATACGTGGTGAGATGAATCATAGTCCGCGCCAGAGATCAGCGTCGTGATACAGTAATAGACATAATCGTTGGCAGCTGCAACCGTGCCTGTGTTGCTGCTGTAGAGATGAATACGCGCGCCCTTATTCAGTGTAATGGTACTTAGTAACGTCCCTGCATTCTTTGTTTTGTACCTGTGGCTTTGCGGTGTTGAAAGTAGACGTTTTTTTTTCTTCCGCAGTGCAGAGCGACCGAGAGTTTGAAGTGTTGCTGCGGTAGGGCCAGATCGATAAAGATAAATAAGCTGGATTCAGCTCTTTCATGTCAATAGCCTATTTATTTTCCTCTTGAAAGCCACACACTCTGAGAGGGTTCTGATCTGTGATGATGGCCAAAATGCTCAGCGGTATCTACTCCCGCACGAGGACGGGAAGTTCTGAACTTAAAGTGCGCGACAACACCCCTCCCCCCCCCCAGAGAACAGGAAGTTCTACACTTTAAGGTGGGCTGGAGTGCTCAGGGGTAGTTAAACCACACTCTCGGAACTGTGTGTCTTTGCTGTTACTTCTAAAAATAAAAAAATAAGTAAAAAATATTCCCCCCGAGTGTTCTCTCACACCTCCTTTGGCAGACCACACTGTGCCTCGGTTATTGACGAGGGCCGAATCCATGCGCTTCCTGTCTGGCTGCAGAAACCGGCCACCCGTAGCAGAGAGACTGAAATATTGTCAATATTCCTTCATTGTATTCTCTAATTCAGTGTTAGAGGTTTATGTGTACATTTGGCCTGTGTGCTGTGTTTTGTACACCGTGTCGTATAACAGGGTTCCCACGCTCTTTGAGAACTTCTCAAATGCGGCTAATCCTGTGATGGCATCCATTTTCAGGTATACTGAGGCCATTTTAATATTTTAATTATTGATGGCCCCCAGTACCTGTGATATAGCATCCAGTACACTGATACACGCCCATCTCTTCTGTAGTGATTTTATACAGTAGCTTGTCTCCATCTTTGAAAAAACAATTCATATGTTGTGGTAAGTGACAGCTTTTTTTCATTGATTACAGGCAAAAAAGGGAAGTATTTTCAGGTTCTATGTTTGAAATGTAAGTAAGTAAGTAAGTAAGACTTTATTTATATAGCACCTTTTACAAGAATTGCAGTTCAAAGTGCTTTACACAGAATTAATCAGAGAAGATTAAAATATATATAGTGCAAGATCAATTTTTTCAGAGTTCAAAAGCTTTGTAAAAAATAGGTTTTAAGTTGTCTTTTGAAAATGTCTAGTGTGTTGGCTTCCCTGATATTTATGGGTAATGTGTTCCATAATTTTGGGGCGTAGTTGACAAAGGCCGCATCACCAACCTTCTTATGACAGTTTCTGGTGATCCTAAATGCATCTGATGATCTCAGTGTTCTAGCAAGAGAACTAAGGTTTTAGAGCTGACTAATGCTCTAACCCCCCTCTCCTTCCCTAAATTACAAGACTGTGATTACAACTCTTAGTCCTGTAACATCACATTTAAACACTATCATAACTAATTTTATGTTTTTCCCCCTTTAAAATTGTCCGTAGGTAACAAATCTGTCAAAACCAGTAACGTTTTAAAGGGTATTGATATGAAAGGATATGTATTGATGATATTATGTAGAGACTAGTATAGATGGCACAGCAGTCAGGCAGACAGGGTTTCCATGGCGTGCGTCCACACAAAACTAACCCGTTACTGGTCCAGTATGTTTCTGAAGGAAGGTTACATGACAACACAGATCCCTACAACTGCCAAGGAAACGAATAAACAGCAAAAATCTCAGAGTTAAATCAACTCTGAAGGCCTCCCGTGTGGTCCAGTGGTTACAACGTCGACGCTGGCCACAGCGACTAGGGTTCGATTCCCTGGCCGCGCCAGAGTCGGCTCTGGCCGGGGGTGCGATCGGGGGCGGCAATTGGCTGTCCGCCCCAGGGAGGGGGGAGGGAAGCCGACAGGATGATCACCATGCACAAGAGTGGCTCTGAGGTGCCGGAGTTACAGTCGTCGGATTGGTGAGTGCCGTCTTGGAAGAGACGGCAGTGAACTCATAGTGCAAGGGGGGGATTGACATGAAAATAGCGGGTGTGAATGGCTACTAAATTGGGAGAAAAATGGGATATAAAAATAAAAAATCAACTCTGACAGTGTGCTCTGTGGACGCATTTACACTAAACTCTGGAAGAGCTGAATTAGCACTCAACACTTGTGTGGTGCCATCTCAAACCCCCCTCCCTCAACGGTACTCTTTAAGAGTGGGGTCTTCATTGTGCCGATGGTCATTCGTGGAACATTAGCCCACGTAACACAGTCATCCCTCGCTGCTTTACAGGAGGGCTTTGCCTGGATTAGACTGCGTGCAATTAATCTGCACCCTGACAGCACGCAGAGGGACACGCTGGCTGATTTATGGGGGCTGGCGGGAATCGAGAGCTGCACATGAACAGAGTGAGGTAGTCCTCGCGAGTCTGCGGCGGCAGCAGCAGCACGGTGCATTGTGGGCGTTTGTCATTCCGTGACACTCCTCCCGAACGTGGTACTCACAAGCCTGGTCATTAAGCCTCCATTCCACGCCGGTGTTGGTGGAATCACGATGCTGCGACGCCATCACGGTGCAGACTTCATATTATTTTAAAAAGCCTTTTCTTTTTGAATGTTTCCTTTTGAGGAAACCTTCAAATGTCATTTGTTCACCCTCAAGAGTGTGCCTGCCACAGACACGGCGGTTTACTGAAGGAAATGGGAAGCCCTTTGCATTATTTATCTGTGTGAACAGAGTCTTTCGTTTGGGGTTCTCTGTCCTGACACCTCGGTGGTGGAATGACCTTCCGCAATCGGTCAGGACCGCGGAAATCACTGGCCATCTTCCGCAAGAGACTCAAAACCCACCTTTTCATACTCCACTACCACTGAATTCTGTACATCTAGCTAATTGTCATCACCACTGCCTACTTGCTCAACACTGTATCCCTGCTTACTCCTCATTAAAAAAATAACCCGGTGTTACAGGTGTGGTACGCAGCTGCCAACAATGATGTTTATCGCTGTATTACTGCACTGATCTCTTGCGCTAACTATGATTGTTCCTACCATGTATTAATGCACATCTTGTAAGTCGCTCTGGATTAGAGCGTCTGCTAAATATGTAAAATGTAAAAATGAATAAATATATTTTCTCAGGAAACTGAAATGAGGGCTAGAACGAACATATTGTGGCATGCCCCCATGCCACAATATGTTGTTTAGCGGTCAGGATTCAAATAAAAAACGAAATAGAAACAGTGCGATGGTAAACAAAATGCATCAAATGTGAGAGCTGGGCGCCCCGTGGCAGCACACATAGTTAAAGTAATAGACTCATTTGCTGCCAAAGCAAAGCTAATCCCTTACGTCTCCAAGATCAAATTATCTTTTTCTCCCTCTGTCTGAGCGTTCAATACTCTCTCTCCTGCTCTGTCTCAGTGAAGGCTCTTCAAATTAAAATTCAGATTAAGGAGCCAAGTGGCGAAGGTTTAATTGTCTGCGGGGGGCAGGCGCATTGTTTTAACAGCCCTTTGTCACTGTGGCCTCCTGCATCTCCCACTGACTCTGCGGTTGGGGGAGCCGCTGGTCCCGATAGCGTTCGATGGCGAGTCACTTAGCCCCTAATTACGGTTCGCCTATAGGGCAGTCTCGACATTGTCACAGCACACGGCTTATCACGCACTGCACATTCTGAATGAACCCCCAGCCCCCTCCACTTCCTGTCCTCCCACCACCACACCAGAAGGTAGGGAGGGAGGGAGGGAGGGAGGGAGGGAGGGAGGGAGGGAGGGGGGGGGGAGGTGGGCGGGCGCACGCCGTGATCTCCGCGGGGGTAGTTCTTACGCTCCGCGGGACAATTCTTCCGTGTCTTCTCACGGAATCCCCGATTCTAGACGGAACGTGGTTGAGCATCGCGGCGAGGCTGTTTTAAATCCTCCTCCTCCTCCGTGAGCCGAGCGTGTTCCTCTCTGAGCGGGGCCTCCGAAGCCCTCGGCCCGTCGACAACGCACGCGGGACTCACCGCCAGGAAGGAGAGCGACAGTAGAGTAGAGTAGAGTAGAGTAGAGTAGAGTAGAGAGTAGAGTAGAGTAGAGTAGAGTAGAGTAGAGTAGAGTA
Organism: Aldrovandia affinis; assembly: GCA_029706075.1. Lineage (NCBI taxonomy): Eukaryota > Metazoa > Chordata > Actinopteri > Notacanthiformes > Halosauridae > Aldrovandia > Aldrovandia affinis. Next base: position 1,504,806 of record JAINUG010000160.1, read on the forward strand.
GAGTAGAGTAGAGTAGAGTAGAGGAGAGTAGAGAGGAGGCAGCACGCTTACTGATGGCAGGTTTTTAAGGAACATAGACTTCCGTCCGCTGTAGTTCCCAACACTATAGGATAGTAGAGGCAGAAACACTTGCGCTATTCAAGTCCAGGCTAGATGTAGTACTAGATACTCTTTAGATTCAAGTCCCTGGGCTAG